>CM076681.1:140055295-141255295 GCA_038501925.1 Xenopus petersii | reverse complement strand
AATAATAAAAAAAAAAAAAAAAAACATGCTCGTGGGGGCCCACAAGGACTGGGGCCCACCGGGATATCTCCCGGTGTCCCGGTGGGCCAGTCCGACACTGATTATTAGCCTTTATAATACCGTTTAGTACCTTATAGTACCTAATAGCCTTATAATACAACTATATTCCGCATCACTGTACAAACTTATTTCATACTTTCCAACTGTCCCGTTTTCAGAGGGACAGTCCCTCTTTTGACAGCTCAACCCGCAGTCCCTCTTTGTACTGGAAAGTCATGTTTTTCTCTGCACTCAACAGGCAGAAAAAGAAACAAAGTTACTAACTTAATTGGCTTTTGGCAGAAAGCACAGAACAGCCACAGCTGCAGATAAGATACTGACAATTCTGACATAAGCAAATAAGTAATTGTAACAATATAAGATAACAGGTCCCTTGGGAGAAATTAGACTCACAGATTAAAGGGCAATTCACCTTCATTAGCAAAACTGTAATAACTGGAAAAAAAACACAGAAATATGTTCAAACTTTCATAACCTGCCAAATTTTGTAAAATGAACATGGTAATTAGGGGGGGGTGTGGCCACAAAAATGGCCGTGGTAACTTTTTTGTCCCTCTTTTTATTTCCAAAATGTTGGGAGGTATGGTATTTGTTTCTGCAACACTATTCTGCATTGGTCATAAGTGATCCTTTAAATCTAAATCCCAATATATATTTTTAAATTTCCAAAATAAATATAATTTCAATGATGAATACCCAAACTTGTTGAATACCTTCATCAACGCGCAATTGTGTCTATGATCCAGTTTTGAGCCCTTGTTCTTTGTTTGGCAAAGTAAGCCGAAAAATCCCAGAAGTTCATGCTAATACCAGAAGGACCTCCAATCCCCAATAAATTAGAGCCGCTGCTTTATGGCAGGTCTGCCTTATCCTCAAACAAACAGCTTGACTGTCAGGTCCTATTGAATGTGCTGCCAGGGCAAGTGGGGCTACAGGCAGATATATTGCTCAGCCAGCCTGAAACACAAGGAAATCAATTAGAAAAGCAAGAATGAAGTCAATATTCATTGCAGCAGGCAATACCCAGGCCAACAATGAAATGATAATAAGAGGGTTCACTAAGGCGGCATGTTTAATGAGCTGCTGCCATTACTGAGTATGGATGTGCCTGGCAAACACACAAGGGACATATGGGGGTTCAGCCTTTGGGATTTGGATACCTCCCCCGCCATCTGTGCGAGGGGCAGAAAACTCACCAACAAAAATCAGCCAGAAATGAACAACATTTAAGCCTCCTGTTATATGAGAACAACAACTTCCATCGTCCTTTCTAGTAAGTGGCTGCTTGGGAGGTACATGGAGGTTGCTCAGAGCCTCAGCAGAACTAGGAAAAACTTACCCTAGATGAGCTCTATGGTTTCTTTCTGTGTCCCACAAACAATAACAGGTGTGGACAGAGATATCTCTTCATGACAACCATAGAAATAAAGCAAATTATAAAGAAGCCCACCTCTACGGGGTATTTGGCATTTTGGGACACTTTGTCGGTACTTTGTGTTTTACCCTACACGTGTTTGGTTTTGGAACATTACTGGGTGCAATTTTGCACCAATTAGCATGGCTGCAGTTTGCACTTACCCTTTGTAAAAGTGACCCATGACTTTAAAGTCTATGAGCAAGAATATTTAAAGGGGGTTGTTCACCTTCAAACAACTAGTTGTTTTCTGCTAGATCACCAGAAATAACGACTTTTTCCAATGACTTGGTGTGACCGTTTTTCTAATATTGAAGTGTAAAGTGTCACTTTTTACCTTCTGAAGCAGCCCTTGGGGGGGGTCGCCGACCCTGTAAACAACTGGATTGGAAAAAGTGTTTAGAAGGTGAAAAACCCCTTTAAGTGACTATTAAATGTGGTTACATAGAACTAAATACATCATTCCAGGTGAATCTTAAGACCCGACTCTCAACCACCATCAAGACTCATTATTATTATTATACAGTAAAACATAAAGTTTTATTTTGACTTTCTGTCTTTCCAGGAAACAGGCAATTCCTACCACCTATGCCAACCATTGACAATGCAGTTGTTTATGCAAATACAGGTATGGGGTCGTTATCTGTACACCCGTTATCCATAAAGCTCTGAATTACATGAAGGCCATCTCCGACAAACTCCATTAATTCTAATTTTTAATTTAATTAATTTTTTTTCGCTGTAGTTATAACCTTGCACTTGTTCCAAACTAAGATATAAGTAACCTTATTGGAGGCAAAACAATCCTGTTGGGTTTATTTAATAATTTAAATAGTAGATGTAAGGTATGGAGATGCAAATTGCAGGAAAATACCCAGCATTCTGGATAACAGGTTCCATACCTGTACATCGAAAATTCAAGTATGGAAAGAGGCCATCAAATAGTAACACAGTAGCCAAAATGTATATACGGTAAAATTAAAGAAGCTTTACTAGGACATGCATAAGCCTGATGCATTTCGTGCCTAAAATGGGCACTTACTCATAGGCTGTACAACCTTTAACCAGGAGAGATTGTGTCAGTGGCATAACTAGATGTTGCTGGGCCCCACAGCAAATTATTTCTCCAACATGTCTAGGGTAGGGATCCCCAACCTTTTGAACCCATGAGCAACATTCAGAAGTAAAAGGAGTTGGGGAGCAACTCAAGCATGAAAAATGTTCTTGGGGTACCAAATAAGGGCTGTGAATGGCCATTTGGTAGCCCCTATATGGACTGGCAGCCTACAGGAGACTCTGTTTGAGGCCACTGGGAGCAACATCCAAGACTGGAGAGCAACATGTTACTCACAAGCAACTGGTTGGGGATCGCTGGTCTAGAGGTTGACCTGTTTTAGCAATATTTATTGAAATTGTATATTAATTAGGGCCTCGCGGGGCCCCTATATCTCCTGGGCCCCCTGCAACTGCAGGATCTGCTTCCTCTGTAGTTACGGCCCTGGATTGTGTTGTGTGATTGCACTGTTGTTAAATTACCCACCTATAGTAAATGTTCTTAAATGAAAGGGGTTTGGTAAGTTCAAAAGAATCTGCTTTTCCTGCTCAGCGATGTCCTTTTATCTTTCATTTCACTTTGACCTCACTCTCCTTCCACCTCTCTCATCCTTACTTGCTTTGTTCCACCCTCCCGTCAAAGGTCCTTGCCTTTATAAAGCCCAGATATTACTGCTGACTTCCCCTAAGGGCCCTTGCACACCACATAGTGCTACTTATAAATCCATTATGGAGCCTAGTCATCAACTTGCAGCATTTCGTCAATATTTTGTTTAGAGTCTGCAGTCATAAAAATACTTTTTAGGAGGCTGAAAGCTTTAAGAAGGATAATAAATGTTCCAAAAATTGGTGTTAAATTGTATTTTTCACTTTGTTTATGATTGGTTTACTGGAAACTTTAATGTAGCTTGGGCAAGATCCAACTCAAAAGGTGTTTGCAGAAAAAGTTAAGAAACCAGCTTTACAGTGCAGTACGTGTGTGTGGGCTTTATTATTACATACAATTTATCCATAATTGTTCTCACAGAGGGGGTGATTTGTTTTCAGCTCTGGCACACTAGTCAAGCACACATTGGAGAGAAATAGAGAGACAACATAGTGTAGACCCACGAACAAAACACCAATGGTGTTGAACTAGTTTGGGTTACTTATTAGCTCATACAGTGCCAATGTTTCAGGCCCATGCAAGACCCTTTGTCAAGCCTTGCAACGCCCTGAAACATTGGGACTTTATGAATAGTAATGGGCGAATTTATTCGCCAGGCGCGAATTTGCGGCGAATTTGCGCGATTCGCCGCCAGCGAATAAATTTGCGAAATGCCCGCGAAAATTCGGCATCAAAAACGGGCGCCGGCGTAAAAAGCGAGACGCCGGCGCCGTTTCGTGAATTTTTTGCCATTTCGAGAATTTCGCGCGCAAATTCGCCCATCACTATTTATGAATAAATTCGCCATACACACATTTGCAATGAATTTCTGAGTTTCGCCACAAGCAAATTCATTACCGAAACTGCGCGACAATTCGCCTGCAAAAAATTGACAACATCAAAAATTATTGACATGTGTCAAAATTGCCGCATGCATAAAAATCGTTGTGCGTTAAAATTATTCGGACGGCCATTGACTTTAATGCATTTGGACCAAATAGTCGTTCATTAGTGATGTGCGGGTCGCGATTTCACCGACCATCACCCACCCACCACCTGCGCCCCCTCCCGAGCCCGACTTCCGGGTTCCTTTTATAGACCCATGCCGCCCGCCAATGACATCACAAAAGGGGTGGGGTGAGCAGGTGCAGCATCTTTAAAAGAAGAACCCAGAAGTCAGAAGCTTGCATTTGAAGGTGGTGGGCTGGCAGAGCAGAAGATCTCAACCCGTACCTGCCAACCGTGAAGGAGTGCGAGGGAAGCCCAAACCCGCCCAAATCGCGGGTAAAAATAAGCGCTCGCATTTCAGTTGATGCACGTCAAAATTATTTTGATGCCCGTCGACTTAAATTCGTTTCACAAATTTTTCGCCGTTTCCCGAATTTTTGCACAGATTCGCCCATCACTATGAGCCAATAAACAACCTACACTGGTTCAACAGCATCAGTAGTGTCATAGTAACATAGTACGTAAGTTAGGTTGAAAAAAGACATAAGTCCATCAAGTTCAACCTTTTTACTTTTTTTAACCTGCCTATCTGCCAGTTGATCCAGAGGAAGGCAAAATGGTGTTTTGTCAATGGCGTTTTGTTTGTGGAAACTATTTCTGGGCCCTTGGCAGTTTTTAGGCCATACACCTAGAGGCACCTGATACAAAACAGGTATATTCTGGTAGCAGCATTCCATTTTTGTATTGATCTTAGTATAGACCCAACAGCTTCCAAGAAAACACTAGGGCCTCAATCAAAGCGGGTGGATTAGACCCAACACAAACAACCCTGAGAAGACCAACAGAGATTGTGAGAAGAAAGTGGGCCAAAACAGACATAATAAGGGAGTCTGCAACCCAATATGTCCAGCGGAAGGATCCGTTAATATGTTCTGCACTGCTCCCAAGAGTAACCTTCAAGTACACAAGACACTTGTGAGCCATTATGTTGTTAAAGTGATGACCTAAACTTGAAAAAGTTATTTCAGGTGATAATAAAGTATAGAAATGTGCCGCTCTGAGAACTTACCCCATATGTAATAGAAGGCACTAGGTTTGCCCAATCATAGCCAATCAGCAGGAAGCGTTTGCTGGTTACCTGTTTAAAAGTCAACATCTTACTGGTTACTATGGGTAACTTCTCCTGGGCAAACTTAGTGCTTTATATTACATATGGGGATTAGTATGTAAGTGAGACTTTTACTCATGAGTTTGTTATTCCTGTAATAAAGCTCATTTGATTTACTAAGTAAGTGTTACTTGTCAACCATCCTGTATTGTCCAGGATCCCACTAGGCATAGAAATCAAAGTGTCCCAGGCTACCAGCCTCTGCCTGTACCATATAAGTCGTCAGTTCTGTCTCCTACTAGCAGGTAATACAACTACTGTTCTGCCATAAAACTGACTGAAATCACTCCCAAAACTGTCCTTTAGCAGAAAAAATCAGGTCAACACTGCAACTCTGGGCCTAAACATCCACCTCTATCACTGGAGGTCCTCAGGAGCTCCTGTAACTTGCTGAGGGTGTTCTTGAACATCTGGAGGCCTGCAGTTTGGACATCCGTGCCATAGAAAAACCTCTAAGATGTGTAGCAGGAGCCTGAAGACTTTTGCATTTCACATGACTTCATCTGAAAGACATGCATCTGCTCCCAGAATTCCCCATGCTCAGGGAAGCCGGGCTTACTGTCAGGAATTAATTCTTCTCCCTAAAGGAAAGACACATTAGCCATACAAAGGCTTTCCCTTATCTAACGTCAGTGGACTAGGAATGTTTAGGGCTCACTGGAAAAATACAAATTACCTGCAACCTCCAAAATACTGAACAGCAAAAGCCCCAAACAGAAGTTATGTGATAGAGGGGGTGAGAAACAAGAGGCACTGGAATGTTGTGTTGGATGAAAGGTGGGCTAGAGACTCTAATAAAGACATATATATGACCTATATGTACCCGCCCTATTTAAATTGACCTAAGCATAAATGTGTTAACGAAGGAAGAAAGTAACGCTAGCGAAAGTTCGCTTAGAAATGCTTACGCTGAAGAATTTTTGCTGGCAAAACTTTGCCGGCATTCATCTGGCAAGATCTAACTTCACACTTTGATAAATCAGCTTATGCGCTGCGAATTCACGTCTGACAAATTTGCGCAAAGTGTGGCGGAGCTTTCCGAGGCAAAAGTTCTCCCTTTAGGGAATTTGCCCCATGGTCTTTTTTTTGCAAAATTTACTTTGGTTTTCATACACTACTCTATAAAACATGGAAAAATGTAAATTTATTTTAACTGCTGCTACTTTTATATTAAATAATTTTCCTGGCATAAATGAAACCGTGAGCAGTAAAAAAAGGAACTCTAAATGGGTAACAGGCATAATTAATTGGCTGCATAGGAATGACCCTTTCTTTGTGCTACAGAATGCCGCTTGCACCCCTATTGTTCGGACAGAATTAATGCTTTCCCGGCTGGTCAGTGGCCGGGGAAACTGACAGTTTTTTGCAGATATTGAAGCCCTGCTTTGTCTTCGTAGGGAATTCTCTGCCATTTATGATCTGGCAAAAGAAGAACAATGCTGCCATTGCCTGTGTTGTACATAACATTCTTTTGAACAAACATGTTCCAAAGGCACACTGCATTTAAATATAAAAATATATACAGGTATGGGATCCGTTATCTGGAAACCCATTATCCAGAAATTCCAAATTACGGAAAGGCCATCTCCCATCTACTCCATTTTATCTAAATACTCCAAATTATTAAAAATGATTTCCTTTTTCTGTGTAATAATAAAACAGTAGCTTGTACTTCATCCAAACTAAGATATCATTAGTCCTTATTGGAAGCAAAACCAACCTATTTGGGTTTATTTATTGTTTAAAAATATTTATAGTAGACTAAATTAAGGAAAGATCCATTATCCGGAAAACCCCAGGTCGCATACCTGCACAAACTTTAACTAGGAGAGATTGTGTTGTGTGATTGCACTGTTGTAATTATTGTAAATTACCCACCTAAAGTAAATGTTCTTTTATACATATATAATATATATCCTAGATAGTGTGGTGCTTCACAAAATTAGTACAGTAGACAGGCTCTCAAGGCAATGATTTGGAATTATTATCTGCAAATAACTGTATACAAAAGCTCAGTTTTTTTTTGTATAACAAATTTATAGTGCCCTTGACACTGTGGTGACCCACTGTAATCCATTCTCAATGCATAAAGTGGAGACCTGTTCAAGACCTGTTCAAGTAGCATAAGGGAGCGATCCAAAATACAGCCCAGCAGGTTTGCATGGTTGCTCCATATAAAGCCTGGCAGCATGTAGCCTGATTGATCAATGAGCTCAGCCAATCAGTCAGGTGTATGGTCTGCAGCCCACGTACTACACAGGCCCCTACATATTCCAGTCAGGTCAAACCAGGAAAGGTCAATGGCAAAAGGCTACTTCAGACACTCTAAGCGCCCAAAATACCAATGCACACAAAGTAGGCCACATAGTCTTGAATGTAAATGGACTGACTATGATTACCAATAGTTAAGTGATAATAGCCTGGAAATTACATGTTTCCACCATGAATTGCCTGACAACTGCTCAGCAAAACACAGTAATGTTGTTTCAGGAACTTTGGTGGTATTTTTTCAAGCTACAAAAAGAAAAACACTGTGCACAAAGAACTTGATATAGCCCCATGTCCCATTACCTTTAAATCTATAGGTGGTCATTATGGGGCCCTTCCATGGGCTACCTGAACTGACATTGGCCAAATGTCGATCGGACTGCCTGTATTCGGTCGTTGGCAGATTGTGAGAGTCACTGGTGGTCTAGTGGGAGGTCTTTTCAACTGGAGCCACACTTCCAGGTTTGATATTCGGGATTGACGCTGGCATCTTATACTTCAGAGTGCCATGTGATGTCATCACGCTTGTTGCCGTATTCAGATATTTAAATTTATAGTTCCTGGATGTGTTCCTTTTTCTGACGTCTGTTCTAGACCCTTGCCTGCCCCTGACTTCCGCTAATTCGCTGCCTGTATTGATCCTTGCCTTTTTTCTGACCACTGTCCGGATTCTGGTTTGATACCTTGCTACTGATTGGCATTGACTTCGCCCTGTGACCTTGACTACGCCTTTGGTTCCTGATTTTGTACAGCACAATCTGTCTGGTCTGACTGTGGCCTGTTATACTAACTACGCTCCCAGTTCCTTATTCTCTGCAGCTCTGACTGTTGGTACTGACTTGGCCTGTTCTTCTACTACGCTTCCTTTCTCCCACCCTTCCTGTACACATTTTGGTTCCCTTGTCTGCCCAGAACTCTCTCCTTGGTCCTCTCAAGAACTGACGGCATCCGCGTAGAGGGCTCCTCCCGAAGTGAAAGGAGGCTTTTATAGGCTGAAGTGTGAGCCGGGACCTTCGGGTTTGTTCTGGGTTTGGGATTCTTATGTTATACAGATCTTCAAGCGTAAGTCCAGCGTATGTCCTGCTACAGACAGACAAGGATAAGCAATATTGTACTTAATGTAGATTTCATGTTATCTCTGAGTTTCTCTTATCTCTTTTGCTGCCTGAGATTGATGGATCATTTATTTCTGGTACCCTGGGAAAAACAAAAAAACACTTTCTTAATGCTCATAATTAGTGTTTCTCTATCTCTACATGGCTACACTTCTAGTGTGGGAACATAGCTGTGCAACAGATCCAACAATACTAGTAGGTAACTGCCTGGGTGCTGGTTATAACATAGCATAACAAACCACAAAAGAAAAAACGCACTCCAAGGTCTTGTTTAAAGTGAAAAAAAGTGAAAATGTGTTTCAACGTTTCGGCGCACTGACTTGGGCCGTCTTCCTGAAGCATAATAAGCATTTACTTGGAAAGGTTTGCTTTAAGGGCACAGACACATGCTCAGATTCAGGGAGATTTAGTTGCCCGGCGATAAACCGCCGTTTCTTCGGGGTGACTAATCTCCCCGAACTGCCTCCCGCCAACTAGAATCTTAATCACTGGTGGGAGGCAGTTCGAAAGATTAGTCACCCTGAAGAAAAGGAGATTTGTCGCTGGGAGACTAATCTACCCGAATCTGAATGTGTGTCTGTGCCTTAAATGTTGAGCTTTTGGGAGTTGTGAAATTAAGCATTTAACTCCATTTCAATGCCTTGATTTCCCCCTGCTAGTTTTACAAGCTGTATGTTATCTTTTGGTCTAGAAAAAAATTGAAAGAAATAAATCTTTAAATCCCTTTGAAGGTTTTCTGCTCAATGTCACTTAAGCTCCCTAGTCCGTAAGCCATCAAGGTCAAGGTTCTATCAAGAACAGGGTTTCTTAAGTGCAACGTGTGAGACAGCATCTGACACTATTTACAGATAATGCCCGTCCCTTAGTCACCGCAGGATATAAGTTAAAAGCATTTCTCGGTTGAGTTCAAAATTGTTAACCTTTAAGGTGATGCTTGGATTTGCTTTATAGAAACCCTGAAGATTTAGTCTGGAACGTAGAACAGTAACGTATAAAAGATTTTCGCTTTTACCAGTTCTTCATTTGATCCTTTTTACTGTAACTATAACTTTCCACCACACTCCCCGTTGAGCTCCCATGATATTCGTTCAGCTGACAAAATACAGCTGATGTGTACGAATGTGATGGTATGTCTGTAAAACAGGGCCTTGTATAACACGCTGGCTCTTTATAAAGATCATTTGCGGGAGAGGCAATGTGCATTGGATTAACTCCCAAACAATTATGCACTTGCCAGCAAAAAGAAGAAAAAAAAATTGGGCAGTTCCGCCAAAAACATTGTTCATTCTTTGGCAATCATAGGGAGAAATTAATGGATTTATAGTTACATACAGTGAACAGAACAAGGCCAGAGCAAACTTATGGCAGGATTTATCTTGGATGAAACAGATGACAAATTTGAATTCACGGCTCACATTTGGGTTCATTTATAAGCTTTGTTCTATTTTTATTCTCTAGTGCAAAAAACGTGTAAAATGTTTATTTTTATTAATACCACGTTTTTGTTTTGAAATGTGTCCTAAAACAAGCATGTATAGAGTCCAGCCTTACCTACTGATCATTGTGATAATTGCCAGTAATATTGGCTGCAGGAGACCACATGGAGTAAGACCGTTGTCAATCATCTTCTGCTGGCTGACTTCATCGCACCAGGACACCGTGGAACACCATGTAGGAAAATGTTCTAATGATTTGAGACTGCTTTCCATCAGCTTTGCTCTCCAGGTCTTGCTACACTGGTTATTGTTAACAAAATGTGAAATTAAAGTTGATGTCTTACTATTCCATCGAAGAAGGGAAGCATTGCAAGAGCCAGGCGCCATCCCTTCGATGCGTTGGAAGGGATCCTCCAGTTCTTGCTCATTAATATAAAGGAGCGGAAACAGAGGTTGGATGTTATTGCACTGCAGCTGCTTCAGCGTTCATTTTCATCATGTCATGAGCAATGAGACAATACAATATAATAATACAATTATACAGATTGGTGGACTAATCAAAAGTCATTCCACTAGTTTGGGTGGAACTTGAGTTCTGTAATGTGAAAGGAGGACTTCATTCAATTCTAGTCACCAGATCCCTTTGCTCCTATATCATGTATTTATCCAAATAAAATCTCCTTTAAGGGACACTGTCATGGGAAAAAAATTTTTTCCAAAATAAATCAGTTAATAGTGCTACTCCAGCAGAATTCTGCACTGAAATACATTTCTCAAAAGAGCAAACAGATTTTTTATATTCAATTTTGACATGGGGCTAGACATATTGTCAGTTTCCCAGCTGCCCCAAGTCATATGACTTGTGCTTTGACAAACTTCAATCACTCTTTACTGCTGTACTGCAAGTTGGAGCGATATCACCCCCTCCCTCCTCCCCCCCCCCAGCAGCCAAACAAAAGAACAATGGGAAGGTAACCAGATAGCAGCTCCCTAACACAAGATAACAGCTGCCTGGTAGATCTAAGAACAACACTCAATAGTAAAAACCCATGTCTCACTGAGACACATTCAGTTACATTGAGAAGGAAAAACAGCAGCCTGCCAGAAAGCATTTCTCTCCTAAAGTGCAGGCACAAGTCACATGACCAGGGGCAGCTGGGAAATTGACTAAATGTCTAGCCCCCATGTCAGATTTCAAAATTGAATATAAAAAAATCAGTTTGCTCTTTTGAGAAATGGATTTCAGTGCAGAATTCTGCTGGAGTAGCACTATTAACTGATGCGTTTTGAAAAAATGTTTTCCGATGACAGGATCCCTTTAAAAACAATTTAGAACACAAGTGACAAAGCTGTTGAACTAAAGTCTCCAGCCCACATCCTAAAGCAATGCCATACTAGAATCCTGAAACTCCCAATATCTATTGACCTTAAAATACTAAATATTCCCTCAAACTGAACCAAATTATACAAATTCAGGTACTTTTCCAGCTTTATTTGATTCCATTTCTACTTCCAGAAGCTCCATTATTTTTTGCCCTAAATGAAAAGATGTAATATACGTCTTGAAAATTTTTAACCCGGAAGTCATCACTGGGTAAACTCAGGACAAGGGGTACTGCTATTCTGTGCCTAAATGTCTGAAAATATCTATTATTGCTATTCTATCAATATTGGAGTTCAAAATAGGCTCTACTTTTACACATTAATTAACACAGACAAAAAAACAAAAATTGTCAAGAATTCTAAAAATAAAACATAAAAAGTCATACTAAATTGTAGGGATGCACCGAATCCACTATTTGTGATTTTGCAGAATCCCTGAATCCTTCATGAAAGATTCGGCCGAATACCAAACTGAATCCAATCCTAATTTGCATATGCAAATTTGGCCTGGGAAAAGAAAAAGTGGGAACATTTTTTTTACTTCCTTGTTTTGTGATTTAAGTCACATGATTTCCCTTTCGACCCCTAATTTACATATGCAATATGGATTCAGATTCAGTTCGGCCAGGCGCAAGGATTTGCCGAATCCAAATCTGCTAAAAAAGGCCGAATCCCAAACCGAATCCTGGATTCGGTGCTTCCATACTAAACTGCAAAGTGTTTGTGACAGAATTGCATAAAATATAGTTTGGGAAACATGATAAACAGACATGAAATAAACATTATGGGGGAAACTTACTAAAGGCCGAAATGGCTAAGGCTGATGTAATTTCAGCACTTCGGCGATTTACTAACGGTAGCTGGCGTAATTTCGACAAGGAGATAGACTCTGGCACAACATTGCACTCTTAACACCAGGCGAATTTTCGGTCTGGCAAAAGAGCGTTACTACGCAAATTGACCACGTTTTTGATTTTACTGACCGTTACCTCTATCGCCAGACTTGCCTTCGCCGCCTCAGACCAGGCGAAGTGCAATAGAGTAGATAGGACTTCCTCAAAAAAAACATTATTCTAAGTCCCAAAAAACGCTGGCGTTTTTTCCTATTAAAAAAGTGATAGACTGAAAAAGATCGTAAATTTATTTTTGGGGGTACCCTCCTTCCCCCCTACATTTGCTAACATACGGCACCTAAACTATACTGTGGGCACATGTGCATTATAACAACTTTATATAATTTTATCAAGGTTCCCTGGCCTTGTGTAGTGTAATGTATTTGCTGCAGCATATACGTCCATTGTACTTTAACTGCACGCCGTATGTAAATTAGCCAACGCTAGCGTAACTTCGAACTGTTGAGCATAATTTCGCCAGTGTTCGGTACCCTGTGTGCAACTTTGGATCTTTGTGAATTAGTGTTGTCCAGATGAATTTACGCCTGGCGAAGTGATGCGATGTGCGCAAAGCCATCACTGTCGAATTTTCGCCGCTTAGTGAATTTGCCCCCATGAGAGACAGTCTTTCCATAATTCAGAGCTTTTGCTTTTATATGGTCGTGGGACTCCTCGGTGACTTATAATATGCTTATAATACACAAAAGCCATGAATATCCTGTAAATTATATCCTTATAAACGGTGAGTTCTGATGTCATCAGTTATAAACGGTGAGTTCTGATGTCATGTCACATGACTCACTGAAACTTGTGTATTACAATAAATAAAGTACCCCCAGTTGTAAAATATGAGGATATTAGAAGTTACCTTGGAGTTCCATGACCTGTATAAAAACACTCGGCCTTCAGCCTCGTACTTTTATATGGTCATGAAACTCCTCTGTAACTTATAATATCCTTATATTTTACAAGAGGGGGTACTTTATTCAGTATATATTTTGCAATAGGAAGTACTTTATTCACTATATATATAGCAGGATTATTATATAAGGAAACATAAGAGATAACTGAAAAAAACTGAGCAACAATCATGTGACTGGAAGAAAGAAAACATCCCTGTTTTATTCTCTCATATTTCATAATTAATATTTATATAGTGTTGTTTGCTAAAATGTGCATGAATTTAACATACAACCATCAAACCCCTCCTGGATGAAAAACAACCCACAACAGCCACTGATTTCCTTCCAGCAATCTCAGAGCTCTATCACATTCTTGACTTGTTGTTTTAAGATTTGAGTTTCTCTTGAAAGCAGCTAATAATAACGATGTCCACAGCAGCTGAGCATGGGAACATTGTGGAATACTGTGCACAGCGTATTCAGCATGATTTATTGCCCAGATATTATCACCAAAAGAGGCTTGGTTATATCACTAATGTCTGACCAGAAATCCGGTCATTATAACCACGAATGGATACAGAACATGGTGATACTACTAAGAGACAATTGTGTCATGTGCGATAAAAAAAAAAAAACATTGTTAGTATTAGGACAAAACTGAAGCGAATAAAGCTTATCTTGGTGATACAAATTATAATCTTATAATAGCCTTATGAAATAAGGATAAATGACGACACAACCAGGGTCGGACTGGGGGGCACCCCTCCTGACGCCGCGCATGCGCAAAACGGCGCTGTGTGGCACCACAAATTGTTTTTTAGGGCTAGGAGATCGGGAGAGGGGGTCTGGCTCGGCAGGGGCCCACCGGGTTTCTCCTGTCGGGCCAGTCCAACCCTGCCGATAACACCGTTTTTTTTCCCCCAGAATTCCACCATAATAGAATTTGTCACATGGCCAGGGGCAGCTGGGAAATTGACAAAATGTCTAGCCCCATGTGAGATTTCAAAATTGAATATAAAAAAATCTGTTTGCTCTTTTGAGAAATGGATTTCAGTGCAGAATTCTGCTGGAGCAGCACTATTAACTGATTCATTTTGAAGAAAAATTTTTTACAATTACAAACTTTCTTGGAAAAGATCTTTCCAAGAAATATTGTTCGTTTCAATACACACGTGTAGAGCTAAATCATCACATATACGTATAGATACAATAGAATTCTACCTGTGTCCAGTGTCGGACTGGCCCACCGGGATACCAGGAAAAGTCCCGGCGGGCCAAGGTGTGAGTGGGCCCTCATGCTGCTAAACATTTGGCATATTTCATGGCTATTCCCAAATTCTATGAGAAAAAAGAGGCTAAATAGATGGAATAATAGATTATAGTATGTAAAAGAAAGAGACTAGGAGAATAGAGGTTGAGTGAGGAGAGGAAGAATAATAGTACTGAGAGTGGGCTCCTGGTCTAAGATTAATTGGTGGGCCCCTAGTCAAAGGTTTTAGGGTGGGCCCCTGGTGTCCCAGTCCGACACTGCCTGTGTCTGACGATTCAGCACTAACAATGGCCGATGTTTGGGTTCCTTCAAAATTTTCCGTCCAGCCCGATCGACGAGCCGACCGATATCCAAATCTTCTGCCGGTTGGCTCTTTTTTCACCATACACGCAACGAATATCGTACCATATTATATGTGCGTCTATGGCCACCTTTGAGCTGGCCATCGATGTGCAGATTTTATCCCTGTAACGGACGAAGGATCGGACGTCGCAATCTCCCAAACTGCCACTAACCATTCAGATGAAATAAAGTAGTAAAAGAACAAATCAGACAACGTTCTGCCTGCGACAGCAATTGTACGAAAGTGACGTCCGACAAATAGTAATGACAGTTTCCCATTGATACCGTCAATACATGCTGAGATATTATCCTTAGCCGGCAGAAACCTGTCACATCGACTAGTATGAAAAATGTAGGGACGATTCATACACGATCTGAAAATCAAACGAAAGATCGATTCGTACATTTGTATTTGTTTATCTTTGTGTCTATGGCCAGCTCTAGTCAAGTTGTCCCTGAATAGAGACAGACAGTGTAATTAAAGGGGAACGCCGCACAAACATAACTTACGTTTTTGGAAAAGTAAACATAATTTCAAGCAACTTTGCAATATACTTCAATTAAAAAATATGCAGACTTTTCATGATTTTTAATGGACAGTTCCCTAAGCCCAGGCCCCTGCTCTCCTGCTGATCTGTCTGACTACTTTACTGAGCTGTCTGACTACTTTACTGAGCTGTCTGACTACTATTACTTTGTATCAACAGCCATCTGTCCTCAGCCTGCATCCTCCAAACCTAGCTATCAGTTATTTTAATCTGATCCAGGTACACACTGGGACTTTTTTGTTTGGATCAGATTAAAATAATTGATAGCTACAAAGAGACACTTGTAACAGTGCACTACCACTTTAAACATGGACTAAATGGTTTCTTAATTAACACTTGTTAACCTTTATGATGGGTGGGGGCGGGGTAACACATCCCTTGTGGTTATTTATTTGCTTTGTATTGCGCCTGTATCTCACACTTGAGAAAGGGCCTGTGACACCCGAAACATGTTGTGTTGATAGCAATAAAATTGCCCATTGGTAGTTATTCTGCATATTGTCCTTTTGTCCTCCATTTTGAATTATACATTGGTTTCTGTGTTATGTGGCCTCATTATCAACTTTTGGTTTGGAAGCCGGAGTTCCCCATTAATAATGTTCACTAGATGACAGTGACATGCATGGAGCAACATGTTAAGCGGGGGTCCCAAACCTTTTATACCCCTGAGTCACATTCAAATGTAAAAAGTGTTGGGGAGTAACATAAGTATGAAAATAGTTCCTGGGGGTGCCAAATAAGTGCTGTGATTGACTACTTGATAGCCCCTATGTGGACTAAAAGCCTACAGGAGGCTCTGTTTGGTAATAAACCTGGTGTTTGTGCAACCAAAACTTGCCTCCAAGCCTGGAATTAAAAAATAAGCACCTGCTTTGGGAGCAACATCCAAGAGGTTGTGGAGCAATATGTTGCTCACAAGCCACAGGTTGGGGATCACTATGCTAAGGAAACCCTGGAATTAATAACTTTTCAAGGAAGTTATTAATTCCAGGGGTTCCTTGCATCCATGGGTCCAGTATTCATTGCTATTGTACCGCGTTCATTAAATTGGGTTGATTGGCACTAGTAGCATGTATAGGACCCCTACCAGTGGTGCTAAGGCATTTAGGCATGATGTTTTATTTGAGTTTTTATTTGACAAGTTATAGCCCAGTATAAATATACTCAACATTAGATTAAAAAAGAGCACAAGAGACAATCAGTTTCCATTTTGTCTAGAAATGTTGCTTATATGTATTACCCTGCTTCCAGGACAGACTGGTACTATATTAGGCCCTTTTTTCCTCAAGCATGTTTTTTTCTCTTGGAACACTAGTTTGTTTGAGAGAAAAAAGGAGGCCATAGACATAACAATTACGATCATTCTTGGAAAAGATGTTTCCAAGAAAGATCTTTGGTTTCAATACACACGTGTAGAGCTGAATGGTCAGATATAGAAACAATAGAATTCTACCTGTATCTGACGATTCAGCACTAACAATGGCCGATGTTCTGGTGCCTTCAAAGGCACCTGAGCAAAATTTTCCATCCAGCCCGATTGTCTTCTGCCGATATCGGTTGGCTCTTTTCCCACCATACATTCATACAATATTATCTGTGCGTCTATGGCCACCTTAAGGGACAATAGTCATGGTCATGTTTTTGGTGGGGAAAAAAGGTGCAGACAAGCGAGAATCCCATTGTTTTGTTTGTTTTCAATGAGACTCAATATCTCAGTCTCAAAATCTCTCCTTATTTTCTTATTCATTATTTCAGGTTCTGAAGAATATTCTGGATTATAGTCATGTTCTATTTTTTTCGCCTCATTGTTCCTCAAGTAGTGGGACAAAGTCAAACTGATCATTGGAGGCATATTTATCACAATGTGAATCTGTGAATTTTCAATTTCATCTGAAAAAAAACCTCAAATCTCGAAAACCTGTTTGATTAAAAACATGAAAAAAAAAGCTTGAATGCAGTCAAATTCTAATAATCATTTTCAACGAGTCTACCAACTTTCCAGAGAACTTTTAAAAAAAAACTCTTGCCTGGGACAGCTTCCATTGACTTCTACGTGAACTGACAATTTTTTATATGCTGAATTTTTACATTTCGGTGGTTAGAATTTTTGCGCTTATCAAATCTCAAACATTAGTTTTGGGAATTCAAAGTTTTAGTGCAAAAAAACCCTCAAATCTCAGTAAAAAGGTTGCTGTTGATTCATCTGCTCCTAAATGTTGACTCTTGATCTTCTGGCTCAAATGGACACCATGTGATATCACTGATCTCAGAGTCCAGTTTTTTTTTGCTTCGTCAACATAGTTTATGATAATTTCCTCAGTCAAAAACATGCATAAGATAAACTATAGTCCTGAAGAAACACATTTACTTTATATTTAAGCAGCATCAGAACTTGTCGAAAGGCAATAGAAAAAAGGTCATCAAATAAACTGAGATCTTTCCAACATCAACTTTTTGTGTTTCCAAATGAACTGGGTGTGAATGAAAAACAAGTCTCTTTCTTCTCTTTGACACCATAAAACTTGTTCTTCGTAAGAGGAAAAGAGGGATATTCAGGATTAGACCTATAGTAGTAATGCTTTGAAACAGAGAGATTGTAAATGGCATTCTGGGGATGTTTAAAGACATTTTACTGCACATAACAGTATTATTTGTGAATCTTTATTCTTTTCATCAGCATAGTTCCACATTGCAAGATTGCAGTTCACCTTCAAATACCCAGTAATTAACTTACACAACAGCCGCTATTAGTGCTGCACACACTACAAAGTGAAGGAAGTGGCAGAGTACAGGTAGCATTTATCCTGGATTGTAGCCAGTTGTACACAAGAAAAGATTCCCATGTGAATGGCTCCCACTTGTATAAATGACCATTAAGGCCAGTTGCAACTAATTTATTAAAAATACTAACCCTAGGCAGTAGTTTGCTGATATAATATGTGCTGAAGGAGGTGTCAAAAAGAACAATTTATTTAGAATGATAAAAAAGAAATTATTTTAGGAAATAACAATAATAGGGAGAGATGGTGCCTATAGTAGCAGTGGATAATAGTCTCTGGGAAGGGAGTGTGACTGTGGGATAGCAGGTATAGTAGGGAGAGATGGTGCCTATAGTAACAGTGGGATAATAGTCTTTGGGAAGGGAGTGTGACTGTGAGATATCAGGTATAGTAGGGAGAGATGGTGCCTATAGTAACAGTGGATAATAGTCTCTGGGAAGGGAGTGTTGCTTTTGAATCACAGGATAGTTGGGTGAGGTGATGTATCTTGTAGCAGTGGGAATAATAGCCTCTGGGAAAGAACTGTGGAAAAAAAGATTTCCTACAATAGTCAAACAAAGAGTTAAAAAGCAGTTTTCAAGAATTGGTAACGGGCAAAGGTAACCCAGTCACTTAATATTTGCTGAAAATGTATATATTTGTCTGTATTTGTATAGATCAGTCTTATTCGGATAAAGGATACAACATCCTGTTTGATTTGATGGCATCATCATGAGTGAACATCTGACAATCTGGCAGGTTTCTGTAGACAATGATTAAAGAAATATAAACATGTCAATGGGCTATTGTACAGTATCCTCTGCTTCTTACTCAGCTGTGGGGAAAAGCCTAGTGTTGAGTATTTTTTGAGTAAGAATCATGCCCACCCAAAATGTTAAAATGTAAAAGTAGATACATAGCTTGGGGCATCAGGGTCCTTTCATCCCATGACAAGAACCCCTTCAGATGCTCCAAGTGATAACACGGGGACACCCCAATCAAGTGAACCATTGCAACCAATCGGGGATGTCCTACCATTATTCTGTCTGAAGTAGACTGATCAATCCTAACTGCTGATTGGTTGCTGATGGAGATCATTGCTACTGGCACCATGTGACAATCTGGTTTATAGTTACAAAAAAACCCAACCAAGACTGAGTTGACTTTGTATTTCAAGTGTCACTGGAAAGGTCCAGTAAAGAAGTTCATAAATTACCATTAGAGATAAAACCGCAAATTCTTGATTTGATACCCAGTTGCAGCTCAACCATATTTTCTAATCTATCTATCATCTATCTATATATATATATATATATATTCATTTTTTTAATGCCCAATTTGTCTTTTTGGGTTGCTACTTGAAATTAGTGACCAATAACATCTGAAATTTTTTTATAATAATAGTTATAACTGAATAATTAATAAAAATTCAAACCATTTATTAGGACATACAGATGAAAGCCTGATGCATTTCGTTCCTATTGGGGCACTTACTCATAGGCATTAACTCACAGCCTATGAGTAAGTGCCCCAATAGGCATAAAACGCGTCAGGCTTTCATCTCTATGTCCTAATAAATGGTTTGAATTTTTAAAAAATTTTTGGTTATTATTTTCCTGGAGAAAAACTCACAATTTCAGCTGTTATTGGGGCACTTACTGATAGGCACCTACTCACAGCCTATGAGAAAGTGCCCCAATGGGCACAAAATGTGTCCGGCTTTCATCTCTATGTCCTAATAATTGGTTTAAAAATTCAAACCATTTATTAGGACATACAGATGAAAGCCTGATGCATTTCGTTCCTATTGGGGCCCTTACTCATAGGCATTAACTCACAGCCTATGAGTAAGTGCCCAAATAGGCATAAAACGCGTCAGGCTTTCATCTCCATGTCCTAATAAATGGTTTAAATTTTTAAAATTTTTTGGTTATTACTTTCCTGGAGAAAAACTCACAAGTTCAGCCTTTATTGGGGCACTTACTCACAGCCTATGAGTAAGTGCCCCGATAGGCATGAAACACATCAGGCTTTCATCTGTATGTTCTAGTAAATGGTTTGAATTTGTAATATTTTTTTGGTTATTACTTTCCTGGAGAAAAACTCACAATTTCGGCCGTTGCTATATATATATATGCACCCGTGGACTGGGGTGAACTGGGAGTATATTTTCTACTTTTTTCACTACCTCTGCTATTGGACATTAATTCACAGTGGTATGTGCTTATACTGGCATTTTGCACCAATTTTTCTATTTTGTTCCATCAGTTATTGGTCCCTGTATATGTAGAGGCCCATTCACTTAGTTCGAGTGAAGGAATAGAGGAAAAAAAGTTTGAATTTCGAATGGGCGAATATGGCTACTTCGACCATCGAATTGGCTACTTCGACCTTCGACTTCGAAACAAAGGATTCAAACTAAAAATCGTTCAACTACTCGACCATTCGATAGTCGAAGTACTGTCTCTTTAAAAAATTCTTCCACCCCCTAGTTCGCCACCTAAAACCTACCGAGGCCAATGTTAGCCTATGGGGAAGGTCCCCATAGGCTTCCTAACGATTTCTTGATCGAAGGAATATCCTTTGATTGATGGATTAAAATCCTTCGAATCATTAGATTCAAAGTATATAATCATTCGATCAAACGATTATTCCTTTGATCGTTCGATCGTCGGAATAGAGCAAAATCCTTTGACTTTGATATTCGAAGTCGAAGGATTTTACTTAGACGGTTGTATATCAAGGGTTAATTAACCCTCGATATTCGACCCTAAGTAAATGTTCCCCATAGTGTATAGTATAGGATTTGGGACTACTGTTTTTATTTAACCATAAGACAACACAATAGGAGGCCGAATGAAAGATAAGGCAAGTTTAAAGGGATTCTGTCACTGGAAAATATGTTTTGTTTTTTTTCAAAATGCATCAGCTAACAGCAGAATTCGGCACTGTAATCTGTGCAAACTTTTTTTATATTTTTTTAATTTTTTAATTATCTGAAATGTTGTTAGTTTCCCAGGTGCCCTCAGTCAAATTTCAGTTTACCTGCTTTGCTAGTAAGAGTGATATCACCCCCCCCTACAGAACAATGGGAAGGTAATCAAATAACAACTCCCTTACACAATATAACAACTCACTGGTAGATATGAGACTAAGGGGCCGATTCACTAAATTCGAGTGAAGGATTCGAAGTTAAAAAACTTAGAATTTCGATTTTTTTTTGGGCTACTTCGACCATCGAATGGGCTACTTCGACCTTCGACTATGACTATCGAAGGATTCGAACTAAAAATCGTTCGACTATTCGACCATTCGATAGTCGAAGTACTGTCTCTTTAAAAAAAACTTTGACCCCCTAGTTCGGCAGATAAAAGCTACCGAAGTCGATGTTAGCCTATGGGGAAGGTCCCCATAGGCTTGTCTAAGTTTTTTTGACCGAAGGATATTCCTTCGATCGTTGATTAAAATCCTTCGAATCGTTCGATTCGAAGGATTTAATCCTTCGATCGAATGAATAATCCTTCGATCGTACGATCGAATTTTCTGCGCTAAATCCTTCGACTTCGATATTCGAAGTCGAAGGATTTCAATTCCTAGTCGAATATCGAGGGTTAATTAACCCTCGATATTCGACCCTTGGTAAATCAACAGTCAATAGTAAAAATTCAAGTCCCACTATGACTCCCCCAGTTACATTGAGTAGAAGAAACAATAGCTTATCCGAAAGCAGTTCCATTGTAAAGTACTGGCTCTTTCTGAAATCACAGGATCAGGCACAATGACCTTAGATGACTGCCTACACACCAACATTACAAATAAAAAAATACACTTGTTAGTTCAGGAATAGAATTTGATATGGTAGAGGGAATTATTTGTAATGTAAACAGTGTAAATAAATAATCAAACAAAACATGCTGATGCTTTAATAAAAGCTAAGGAACACAAAAAGAGGAAAATAATTATACATTCAGCTCTTACTGCTTCCGTTAGACAAATAAGAAGGGATATTGCTAAATAATAATAATTGTCCTTTAGACAAATGCTGCTAAATCCCAGATCATGAAGTCTGACTGTACGTGGTCATGGATTCTCTTTATCAAAGGCAGGAAAGTATTCAGTTGAATGACTCACTATACAAAGAATGCCAACTCCATTGCTGAAAGTGCCTCTTTGTGCCCCTCTTGGTCCAGGTGAGCGATTAAACAGCTTCCTTTATATGTTACTATCGTTTGCTCACAGATTAACTTTTCTGTTCCTGTCAGTGGATGGAAGTTCAAATATAAGAACATTGATAAACGCTGCAGAAACATAAGGGCTGCATTCATCAGTCATTTCATTGTCAAACAGCAGGATGTTAACGAAAACCATAGATTCCAAGAGATTCCGTATTGACAGAATTTGCATTTATTTGATCCGCATATTTAGGGCAGAGACACATGTGGAGATTCGAGGAGAGTAGTCGCCCGTCAACAGATCGCCTCTTCTTCGGGCGACTAATCTCCCTAAACTGCCTTCCCGCTGGCTAGAATTGAAATCACTGGTGGGATGGCACTCGTAGCGTTTTGTTTTTCAGAGCCACCCGAAGTTGCCTCACGAGGAAAGTTTGGGCGACTTTGGAAAACGAAGCACTTCAAGTGCCATCTCACAGGCAATTTACATACTAGCCGGCGGGAAGGCAGTCTGGGGAGATTAGTCGCCCGAAGAAGAGGTGATTTGCCGATGGGCGACTAAATCACCTCTTCTTCGGGCGACTAATCTCCCCGAACTGCCTTCCGTCGGCTAGAATGTAAATTGCCGGTGAGATGGCACTTGGAGTGCTTCGTTTTCCGAAGTCGCCCAAACTTTCCTCGTGAGGGAACTTCGGGTGACTTTGGAAAACAAATCGCTACGAGTGCCATCCCACCTGCGATTTCAATTCTAGCTGGCGGGAAGGCAGTTTGGGGAGATTAGTCGCCCGAAGAAGAGGCGATTTAGTCGCCCATCGGCAAATCGCCTCTTCTTCGGGCAACTAATCTCCCCAGACTGCCTTCCCGCTGGCTAGAATGTAAATTGCCGGTGAGATGGCACTCAGAGTGCTTCATTTTCCGAAGTCATCCAAACTTTCCTTGTGAGGCAACTTCAGGTGACTTTGGAAAACAAAGCGCTACGAGTGCCATCCCACCTGTGATTTCAATTCTAGCCAGTGGGAAGGCAGTCTGGGGAGATTAGTCGCCTGAAGAAGAGGCGATTTGCCGATGGGCGACTAAATCACCTCTTCTTCGGCGACTAATCTCCCCGAACTGCCTTCCCGCCGGCTAGAATGTAAATTGCCGGTGAGATGGCACTTGGAGTGCTTCGTTTTCCGAAGTCGCCCAAACTTTCCTCGTGAGGCAACTTCGGGTGACTTTGGAAAACAAATCGCTACGAGTGCCATCCCACCTGCGATTTCAATTCTAGCTGGCGGGAAGGCAGTTTGGGGAGATTAGTCGCCCGAAGAAGAGGCGATTTAGTCGCCCATCGGGAAATCGCCTCTTCTTCGGGCGACTAATCTCCCCAGACTGCCTTCCCACTGGCTACAATGTAAATTGCCAGTGAGATGGCACTTGGAGTGCTTCATTTTCCGAAGTCACCCAAACTTTCCTCGTGAGGCAACTTCGGGTGACTTTGGAAAACAAATCGCTACGAGTGCCATCCCACCTGCGATTTCAATTCTACCTGGAGGGAAGGCACTTCAGGGAGATTAGTCGCCCGAAGAAGAGGCGATTTAGTCGCCCATCGGCAAATCGCCTCTTCTTCGGGCGACTAATCTCCCCAGACTGCCTTCCCGCTGGCTAGAATGTAAATTGCCGGTGAGATGGCACTCAGAGTGCTTCATTTTCCGAAGTCACCCAAACTTTCCTCGTGAGGCAACTTCGGGTGACTTTGGAAAACAAAGCGCTACGAGTGCCATCCCACCTGCGATTTCAATTCTAGCCAGTGGGAAGGCAGTTTGGGGAGATTAGTCGCCCGATGAAGAGGCGATCTGTTGACGGGCAACTACTCTCCCCGAATCTCCACGTGTCTCTGCTCTAAATATGCGGATCAAATAAATGCAAATAGTCGCCTGAAGAAAAGGCGTTATGTTGCCGGGCGACTAAATCTCCCCGAATCTCCACGTGTGTCTCTCCTCTTAATGGGAACATGCCTCGTATTTTAAGCAGGGATAAAACAGATTTATTTCTGCTTGTGTTTAGTTTTAATGTCCCACAGAGTTGATTGTGTAGTGAATAATGTACCTGATTTTCGGAGGAGTTCCTTGAGTATAGGCATAAGGCCGTAGAGGCCCTTTATTTAATGACAACTACAGCAATGAAAAAACCCAAAGCCAAGTTTTCATAATTATATTACCAAATGCTTATTAAATATATCCACACAATGAAAAATGAAGCTTGTTAACCTCATTTAAGTCTGTTGCAGTTATTGGCTGTGAACTTTATAAGTGCTGAAAGAGAGATAAAAAGTATCATGTGCAATTAATGGGATATTAATATCCCTATTCAGAATTGCTGCTTTGTGTCTGTGTAAAACTGAGATAGCAATTAGGGTGGGGGTGGCTCGATGTGTTGCCCCAAACAACATTGGCAGCATCAGACCCCTATCCTATAGCAGTGGGTGGGCTTCTGAATGACAACAACATTGTCCACTGTCTGCCAAAGCTTTCTCTCTTTCTCTCTCTGCTACAACAAAGCAGATACGACCCCAGACGCAACTGGATGGGTCACCCAGTAGGCCTCCAAATGCAGTCCTATGATAATTGCTATATCTACTTCAAAGTAGTATCCCTTTAAGGCATTCTATTATTGTCACCCCTGTGAACATTTTGGGTTACTTTCCTCTTCAGAAGTCAGATTCCTAAGCATGTACTAACAAGGTTCTCCATTTAGATGAGTATCTGTCAACCCCCATATGGCGTTTGTGTGAGATGTGACTTTCCCAGAATCCAATACAGGCAGAGGAAGGTTTTAATCTACTGGTTTAACCAGGGGGTCCCCAAACTTTTTATCTATGAGCAACATTTACAGTAAATGTAGAAAGAGTTGAGGAGAAACACAAGCATGTAAAAAGTCCCTCTGCTGATAAATAAGGGCTGTGCTTGGCTATTTGGTAGCCCCTATGTGAAAGACTCTGTTTGGCAGTACACCTGGTTTTTATGCAACTAACACTTGCCTCCAAGCAGGGAATTTAAAAATAAGGCCACTGGGAGCCACATCCAAGGGGTCGTGAGTAACATGTTGCTCATGAGACACTGGTTGGTGTTGGAGAGGCCTCCATTATGCAATATAGAAGCAAACATTAATGAATTTACATTTTTCTTGAAGCATAGCAGCTTGTGTAATAAATATGGTAGGAACATGAGGACAGAGGAAAGTAGATGAAGCAGCTGGTGCTACACAAAGGAAGAATAGTATGGGTCTATGAAGGGTGACAATTAATTTGGGAAGGATAATGCCAGTTAGAATATTTACCGGTGGGACTGCACTTATAGAGCAAAGGCCATTCTTTTTTTGCACCTTACAAATGATGGGGTTTGTAAGGCAAATCCTTTGGGCTCATCTTCAGTATCTTGAAATGGAATACATAAAAGGTCTATTGGGTCGAAAGTTTTATTAGTACTCCAGCAGTTAGTGGGGCAAACTTGGCACCAAAGTGTCCTTAAGGCTGTGCTATAACCTGGACCGTGTTATTTTACTTCCCCAAGTTATTTTGGATTCCACTAGTGTTTATTTCATACTCTCTCATATAACGCAGTGAGGGACGTTATCAGAAGGGCTGGAATCCTTCACGGTCAAGGTGCCGTTTGCCTCAGAAATAGGGATGCACCGAATCCAGGATTCGGTTCGGGATTCGGCCAGGATTCGGCCTTTTTCAGCAGGATTCGGATTCAGCCGAATCCTTCTGGCCGGCCGAACCGAATCCGAATCCTAATTTGCATATGCAAATTAGGGATGGAGAGGGAAATCACGTGACTTTTTGTCACAAAACAAGGAAATTATTTTTTCCCCCTTCCCACCCCTAATTTGCATATGCAAATTAGGGTTCGGATTCGTTTCGGTATTCGGCCGAATCTTTCACAAAGGATTCGTGGGTTCGGCCGAATCCAAAATAGTGGATTCGGTGCATCCCTACTCTCATTTGCAGCAAATAAGCTTATGTGACATACTGTATGTTTCCCTATTATCAGGTCATGGTAAAAGTGTAAATACAGACAGAGCAATTATTATGTAGCATTAGTAACTTAGGCTGAAAAAAAAGACGTGCCCATCAAGTTCAACCGTTTACAAATCAGCTAATAAAGGTTTTAAAAGGGCCCTGAAAAAATGACTTACTTTGATAATTAATATGGAATTGGGTAATAGACTTACTAAAAGCAAACAAATTCTTCTGGAATCTCCATCCAGTCTGATCCTGCAGATCTCCACTCCATCCCGATACTCACCCAACAAGCTGGGTGCTCAATAGATGCTCAGGGACTCCATAAGTATCATCTGGTGGGAACCTTTGCTCCATTGGCTGTCCTTTTAGGGTAATGCCCGTGGTATTTCTTTTATTTTTAAAAGATAAAACTCCTTTTTTGTTTATGGACAAGAACTAGGGATTCAAAGCCAAGCAACCCAATCAATTGCATGACTTACTGTGAGCATTAATACTCACACATCCCTAGAGATGCTAGCCAGAAGTAAGAATAAACAAGACCAATACGACTAGCCAGTGATGTAACTACTGGGGGGTGTGGGTCAACACCCCCCTAGGGGCCTCCTGGAGCCACTATATGTTTTATTGCGGGTGGCAGAGCAGGGGGAGATTTTGATTGTAGTTTGGTGCACATTACTGCACTGAGACTACCATTTGTATCTCTGTATACTCTTTGGGGGTTATTTACTAATCAGGCTTTTTGGTGCAAAACTCGAATTATATATATTTTTTTCAATACTCAAAATGTTCAGTATTTATTAAAGTCTGATGCTGCAAAATGTCTGAATCGAAAAAACCCATCACTTCAGACCTGCCGAAGTTTTTTGCTTTTTGGGAAAAAGTCCGGAAACATTGAGCGACCTCTGAAAGAATTGTTTTTTGCTCGATTTTATCAAATTTTTCCCCCCGATCTGATTAAATCGTGTTTATTTAATAATAAACACGGTCATTGTGGATTCTAGTTTGGTCTGACTTTTTTATTTTAAAAAATCTGAAAAATCCAGATTTTGATAAATAACCCCCTTAATAGTACATGTTTTTTGTTAACTGACCATGCTCCTCGTTATGTGTCCTTCTTACTTTACCACTGGGTCAGTCCTCCTCTACAGGCATCGCTGTAGCTTTTGGGGACAAACATATACACCTGTATATCCAGTGCTATATTCATATTTGTTATATTTTCCTTCAAAATTCAGATAGGATATGTATAATACAGGGGAGTGATGCTACAAAACCTGTTTTGCACTAGAGGTTCCCTAACTCATGTGTTTCACTGTTCTTACAGCTATTATTATCATATGACGATGTTGAGAGATTCAGTTTGTCTTCAGGGGCAATTATTACAATTATGAATTATTTATCAACGCAAACAAATGTCTAAGTGCTGAAATGTTTTGGGGAAAGAATGACAAAGGGAATAATAGAAAGATACAAACTGCTAAATTGGTTGTGAGTAACATCTACTAGGAACCATGAGATTATGGGGCAGATTTACTAAATTCGAGTGAAGGGTTCGAATTAAAAAAACTTCGAATTTCGAAGTTTTTTTTGGGCTACTTCGACCATCGAATGGGCTACTTCGACCTTCGACTACGAATATCGAACGATTCGAATTAAAAATCGTTCGACTATTCGACCATTCGATAGTCGAAGTACTGTCTCTTTAAAAAAAAAATCGACCCCCTAGTTCGGCAGCTAAAAGCTACCGTACTCAATGTTAGCCTATGGGGAAGGTCCCCATAGGCTTGCCTAAGTTTTTTTGATCGAAGGATATTCCTTCGATCGTTGGATGAAATTCCTTCGAATCGTTCGATTCGAAGGATTTAATCGTTCGATCGAATGAATAATCCTTCGATTGATCGATCGAATTTCCTGCGCTAAATCCTTCGACTTCGATATTCGAAGTCGAAGGATTTAAATTCCTAGTCGAATATCGAGGGTTAATTAACCCTCGATATTCGACCCATAGTAAATCTACCCCTCTGTGTTGTAACTACTAGGGGTGTGGGTCCAAACCCCCTCTAGGGGCCTGCTGGAGCAGCTATAAGTTTTATTGCGGGTGGCAGAGCAGGAGGAGTTTTTTGCAGGGCGCACGTCATACGTTGGGGCCCAGTGGGGTGCCCGGGTGCATATCTTGCACCAGGGTCGGCCGTTGCATAGTTACTCCACTGAGACTAGCATCTGTATCCTAGCATATTTTGTAGGATTGATATTCAACTGAATTATAAATGGTCAGTCAAACCAAAACACATGGGGGCAGATTCACTAACTGGCGAAAAGTCGCCAGTGTCCGCTTCACACCCATCGCTACACTTCGCCAGGCGAAAATTCGCTCAAACAACGTTGATTCACTAAAATAGGTAGTTTCGTCATGGGCGCCGAATGCTGGCAACTTTTCGCTATTATTACTTTGACAATGCGAGCAATTCAAAGTGAAGATGCGCTAGCGTTCATTTCTGCCTAGCGCAAATTCGCTAGAGGTCTTACGCTCAGGTAAATTTGCATGCGGCGGAAAATTTAAAGTTGAATGGATGTCTTTATGTTATATGTTGCAGCAAATACTTTACATTTCCACTGTTAATTACACATGTTCAGGGATCCTTAATAAAGACAATAGAGTTAATATAATGCCCTACACATGAGCTCACTGTATAGTTAATGTTCCATATGTTAGAAAATGTATGGGGAAAACCGGTTACCCAAAAAAAACCAACACGGATTCTCCACAGGCTTAGAATGCGCTGCCCCACTGCTCCTCTTCTGTTGTGCTGCAGGCACAAAATGGGAAATCCTGCATTTTGCATATAAATTTTCCACGTCTGCCTGCACCTGAGTGGAGGTAATGAATGCAGGCAGCACAGTGGAAGAGGCGCAGCCGGGTATTGGGTCCGAGTTTCTCCTCAGGCTGAGATCAGTGACTTATGGCATGTTAGAGAACACCAGTCTTGTGTGGATAGAGTTGTGACTATAGAAAACTAATATGATTGTGAAGATCCAGGTCTGTAGAAATAAGTGAAATCAATTGGACTTGCTTTTCTTGAAAGATATTTCACTAGTCATCCAACTAGCCTTCTCAATTCTGAAATTCTGAAATGCCTTCAAGAAAAAACACAGCAAGTTCAGTTGATTTGACTTATTTCTACTGTAACCCCTTTTTGGACACCCCCCTGTGGATACATCATACCATGTATTAGCAATTACAGGTCCTGAATCCCCTTTGCTAGGTGAAAGGGTACTGGGAAAACTCTTCTCTGGCAGTGCCTCCACCTAATGGGATCCAGGAATACACCTGCGGGTGGCCCCATTAGGAAAACATTCAATACACACACTTGCTTTATAAGAATATCAACTTTATACAAGGGAGTGCAGATTAAATAAACTGTAAAAGTACACATATGTATGTAAAAGCATGACCCAATACCCTGGTGAACCTTTGCCAGTCCTATCCTGGTAATTCCCTACCAGGCAAAGTCCCGCACTACTCCTTTGGTGACAAAGAGTCTCTGTCCCTTTTCCCAACAAGAGCACAAATGGTCCCAGGAAGCGCTATTTTCCCAAATACCTTTCCCTCGGGACAAGGTACTGGCACCCACGTGGCAGGCACACAAACAGCCTGTGACACAATAGAAACCTCGCTGGATCCTTTCCTTTTCCTCTACTCTCCCCAGGCAGACTCACTCGAGGGCTCACACACAGAGCTGGCAGGCTCACATAGAGCAGGAATAGGCATCAACAGCGATGAGAATCTTTATCCAAGAAATGCAGCTTTGATGAATCCATAGCTGAACTGTAGCTTCCAGCACTGTCTATAGTACAAGCATTTCCACATCCAGTTTGGCAAATCTGGTGCTTCAGACCCCTGGTCGAGCTCCCAGGCATGGGGTTCCTACGCCAGCCTCAGACGCCTCCTGCCTCTACATCTTGGCTGCTGAATTCACTCTCTCTCCTCTAAGAAAATACATCCAGCAGTAAGACAGCAGAAATCTGTAATGGCTGTCTGAGCACATGGCTCGGGTCCCTACACTACAGACCCAGAAAACCATATTTTCCAGTCGGAGGAAGGGACTATGATCTGATGGGATCACACAATGGTTAATGGGTATCTAAGGACACACTTAAAGCAAGCATTAAATGCAAGAAACTCTGGGTGGGCGGTGGCTACATCTGCCCGTCTTTCCGATTTTGCGAATTCGCATTGTGAATACATTTTCGCAAATGAGACAGGTGTTTGCTTGAGTGCACCCACTGTGCGAGGTTGTTGGGGGCGAAAATATCGTTAACAGTAACTTAAATTCTCAATTTTCAAAACTGTTTTGATGATATTTTCTCCGCCACGAAAGTTGTGGCGTAATTCAAATGCAGAATGTGCACATGATATTTGCAATTTGCCATTTATTTGTGCCATATTTCAAACATAAACATTCGCAGTGTGAAAAAAAAAATCGCAATTCTGTTTGGACACTCTTATTCAGCTTTAGAAATGTAACCATGCACAGGGCAAATATACTCACTGGGCGACCCAATCTGCCAATCAAACTCCATGTAGGTGGCCAAAGTGGGCAAAGATCACTATGCAACCTCATAGAGTTGCTCGTGGAATTCAAGACAACAGTAGATCTCCATCTTCATATCCACTCGTCCCAAATCTGTATAGTTCATTATGGCCATGATACTCTCCATTCCCCTTTAAATTGGGCAACTTATCAAAATCATGAAAGCCATGTGCAATGATTTTTTATTTAAATGAAGACATCCCTACCTTCTTCTTTAATTCTGTTCCATGTTTTAGAACTACAGTCTAATGTAATGCCTAAAAAGTCAATGAAATACTCCAGGATGGAGTCCCACCAAGAGACCACAGTTGCCCCATTAGCATTATTAACATCTCCCTCTATGTAATCTCTGAATCCTGTTTTATAATCTCAAATCCTGTATTTCAAAGATCTAATATTTAAGCTTTATTGCCAGATGTAGCAGCTGAACATAAACGGTACATGGTCCATGAATATTCAACTTTTTACTATGAAGGTCAACTAGAAATCATTGCACTGGGAGCAATTTAGGAAGACACAGAAACAGAAAAAAAAAAAAAAACATGGCTCCATATTTTTAATTAGAATGTTCAGATGATTGCAGGCTATAAAAAGAACATTTAAAAATGCTGAAAATTATAAAATGGTTATGTTACTAAATTTCCCCCTGCGGGTCACCACTGGGTTTCTTCCTGTCTTCTTCCTACACATGAAAGGCTCCACGGGACGGATTAGACTCACTAAATTAAACTGTTCCTTGTTTGATACACTGTACACATTAATATTTGCCTGTGTTTCTTTCAGCTACCATGGTACATTACTAATAAATCCTCCATTTACTTTGGACGCCTTCCAAAAGCAACAAGTAAAACTAAAAAAGAATTCATGTTTTTCAAGCCTGACCCCGGTACACAAGTGAAAATTCCCACGAGTGATGGGTAAAATTCCTCTGATAAAAGCTGTAATTTCTTCTCACATTTATTTTTCCCTTGAACTCCTACATCACTTAGGCCAAAATTTGACTTCCTCGGAACAAGTGCTTCTAAGTGGATGCTCAGCAATGGGGCTGCAAGTTGCTGGTGGCAATTAAAGAATGTGAAATGGATTTGTTCCAAACACACATCTCAGGAAATCGCACAAAGGTTGTGTGAACATTTGCTAACAAAGGCATACAGTGTGAGCTCTCATGCTGACATGTACAGATTATTTACAAGGTTACTGTCATCACATGGAAACATCTTTCTTACTTGTGTCTAAAACGAATGTCCAACAGTCGAATAAGCAGATCTGGAAGAAGGTTATGTAGGGTCTAAATGCTTCACTTTTCTGCCTCCATATATGAAAGAGTCAGAATTTCCAGCACTGAGCCTAAGGCTCATGTCAAAATTGGGAAAGCTAGTCAGACTGACAAATTGCACCCCATGGCAAGTGACAAAAAATTAGTAGTTGAAAATCGCTGGTGATCTACATATATGGAAGCTTGCCAGATAAGGAGTAGTACCAAAATGTTAGCAGATGTTGACTGGTGGGAATTCTATTATACCCATGGAATGTCCGGAATCCACAGTGGTTGCCCCCTCAGGAGCCCCAGTCATGAGCTTCTCCAGAGGTTGTATCCACTGATGCAACCCTCCCAACCCATGTCTACCTTTTACCTTTTTCCTTTGTGGACCCAATTGGAGGAGTTCAAAGGATTGGAGGAGTTCAAACTTTCCGTCAGGAGGTGGGATGTAAGAACTCCTCCAATCCTTTCAACTCTTCCAATTGCGTCCACAAAGAAAAAAAGTAAAAGGTACATATGGCGTGGGAGGGTTGATCAGTGGGGCCCATCGGGTTTTTTCCCTGTGTTCTGCCGGACATGTTTGATCCTGATCTTCATCTGCTTTCTACTCCCTTTACATCCAGATATGGAATGGAGAGGGAATAGGGGCCCATAACTTGCTCTGAACTAGTAGATCGTTTTTCTAAATTTGAGAGCGGGCTGTGGGACCTCAGTTCTTCAGAAATTTGCAGGTGCCAAGATGCTGGATAACGGTTCCAAAACTTGTATTAGCTACATGGTCATTTTTATAGAACACTGGCATGCCTGTATTCTGAGTTTCTGGATGCTAGAAAGCTGGCTAATGGTTCCAATACCTATATTAGCTATATCACTATTTATACAGGACCCTGGCATGACAGTTTTTTGAGTTTTGTGGATGGTAGGATAACCCGTGTGAGCTATGATACTATTTTTACATTTCTATTTTATTTACAATAATAGTTTGGTTTTTTATTATGATGTTAAAATAACATTTTATATTCCTCAAATATCTCTCAATAGTCTTATTTTTTTCTCATTTGTTTCCCTATTTACAACTAATGTTTGCAGATACAATATTCTTGTTTGATTTTTTTTAATTTGCTTTTTAAATCTATATCACTGTTCAAACTGAAGCTGCTAAAGGAAAGACACACCTGAAGATTCGGGGAGATTTAGTCGCCCGGCGACAAATTGGTTTTTCTTCGGGCGACTAATCTTCCCACAATGCCTTCCCACCGGCTAGAATCTAAGTCGCCGGCAGGATGGCACTACCGAAGCACTAAGAGTACCATCCTGCCGGCTATTTAGATTCTATCCGGCGGGAAGGCATTGCGGGGAGATTAGTCGCCCGAAGAAGAGGCGATTTGTCACTGTGCAACTAATCTCCCCGAATCTCCACGTGTCTCTGCCCTAAAAATCATGCAACATGTGGAGATTTGTTGGTTTTTTTCTCCATGATTGTGCTCCATGCTATAAACTGACTCAAGTTACAGAGACAAAGGGGTCTATAAACAAGTATGGGATCTATTATCCAGAATGCCTGGGATTTTATGCATCAGGGATCCTTCTGTAAATTTGATCACTAAACATTGTAGCCTGCTAAAAATCATGAAATCACTACCCAACAGGATTGTTTTGCCACCAAAATAAATTCACGCCGCTTAGTTACCATCAAGTAGGGATGGATCAAATCCAGGATTCAATTCGGGATTCAGCCTTTTTCAGCAGGATTCGGCCAAATCCTTGTGCCGAACCAAATCTGAATCCTAATTTGTATATGTAAGTTAGGGGTGGGTAGGGAAATCACATAACTTTTCGTCACAAAAGAAGAATTTTTTCCACTTTTTCCTTTCCTGCCCCTAATTTGCATATGCAAATTAGGACTTGGATTCGGTTTGGTATTCAGCCGAATCGTTCACCAAGGATTCGGCCGAATCCCAAATAGTGGATTCGGTGCATCCCTACCATCAAGTGTAAGTTACTGTTTTATTACTACATAGAAGGATTGCATTAGAAAATATTAGGAAGTTTCCATGGTATTCAAAATTGCATTTGCCATATTTCAGAGCTTTCAAAACAAGAATCAACATAAGCACTATAAGAATTCCTTGCATGGCTGGGATCAAGCCGGTTACATCAACCAATCTCAATTTACCTTTAATGTTACAGATTTAACCACAAAACAGAAATACTGTATGTGTGATCTCTGGCTCTTGGTCTGCTCCAAACAAAACAATGTCAGGCACAACTTCCACCAGCCAAGATCCACTGCACCAGTACATTAGGAACAATCACACACCAATCCCTCATGTGGATGAGATATTGTTTCTTTTTAGACCGGGGTCAGAGTCCCGAATTAAAACTGATGATGTCTAGCATATTTGTAAGGGTAATAGATATGAGTATGATTTATGCTTTCTGGTTGCTGCCTCCGAGCAAAATAATCTTCCCTTGCAGTCTTGATAAGGATGAGCTCTCACTAGGGAATGTTTAGCATTTTAGAAATACACCTGCATTGCTTTATGTGGCATTAGATTAATATCAAGAAGTTAACTTGGCAGTAGCTCCAGAAGTATTACCTCCTGGTGTGAAACTGTCATTTTAGGTACAGAAAGGCTAATAAAAGTTGCTGCAAACTAGAAGGAACTTTATGATTCTGAGCTACACAATCCCCATACTACTAAACATATCTAGTTCTTTCTATTCCCATCTGTGTTTCTTAGGGGGTTATTTTATTTTATGTCCATTTTGTTCTGGTTGGACTTTCAAAGGGGAAAACCGCCATTTGTTCATAGAAAAAAATAATACATTTTTTAATGATTTATTAAACCCTGATGGTGTTAACAGCCCGAATAAAAAAAAAGTACTCGAAAAAACGACTCAACTCAGACCTGCCGAGTTCATGTAGAAGTCAATGGCCGATGCCCCAAGGATATCCTGATTTGCGATGGGTCCGCGAAAAAGTTGCGGCATTGGGGTGTCAAATTCGGAAACGTAACGAATTCTGATTTTTTTATGATCTTATCGAGAAAATTTCATGATAAAGGAAGGGGAAGTTTGTGCAGATTTGGTCGGAGTAGCCAGAATGGTGAGATAAATTCAGGTGTTGATAAATAACCCCTGTATTATACAAAATACCTATATTGAAAAAGAACAATATAAGTAGATGATATTTAGATTATTTTGCCAGTCTCTGTGACTTCCTTTTCCTGCTGTGTCACTTCCTACTGCACTGAATAGCTGGTTGCTAGGTAACAGCTTACCGCACACAGACACAGGCTCTGTGCTTGATCTCTGCTTACAGGGATAAGTGCACGGGTTTTGCACTAATCCCCAACATTCTCCCCCTGCTTGAATGGGCAACGTCCTCACTTGCCCTTCCTGACCCTTCTTATTCTCCCTAACCTCTGGGGGAAAATCACAGGGGAAAACTTTCTTACTAACTACCCTGACATGTCCCCTGCCTGAAGGCTTGCGCTTTCCCAGGCCCAGTCTCTCATGTTTATCGGGGGTGCCAGGGGTGCCAGAGTGCTCAGAGACCATCCTCATGCCACAGGACTTCTCTTCAGGAATATCCACTTCACATGGAAAGGATGTCACATAACCATCATAAGATTCTTCACTCAATCCCAAATCACAGGAGCGGGAAATATGACCATACCAACCACAGGTGTAACACTTCACCTGGCTACGTCTCTTCCCATATCTCTTTTGGGGTAGCTTCTTCACATCCCATCCAGATGACGTCACTTCTGCAGCCACAACCTCTTCATGTTGCTTATTGCAGTTTGTAGATATATGGCCCAACTGACCACAAAGGAAACACTTGGGTGGTTCTCTGCTAGCAACACTTACTTTAGGAGAGGGAGTCAGTCTTGACATAGTTGGCATCTCATCCCTTCCAGACACTCGAGCCTTGAGCTTCGCAATCTCTTTTTCAAATTCCTCCTTTAGGGAATCACTGGAAGTCTTTTCAGAACTACGTTTTTTCTTCTCTCGACGTAGAACATTAACTTCCTCCCTTCGGATCTCTCGGATTAACTTCTGATAAGTGAGTTCTTTCTTTCCTCTGTAGAAAGATCTCAACATCACGGCAGTGGGGTCCATAGACAAAGCCCCTCGGCATAACTGTTTCAGTCTCATGAAATCAACACGATCAGTAGCAATGATCCTTCTGCAAACAAGTAACTTTAACATCTGCTGCAGTCTCTTTAAATACTCAGACAGACTCTTTTGCCTTTCTGCATATAAGACTGAAACTTGTACAGCATCTCAATTTCATCTTCCACTAGTCCATAGGTATCTTCCAACAGTTCTATTAACTTCTCAGGACCATCTTGCTAGCACTCCTCTCTGTGTAGCTTAATGAGGTCCAGTGCAGGCCCTCGCAAACTCTCTTGGATCTTGCGACACAAAGCAGGTCCAGACCCAGGCCAATCAGCAACAGTGGTCAAAGCAGAATCTCTCCAGACTTCAAAGGTCTCTTCACCTGGGGGAGTGGGTTCCATACCTGAAAATATTTTCAGTCTCTTATAATAGCCATTATATGCCAGCTGTCTTAAATTCTCACCAACTTGTGCCAAAACTTCCACAAGCTGGGCTGCTTCAAAGACATCACTTAGGAGTGGGTTCCTCCCCGCAGAATTCAAACTCTCACACGATGCAGTGTATTTCAGCTTCGTCTCAGGCGTCACTTCAAACAGCCTTTTAGTCACTGGGCTGTGACCAGCTGCAGGTAGGGGTGGCGCACCAGTGCAAGGGGGATTTGGATCCTCCAAATCTGCTCCCACTTCATCCTCACTGTCACTAAGTTCCTTCTCCTCTATAACAGATGGTAAGACAATTTGCCAGTAACAGTCCTCTTCTGCTTCAACACCATGGGCACAGGTCTCTCTATTAATCTCGACAGGACTATCCACAAGCACATTTAACCAGACACCATCTGGGTCTCGTTGTAACCTTACCACTCTAGGCCGGTAAATAGATCCATCAGTATCTAGGATCTTGTAAATAACTTCCTCTTTTGTTCTGGGTATCATCGGACCTACTACAGCAGTCTTTTTCGGGTTTAGGCCCAAACTCTTGCCCCACTCCAGAACACTCTGAGGACTCTCAGCAGATGACGCCATCTTGTCTCACTTTCTCCGTATCCAGGTCCCAGCTGTAATCTCGCAGTGCCTCCAAAATGTAACCCTTTTGACACTCCTTTGTCGGTGTTACACTCCACGTGTGGCGCTTACCTGATGACACGGGACAAACCTGAGCCACTCCACTGTGGTATTGGGAGAGACTGGGTACCTGGTACTTACTAGCGCAGTTCCTCCACCTAGTGGGATCCGGGACATGCATAAGAAGCCATTGTTCAGGAACAAGTCAGTACGGAGTGATACTTGCTTGAAAGAGTCACAGGCAGAGCATCTGCCTCTGAATTATTATCAGTGAATAATTGATAATATCCGAGAAGCAATGGGCCTTTTGATCACCAGGAGCACCATGTGCAGTGAGTGGACTATAAAGGTGGAAATAATTGTTTTGGGCAAAAACGCCATGAAAATTTATACTAATACATCCACCTCTTAATAACTCCATTAATACATTAATACAAAGTGAATATAAAAAAGGAAAGTACTGTGTCCCTTAAAAGATATTTACCAGATACTGACCCTGTCCTGCTTAATTGACGTAATCCTATTGCCCAGAAGCATACTTGGGCTAACATCTCCCAAGAATTTCAAATTAATATAGCATGTTTTAAAGATAAAAGCTGTAGTACAAATGGTCTGATTTATGGTCACTCTTATCTTTTGGAATTTGACCTTTTTCATTCTTACATTATTTGCTTTACTCCCACTGTAAACTCTATAAAGAAGTGTCTCAATTGCGTAGGGTCATTTTTGGGGGTAAGAAGAAATGGGCTTCCTGTTTCAATATCTAATATTATATTATATGTACTGAATTTAAGACATTTTAGTGAATCAATAGAAACTATGAGCAGTTGTAGGGGTTCAGTAAACTTTCCAGTTTTAGTGGTATAGTCACTTATTGCTTGGATGAGTGCTGTCCAACATTTCTTCAATTATCAGATGAATCCAGATACAGGATGGATTGTGTTGAAAAAAAATTATACTTTAAAATAGATGTCTACCATGGGCTGTCAGCTATAAAGAAATAGCTAGTGCACCAACCTATAGTGTAGATCAGCTTACAGAAGCACCCATATGACAGTCTATATTCTGGAGTTAATCAGTTTATAGAAGAACCCGTATGCCAGTACTAAATCTTACCTACATACTGGAGTTGACCAGCTGCTAAACATACCCATATGCCAGTACTCAGTCTAACCTATACTATGAAGGTTATTTTGGAATTGACCAACTGCTAAAAGCACCCTTATGTCAGTACACAGTCTAACATACATTATTGAACTCATTACAGGTAGCTGTTAGAAGAACCTATATACCAGAGATCAGTGCCAAGTCTAATCTAGATTCTTCTAGCAGCTAATAAGCTCCACAATGTATGTTAGCTTGTGTACTGGAATAAGGGTGTGTCTAGCAGTTGGTCAACTCCAAAATAACCTCCATAGTATAGGTTAGAATGAGTACTGGCATATGGGTGCTTCTAAAAACAAATAACTTCCATAGTGCTGCCTCTTCTCTGGTGCTGATGGTCCTTAGGGCTTGTGCGTTGAATGAGCCATGCGAGTGACGTCATAATGTCTGCGGCATGAAATCCAAAGTGTTTAAAGGGAATTTGGGCTTGTGATTGTTGCCTGTTGTTAGGTCTAACTTGTTAGTATCCTAGGTGTGATTCCTGTCTTGTTTGATTCCAATTTTGACTCTTGCCTGCCTGACTATTCTGAACTGGTATTGACTATCCTTTGAATGCTGCCTGTACTGAACCTGGCCTGATTGACCCTGCTTGAACTCCACCTGAACCAACCACTGCCTGTCTGAACCTGCTTGAATTCCGCCTGTACTGACCCCCGGCCTGCCTGACTACGATTTTCGTCTATTCCCTGAACTGTTGCCTTCTGTCCAAAACCTCAGAACTCTTTTTTGCCTGTCCTGAACTCTATCTTGGCTCCTATTTTATTAAGACTTGGCGGCATCTGAGTAGCTAAGGGCTCCACCGAGACCAAAGGCAGCTGCTACAGGCGGAAGCAGAGCCGTGACCATGGAGCTTAGCACTTGTTCTGAATTTAGGGAGCCAATCCTGACACATATATTCATGAGTTGATAAGTTGCTATAAGTATAAGCATTATAAGTTTCCGGTCTAACCAACATTCTGGAGTGGATACGTTGCTAAAAGCACCCATATGTTAGTGCTCAGTATAACCTACATTCTGGAGTTGATAAGCTGCTATAAATGATATACAGAACATAACCAGAAACAGCCCTGATTTAATTTGTTAGTATTTGTTACAAAGTGCATTTGTTTTCACTTACAGTCCAAGCTGTAAAACATTATACCTCAAAACTAACTTGTCAATTACATTTCAATTGGTATCTCAAAAAAATTCTACTGTTCAAAGATTTTCGTTACCCAATTATATTTTTCCTGTAAAATAAAAGTCCAAAAAATATTTTTGGCCAAGACCCTCCATTGTTTTGTTGCATCATACCTAATGCCTAAGGCAGTCCCAATCCACCAATAGGGTAACATATTGCATACAAGAAATATTCCATTAAAAAATGAATACATCAACTCTACCTGTACAAGTACAAAACCAGAATTATTATAACTGTAAGCTGAACAGTATCCATGTACATGATGAGCAACGCTATAGACATGTAACAAGAGAATTAACTCCAAGGGGTAAGTAACTTTGTGGTGCCTCCAACAATCTGTTAGTGCCCTGTCTCTCTACAGCAGTGATCCCCAACCAGTAGCTCGTGAGCAACATGTTGCTCCCCAACTTCTTGGATGTTGCTCCCAGTGGCCTAAAAGCAGGTGATTATTTTTTAATTCCAGGCTTGGAGACAAGATTTGGTTGCATAAAAACCAGATGTACTGCCAAACAGAGCCTCCAGTAGGGTGCCAGTCCACATGGGGGCTACCAATAGCCAATCACATCCCTTATTTGGCGCCACCCAGGAACATTTTGCATGCTTGTGTTGCTCCCCAACTCTTTTTACATCTGAATGTTGCTCACGAGTGAAAAAGGTTGGGGACCCCTGCTCTACAGACTGACTCTTGATGAGACACGGAAATATCTGAAGGCAGGTAAATCCAGAGTAAACATCATTAGAACTCAATAGAGTACTAAGTAAACACATTATGATCAGAGAAGAACGGATGTGTCATTGTACTCTGTAAGATTACAGGGTGGATTTTAAGGGCTATTTCACACGGGGAGATAGCGACACGTTTGCGGTCGCGGCGACAAAGCGCCGCGACAGTCGCCGCGACCGGCGCAGGCGACAGTTTTGTATGGGCGCCTATGTAAAAACGCCTGTGCTAACCACACGAGGCGATGCGCTTTTCAACAGTCGCCTGAAAATGCCTCGCCAGGCTTTTTCAGGCGACTGTTGAAAAGCGCATCGCCTCGTGTGGTTAGCACAGGCGTTTTTACATAGGCGGCCATACAAAACTGTCGCCTGCGCCGGTCGCGGCGACTGTAGCGGCGCTTTGTCGCCGCGACCGCAAACGCGTCGCTATCTCCCCGTGTGGAATAGCCCTAATAGGAACCTTTTCATCTAGAAGCACAGCAATTTGCTAAGTAAATTTTACAAAAACATGAAAATAAACCATGCACATTTCCAAAAATGGCCATGTATTTAGTGGCAATTTTCCAAGAATAACTTACCCGTGCTTTACATCTATAAAACAATCTGGGATATTCTGATATAAGCCTTGTTCACTAATTCTGTACTAGAGTTCAACTTTTTGGAGGGTCGCATCATTTGTTATTCAGTTGTTCAAACCCAGCACTGAAAGCCAAAAACAACTGAATAAAAGAAAGTATCCATTTTAGAGGAATTGCTGGAGGCATTGGGGTAGTTAGGTTCAAGTAGGTGGTGCAGTGCCATACATAGTTCTAATAATGGGATTTTTACAGTGGTTAAACTTCAACCCAACTAACCACTATAATGGTACCTGTGAAGCTGTCCCAGTGTCAGCACTGTATATCAGTTTTGCATTTTACTGCCAATAAGGATCCCAAACCACCCTCTCTCTCTCTTTTATATATATATATGGACACAGGAGGGAGGAAGGGATGGACAGAGGAGGGAGGAAGGGACGGACAGAGGAGGGAGGGGAGGAGGAAGGGAGGGACGGACAGAAGAGGGAGGGTCTGAGGAGTGAGAGACAGAAGGAGTAGGCGGGACCTGCAGAGGGGAGGGAATCCAGACTAGGGGTAGGCAGAAGAATATTGAACTAGGGAGCGTTGCGCCCTAGGCAGGTGCCTCTTCTGCCCACCCCTAGTTCTGGTCCCGATATAAATCCCAAGAAATTCAGAGTCTGTTATTAACAGTGGTAGGATAGAGTCTGGATGAGGAGGAGGAAGGAAGAGGCCCAGGTGCACCGCCCTGAGCCCTCAACACGGGGAGCGGATAAACCGAAAACACATTGGAGCAGGCACTCAAAATGAAGGCAATCTTCCACTAGGCAGTTGAAGCAAAGTAAAAAAAGTTTACTATGTCCTAACAGTGCCAGTGAATTACCCTAAAACAGCACTACCATTATGACAGTGGGTCCTACTGAATCAGATCCCCTGTTAATAAGAAATAGGAATTTTGGTGCAAGCACTATACCTTACAGGGAAATCAAATATTTTCATTTCCAGTACTGCTATTTTTGGTAGTCATGTCAGAAAGCCCCTACGTGACTTTACTTTGTCACATGCAAAACATTGTGGCACATTCTTGGCTATTTGTGTGAAGTGATACATATCTATAACTTGGTTTCAGAATGAGTAATTAACAAGCAGCCATCCATCTTGGACAATGCCCATAGGGCGGATGTATTGCTACTACATTGTGTTGGAGTCTAGGCAACCAGTCAGAAGAGAATGAACATGACCATGAGCTAAATAACAAGCAAAACAAAAACTGAGATGTAAATGGAGCTGAAAGATATGAATTATTATTAACATCTATCTTTTAAACTAGCAGAGCATTCCAGGAACAGACAACACTAATGCAAGAGGCTTTAGAACATGACTGTTCAGCTGATCTTGTATGATATAGTGCTTGGCAGAAGCTCCTAACGTTCTGTTTATCCTCTAGTCATATCTAAATCAGAACCAAGTTTCCTGTTATGGAAAATGTATCGCCTATCAAGTGGTGGACTCTAATGCATTTAGTACAACGGAGACAAGGTAGTTTGGGTTTTTTTTTTGTGTGTTGTTTTCCCCAACTCTGTGGGTTCTCTTGATATGGTTAAAACACTTCGGGACTTTATCAAAACACAAAAAATATCATTGTTTGAGAAACTGACCCAAAAGCCTGTACAAGTGCTCTGGTATTTGGAATTATTTTAGCATATTTAACTGTTGAACTCAGATGACTCAGAGATTAATCATCCATTAGAGCAGGGGTCCTCAAACTTTTTTACCCGTGAGCCATAGTCAAGTGTAGAATAATATTGGAGAGCAACATAAGCATGCAAAAGTTCCTATGACTTTCAAATCAGGGCTATGATTGGGTATTGGTAGCCCTTATATGGACTTGCAGCCCACAGGAGGCTGTTTGGCAGTAAACCTGTTTTTTATGCAACTAAAGCTTTCCTTTAAGACAGGAATTCAAAAATAAGCACCTGCTTTGAGGCCTCTGGGAGCAACATCCAAGGGGTCGGAGAGCAACACAAGCCTCTGGCTGGGGATCACTGCATTAGAGGGTCAGTATATCCTCAATGTAGTTGGACAGAATTATATTTTTACTGGGGCATTTCCCACTGGTCAGAGGAATAGCAGTATCCCCGTATATATCTCTATATGCTGTGTCCTTCCTTGTCCTTCCTACAGGAGAACATCCATTGTGCTTCCTGATGCTACAACAGACTATGTTTCGTTTGACAGACCAAGGCATTTAGAGAACTCCAGTGAACAGCTGTTGGTTCTATTGCAGGGACCAATGGTTTACTTCTTGGCTGCCAAACACCATTTGGGTTGTAGTTTTTACTGCTTGAGTACCAACAATTGAATGACTTCTCACTGTGTTTGCCTAAGACACCCATCCCGTACTCAGAGACTGGGCAGTCACTACTAAGAGGAAATGGTCTCTACTAAGTATAGTATTGCATGTTTCTGATACTCTTGAAAGAATCACTTTCCATTCGAACTAAGAGATTGAACTGATTATTCTCCATATGTATGAGCTGTATAGTCTGTATCTTTCGAGAGCCAAAGTTGTCACAGAGTTGTGAGCATGACACTGAAATTCTAAACTGTAAACTACAGTGAGCAGAACCCTACAGTGTGTAGGGACACATTGCTTACCATGACCAGCTTTCCCTATTGGCCCTTTAGCTCCTTTCTCCAAAAATGTTTCTTGTTAGTCCCCAATGCTGCTCACAGGAGGGTGTCTCTTATTGACTAGTCTTAATCTCGAGACATATTAGGCAGTAGCATTTTGGGGGAAACATCAGATCCATAAGATATGACTTCATATCATTCTCAACTGCTGACCAGGCATTGCTAGAGGGAGGATAGCGTTATATGGATGTAAATCAGCAAATATTGGAGAAAAATGTTTGAAAACTTTGTTTATGAAGAAAGTCTGGCCTAGTTGGGGTTACTGAAAATAGCTCTTAGTACAAGTTGATAAAGGGACTGGTCCAATTGTATCTTGGAATGAGGAAGGAAATTTTTTTCCCCTCTGAGGCAAATTCGAGAGACTTTAGATGTTTTTTTTGCCTTCCTCTGGACCAACTAGAAGTTAGGCAGTCTTTATATTAGGGATGCACCACATCCAGGATTCGGTTCGGGATTTGGCCAGGATTCGGCCTTTTTCAGCAGGATTTGGATTCGGCTTGGCCGAACCAAATCCGAATCCTAATTTGCATATGCAAATTAGGGGTGGGAGGGATATCACGTGACGTTTTGTCACAAAACAAGGAAGTAAAAAATGATTTCTCCTTCCCACCTCTAATTTGCATATGCAAATTTGGATTCGGTATTCGGCCAAATCTTTCACGAAGGATTCAGGGGTTCGGTCACATCCAAAATAGTGGATTCGGTGCATCCCAACTTTATATAGACATAAATGATGCCTGTGTCTTTTTTTCAACCTAAGTTGTGATGAGCGAATCTGTCCGATTTCGCTTTGCCGATAAAATTTGCAAACCTACAAAAAAATTTGTAAAATGACAAAAAATTTGCAAAACAAATTGAACTGAAAGAAAAAAAATCTTACACGTGACAATTTTTTTCACACTACAGTCAATGAGCGTTTTTTCTTACGGGCAGTTTTTTGTCTCTGCAGCAATTTTGTCTTGTCACAGTGGAATTTTTGCCGCAGTTTCGCGCAAAAAAAATCACAGGTGCTGAAATGAAGGAATTTGCCGAATCCATTCCTGGCAAAAACATTTGCTCATCACAAAACCTTAATAATAAAGTTATTATCTATCTATTGTACATGGAAATGAAGGTGCAAATGATATTGACTATGGCTGTTATACTTTCCTTTTTCTCTTAGTGGTAGACTTTACCAGTGAGTTTCTTTGCCATTTGTAGTGGTTTGGTTGGTACACTTTGTGAAAATGTATACAGTGTTTTTGTGTGTGTGCATGAATGTTTTTCAGTGAGTATGGTCTATATATGTGTGTGTTTCTGTGTATTTGGTTGACTTGCAAATGGTTTTCTGTGTCCTCATTGGCTTCTTTGAGTGTTAATTGGGTGCCTTTCTGGGTACCCATAAGCACATAGGTTCTACTGTTTCCATATGGGTGACTGTGCACTACCATATTTCCTACTGTATGTGTGTTGTGTCTATTTGTACCAGTTTGCCTCAGTGTGCGCATCAGTGAATAGCGCTGCTCCTGCAGAATTCTGCACTGAAAGTAATTTCTCAAAAGAGCAAACAGATTTTTTTATATTTAATTTTGAAATCTGACATGGGACTAGACATATTGTCAATTTCCCAGCTGCCCCCAGTCCTGTGACTTGTGCTCTGATAAACTTCAGTCACTCTTTACTGCTGTACTGCAAGTTGGAGAAATATCACCCCCTCCCTTTCCTCCCAGCAGCCTAACAACAGAACAATGGGAAGGTAACCAGATAGCAGCTCCCTAACACTAGATAACAGCTGCCTGGTAGATCTAAGAACAACACTCAATAGTAAAATCCAGGTCCCACTGAGACACATTCAGTTACATTGAGTAGGAGAAACAACAGCCTGCCAGAAAGCAGTTCCATCCTAAAGTGCTGGCTCTTTCTGAAATCACATGACCAGGCAAAATGACCTGAGATGCACCTACACACCAATATTACAACTAAATACACTTGCTGGTTCAGAAATGAAATTTTATATTGTACAGTGAATTATTTGCAGTGTAAACAGTGTCATTTAGAAATAAAAAATATACCATAAAAATCATGACAGCATCCCTTTAATGTGTTGGGTGTTGACAGGTTTGTGTGTGTGCGAGGATTTGATTTCAGGTGCTTAGAAGTTTGGGAATTGTTGTCAAATTTCTGCATATGACATTGACCTAAGGGCTCATTTGTATCATAATTGTGTGCTTAGGTGTGGGATGTGACATGTGTATCGTGTGTATGTGGGAAGGCTTTGAGTTCACAAGTGTGTAATTATGGTTTCCTTTTTTAAAAAGATCTGGTGTTGTGTATTTGAATAGGTGCCGGTGTTTGTCTTTTCTTGCTGATGTGCGTATGGCGTCTTCTGTCTTAACTAGGATGCATGTGTGTGTGCTGGTGTGTGTGTTACTAAGGGTCACATAGCGTTTTCACGGATGGCAGATCATGTGAGTGACCGCCAGTGTTAGTGTGTGTTCCTGTGCGTGTGCATATGTGCGAGTGTGTGTGTGCATGTTTGGGATCTTTCCATTTACCATTTTTCCATTTTCAGAGTCATGAAATTCAACAAGCTGCCACATGACTGTATATTTGCACTCAACTCATCACTGACTTCTGGCTGGATATGCACTGCTGAAATCTGTGAAATCTTCTTCCTTAGTATCGTCTTAAAAATCATAACTGAGTTACGGTATCTGCTTTCTCTTTTCATCTTTTTGACTTTGCTCTAAATTGACTGATTTAGAGGCGTCAATGTATTATAGTAACCTTACCTTTGTTTCAGAAAATGATCATCAATGAATCAGCCATGTACAGGTATGGGACTTGGGGCTTTCCAAAAATTTGCATCTTCATACCTCAAGTCAGCGGTCCCCAAACTTTTTTACCCATGAGCCACATTCAAATTTAAAAAGAGTTGAGGAGCAACACAAGCATGAGAAAAGTTCATGGGGCACCTGGTGGTGCTAAATAAGGGCTACGATTGGCTATTTGGGTGCCCTCTGTGGACTGGCAGCCTGCAGGAGTTTCTATGCAACCAAAACGTGCCTCCAAGTCATAAATTGAAAAATAAGCACCTGTGTGAGGCCACTGGGAGCAACATCCAAGGAGTTGAAGAGCAACATGTTGCTGGAGAGCCAGTTGTTGGGGACCACTGCCTTGTCTACTAGAAAATCATGTAAACATTAAATAAACCCAATAGGCTGGTTTTGCTTCCAATAAGGAGTAATTATATTTTAGTTTTGATCAAGTTCAAGCTACTGTTTTATTACTATGAAGAAAACTGAAATAATTTTGTAAAATTTTCATTATTTGGATAAAATGGAGTCTATGGGGCAACTTCGTCGCACTTCGCCGCACTTCGCCGCACTTCGTCAGGCATATTTTCGCCAGCGCTCCGCAAGCCAAGCGAAGCGAAGCGAAGTTTCGCTAGCCATGGTTCATTTGCATACAGCGCGAAATTCAAATTTCAATGGAGGAACACGTATTAGCACTACAAATGCCTAGAAAACCTTCAAATCAGCAAATAAAAATGTTATTTTGCCCTACACATGTGCCCACTGTCTAGGTAAGTTGCCATGAGTCAGGAAATGTAGGGGGGAAGGAGGGGAGCCCCAAAAAAAATTTCGATCTTTTTCAGCCTATCACCCATCATGTAGAAAACACGCCAGCGTTTTTTGGGACTTTTTTGGAAACAATCCCTATCTACGCTATTGCGCTTCGCCAGGTCTGAGGTGGCGAAGGAAGTCTAGCGTAAAAGGTAGCGTTCAGTAGACTGTGCAAGTTAGTGAATTTGCGTAGTTACATCGCTATTGAAAATTCGCCTGGCGTAAGTGTGCGAAGTAACACTAGCGAATTTACGCCAGCGTTCGTTAGTGAATTTGCGAAGTACCGAAAATGCCAAATGCTAGCGAATTGACGCTAGCGTTCAGCGCTTCGGCGCTTAGTGAATTTGCGCCTATGGGAGATGGCCTTTCTGTAATTCGGAGCTGTCTGAATAATGGGTCTCTGGATAACAGGTCCCATACCTGTACCATCTTTCCTGGACTGGTTGACCCAAGACTAGTGATGAGCAATAGTCAATTGCAAACATTATTCGGACGCCCATTGACTTTAATGTGGGCGTTGAAATTGATGTGGGCGTCAAAATTCACGTTTTGGTGAAGCAAAATCGCCCATCACTGCCCAAGACCCAAAAGCTTAATTGCACTCCCTGTGGACATAATAGCTTTATATAGTCAAGTTGTTCTTTTTGCAAATATCAATAAATGATAATTAATGATAATGATAGGGCTACGGCTATTCCGTTAGACATCAGCTCACTCCAGCCTTTATACATTACTATATTTATATATTGAAAATATGTTTTATTTTGGACATCCTATCTATTTATCCAGTTTCCTTTTTACACTGAACTGTTCCTTTAATAAACTGGGAAAATAAATCATTTAAATAAATAAGGTTTGAGACAATTCCCGTGAACTTCTATAAAAAAACCCTCCAGCTTTTACTTGCTGAGTTTTTTTCTGGCGACTTTTTCGCTAAAATATATTCCGTCTTTTTGCCTTTTCACAGAATACTTGTGTGTGTAAATATTCACATTTGCATTTTACCCCAATCAACAGGAGTTATGGGGTAAGTGAGATGTCAGTTCACTATATCCCATAATTAAGGAGACATTCATTGCATTTGCTCATTACCACACTGCGGGGGTTATTTATCAAGCTCTGAAAATCTCCGAATAATTCTTCATTTTCGGAGCAAAAAAAAAAATACAAATTCCGATGCTTAGTCCAAAAATCTCAAATCCAAAACCCCGGCATCTAAAAGCTCTCGAGGTCCTGTATAAGTCCCTTAGGGATGCATTATTTTGGATTTGGCCGAACCCCAGAATCCTTCACAAAAGTTTTGGTCGAATACCGAACCAAATCCTAATTTGCATATGCAAATAGAGATGAGAAGGAGATAACATTTTTTACTGCCTTGGTTTGTGACAAAAAGTCACACAATTTCCCATATGCAAATTAGGATTCGATTCGGCCGAATCCTGCTGAAAAAGGTAGAATCCTAGCCGAATCCTGAACCGATCCTGGATTCGGTGCATCCATAAAGTCAATGGGGAAGGTCCCAGTGTCTGCACTGATGTCCGTACCGATATCCGATGGTTTCGGCATAAAACCCCTGAAAACTTTTTTTAGTTTACGAGGAAAGCTCTGAAATTTGTTTTGCCAGGACCCTATTTTTTTGGGCTTTTCTCTTCATAAATAAGGTCCATTCGGGAATTCTGAGTTGCTTGGAGTTGGATATTCGAAATACTGAGATAAATTCGGACCTTAATGAATAACCCCCTGCATGTTGCTGCAGACAATGACGGTGCTTAATATGTAATAATAACAATTCAAGGTCCAACCTCCCCGGCTTGTCACCAGTTTCTTAAAAAGCTTCCAGCAATGACCTAGTGGAAAACAACAGGGAGGAATGACCACGTGTCCTTGTAAACTCCATTACGTGCGAGAGAGCTTCTAATAATAGGTGAAGTTTTACATGTTTTTCTGTGTTTTTTTTTTCTACTAAGGCTCCTTAATTCAGCTTGTGTATTGGTACCTGTGTCAAGAATTCTTTCTGTGGTTTACTTGGTTCTTAAACTTGCACGTGACCACATGAAATTGTACTTTTGTGGCCCTGTATTGCTGGAAGGCAGTGAGGGACGTGAAGCGGAACAGCTCGGTCAACGTCGGATCATTTAGAAGCGAGTTTATTTGCTGTTGCTGAATGGACTCCTGTTCCTGTGGGGAGTCCTTGCCTTTAACGTTCAACATTTCTGATCTTATCCCCCCCAGCCACTGAATTAACCCTTCCGGGACTGTGGTCTGGGATCATTAAAAAATTACCTCCGACATAATCATTTAAGTGCCCGATTTTACACTTCTGCATCTCGCTTCCAATAAGAATTGATTATATTTTAGTTTGGATCACGTACAAGGGTACTGTTTGATTATTACAGAAAAATAGTAAAAAAAAAACTTGTATTATTTTATTACAATGGCGTCTATGATAGTTGGCCTTCCTGTAATTCGGAGATTTCTGGATAATGGGTTTCCAGCTAAGAGATCCCATACCTTTAGTATGCCTCCATTTATTCCTAGTTCAGAACTTGGGACTCGATCACAAGATGCCTTCCTCGTTTCGCTCCAGTAACACGGACACTGTATGGCATTCAGGACAACAAGCAGCTTTTTTCCAAAAGAGATGGCCTTTCCATAATTCAGAGCTTTCTGGATAATGGGATTCCAGCTAACAGATCCCATACCTTTAGTACGCCTCCATTTATTCCTAGTTCAGAACTTGGGACTCGATCACAAGATGCCTTCCTCGTTTCGCTCCAGTAACACGGACACTGTATGGCATTCAGGACAACAAGCAGCTTTTTTCCAAAAGAGATGGCCTTTCCATAATCCAGAGCTTTCTGGATAATGGGATTCCAGCTAACAGATCCCATACCTTTAGTACGCCTCCATTTATTCCTAGTTCAGAACTTGGGACTCGATCACAAGATGCCTTCCTCGTTTCGCTCCAGTAACACGGACACTGTATGGCATTCAGGACAACAAGCAGCTTTTTTCCAAAAGAGATGGCCTTTCCATAATTCAGAGCTTTCTGGATAATGGGATTCCAGCTAACAGATCCCATACCTTTAGTACGCCTCCATTTATTACTAGTTCAGAACTTGGGACTCGATCACAAGATGCCTTCCTCGTTTCGCTCCAGTAACACGGACACTGTATGGCATTCAGGACAACAAGCAGCTTTTTTCCAAAAGAGATGGCCTTTCCATAATTCAGAGCTTTCTGGATAATGGGATTCCAGCTAACAGATCCCATACCTTTAGTACGCCTCCATTTATTCCAAGTTCAGAACTTGGGACTCGATCACAAGATGCCTTCCTCGTTTCGCTCCAGTAACACGGACACTGTATGGCATTCAGGACAACAAGCAGCTTTTTTCCAAAAGAGATGGCCTTTCCATAATTCAGAGCTTTCTGGATAATGGGATTCCAGCTAACAGATCCCATACCTTTAGTACGCCTCCATTTATTCCTAGTTCAGAACTTGGGACTCGATCACAAGATGCCTTCCTCGTTTCGCTCCAGTAACACGGACACTGTATGGCATTCAGGACAACAAGCAGCTTTTTTTCCAAAAGAGATGGCCTTTCCATAATTCAGAGCTTTCTGGATAATGGGATTCCAGCTAACAGATCCCATACCTTTAGTACGCCTCCATTTATTCCTAGTTCAGAACTTGGGACTCGATCACAAGATGCCTTCCTCGTTTCGCTCCAGTAACACGGACACTGTATGGCATTCAGGACAACAAGCAGCTTTTTTCCAAAAGAGATGGCCTTTCCATAATTCAGAGCTTTCTGGATAATGGGATTCCAGCTAACAGATCCCATACCTTTAGTACGCCTCCATTTATTCCTAGTTCAGAACTTGGGACTCGATCACAAGATGCCTTCCTCGTTTCGCTCCAGTAACACGGACACTGTATGGCATTCAGGACAACAAGCAGCTTTTTTCCAAAAGAGATGGCCTTTCCATAATTCAGAGCTTTCTGGATAATGGGATTCCAGCTAACAGATCCCATACCTTTAGTACGCCTCCATTTATTCCAAGTTCAGAACTTGGGACTCGATCACAAGATGCCTTCCTCGTTTCGCTCCAGTAACACGGACACTGTATGGCATTCAGGACAACAAGCAGCTTTTTTCCAAAAGAGATGGCCTTTCCATAATTCAGAGCTTTCTGGATAATGGGATTCCAGCTAACAGATCCCATACCTTTAGTACGCCTCCATTTATTCCTAGTTCAGAACTTGGGACTCGATCACAAGATGCCTTCCTCGTTTCGCTCCAGTAACACGGACACTGTATGGCATTCAGGACAACAAGCAGCTTTTTTTCCAAAAGAGATGGCCTTTCCATAATTCAGAGCTTTCTGGATAATGGGATTCCAGCTAACAGATCCCATACCTTTAGTACGCCTCCATTTATTCCTAGTTCAGAACTTGGGACTCGATCACAAGATGCCTTCCTCGTTTCGCTCCAGTAACACGGACACTGTATGGCATTCAGGACAACAAGCAGCTTTTTTCCAAAAGAGATGGCCTTTCCATAATTCAGAGCTTTCTGGATAATGGGATTCCAGCTAACAGATCCCATACCTTTAGTACGCCTCCATTTATTCCTAGTTCAGAACTTGGGACTCGATCACAAGATGCCTTCCTCGTTTCGCTCCAGTAACACGGACACTGTATGGCATTCAGGACAACAAGCAGCTTTTTTCCAAAAGAGATGGCCTTTCCATAATTCAGAGCTTTCTGGATAATGGGATTCCAGCTAACAGATCCCATACCTTTAGTACGCCTCCATTTATTCCTAGTTCAGAACTTGGGACTCGATCACAAGATGCCTTCCTCGTTTCGCTCCAGTAACACGGACACTGTATGGCATTCAGGACAACAAGCAGCTTTTTTCCAAAAGAGATGGCCTTTCCATAATTCAGAGCTTTCTGGATAATGGGATTCCAGCTAACAGATCCCATACCTTTAGTACGCCTCCATTTATTCCAAGTTCAGAACTAGGGACTCGATCACAAGATGCCTTCCTCGTTTCGCTCCAGTAACACGGACACTGTATGGCATTCCGGACAACAAGCAGCTTTTTTCCAAAAGAGATGGCCTTTCCATAATTCAGAGCTTTCTGGATAATGGGATTCCAGCTAACAGATCCCATACCTTTAGTACGCCTCCATTTATTCCTAGTTCAGAACTTGGGACTCGATCACAAGATGCCTTCCTCGTTTCGCTCCAGTAACACGGACACTGTATGGCATTCAGGACAACAAGCAGCTTTTTTCCAAAAGAGATGGCCTTTCCATAATTCAGAGCTTTCTGGATAATGGGATTCCAGCTAACAGATCCCATACCTTTAGTACGCCTCCATTTATTCCAAGTTCAGAACTTGGGACTCGATCGCAAGATGCCTTCTTCGTTTCGCTCCAGTAACACGGACACTGTATGGCATTCAGGACAACAAGCAGCTTCTTTCTAAAACATAATTACAAGTGACGGGTAAAGAATTTGGGAACCTGCAAAGTATTTACAGGCGTAATGTTTCGGCAGAGCTAATTTCCAACCAATTTGGCATGAGCAGCAAATGTCCAACTCATATGTCTCCCCAGGCACAGCTAATAAGTCTTTCGATGACAGATTTCTTTTTTTAAACATTCCATTATAAGGGGAGGGGGGGGGGGAAGCCTCCAACTTCCAGTGTATTTATTTATTTTACTGTTAACCTCCCTGCCTATTTGCATTTCCTTCTGTATGACAGATGCTTGAAATGTCTGACAAAGGATTCCAACTAGCGGGAGGGGGAACCGACGGTTCGGAGAGGGTTAACTTTTTAACAATATTAAAATAATTCCTTTGGAATTCTTGGCTAGTGACCAGTCTGTAGCAAAACAAATCAGGTTCTGGAGCAGATTAGTCAACAGTTTCAGCTGTCTAACACTTCACTGGCTGCTTTCCCACATTTGTCCAGTTGGGAGTTTGAAGGGTACGACAGACGCCCTAAATGTGCCCCAAGGTGGAAATCCCCCTGCGTTTCCCTTGGATGCTTCTAATCCAGCACTCAGTGGAGCTGCTAATTATTCCCTGGATTTCTTGCACCGACAATTAAATCTCATTTGTCGCGGTTTGTTTGCAGCCCTGCTCCCATTTCCATACTAGTGACATTAATTAGCAAAAACCTGTGAAAAGTCCTGGAGTTTATAAATGAAAAGTGCCTAGTGGATTGTAAATATACAAGTAACGGACAGAAATCCAATCCTCTGAAGGTTGCACTTTCTCCAGTAAGGGCAGAGACACACGTGGAGATTCGGGGAGATTTAGTCGTCAATCGCCTCTTTTTCGGGCGACTCATCTCCCCGAACTACTTTTCCGCCGGGTAGTATCTAAATCGCCGGCAGGATGGCACTCGGAGCACTTCGTTTTCCGCAATCGCCCAAAGTTTCCTCGTGAGGCAACTTCGGAAAACGAAGCGCGCCGAAGAAAATGTGTTTCCGGGCGACTAATCTCCCCGAATCTCCATGTATGTCCAGCGTCAGACTGGGCCGGGTACCGGGAAAAAACCCAGTGGGCCCAGGTTATTTTGGGCCCTGCCAGCCCAGACCTGCTCTCCTTCTTCTGCTGGAAAAACTTACCAACGCATGTAATGAAGGGTTAGAGGAGGTGCCGATGGCATAGAATAGTTTGTGGCTTGTGTGCTAAACTTCAGTCACTCTTTACTGCTGTACTGCAAGTTTGAGTGATATCACCCCCTCCCTTTCCCCCCCCAGCAGCCAAACAACAGAACAATGGGAAGGTAACCAGATAGCAGCTCCCTAACACAAGATAACAGCTGCCTGGTAGATCTAAGAACAACACTCAATAGTAAAATCCAGGTCCCACTGAGACACATTCAGTTACATTGAGAAGGAAAAACAGCAGACTGCCAGAAAGCAGTTCCATCCTAAAGTTCTGGCTCTCCAATATTACAATTAAAAAAAATACACTTGCTGGTTCAGGAATGAAGTTTTATATTGTAGAGTGAATTATTTGCAATGTAAACAGTGTCATTTAGAAATAAAAACTACATCATAAAAACCATGGCACAATCGCTTTAATGAATTTTTAAATTGCTTTCCATCAGCAGGGACTGAGCATATAGAATGAAGAATGGATGATGCAATATACAGGGAAACAGAGCAAGAGAGCCTGTTCCAGCCAGAAAAACACTGATCCCAAAACCAGTGGAATGGCTCAGACACAAAAACACCAGTGTCCTGCAATAGCCAAGTCAAAGCACTGAACTCAGTCCAGTTGAGATTAGGGGCAAATTCACTAAGATGCGAAGTTGCGCCAGGCGCAACTTTGCCGCACTTCGCCAGGTGTATTTTCGCCAGCGCTCCGCAAATTCACTAAAATCCGAAGTTGCGCACAGGGGTAGCGTTAGTTTGCGAAGTTGCACTAGCGTTTATTCGCCAAGCGAAGCGAAGTTTCGCTAGCGATGGTTTATTTGCATACGGCGCGAAATTCAAATTTCAATGGAGGAACACGTATCTGCACTACAAATGCCTAGAAAACCTTCAAATCAGCAAATAAAAATGTTATTTTGCCCTACACATGTGCCCACTGTCTAGGTAAGTTGCCATGAGTCAGGAAATGTAGGGGGGAAGGAGGGGAGCCCCAAAAAAATTTTCGATCTTTTTCAGCCTATCACCCATCATGTAGAAAACACGCGTTTTTTGGGACTTAGAAAAAAATTAGACTTTTTTGGAAGAAATCCCTATCTACTCTATTGCGCTTCGCCAGGTCTGAGGTGGCGAAGGAAGTCTAGCGTAAAAGGTAGCGTTCAGTACACTGCGCAAGTTAGTGAATTCGCGTAGTTACATCGCTAGCGAAAATTCGCCTGGCGTAAGTGTGCGAAGTAACACTAGCGAATTTACGCCAGCGTTCGTTAGTGAATTTGCGAAGTACCGAAAATGCCAAACGCTAGCGAATTGACGCTAGCGTTCGGCATTTCGGCGCTTAGTGAATTTGCGCCTATGGCTCTAGCCGAAATTGATCGGAAGACTGGGAATAAGTGACCATCTTAAGATACAACTATAATGTTGTGCCTTTGTTCAGACATAACCTTTTTGCTACCAGGGCACATCCTTCTTATTTCTTCCAAAGTATTCCATAAAGGAAAAGCACGAAAATGGTTCCCATGTAAGACATATTCGTTCTCTTTCCTACAAGGCTCAGCGTGCAATATCTCAGATTATTTTGACAATCAATAATGTGTTATTTTAAGTGACAATCTAACCAGAGGGCACTAATATGTTATTCTTATGGTGCATTTTTTTGGGAGGGAAGGCCTGCTCTGTTATACTTGTCATCCTGGGAAAACGATGTTGATACTGCAGAAACACATTCCAGCATATAAAATTGATGTACACATACTGATGTTTGTTTGCTTTAGTAATTTAAGGGGAAAAAAAGAATTTGCAATTTTAACTTCCCGCTAAAGAAAACAAGTGAAAGAGCACAAAACTTGAGCAAATTATTTGATATGCAAACATTTTCACTAAGGGGCAGATTTATCAAGGGTCACATTTCGAGGGAAGTAAAATCCTTCGAATTCGAATATCAAATTCGAAGGATTTTAGCGCAAATACTTCGATCTAACAATCGAATAAAAATCGTTCGATCGAACAATAAAATCCTTCGAATCGATCGATCGAAGGATTTTTATTCGATCATAAAAACCTTAGAAAAGTGCTGGGGAAGGTCCCCATGGGCTAATATTGGACCTCGTAGTTTTAAACTGCCGAAGTATGTAGTCAAAGTATTTTTTAAAGAGACAGTACTTCGACTATCGAATGGTCGAATAGTCGAACCATTTTCAGTTCGAATAGTTCGAATTGAAGTCGAAGGTCTTAGTCAGGACCGCCATCAGAAATCACAGGGTCCCATACGACAAAATTTCCTGGGCCCCCTGGGCTGCACCCACCGCTAGCCCCACCTACAGGTCCGCCCTCCCCACCCCACAGGTCCGCCCACCACCACACAGTAAAAAAATAAAAAAAATATTGGTGGCTAGGGTTCCCACATGTTAATAAAAATAAAAAGATATTGGTGGTCAGGGCCCCCCATGAAAAAACATTTGTGGCCAGGGCCCCCCCATTAAAAAATATTGGTGGCTAGGACCCCACATGAGAAAAAAAATTGGTGGCCAGGCCCCCCCCCACATTATGAGAAAATTGGTAGCCAGGGCCCCTTAATCGTCCATGCCTTCCTGAAGTCAGCAGATGGGGGGCCCGGCTAATCAAGTAAGTGTGGCTGGCCGGGCCGGGCCACCTACAACTCTCCCCTGTCCCCCCCTGATGATTGCCCTGGTTGTAGTAGCCGATTCGATGGTTGAAGTACCCAAAAAAATACTTCGAAATTCAAAGTTTTTTTCATTCGAATCCTTCACTCGAGCTTAGTAAATGTGCCCCTAACTGTCATGCACTTCATTATCTGTATAAGTGACAGAGAGGGCTCTCAGATGCACACAAGCGTGAAACAGAATTGATGTAACACATGCAACTGGGATTGTTGGGACCAAACTCCCAAAAAAGTTCAGTACCCAGCATTTTATTTCCATCTATATATTTATTTTCCATGGATTATTATATATATATATATATGTATGTATAGCTCATCGTATAGTCAATGTACAATAGTGCAAAGCTTGCACTTTAATACAGAACTGAGGCTCAGCTGATTGTGCTGCTAGTTTGCTGAATCATAAAATATCATGTAGGATACCTGCCATTCCTTATTTTTTTTTTTTTGTTTTGGCCTTCAGTTAAAAGTCTATTTCAATCTAAATGTAAAGTAAAGGAATTTAGTTCTGTGTTAATATTCTATTTGTGTTTTGTACTAATAAATGTGTGTTAGTAAAGCCTCATTTACAAACAGTGGGCAAAGTTTTTGGATCCAATATGTCTATGAATATTCGCACTCATACATTATTCTGATTCATGATATACAGTATCTAGCAGAATTAAGACAAAGGCAACTGGACTTTTAGAGTTTCATTCGAGTTCACTGAAGTACGGTTGCCTTTGACTTAATTCTGCTAGCAGGCCTGGACTGGCAATCTGTGGGTTCTGGCAAATGCTATAAGGTGCCATAGAAAGTCAGTATTTAGTGGGCTGGTGCAGTGTCGGACTGGCCAAACTCCCGGTGGGCCCAGGTGTCAGTGGGCCCTGATGCTGCTAAATGTTTGGTCTATTTAATGGCCATTCCCTATTTCTATGAGAACAAAGAGGCTAAATAGATGGAATAATTGATTATAGTATGTAAAGAAAACAGACTAGGAGAATAGAGGTTGATTGAGGAGATGAAGAATACTAGTACTGAGAGTGGCCCCTGGTCTAAAGTTTTATGGTGGGCCCCTGGTCTAAGGTTTTTGGGTGGGCCCCTGGTGTACCAGTCCTACACTGGGCTGGTGGGGTGGTTTGGGCCTCCAGGGCCTATTTTAATTCTCAGTCTGGACCTGTCTTCTAGATACTGTTTTTGGACGCAAATTGGTCTGTCCAAAATCATTGAACAGTTAGGAAAGGTTGGGGTCTAAAATAATGACCTGGAGGGTCTGTCTCATTGGTATCCAGTTGAATGGCCCTGATGTAAATATTGTTCATTTGGCATCAAGTTCTCTAGGAGGGCACTAGTCCTTTTTCAACCCAAATTAACTCTGTCTCTTATTGGCTGGGATCACACTCATCACGATTAAATGGAAAATAAATGGAGGGAATTTGTGCAAACTCCTTGCTCTTATCACTGTAAGGGCAGAAGCACAGAGCCTGTGTGTATGTGCTGTAAGCTGTTACCTAGCAACCAGCTGATCAGTGATCTCAGTGCAACAGGAAGTGACACAGCAGCTAGCGCGAGTTGCTGGCAGGAAGAGGAAGTCACAGAGACTGGCAAAAGAAGAGCCTGGCATAGAGAGCCGCATGGTGGACAGAGAAAGAGGCCAGAGAGCTGTTGATGAGGCCAGATAGCTGAGAGGCTGCACCAAAAGGATTTATTTGGATCAGACTGGCACAGGGAATCCACATACTGTGCCTGGAAAGATAGAGAGTGTGAAAGGAATCCAGACTGGAGGAAAAACCAGCAGATTCCTATCTGAGCATCCAAAGGAGCTGGTAGTCTGACTGTATGACTGAATGTGCTGGACTCACCTGAAGAGAACTGTAACGTATCCAAAGAGGATTTGTGAGTATCCTGTTTAAAGGGACAGTACCCTAAAGAGCGCTGAAGAAAAACAGACTGCTTATTAAAGGACATTAAAGGACTTTGCCTTTTAGTTAGCTAGACAGCTTTGCACTAGCAAGTTAGTTAGTGAGGCCCTTTTGCCACCAGTTAGAAGTGCTGCCTGTATTAGGTGCCCATTTATTTTAGATAAACAGTTATTTAACCATACTGTGTGTGTTATTACTGTATTCCTAGTGGGGCCACCCGTAGGTGCATTGCCGGATCCCACTAGGTGGAGGCCCTGCGCTGGTAAGTACCAGGTACCCAGTCTCTCCCAATACCACTGCGGAGTGGCTCAGGTTTGTCACATGTCATCAGGTAAGCGCCACACATGGAGTGTAACACTGACAAAGGGGTGTCAAAAGGGTTACATAAATATACCAGTATAAAGAAAAGCTGCCGAGGAAATATGTTTCTTCTTTCGAGAAGGCTTTAATAGTGATGAGACATGATGCTCATGAGCCACTGGTTGGGGATCACTGTCCTTGAGTCTTTGTTTATATGCAGTTAAACTGTGCTGTACATGGGCACATGTAGGCAAAAGTGTAAACTTGGATGTCACTGTTTTATTTTAAGTATCACAAGAACTTTCCAAAACTACTTGCAGGCTCCTGATGCATGCGGGTTTCTTCTCCTTCTTAAGCTGCTCAGCAGGCTATCCATTAACCCTCCCACACTTTCACGCATACCATCTTCTTGTATATTTGTTTAAAGGCAGCCAAGCTGGTCTGTGCAGATTTCATTCACCTAATTAAAGCCATATGCTGTGCAGGCCGTGGACCAGTGATCTGAGTGTCAGTGGTAGCAAATAGTGATGGGCGAATAAATTCGCCTGGCATGAATTTGCAACGAATTCCCGCGTTTCACTATATTTTCGTGAAAACATTAGAATTTCACTATTTTTGTGTGAAAATGTTCAAATTGCTCGATTTTATAGTGAAACCGTTCATGATTTTTTCATGAAAACTGTAGATTTTCCCGATTTTTGCAAACTTTCAGATTTCAAGATTTTTTGCGAATTTTGCGGGAAATTTGTGAATTTTTCGGGAGAGAGATTCGCCAGTCACTAGTAGCAAAAGTAATAGTTAAAGTAGAATGGAAATGGATAGCAGACTGAAGAAAGAAGGCAAGGAATAAGTGGTAGAGAGCAAAGGCAAAAGTGAGATATAAGAAAGGTAAGAGAGAATATAGAGTCAATAAGGAGAAGGAACAAAGAAAATAGGGGTTAGAAGGCAGGTGGCAAGATCACCCAATGACAATATGTGCTCAGAAAAGTAGTTATCAATCTTTCTCAATCATTCTCCTTCCAGGGCAAAGAACGATAACAAGTGTTTTGTCTTTCCCTATGAACAACATGTCCTGTTTGTCATAATAATTATTATAGCAAAGTCAATTGAAGATAGTGTGATAATGACCTATTTTCCATATGCACACGTTGAATTTAAAAAAAAAAAAAGAATTTCGTCAGTTTAAAAAACAATTGACACAATCCATATTTAAAGTTAAAGGACCAGTAACATCAAATTTTTTTTTTCAAAAATTCGTTAGTACATAATGAATAAATAACACCAACACAAATTAAAATTTAAAATAGCAAAGCCTTTATTAAGAAATAACTTACAGATACTCCACTTCCTGTCCTCTTCAGAAACGGCGAAAAGGCGACCAACCTTCCTGCAGCGCTCGATTTGTCCTCCCTGACAGCGTGTGAAGTGAGGTGAAGAGAGTTGAAGCTGCGGATCAAGACCCTGCGGGAACGACACATGAAGACCTTTCTGCTGTGACACGACTGGGAACTTGTAGAGGAGATGCGCTACGAGATGTAACTCTTTATGCCCTTGAACTTGGTCTGCTTCGTGGGCTCGTCTATGTTACAGCGGAACGGGTAGGGATTCTCCTGCCACTCAGGCCCGTCCGGCCCCTGCACCAGACACAGCTTGTCCCCGTCACGCACGAACCCCGTCGCCTACCTGCCGCTCTTCACGAAGGCCGAGAAGCGGTTGAGGTTGCGGCTGACCGTGGCGGAGCCTTTGCCAGGGGGTTGTGAGGAGGCGATAGAGGCGGAGGTGGAGTAAGGGCCGGGCGGCAGGTCAGAGCGGGTGGATAAGCGGAATCTGCTGCTGCCGGAGCCTTCGTAGTGATGGTAACCGCCCGAGTAACTGCCACACGTCGGACCAGCTGGTTTCTCGGCCGCAGTGGAGCTACTGTCATCCCATTCCTCGAGTTACATCTCGTACTCCTCCCCAGTCACACGGGGCTGCAGGTTCACCGCCGCTACAAAAACACTTCCAATGGCTCTACGCGCGTCTCCTCTACAAGTTCCCAGTCATGTCACAGCAGAAAGGTCTTCATGTGTCGTTCCCGCAGGGTCTTGATCCGCAGCTTCAACTCTCTTCACCTCACTTCACACGCTGTCAGGGAGGACAAATTGAGCGCTGCAGGAAGGATGGTCGCCTTTTCGCCGTTTCTGAAGAGGACAGGAAGTGGAGCCTTTATTTCTTAATAAAGGCTTTGCTATTTTAAATTTTAATTTGTGTTGGTGTTATTTTTTCGTTATGTACTAACGAATTTTTGAAAAAAAAAATTTGATGTTACTGGTCCTTTAAGCTTCTATCTTCGATAAAACATAGACCGCGCCCCTTTAAAGAAGGTTGTAATCAAAACCAAGCCTTTCTGAACATGAACTGCTTACACAATACATTGTAATAATAATACACTGGGTTACAGGGGTGCAAAACTAACATTCTTTGAAAATTGCCCTTTAAATACACTTCCATCACACAATTAACTTCAAACCAACAGAAAGTTAGATGAGTCATGATAAGTGGCCTCTATTAAGTCTATTAGTAGCTGATTTTTTACCTAATGTGGTTTAATATGTATACGCAAACCTGGTGGAATCCATAGTATCAGTGGATAGGAGGGAGGTTGTATTTATTGACCTGCCTTAATATGTATCCATCATTCAACAGTGGCAGTGTTAGGTCAACACCAAAATGTAACAGAGAAGAGTAGCGTTACCACAAGTTTACTCGCTGGCCTTTAAATCTCCTGCCTAATACTATGACTTAAATTGGCTTTAACACATCCATGTGCTGTTTTTACAAGGGGTGGAACAGCAAACACAATACTCCTGTGCTTTGTTGTCTGTCTCCTAATAAGTGAATCAACTGATCAACCTATTTAAAGAGAAATAACCTTAAAGCTTTATGAGTTTTACTCATTTAGGAGAAATCACAACTTACCTCTTTTTTATACCCTTAGTCTACAGTGGGGGTCCCCAAGCTCTTTTTACCCGTAAGAAATATTCAGATGTAAAAAAGAGTTAGGGAGCAACGCAAGAATGACGAAAGTTCCTGGGGTGACAAATAAGGTCTGTTTAAAGGACCAGTAACATAAAAAAAAAATTAAAAAAATGTGTTAGTATACCACGGAAAAAAAACACCAATTAAACTTTAAAATCGCACAGCCTTTATTAATTCCCGAATATCCGCTTGCGATCCTCTTCAGAAAAGGCGATCCATCGTCCGGCGCTCGATTTTTCCTCCCTGCCTTCCTTATAGGAGATAGCCAGGGAGGAGAAATCGAACGCCGCATGATGAATCGTTTTGAAGTGGAAGGCAAGCGGAGTTTCGCTTTTTCGTAGCCACTATGTGGACTGCCAGTCTGAAGTAGGCTCTGTTTGGCAGTACACCTGTTTTTTATGAAACCAAAACTTGCCTGCAAGTAGGGTTGCCACCTTTTCTGGAAACAAAGACCCGCCTTTCTATATATTTATCTTTTTTCCCTATTGGGCTCAAGAATTATATTTAACGGCCAGGCCAAGTGGCAACCCTACCTACCTTTTTAAGGGTATTTTCAATGTAATTTAAAGTACATATCTAGAAAATGGCCAATATATAGTGAATAAAGTTCCCCCTCGTGTAAAATATAAGGATATTATAAGTTACCGAGGAGTTTCATGACCATATAAAAACATCATGTCATGGAACTCCGAGGTAACTTCTAATATCCTCATATTTTGCAACTGCGGGTACTTTGTTTATTATAATACACACATTTCAGTGAGTCATGTGACAGAAATGACATCAGAACTCAACGTTTATAAGGATATAATTTACAAGATAATTATGGCTTTTGTGTATTATACCATTCTATCCGGCCTGGAAGCAGAAAGCTGTTAATCTTTCCCACCAGCGCATTCTCTTAGCAATTAGAATTTGTCTAAATCAGATTCTTCCTTGTTTACCTTTGCCCAGACATGAATATAACACTCTTATCTGTATCTAGTATCTGTAGACCGTATCTTTGCTAGAGACATCAGGACTAGATTTCTTACAGGACTAGAATTATAACTATTAAAGGGCATGTCACTAAGTCCATTTTTGGAGAAGAAATGTCTTCACTTCTATTTAGGCAGATGACTTTACGTTGCATCTACATTGGGTAACATGACATGTGATCCTCCATCCTTTACCCCATATCCCCCCCCAATATGCACCACCTCAGATCAAAGGATAAAAGTCACTGAGGCAAATTTACTAACCTGCGAAAATTCGCCAGCGACGGCTTTGCTCACATCGTGATTCACCAGGACAACGTTAAATTACTAAAATCCGAAGTTGCGTCCAGGGCGTCGAAACTTTTATATTGCCCAGTGTATAGATTAGGTGCCATATGTTAGGAAATGTAGGGGGGAAGCCAAGTACCCCCAAAAAAATGTATGCTCTTTTGCAGCCTATCACCCTGAAAAAAGGAAAAGACACTAGTGTTTTTTGGGAATTTTTTCAACTAAATTTTGAAGAAGTCCTATCTACTCTATTGCACTTCGCCTGGTCTGAGGTGGTGAAGGCAAGTCTGGCGCAAGAGGTAACGTTCAGTAAAATCCGAATCTTAGTGAATTTGCTCAGTTACGGCCATTCGCCAGATTCCACAGGCATTAGGGATTGAAGTACCGCTAGAGTCTATCTCCTTCGCTAGTGAAGTTATGCCAGCGACTGTTAGTAAATCCGCAAAGTACCAAAATGACATCACGCTGGGGAATTTTCACGCTGCAACATATCTCCTCTTCTTCTGGGTGACTAATGGGATGCACCAAATTCACTACTTTGAATTCGACTGAACCCCCTAATCATTCGTGAAAGATTTAGCCGAATACCGAACCATATGCATATGCAAATTAGGGGTGGGAAGGGAAAAACATCTTAGACGTCCTTGTTTTGTGACATAATGTCACTCCCTGCCCCTAATTTGTATATGCAAATTCTGGTTCGGTTCAGCCAGGAAGAAGGATTCAGTCTAATCCGAATCCTGCTGAAAAAGGCCGAATCCTGGCCGAATCCTGAACCGAATCCTGGTTCCCTATAATCTAACCAAACTCCCTTCCCCTGCCTTTCCGCTGGCAAGAATGTAAATCATCAACGGAATGATACTCAGAGCACTTCATTTTCCGAAGTCGCCCGGAATTTCCTTGTTAGGCAACACTCGTAGCAGCATATATCCTGCACCGGTGTATCTGTTCCCTAATAAATTTAGGGAATTGACGAAATCACGAAAAGAACAGATCTGCCAAAGTCCCAAAGCCATGAAAAGACCAGAAGTGACTAAAAGAGCCGAACTTGAAGTCCTGAAGCCACGAGTTCAGTTCTACTGAACACCAATTTGTGTTTTTTTGAAAGCCCTAGCCACCAATATATAATTTTAATACTTTACAGGCCCCTGCCACCAATGTTTTTTTTTAAATATCCTCTGGGGCCCCAATGTTTTTTTTAACTTGTAAGGGGGGCCCTGGTGCCAACACTTTTTTTTTTTACTTTTTGGGGGCCCTGACCACCAATGATTTTTGAAAACCTTTTATGGGGTCCCTGGAGCCAATGATTTTTTTTTTTTTAAACTTTTATGGGAGGCCCTGGCACCACAGTTTTTTTTTAACTTAAAGGGGCCCTGACCATCAATGGCTTTTTATAACTTGTGTGTGAGGGGGTTTATCATTTTTAGCGCTGATGTCTTTGTGGTCTTTTAACTGTGGTGTGGGGTGGGTGGGATCTGGCGTGGGGCTGGTAGTGTAAGTTATCACTTCAGGGATGTTCAAGGCTTAAAGCTAATTACCTGCCCAATAGGAGCTTTTCATCAAACAGAGAAAGTGGATCTAGTTTGTGAGGCTGTTGGAATTGCCTCTGGTTGCGTCTTGTAGCAGAATTGTGTGACATCTCCTATCTCTAAATGACTTATTGTGCTCTTTCAACCTAACAGTTTATATCTGTTATAATCAATGGGGGACATTTATCAACACTGTGCAAATTTGCCCATGGGCAGTAACCCATGGCAACCAATCCGATTGAGGCATTCATTATTCTACTTGCAGCTGTCTTTAAAAAGCTAATCACCGATTGCTTGTTATAGTTAACTGCCCATGGGTCAATTTGCCCAGTGTTGATAAATGAGCCCCAATGTCTCCTTCTAGAGGTCTGTTATTCATAGCACGAGTCGGCTGTTTGCAACATGGCAAATTCAATAATAAAACTACAGTTTTTTAACCGCATCAGCTCCTCTTCCACTTTATTGTGAACATGAATCGTAAAAGGGATTTTTCTTGAATAAAACATGTGTCTGTCTTAGTAACAAATAAGACTCTAAAATAGTAAATAGTTTTTTTTTTTTTATTGAAACTGCCATTGTAAAAATGTGGTACATATTTACATTTTATATAGTGCAAGCATAGATTTTTAATGCACAAAAAAAAAAAATATATATATATATATATATATATATATATACGTCCATTCGTATATATATATATATATTTATCTAAAGAGGCCATCTGGGCAATATTTTGTTTTGTTTCACTTTAGCCCTTGAAAGATCTCCTTTATGGGCTTGTAAAATTGATGTTTTACTTTACCAAAACATTCCTCTTTACTGTTTGGCTTTTATTTCTCCTCCATTGCTAACAATTAACTTCTGATTGCCACAGGGCATGTTCCTGAAGCTGAGGGACCTGCTTGCCGCTAATTAGCTTCGGCTAAACGAGTCATAAAACTGAAGTGTTACATACACAGCACTTCCTAAGCTGGACCAGAAGACATTTTCGGAATGTTTAAGGTTATTTTTGCAAAAAGATCAGCAGAAAGTTTCAAAGCATTTTGCTCACCTCTGGGTTCTCGCTTTATTACAAGGTAACAAGGTTTTACCGCTATTATAGGGAAATTTTGTAAGGCAACAACTCAGTGGAGATACAGTCAGCAAACTTAAATTCTCAAAGTTATTTTTGATCTAAAAAAAAATAATGATACAGGAGTTTAGCCAGGGCAAACAAAGTAATTGAGTTTTGTATGCTTGAGATCCAACAAGATACATGCTAGACTTATCTAATATGGTGTAAGCTCCTGGGCATTTGTGCAATGGAAATTCTGTGTGATTTTACAATAGGTTGGAATATTGCTTAATCTAGGGCCAAACGTTGCGGAGCTTGGCTTGCGGAGAAACGCAGGTTGAGAATAAACTCCTCTGCTGCTTGATGTGCCTGCACCTGAATACATTGCTCTTTTGTGACTTCAGGTCTTTTTGCAGCTTTGGGACTTCAAGTTCAGCTCCTTTCATGAATTTGGGTCTTTGGTCAGGGCCTGCTTAAAAGTTAAAAACAAAACTGTAGCGCCAGGGCCCCCCATGAAAGTTTTTAAAAACATCATTGGTGGTCAGGGCCCCCCATTAGGGTTGCCACCTGGCTGTTATAATACATTGGTGGCCAGGGGTTTAATAAAATAAAAAAACACACATTGGTGTTCAGTAGAACTAAAATAGTGGCTTCAGGACTTCAAGTTCGGCTCCTTTCGTGACTTCGGCTCTTTTCACTTAGGTTTTTGGCGGCTTCAGGGCCTCAAGTTCAGTTACTTTTGTGACTTTGGGTCTTTTCGTGGCTTTAGGAGCTCAAGTTCAGCTTCTTTCGTGACTTTGGGTCTTTTCACGGCTTTGGGACCTCAAGTTCATCTCCTTTCGTGACTTTGGGTCTTTTTGCGGCTTCAGGACCTCAAGTTCAGTTCCTTTCGTGACTTCAGGTCTTTTTGCGGTTTTGGGACTTCAAGTTCCTTTCGTGACTTTGGGTCTTTCTGCGGCTTCAGGACCTCAAGTTCAGCTCCTTTCGTGACTTCAGGTCTTTTCGCGGCTTTGGGACTTCAAGTTCGGCTCCTTTCGTGTCTTTGTGTCTTTTCACGGCTTTGGGACCTCAAGTTTGGCTCCTTTCGTGTCTTTGGGTCTTTTCGCAGCTTTGGGACCTCAAGTTCAGTTCCTTTCGTGACTTCAGGTCTTTTCGTGGCTTTGGGACTTCAAGTTCGGCTCCTTTTGTGTCTTTGTGTCTTTTCACGGCTTCCGGGCTTCAAGTTCGGCTCTTTTTGTGGCTTCAAGTCTTCAAGGTTCGGGACTTCGACTTCAGCTGTTCGCAGGTTCGGGACTTCAGCTGTTTGGGACTTTGGCTGTTCGTGACTTCAGCTGTTCGGCACGGGTTCGGCGCTGTCAAGGGGGGCTTGGTTATTTCGAAAAGTGCAGCACAGCTGGGTCTCCCTTTAGGCCCGGGCCCGGTACAGCAGTACCCCCTGTGCCACCCTGATGGTGGCCCTGATCTGTATACACCTTAGCTGAACAGCAACTTTTGTTCACGGATCTGCACGCACACAATTGTCTGCAGTTGGGAAAATAACCCCTCTTTTTCTTTTTATATCACCAACAGTATCCATTAAACACATTATACACCTTAGCTGAAGCAATGTATTCGGGTGCATGGATATCAAGCAGCAGAGCAGCACTAGAGGAGCGAATCCTTGGCCTCCATTGTCCCTCAGCCTGAGATCCGCAACGCCTGGCCCTAGTTTAAGGATGAACGTCAGATCCAGCACTAGTGCCATGTATGTTGGAATACTGGGTATTACTGGGCTGGGGGGTGGGTTAATTTGCCATTTAAAAAATACAACTGGTAGAACAAGCCAGTATCACTTAAATGGATCCTGTCATGATTTTTATGGTGTAGTTTTTATTTCTAAATGACACTGTTTACACTGCAAATAATTTACTCTACAATATAAAATGTCATTCCTGAACCAGCAAGTGTATTTAGTTGTAATATTGGTGTGTAGGTGCATCTCAGGTCATTTTGTCTGGTCATGTGATTTCAGAAAGAGCCAGCACTTTAGGATGGAACTGCTTTCTGACAGCCTGTTGTTTCTCCTACTCAATGTAACTGAATGTGTCTCAGTGGGACCTGGATTTTACTATTGAGCGTTGTTCTTAGATGTACCAGGCAGCTGTTCTAGAAAACCCTAGGTCTGTTAAATCTGATAACGAGGCCATGTTAAAGGGATCCTGTCATCGGAAAACATGTTTTTTTCAAAACGCGCCAGTTAATACTGCTACTCTAGCAGAATTCTGCACTGAAATCCATTTCTCAAAAGAGCAAACAGATTTTTTTTATATTCAATTTTGAAATTTGACATGGGGCTAGACATTTTGTCAATTTCCCAGCTGCCCTCAGCCATGTGACTTGTGCCTGCACTTTAGGAGAGAAATGCTTTCTGGCAGGCTGCTGTTTTTCCTTCTCAATGTAACTGAATGTGTCTCAGTGGGACCTGGATTTTACTATTGAGTGTTGTTCTTAGATCTACCAGGCAGCTGTTATCTTGTGTTAAGGAGCTGCTATCTGGTTACCTTCCCATTGTTCTGTTGTTAGGCTGCTGGGGGGGAAAGGGAGGAGGTGATATCACTCCAACTTGCAGTACAGCAGTAAAGAGTGACTGAAGTTTATCAGAGCACAAGTCACATGACTGGGGGCAGCTGGAAAACTGACAATATGTTTAGCCCCGTGTCAGATTTCAAAATTAAATGTAAAAAAATCTGTTTGCTCTTTTGAGAAACAACTAATTTCAGTGAAGAATTCTGCTGGAGCAGCACTATTAACTGATGTGTTTTGGAAAAAAAAATTTTGGCATGACAATATCCCTTTTATCTAGACTAGTTGCTGCCATTTTAGCCTATTTAAATATCATGTATGTACAATCCTTTATTTACATAGGACCAACACATTTATACAAATTTATACTGCCTGTGCAAGAGCAAGCTCAATGAAATATCAAGGCAACCCAATAAAAAACTGGGAGTACACAGAACGTTTTTTTTTGCAGATAATGCCCAGGTCCAAAATGCATACATATCAGACTTGGTCTCAGGATGAAAACTTCATACTCATCTTGTAACAGTTCAATGTAAAAGGTGCACTGTGATAAAGATTTCGTATAATAGAATGTAAGCTCTGGGGCATGTGCAATTCCTTTATACTCTACTATTCATTCTGTTGATGACATGATGGGATTCCTCAAATAGCTGTGTTATAAATACAGGAGGTAGATTTTTTTTTTTCCCCTTCATCTCTCCTGACGTGACAGTGGCTTGAAGCAGACCGTGGGAATCCAGACAATCTGTCTATAAATAAAATTGCTCAGCTGCACAAGGCTAGGAACGTTGGGAAGACCTGGATAATGAGAGTCACCGGTTAGAATTCCTACCAAAAAGCCCTTTCTTCTAAATACACATTAGTAGTAGGGATGCACCGAATCCACTATTTTGGATTCGGCCGAACCCCCGAATCCTTTGTGAAAGATTCAGCCGAATACCGAACCGAATCCGAATCCGAAAAAAATTTACTTCCTTGTTTTGTGACACGTGATTTCCCTCCCCATCCCTAATTTGCATATGCAAATTAGGATTCGGATTCGGTCCGGCCGGGCAGAAGGATTCGGCCGAATCCGAATCCTGCTGAAAAAGGCCGAATCTTGGCCGAATCCCGAACCGAATCCTGGATTCGGTGCATCCCTAATTAGTATAGAACACTAAAGTCTTGATACTCTATCTAAACACAACACAACACTGTCCACATTAACCGTGCAGTCATTTTAGCTTTTTTAATTACTATTAAAATTATTTTTAATTTTTATTAATTCTCCTCATTAAAAAAAAGCAACCTTGGTCAATATTTTTATTAGATATTTCCACTGGCAGAAGTACAAATTTTCGAGTATCCCTTTGTTCTGTCCCCGCAACAGCGATTCAAGGTATTTCCCTAGGTACAATTCCTATATCTCAATGTATACAATATAGGATATAATGCCTAGGAACAGTTCTCTCATTAAAAGCCTAATCTACATTCTTGTCGGACAGAATGATCCAGCATTAGAGTACGCCTCAATAGCAAGTGGTAATAAGGCTGATAGAAACAGCTGAAGTAATTGGATTGCTATATGGTCTTGAATGTCTGACAACAAAAGATATCAATGTCTACTCTGCCGCGGAATCTTTGTTCTAGCAATGAATTCATTTAGTCATGCCTTCGGAGGCTTGTGGTCCCAGTCGAAAAAAAGGGGACAATAATGACAGATTGCGGACACAAAAGCAAGACCATGTGATGAGCGCAGAGAAAGCGACTGTACCATTCCAAGAAGTTAATTACAGCGAACAAAAGCATCAGACTTTGACTTGTTGATCATTACCATAATCCCATTACTACAGGGCTCTCGTATTCCCATCAATGCCGGGTCTTTACCAACATCCTCTCGCCCTTTGAACGTCACATTTTATCACCTAAGAGACACAGTGAACATCTGGCTCTATAATATTCATGAACCGATCATTGGAGATGATATTCGTCGGCCTGCCAAAGATATTGTCTAACAGCGTATTGTTGCACGGTTCCTTTATACTTAAAGGAGAAGGAAAGCTACTGAAGCAGTTTATTGCCAATAGATTAGCCACAATAGTGCAAGATATAACACACACTATATTTATTCTGCAGAATGCTTTACCATACTTGAGTAAACAGCTCTTGAAGTGTTCTCTGTTTGAGGATAGCAGCTGCCATATTGGCTTGATGTGACATCACTTCCTACCTGAGTCTCTCCCTGCTCACTCATAGCTCTGGGCTCAGATTACAGCAGGGAGGGAAGGAGGGAGGGGAAGAGGAGCAAACTGAGCATGCTCAGGCCCTAGCCCTGGAGGTTTAAGCTGAAAACAGGAAGTCTGATACAGAAGCCCATGAGTACACAATAGAAGGAGAGAGGAACAAACTGAGCATGCTCAAGCCCTAGCCCTGGAGGTTTAAGCTGAAAACAGGAAGTCTGATACAGAAGCCCATGAGTACACAATAGAAGGAAAGAAATGTGGTGTTTCTTTTGACAGAGGACTCATTACTTTAAAGGGTTTACTTTAAGGGTTATTAGACCTTTCTAATAAAGCTTACTTAATTTTAGCCTTTCCTTCTCCTTTAAGATGGCCTCGTTATCAGATTTACCAGACCTGGGGTTTATTAGATAACAGATCTTTCTGTAATTTGGATCTCCCTACCTTAAAGGAGAAGGAAAGGTAAAAACTAAATAAGCTTTATCAGAAAGGTCTATATAAATACACAAGGATTTGTGGCGAGGCCACAATGGCTCGGTCTTAGGGCGGCAATATTTTAGGGGAGGTATGCTGCCGAGTCGCATTGGGGAATTTGCTGGGGATGCGATGACTGCTCCCAGAGGTAGACTGCGCATGTGCACTCACGAGTGGAGGGAGCTTCACCCTCAGGCCTTAAGGGGCCGCATGCAGCCCAACCGCATTGGGAAATGCGCTGGGGAAGCGACTACTGTTCCCAGCCATCGCTCCGCCTGAAAATCCAAAGAATTTCAGGTTATCGGGCAAAAACCTAAAAAAAAATAGAAATATTCTGGAGGAAAGTCCAAAAATGTGAAAATTCGGATTTTCGCTCTATTTTATCAAACCACAATCTGATAAAGAGGCCACATAACAGAAAAACCCCTAATATACCCATCACAGTTACCTGTTTCTTCAAGAAGTCTGAATAAATGCCATTTCTATGCTGAAATCCAGCTGTTTAACAGTTCTTCTCTTTCTGCATCATTTGAAATCCTGGCAGGGAAGGAGGGACTAAACACTGATGTTACAAGCATGCAGGAACTACATAACCCACAATGCAATGCACTGGGATGTTCCATTCCTTATTGAAATCACATGTGCAGGGAATTGTGGCGTTTGGAGGATGCAGGCTGAGGACAGATGGCTGTTGATACAAAGTAACAGTAGTCAGACAGCTCAGCAAAGTAGTCAGACAGCTCAGCAGGAAAGCAGGGGGGCTAGGCTTAGGGAACTGTCAGAAACCATTAAAAATCATGAAAAGTCTGCATATTTTTTAATTGATGTATATTGCAAAGTTGCTTTAAATTATGATAACTTTTCAAAAAGCTTAAGTTATGATTGTGTGGAGTTCCCCTTTAATAAATAAGGTCAAATCAGGCATGGGAGTTTGGTTGTGGGTTTTTTTTTTTAATATAAAATATGAGTTTAGTCAATAACCCCCTTAAAGAATGGATATCCAAATCAGACAAAGGAGAAAACCCCAGGTCACAAGCATTTTGGACAACAGGTCCTGTAGCTGTAATATAAGGAAGCTGAGCAAGAAAGAGGGAAGAATTTAAAAGCCTATAGTAACAAAAAGCCAATGTTGATTACATAAATAGAGGTATGGGATCCATTATCCGGAAACCCGTTATCCAGAAAGCTCTGAATTATGGAAAGGCTGTCTGCCATAGACTCGGTTTTATTCAAATAAACCACATTTTTAAAAATTATTTTCCTTTTTCTCTGTAAAAATAAAACAGTAATTTGTACTTGATCCCAACTAAAATATAATTAATCTGTATTGGAAGCAAAACCAGTCTATTGGCTTTATTTAATGTTTACATGATTTTCTAGTAGACTCAAGGTATGATTCAAATTACAGAAGATCCATTATCCAGACAGCCCCAGGTCCCGAGAATTTTGAACAACAGGTCCCATACCTGTACTTAAAGGGATTGTTCACCTTTAAATTTACTTTTAGTATGATGTACAGAGTGATATTCTGAGACAATTTGCAATTGGTTTTCATTTTTTATTTCATTTGTGGTTTTTGAGTTATTTCGCTTTTTATTCAGCTACTCTCCAGTTTGCAAGTTTACCAATCTGGTTGCTGAGCTACAAATTCCCCTAGCAACCATGCACCAATTTGAATGAGAGACTGGAATATGAATAGGAGAGGCCTGGGTACAAAGATGAGTAATACAAATTAGCAATAACAATAAACTTGTAGCCTTACAGAGCATTTGTTTTTTAGATGGGGTCAGTGACCTCCATTTGAAAGCTGGAAAGAGTCAGCAGAAGAAGGCAAATAATTCAAAAACTATAAAAAAATAATAATGAAGACCATTTGAGAAGTTGCTTACAATTGGCCATTCTATAATATACTAAAAGTTAACTTAAAGGTGAACCACCCCTTTAAAAGGAATATACATATCCAGTTAAAGGGAAACTACACAGAACATAAAGCAGTTATCGATTGCCTTGCACAGAAACAATATGGTGCTGCAGCTTACAAAACAGGGCATTGAAAGTCTATAATAGAATAAGTCTAGAAATTCTGTATTTTGTATACTAAATATAAACATAAACTTACTGTACTTAAACAAATGATTTATGCTTTCAAAGTTGGCACAGGGGGTCACCGTCTTGTAAAAATCTTTGCAAGACTAAGACTGTGCACATGCTCAGTGTGGTCTGGGCTGCTTAGGGATCATCATAAACAAAGCTGCTTGAGTTCTGCATGGCTGGGAAGTAAGGCGGGGGCTCCCCCTGCTGTTCATAAGTATGATTGTTTCCCTGCAGAGCAGTTAGGGACCGTCTGACAATTCCTATCCACAGCAGTAAATGAAGGGAGAATTTCACTGCATACAGTCAGGTTTCCTATAAAATTGGTACACATTTTTTAATTAAAGTATATTGGAGATAGGTTTCTTTTTCATTAAAGAAAGTAAAAATATGATTTGATTTTATTGCCTTTAAATGCCCTTTAAGGGCGACTGCAGAACACGTGAATAAACGTGTAAATGTTTTTCGGGAGCAGAGGCTGAAACTGTGCTTTCCCCTCGCCTGTCATTCTGATTGCACTAACAGATGTGCTGGACTTTCACTTATAATGATTTACAATGGTTTATATTTCCAATGATTTATTTTTACAATTACTCTGCAACAGACTGAATTATAAGCTCCTTGGGACTTTCTCGTTTTGATGGAGTTTTATTTTTTTTTATTCTTCTTTTGCCGTTCTTTCCACTTTTTTTCTTTCCACTCATTTCCCCTTTTCCTTTTACTACTCTGACTCGGCGTAAACAAAAGTCAATTGTGTTGTGTGTCTTGCACTTGTTTTTTTTCCCTTCATTGCTGACCGAGTTCATTTGGAATGGGCTATTGACATAATGACTATCATTCAATGGTAGAAAAAATATCCCAATGCAGAGAGAGTAGTGTGAAGCATTCTAGAAATGCGCTGCTCAATTAAACCTCTGCAAATCTATTGTCCCGCGGGGAAAAAAAAATCTAGATGGAAATGTAATGTTAAACTCTAAAAACCGCAGGTTATAACTCGCAGGAGGGTTTTTTGGGTAGAAAAACAGTGGAAGTGGCTTAGAATAAACCTACAGGAGTTCCTCAGTCATATCAATTACGGAGCATCATTTGGAAAACTTGCAGATCAGATTTAACAGTAGTTTCCTAGCGTGAAGTTGTTAGAAGCTGCCCGTGTCTTTGCTTCTTCCTCTTCTTATTTTGCTTATGTTAATTAATCATGATGTGATTGTTTTAATTGCCCCCGGATCTACAGCAGTGCTAAGAATAAACCAAATAACAATGTAAAGAACGGCATATCATTTACATACCTCCCAACATTTTTGAAATAAAAAGAGGCCTAGACAAAGTATTAGAGCTCACTCAGACATCATGTCTCTCTACATGCAGAATTTGTGCAAAAGGCAGTTATTTTGTTAGATTTTGTTTGTACTGGAATCAGTTATTTGAGTGAGCTCTAATTCATCTGCTAGGAAAGGGAGCCCCCCCTATAAGATATATTGGATGTAACTGTCAGTGAATATCTGACACCCAACTGCTGCATGAAGAGAGACTGAAGAAGAACAGAGGCTGAGAGAGGAATAGTGAAGATAAACTTGATTATTTCAGAAACAATGCAGAATATTTAATAGAGATTATATAATTATAATTATAATTATATTTAGAAAGTTTCTTATTTCAGTATGATGAAACATATATTAAATTTTCATTTTCGCGATAGTTCCCCTTTAAGAATTTATATTTGCAGCTATTACACAATACGAATATCTGTACAGCTTTGTTGACTGGTCTGGTTAGGGCCACAATATTCCGTAGGAAGCTTTGATTGAGAAGTAAATGCGTTGGCTTCAAAGGACTTTCACTAGTGTTTCTGTAAAGTTGTACAGGTATGGGACCTGTTATCCAGAATGTTGGAGTTTTTTGGATAATAGATCTTTCTATCATATGGATCTTCATGCCTTAAAGTCTATTAAAAATCCTTTAAACATTAAATAAAGCCAATAGGCTGGTTTTGCTTCCAATAAGGATTAATTATATTTGAATCAAGTACAAGCGACTGTTTTATTATCACAGAGAAAAAGGAAATCACTTTTTAAATTTTAATTATTTAGATAAAAATGAAGTCTAAGGGAGATGGCCTCCATGTAATTTGGAGCTTTCAGGATAACTGGTTTACAGATAATGAATCCTATACCTGTAGCTTGTCCCGTAGAACTGGAAGAATATGGCGACTGAATGTGTTTTGGTAAGTATTTTTAAGTCGAAGGATTTTTTTGGAAAATCGTATGATAAAATCGTTCGATTCAAAGTACGATTAGAGTACGATCGTACTACAATCGTAATACGATTGTACGATGTATAAAATCCTCCGTCTTCGAATTTTAATGTTGAAGGATTCTATTTGATGGCCAAATTTCGAAGTTTTTTTCTACTTCGAAATTCGACCCTTGATAAATCTGCCCCTTAGTAAATAGTTTGTTTTGTCTAGAGGCTATGTATTCCTATGGTTTAAAAAATAAGTCCAATAAAAAAGGACTTTTTTTTCTGTTGTTAAAGGGATGATTTTTATGGTGTATTTTTTATTTCTAAATGACACTGTTTACATTGTAAATAATTCTCTCTACAATATAAAATGTCATTCCTGAACCAACAAGTGTATTTAGTTGTACTATTGGTGTGTAGGTGCATCTCAGGTCATTTTGCCTGGTCATGTGATTTCAGAAAGAGCCAGCACTTTAGGATGGAACTGCTTTCTGGCAGCCTGTTGTTTCTCCTACTCAATGTAACTGAATGTGTCTCAGTGGGACCTGGATTTTACTATTGAGTGCTGTTCTTAGAGCTACCAGGCAGCTTTTATCTTGTGTTAGGGAGCTGCTATCTGGTTACCTTCCCATTGTTCTGTTGTTAGGCTACTGGGGGTGATATCACTCCAACTTGCAGTACAGCAGTAAAGAGTGACTGAAGTTTATCAGAGCACAAGACTGGGGGCAGCTGGGAAACTGACAATATGTCTAGCCCCATGTCAGATTTCAAAATTGAATATAAAAAATTCTGTTTGCTCTTTTGAGAAATGGATTTCAGTGCATAATTCTGCTGGAGCAGCACTATTAATTGATGTGTTTTGGGGGGAAAAAAATCCCATGTCAGTATCCCTTTTAGCAGAGGGCAAATTTGGCAGGTTATGAAAGTTTGAACATGTTTTTTTCAGTTATTACAGTTTTGCTAATGAAGGTGAATTGCCCTTTAACCCGTGAGTCTAACTTCTCCCAAGGGACCTGTTATCTTATATTGTTAAAAGAGGGATTCTGAACGCCAACCTATCTCTGTGCTGCCTGCGCTTTCAACTTCTCATTGTGATACCCTGTACAATCTATCTGAGCCACGATCCACAAACTGAGCTCGATAACCTTTGTTCTTCATTCACCCCACGCAGATGTAACGCACAAAATATATACGTTTTCTATAATCGCTACATATTTTTAGTTCGCATGAATGGCCCATCCCATGAGAAACATTGCAGTTTCATTTATCACCTGCTTTTATTTTTTTTTATGGCGTGATTAGTTGACAAATAATTACCAAAAATGTTCTCAAGCAGTTTATACAACACTGCTTCTGCATGACATTATACAACACCGGTAATAGTAAAAAAAATACCCTGCATCGGAAAACATGCATTAAAAGGTTTATAATGTAACCTAAATAAACACAAGAACCAACACGTAAAACAGAAACACAGGGTGTTGGAAAACAATGGTTTGTGTCTCAGCAATTATGTCCACGCGCTTCTAAGCCTAAGGGTATATTACATAACCAATGGCGTTTAAAGCGGGTTCGGAGAATGTTGATATTAAGAGATAAACCATCTGTAGAATATCCTATACTGGGTAAATGCCTGAGGCTAGAATAGCTAAGCTTCATACTGAAATCTCAAGTAAGGGGCAGATTTATCAAAGGTCGAATTTCGAAGTGAAATATACTTCGAATGGCTATACTTAGACTTCGAATATCGAAGTCGAAGCTTTTTTTTACTGAATTTGACCGTTTTGTGGTCTAAGTAAAATCGTCCGATCGAACGATTAAATCAGCGATCGATAGAATGATTTTACTACGACTACAAAAAAACGTAGAAAAATGCATTAGAAGGTTAATATAGCACTTCGGCAGGTTTAATTTGGCAAACATTGGGGGCCCATTCACTTAGCTCGAGTGAAGGAATAGAGGAAAATAGAGAAAAAAAACTTCCAATTTTGAATGATTTTTTTGGCTACTTCGACCATCGAATGGGCTACTTCGACCTTTCGACTTCGAATCAAACGATTCGAGCTAAAAATCGTTCGACTATTCGATAGTCGAAGTACTGTCTCTTTAAAAAAAACTTCGACCCCCTAGTTCGCCGCCTAAAACCTACCGAGGCCAATGTTAGCCCATGGGGAAGGTCCTCATAGGCTTTCCAAGTTTTTTCTGATTGAAGGATAAGACTTTGATCGATGGATTAAAATCCTTTGATGCACTAAATCCTTCGACTTCAATATTCGAAGTCGAAGGATTTCAATTCGGCAGTCGAATATCGAGGGTTAATTAACCCTCGATATTCGACCCTAGGTAAATTTGCCCCTTGAAGTCAAAGTTTTTTTTAAAGAGATAGTACTTTGATTATCGAATATTCGAACTATTTTACTTCAAAGTAAATTCAAAGTCGCAATATCCTATTCGATGGTCGAAGTATCCAAAAAAATTACTAAAAATTTCCAATTTTTTTTACTTCGAAAATTCCCTCGAATTCACTTCGACCCTTGATAAATCTGCCCCTAAGTGTTTGCTTTTCTGCTGCAGAAGTGAGTAAACTTAAACTGGATTGCCCCTTTCTTTGTCCTACTGGTCATGGGACCAATCAATTTAATCGAGAGCATGCACATACAACTCAATGTTTAGTTCTCTGTGCAGTTTGTAGATGTTTGCATGTACAGGCAAGGCCGCTATTAGAAATCACGAGGCCCCGTACAACAACATTTTCGGGGGCCCCTGGACTCCGCCCACCCTGGCCCCCAAGCCCCACCCCAGATCCCACCCACTCTACATCACAGTTAAAAGACCACACAGACATCAGCACTAAAAAAGGTAACCCCCCACACAAACAAGTTATAAAAAGCTATTGGTGACCAGGCCCCCCCCTATAAGTTAAAAAAAACATTGGCGCCATGGCCCACCTTACAAGTTAAAAAAACTGGGGCCCCAAGAATATTTTTTTTAATAAACATTGGCGCAGGGCCCCCCTTAAAGTTAAAAAAAATTGGGGCCCCAAAGAATATATTTTAAAAAAAACATTGGCGCCAGGTCCCCCCTTACAAGTAGGGATGGGCGAATTTTTTCGCCTCGTTTCGCCGAAAAAATGACGCCCATAGACTTGTATGGAGACGTGGGCCAAAAAAAAAGACGCGCGACAAATTTTTTTTGACGTCCATAGACTTTAATGGGCGTCTGCGACATTTCGCCTGCGGCAAATTTTTGGCGAAGCGAAACGGGTCAAATTCGTCCATCCCTGCTTACAAGTTAAAAAAAATTGGGCCCCAAAGAATTTTTTTTTTAAAAAAAACATTGGCGCCAGGGCCCCCCTTACAAGTTAAAAAAAATTGGGGCCCCAAAGAATATTTTTTGAAAAACATTGGTGGCAGGGGCCTATAGAGTATTTAAATAATACATTGGTGGCCAGGGGACTAAAAAAAAACACACATACACATGGGTGTTCAGAGGAATTGAACTCGTGACCTTCGCCTCCTTTCCTCCTCCTCCTCTTTTCGCCGCTCCATGACTTCGGCTGTTCGGCTTTTCAGTACGTCCGCATTCAAGACTTCGGAAGGAGGCTGTGCGGCTTCGGCGCTGTCAAGAGGGGGCCCAGCTCTTTCAAAAGTTAAGCACTGCCGGGCCCCCCTGATGGCCCCCCCTGCGCCCCCCTGATGGCAGCCCTGTGTACAGCCTATTGGGTTTAAATAATGTTAATTATGGAGGTTTAGTTAAGGACCAGTAACATCAATTTTTTTTTTAATTCGTTAGTATAGAAAGAAAAACAAAGACAAATTAAACTCGCTAAGAAAAGGCGATCCGTCGTGCGGCGCTCGATTTCTCCTCCCTGCCTTCCTTATTGGAGATAGCCAGGGCGGAGAAATCAATGGATCGTCGTCTTTTCTGAAGAGAAGTGCAAGCAGAGTTTCAGTAAGTTATTTCTTAATAAAGACTTAGAGATTTTAACGTTTAATTTGTTTTTGTGGATGTATTTTTATTCTATACTAACAAATTTAATTTTCTAGTAGACTTAAGGTATGAAGATCCAATATTACAAAAAGATCCATTATCCAGAAAACCCCAAGTCCAGAGCATTCTGTAAAACAGGTCCCATACCCGTATAATATTAAATCAATCTTCATAAGAAAAGCCCAACGTTGATGGCTGTGTGCTAAAACCAGGATAAAGTCAATGAAAAGATGAGCAGCCGCAATTAATATTGCGAGCGGGAGGGACGTGTCTATCATTCCACCAACCATTTGACCCATTTTAAAACATATAGTTCTCGTAAGTGAAGAATTCAATGGCTTGTGAAAACAGAAACTCGTCAGGCAATTCATAATAAAAGTTCTTTTTCAGATGTGTTGCTTCCAGGGGGGATTTGCAAACATACTTTATCAAATCTGTGCATTCCGAGCATCTCTAAAAACAAAGAAGTTCAATTAAACACGTCATTAATCTGGGTGACACATTGGATTTAAAATATCATTGGCTGCAATTGTGTTCATCTGCACAGCTGCCTATATATATATATATGATACATCGTAAAAATTGTGCCACTCAAAAAAAAACAAAAAAAATAATTTGCAAACGATGGTACATAGACGTAACCAAGAGTTGAACAAAAACTAGACTTTGAAGGGATTCTGTCATGATTTTTATGATGTTGTTTTTATTTCTAAATTACACTGCAAATAATTCACTCTAAAATATAAAATTTAATTTCTGAACGAGCAAGTGTATTTAGTTGTAATATTGGTGTGTAGGTGCATCTCAGGTCATTTTGCCTGGTCATGTGCTTTCAGAAAGAGCCAGCACTTTAGGATAGAACTGCTTTCTGGCAGGCTGTTGTTTCTCCTACTCAATGTAACTGAATGTGTCTCAGTGGGACCTGGATTTTACTATTGAGTGCTGTTCTTAGATCTACCAGGCAGCTGTTATCTTGTGTTAGGGAGCCGCTATCTGGTTACCTTCCCATTGTTCTTTTGTTTGGCTGCTGGGGGGAAAAGGGAGGGGGTGATATCACTCCAACTTGCAGTACAGCAGTAAAGAGTGACTGAAGTTTATCAGAGCACAAGTCACATGACTGGGGGCAGCTGGGAAACTGACAATATGTCTAGCCCCATGTCAGATTTCAAAATTAAATATAAAAAAAAATCTGTTTGCTCTTTTGAGAATTGGATTTCAGTGCAGAATTCTTCTGGAGCAGCACTATTAACTGCTTCATTTTGGAAAAAAACATTTTTTCCCGTGACAGTATCCCTTTAAGGAGAAGCTTAGTCAATAGTGTTTACACAGCCGATTTAGATAGGTTAGACCCTTGCAGTATAAAACATACCTCCCAACTGTCCCTTTTTCGGAGGGACAGTCCCTCTTTTGACAGCTCAACCCGCAGTCCCTCATTTGTACTGGAAAGTCCCTCTTTTCTCTGCACTGAACAGCCAGAAAAAGAAACAATTTAACTTAATTGGCTTTTAGCAGAGAGCCCAGAACAGCTAACAGGTGCAAATAAGATACTTTGTAACAATTTTGAGACACAAAAACACAGTTTAGATAAGGAGAAATATTTTCAAACTTTCATAACCTGCCAAATTTTGTAAAACAAACATGGTAATTAGGGGGTGTGGCCACAGAAAGGGGTGTGGTCATAAAATTGCTGCGCTACATGCGGGAAATTTTTTTTGTCTCTCTTTGTACTTCCAAAATGTTGGGAGGTATGGTATAAAAGCTTGATATTGTGCACAGTTTGTCTGCTGGTATGGGCAGTTCTAAGTTCCTGACAATAGTGTGGGAAGTGGGAGATGCTATTTCTGCTACTCTGTTGGTGAGGACTAATTGGGTTTCTTGTGATCCACCTAGATGTCAGATGATCTAAGGCCTTTACAGTATACAAGTATGGGATCTGTTGTCAGGAAACCCATTATCCAGAAAGCTCAGAAATTACAGAAAGGTTATCTCCCATAGACTCCATTTTATCCAAATAATTAACATTTCCTTTTTCTCTGTAATAATAAAACAGTCGCTTGTACTTGATCCCAACTAAGATATAATTAATCCTTATTGGAGGCAAAACCAGCCCATTGGGTTTATTTAATGCTTACGTGATTTTCTAGTAAACTTACGGTATGAAGATCCAGATTATGGAAAGATCCGTTATCCGGAAAACCCGTGGTCCATTCTGGATACCAGGTCCCATTCCTGTAGCCAGTGGAAAGAGCCAATGATGTAATCATTCTACAAACTAACAAAGAACAGCCTACAAGTTGCCATAACAGATTCCCCAGACTCGAAAGTCTATCAAAATTATCTCTCTCCCAGTTTCCACTTTGTAATATAAACCTCAGCTGCTTAGGAATTAAAACACAGTCTGAGGTGCATTTTTCCTTAACCCCGGAGACCTTGGGTTAAAAATCTATAAGGGCCCTTACTCACGGCCGTTTGAAGCTGCGCTCCCCTGCGTTCAGGTTTCATGCATTCAGCCTCAGGGGAGCGCAGGAGTAGACGCGCTGATTTCTTTTTAATGCGGCTGTACTCAAACAGACGCATGTAAGCACCGAACGCAGGTTGGGACGCAGAGTGTTGCATTTTACCTGCGTTTGGCGCTTACATGCGTCTGTGTGAGTACAGCCGCATTAAAAAGAATTCAGCGCGTCTACTCTTGTCATCCCCTGCGGCTGAACGCATAAAACCGAAACGCAGGGGAATGCAGTCGAAAAAGTGTGCGAATGACAACTAGAGACAATCCCGTTCACCAGCGAATTGGCGCCTTGTGGGTGGCAACGCTGGTGAAAAGTCGATAGCGTTAGCTACTTCGACCCTTTAGTGAATCTGCTGGACGCATAAAACCGAAACGCAGGGGAACGCAGCTTCAAACGCCTGTGAGTAAGGGCCCTAAAAGTTTCAGAGAGTTGGGGTTGCCACCTTTATCTGCTTCCCATACGGGCAGATTCACTAACAGGCAAATTTACGCCAGCGTCAGCTTCACACCACTTCGGCAGGCGCAAATGCGCTACAAATACGCTAATTAACTTAAATGGGAAGTTTCATCCCGGTTGTCGAACACTGGCGACTTTTTGAAGATTTCATATCGAAAGATGCACTAGCATTCAGTTGTGCCTAGCGAAACTTCGCTAGTGATCTTGCGCTTAGATCAATTTGCATCAAATGTTGTACGGACGTCTTTATTATAAATGGTTTCAGTTACCGTTTTTTTTTATTACAAATGTCCTGGGAACCTTAATAAAGACAAGAGAGTTAATATAATGCCCTACAAAATGAATGTTCCATATGTAATAAAATGTCTGGAGAAAACCGATTGCCCCAAAAAAGTAAGTTAGGACTTTTGCAGCCAATCCCGCTAAAAAAAAAGAAAAAAGTCGCCCGCGGTTTTTGAACTTTAATGCATTTTCAGCTTACAGGATATGATGTAAGCGACATAAGATTGAGGAAGATCCAGTTGCTTTATAGCACTTCATCTGGTCTGAGGTGGTGATGGCAACTCTGGCAAAAGAAGTAACGTTCAGTAAAATCACCACTTTAGTGAATTTGCTGAGTAACGAAAAAGTCGGGAAAAAAAAGTCGAAAAAGTGTGCGAATGACGACTAGAGACAATCCCGTTCACCAGCGAATTGGCGCCTTGTGGATGGCAACGCTGGTGAAAAGTCGATAACGTTAGCTACTTCGACCCTTTAGTGAATCTGCCCCATAGTAGGGAGTAAAGGATTCCAATGGCACATTGTGTGCACAAATAATATAGTAGTTCAGAAACATATAATATTATTATAATATATTATATAATGGCTGTTGCCTTTGGAATAAATGCAGATTCCCCCAGGGTTTTATCTCATTATCTCAGACAATTAAGTAGGTGCTAAAAAGCAGCACCTTAGGGTCCGGTAGGGGGGGGATTCCCACTGACCGGTGCTGAGTAGGTGGGATGACATGTTCTTCAGCAGACCAAGGGGCAAATTCGCTAAGATGCGAAGTTGCGCCAGGCGCAACTTCGCCGCACTTCGCTAGGCGTAGTTTCGCCAGCGCTCCGCAAATTCACTAAAATCCGAAGTTGCGCACAGGGGTAGCGTAAGGTTGCAAAGTTGCGCCAGCGTTGATTTGCTATGTAAAGCGAAGTTACGCTAGCGAAGGCTAATTTGCATACGGCGCCAAATTCAAATTTCAATGGAGGAACACGTATCTGCACTACAAATGCCTAGAAAACCTTCAAATAGCAAATAAAAATGTTATTTTGCCCTACACATGTGCCCACTGTCTAGGTAAGTTGCCATGAGTCAGGAAATGTAGGGGGGAAGGAGGGGAGCCCCAAAAATATTTTCGATCTTTTTCAGCCTATCACCCATCATGTAGAAAACACGCCAGCGTTTTTTGGGACTTAGAAAAAAATTTGACTTTTTTGGAAACAATCTCTATCTACTCTATTGCGCTTCGCCAGGTCTGAGGTGGCGAAGGAAGTCTAGCGTAAAAGGTAACGTTCAGTACACTGCGTGCGTTAGTGAATTTGCGTAGTTACGTCGCTAGCGAAAATTCGCCTGGCGTAAGGTTGCGAAGTAACACTAGCGAAACTACGCCAGCGTTAGTGAATTTGCGCAGTAGCGAAAATGCCAAACGCTAGCGAATTAACGCTAGCGTTCGGCGCTTAGTGAATTTGCGCCCAAGTGTCTGGGAACAATCCCAATTCATTCATGATAGACGCAATCTCCACCTTGATGCTTAAAGTCTTCCACCCCTGCTGTTGAACAATTCTTTTAATTAAAGCAAGGTATGGGCTGGGATTTTCATACTGATTGATGTCGGCAAGGATATTTTTTTTCCCCAGCTATGTAATGAGGCATGAAGGGTTATTTAAAGAGGTTGATGACAAATGGGCATAAATGCCACTACACTGCTCCGAGTCAATTGAGCTAAAGGAGCACAGGCTACATCATTCATTTGCTCATAGGAACTAGTTAAATATACACAACCTGCACTGGCTAAATCTGCCTGTTAATGCATGAGACAGGACGGGTATAAATAACTATATATTGTTACGCTTTAAAGAGCAAGAGCTGATGGGGACTTTTACTAAAGTGTCGCTATCACCTAAAAATATACTGTTTAGTTGTTGCTCAGTGGAAGGCAATAATTACTATATGCTTACACAGTTGTGGAATCTCTGTGTACAGACTATGAGCAGACTTACAAGGTTGTTCGTGCTACTGCTATGTCAGGACTTTTTCATTCCAGATGTCTTTGGATGGCCATGCTTCAACTGGCATCAGCTCAAACCCCCTTGTCTGCACAGCCCTATTTGATTATAAGGGAATTATAGAACTATAGGTGGCACTTGATAATGGCTAGGGAGTAATCCTCTATGGCCCCAACATTCAGAAGTAAAAGGAGTTGGGGAGCAACACTTGCATGAAAAATGTTCTTGGGGTGCCAAATCTGTGATGTGATTGGCCATTCGGTAGCCCCTATATTTTTTATACAACCGAAACTTGCCTCCAACCCTGGAATTCAAAAATAAGCTCTTGCTTTGAGGCCACTGGGAGCAACATCCAAGGGGTTGGAGAGCAATATGTTGCTCATGAGCTACTGGTTGGGGACCACTACTCTATGGGAATGACTGTCGGTCTTTTCTAGTACAAGTAGGGTTGCCACCTTTTAGTTCTGGCCCTACCGGCCAGTGACATAGAGGGTGGGGGCGGGTCAGAGAGGGGTGGTGTTGTGCCATTTTGGGGGTGAGGTTATGACATTTTGGGGTTGGGTTATGACATTTTGGGGCGGAGTCACTGAGTTCTGCCAGGAAGGGACTGCAGCCCTTGGATTAGGTTAGTCGGAGTGCGGGGGAGAGGGGTGGTTCTGAGGCGAGCCAAGGGCAGAACGGATTACAAATTTACCAGCTAATACATTGATGGTAAATTTGTAATGCCAGCCCTGGCCTTGGCTGGTATTTTACGGTCTATGCCGGTGAAATACCGGCCAGGTGGCAACCATAAGTACAAGGCCACACTTAGCAAGTCTACCCTTTGATCAGGACCCCCTTTAGCTAAGGTTACAGATATAGAGCAAATATGTTTTTATCTCAAATATTACCCTGACTGAGCTTTTAGATAGGTCAATCTTCATACATGAACAAAATGTGGATTCAATCTTTCACTTTAGGCCAATCTCTATGCTTCCGTCCAGCAAAACTATGTTTTCGGCCAAAGCTGAAGTAAGAATTGGTCAGACGCAGAAGAATACTGCAAATTTAAAGTACTTTTATTGACACTACAAGTTTTGAGCGGGAGCTCTTCTTCTACACTTGAAAAAAAGCTCCCACTCACAACAAGTAGTGTGTCAATAAAAGTACTTTAAATTTGCAGTAATCCTCTGATTCTTGCTACAACTTTAGCCGACCTTTTAGGTGTGTCTAGAAGAGCAGATAGGCATCTACCCATTAGGGGATCCAGCCTGGCCTGCACTGCTCTTAGGCATATGATTCTGTTTCTGTTTGTAAGTTAATAATTTATTATTATTATTATATTTATTTGAATAGCTTTGGCCTTTTTGATGTTCCTATGCACCAAATAGCAGGAACACAATAGAAGGAAAATGGTTGTAGAGGGCATAGCAACAACATAGTTCCATTAGTAATAAAAGGCTAAAGTTGGCTACACACACAATAATATAAATAAACAGATGTTGTACAATTATTAGTATGTGTATGGCGCCTCACCAGGCTGAACTGATTCTATGGATACCATTAGTTGGGGAATCAGACTATTTCATGTGCTAATGCGCCATGTTGGTCAACTTTGCATTAACGTCAACATAAAAAGCAGGCGAAGGCCACTTTGAGCCATTTTCGGATATGATTTCAGATATTTTCTGGCGGATATTTTCAGACATTGTGTCATTCACACTGGATGGAATATTCGGCGTTCTCTCAATGTCTCATTACATGAGCACTCTGAAGGCTTAATCATATAACGGTCAGTACTGATAAACCTGGAAACCCATCACAATACAATATCCTAAAGATAGTTGTAGGTACTTAATGCAATTAACATAGATTAGCATATCTGGTATAGGTCAATCTAAAAACAACTGGACTTGCTGAGTAATCAATGAAGACGTTTCACTACTCATCCGAGCAGCTTCTTCAGTACAACTGACAGGTGTGGGAAGTTCTCGGCATATATTCTCTTCCACTAATCCATTTACAATGGCACATTGTAACTCTTCAAAGAGGTGACATCTGAAGAAACTCACAGAGGTGTTGATTCTGTGTAGTTACTGTGATAGGATTATCCAATGTGTCATGCAACTCCTAGATACAGCTGTTACTTGTGAGAGTTGTATGAATGGATGTGTGAAGTGTTCTGAATCCGCCGGGGTACAGATGTTAGAACAGCATTGTATGTAGCAGACAGGTGGCGTCGAAGGCCCCCGCCTCTGTTCAGAGATGGTTTCTCCACCTTGACATGAATCGCCTCTTTCACGCCTCGTTCAAACCAGCGTCTTCTTTATCCACGATTTGGACCTTGCTGTCTTCAAAGGAGTGTCCCTTGTCTTTTAAGTGTAGAAAGACAGCTGAGTTTTGCCCTGTAGAGTTCTCCCTCCTGTGCTGAGCCATTCGCTTGGTGATCAGTTGTTTTGTCTCCCCGATGTATAGATCTGTGCAATCCTCGCTACACTGGACTCCGTATACCACATTGCTTTGTTTTTCTTTTGGTGTTTGATCCTTTGGGTGTACCAGTTTTTGTCTCAGTGTGTTGCTAGGTTTGAAAAACACAGGGACATGGTGTTTGTTGAAAATCCTCCTGAGTTTCTCTGACACTCCAGCTACATATGGGATGACTATGTTTCGCCTACTATGTGTCTCCGGGCGGTTATTTCTATTGGTGACATCTTCACGTCTTCATTGATTACTCAGCAAGTCCAGTTGTTTTTAGATTGACCTATACCAGATATACTATGACCTGGATGAATGAAAATCTTCATAGTCATAGATTAGCATATTTTTCCCAATAGATTCGTCTCGTGAAGCTTTTCTGTAATATATCACGCTGGCATTTTGTATTAGCGAAATTTTGATCAACAATATGCGAATGCTTGAAAGTGGGTGATGTCAGATCCCACATTTGGAAATGAAACATCTTTCTGACATGTGTAATGCGTGTTTCATCTGTGCTACAATCAAGTGTATGGAACTTTTGTTTCCTGCATTTGTTAGCAATCTTTAAACCACATGGAGGATTTACTATCCCATTAAATACTTCGACAATGTCTGCATAATGTTCGAGAATAAATCCACTGGATGAATCACAATGTGCACTACAGCAAATGGAGATAAAAGGAATATACATTCTATTTATATATGAGGTTAACCTCGACACTCCCTTAGGGTAATGGCACACTTTGATGCTTAGTGTATTTTGAAGGGAAGTCATGGAGATCACCTGGAGCCGACAGCAGCCGTTCCCTATTAGACACTGGGGGACAAAATGTTTGAGTTTTTCATGGTATCCTGAACCTCTTGGCTGTCATTGGTAACATGTGTCAGAATCTTTTGTAAAGATGAAACTATTGCATTCACTAGCAGCTATGAATTGTGTTGGGGAGATAATATACTGTGTGCTCGCACAATGGAATCTATGCTTCACCTGAGGAATTCTTCATGTACCGTATGTCCAAAGAATATTGATTGACGACCCTTGTCCTTGAAGAAAGTCGTGTCTAAGGCAAGAAACTTGGCATCTGGATTCAGATGTATTGAGTGTAAATATGTGAAAGAAGACTGACTTGTGTTCTTATGAGTCAAACATTGATGAACACTTTTGACAGCAGTTCCTTCACCAACAGTGAGAATGAGACAACCAACAGCTGAAACCTGAAGTTTGGTGGAAATTACTATTCTATATCTCAGAAATTTCTATGAGCTAATGAATGGCTGGGTCAATGACTGGACCATTTAACACAAAACATCTGAAAACTTCAGCTGAGGAAAATGAAATAGAGGATACATGATACTCAAACGGTTAACCATTAAGCCAATGATTTAAGGGTGCAGAGTGGAGGACATGACAAGCACCAATGGAGCACCACAGAAGGTCAGTTTATGGAGAACAATTGGCTTTCAATTTGATGGCCACCAATGGAGCACCACAAATGGTCAGTTTATGGAGAACAATTGGCTTTCAATTTGATGGCCACCAATGGAGCACCACAAATGGTCAGTTTATGGAAAACAATTGGCTTTCAGTTTGATGGCACAGGACTGTTGGCTGCAGGGAAATGCAGAGCTGCCCTGTACTTGTGAATAATATTTTGATTTGTAAGGACATTTGATTGGCACCCTCTCACAGGAATAGTATTCAGGGGTGCTGGGAGTTATTTAGTTAAGCCTCTGGTCTTTGCTATGTCCCACAGCACTAGCTGGCCAGCGATTCTCTTCCTCTCTCCTTTTTTATTCAAAATCCAGCGGGCGACACATGCGCAGTGGAGTTAAAACACCAGTTTTTTGTTAAAGTCTGGCTTTTAACCCTACTGTGCATGTGCCCCCACGTGAAGGAAGAAGACCATTAGCTTGTAAGTGCCCTGGGCCGGTGCATTTATCAGCAAACAGAGGCTCTGGCCCTGGGTTTCAGGTAAGTCATCACAAATTTTGGAGGTGCCCTAACCAGCGCCGATTCTGACTAAGGAGCCGCCTGAGGCGGCTCCTGCAATGCCGCCCCCCCTCACCAGCTTACGTGTCGGGAGGGGAGGCAGACACACTATTGCGGAGAGCGCAATTGCGCTCTCTCGCAATAGTACAGCCGAATTTCCGGTTCAAAAACCGGAAATTCGGCTCTTAAAGGTGCAGGAGCGGCTTTTTGCCGCCCCTGGAATCCTTTCAGGCGCTGCCGCCTGAGGCGAGCGGCTCAGCTCACCTCATTGGTGGCACGCCCCTGGCCCTAACATATGGCAACACCCATGGATTGGAGCTTTCATTCTCCTTTAAATCCATGTATTTAAAATAAGAAAAAATAAAAGTTAAAGTAGTTGCAAAAAGAGAAATGTAGGAGACATTACGGAGGGATATTCGCTCACAGAAGCCTGTAAGAAAAACAACACAATAAAGTGGCGTAAATACATGCGTTTGCTCCATTCCATATGACAAGTAGTTCACAACATGTTTGTGTTACACTAGGTGCAACTGTATTGATTGTGAATTGTTTATTCAGTTAGTTAAACTGCAAATAAAGAACAAATATTTGAAAATCGACTCAAACTTCCACAAAGAAATCCCATAACTTTAGCAGCTGTAAGCATGGAGGGAAGGTTGTGCCTATAGACTTTTCCACAATGTGCCTTTCCCAATACTGCTAGAGTGTCGGCTATTAAAAGGGTTAGTGGGAGCTGCTGCTGGCAACAAAGAGGATTTTATTTTATTTTTTTAATTCCTTGAACAGCACCATCGGGAGCCCTTTCTTTTTGCGGTCATTTTGCTAAGGGGCCAATTCACTAAATTCGAGTGAAGGATTCGAAGTAAAAAAAAGTATTTTTTGGGCTACTTCGACCATCGAATGGGCTACCTCGACCTTCGACTACGACTACGACTTCGAATCGAAGGATTCGAACTAAAAATCGTTCGACTATTCGACCATTCGATAGTCGAAGTACTGTCTCTTTAAAAAAAACTTCGACCGCCTAGTTCGCCATCTAAAAGCTACCGAAGTCAATGTGAGCCTATGGGGAAGGTCCCCATAGGCTTGTCTAACTTTTTTTGATCGAAGGATTTTCCTTCAATCGTTGGATTTAAATCCTTCGAATTGTTCGATTCGAAGGATTTAATCGTTCGATCGAAGGAATAATCCTTCGATGGTACGATCGCAGTATTTGCGCTAAATCAATTCCTAGTCGAATATCGAGGGTTAATTAACCCTCGATATTCGACCCTTAGTGCATCAGCCCCTAAGTGTCACAAACAGTTGTAGGAATAATCACATTTTCATTTGAATGGTGATAACATGAAACAGACACAGAGAACATTCTCCAAGCTTGGCAAGTGGATGGAAGGGGATCTGCCGTCTCCCTTCATAAAAAAAGAATGGCCGATCTTCTGGTGGATAAAGGACTAGTGGTCTAACTGCCATGGGAAGCCACCTCAAAAAAACAGATCAAGGGGTCAGAAACTGGCGGTTAAAGTGATTATTACTGAAGAGCACTGACACATGAATGAAATCAAGTAGTGGAGCCTCAGTATTAACTGTTAGGCCTAACGTGTCTACTGAGCATGACAGAGCTGAGGTTCTAATTTTGGTGCCTATGGATATTGCAAGACTCTCGCTATTGGCGCCACATGGCAACATTCCTAGTGAAACACAATTAAATGGGTTAATTCCAACATACGTGATCAATTTTATGCTGTTTCCTTTTCAGCAGTCCACTGTAATTCATAATAAATGAGCATGGACAGTTTTAGGGAAGGGCAGAAAGAGGACATTTTCCTGCTTCCCAGCTTTACCTTGGGAGGGGGAACCAAATGTTGTGTACAGGTATGTGATCCGTTATCTGGAAACCCGTTATCCAGAAGGTTCAGAATTACGGAATGGCTGTCTCCCATAGACTCCATTTTATCCAACGAATACAAATTTTTTGAAAATTATTCCCCTTTTCTCTGTAATAATAAAACAGTCGCTTGTACTTGATCCCAACTAAGATATAATTAATCCTTATTGGAAGGAAAACCAGCCTATTGGGGTTATTTAAAGGGATTCTGTCATGGGAAAACATGTTTTTTTCAAAACACATCAGTTAATAGTGCTACTCCAGCAGAATTCTGCACTGAAAACCATTTCTCAAAAGAGCAAACAGATTTTTTTATATTTAATTTTGAAATCTGACATGGGGCTAGACATTTTGTCAATTTCCCAGCTGCCCCTGGTCATGTGATTTGGGCCTGCACTGCAGGAGAGAAATGCTTTCTGGCAGGCTGCTGTTTTTCCTTCTCAATGCAATTGAAGGAGTCTCAGTGGGGCATAGGTTTTTACTTGAGTGTTGTTCTTATATCTACCAGGCAGTTGTTATCTTGTGTTAGGGAGCTGTTATCTGGTTACCTTCCCATTGTTCTGTTGTTTGGCTGCTGGGGGGGAAAAGGGAGGGGGTGATAACACTCCAACTTGCAGTACAGCAGTAAAGAGTGATTGAAGTTTGAACTGATTTTTTTATATTCAATTTTGAAATCTGACATGGGGCTAGAAATATTGTCAATTTCCCAGCTGCCTTCAGTCATGTGATTGTCAGAGCACAAGTCACATGACTGAAGGCAGCTGGGAAATTGACAATATGTCTAGCCCCATGTCAGATTTCAAAATTGAATATAAAAAAATCAGTTTGCTCTTTTGAGAAATGGATTTCAGTGCAGAATTCTGCTGGAGCACCACTATTAATTGATTCATTTTGGAAAAAAATTTTTTTCCCATGACAGTATCCCTTTAATGTTTTCATGATTTTCTACTAGATTTAAGGTATGAAGATCCAAATTACAGAATGATCCATTAACCAAAAAGCCACAGGTCCCGAGCATTCTGGATAATAGGTCCCATACCTGTAATATAATAGCAGTGTATTGGGAGAGTGATGCCCCCCTGGTTTCTTACTGCAGCTCTTTCAATTGGATGTCCCTCTCAACTACATGAAAGAACAGTATGATAATCATGAATAACATTCCTGCATTATTACATAAATGCCCCGTGAGCTCATTGTTATAAGCATTAGTATTAACTTGCCTTATCACGACTCCTTATTCTGTCTGCCTCAATAATTCACATTTATAAACAGATATGTAGACTGAAGATGCTGGAAGCCATAGCTCACAACTTGTGTCTTTAGGGGCCCCCTCTTTGCTTTAAAACATTGCTGTAAATATGCACATTCGGAATGAGAAGTTGCCTTTCTTAAATAAAACACTGCCCCAACTGGGTAAATTAATACAATAGGGGGAAACGATGCAGGACAAGCAGGTTCTTTTTTTGGCCAAAGACATTTTTATTACCAGCAGCCTCCTCGCAGAATGCAGCTAAACTGAGAATTGTTCAGTGGGGCCCATCAGCAGGCCCGGACTGGCAATCTGTGGGTTCTGGCAAATGCCAGAGGGGCTGCTGTAAGATGCCATAGACAGTCACGATTTATTGGGCTGGTGGGAGGCTGTTGGGGGCCTCTTTGTACTTGAAAAGCCAGGGCATATTTTATATCCCAGTCCAGACCTGCCCGTCAGACTGTAAGCTCTATGGGGCAGGGACCTCCTTCCCACTATGTCTCTTACCACATAGCACTTAAGCTCTTTGTCCAGATATGATTCTATATATATTTATTATGTGATTTGTCTTCCCTGTGTGTATATGTATATATATATATATATATATATATTTATTTATATTGTACTTTTATGCACTGTACAGCACTGCTGCTCCTTAACAGCGCTTTACAAATAAAGTTATAGGTACATGTGAGCCCTGATACAGTTGCTGCCGATGATTAGGGTTGCCACCAGGCCGGTACTTTGCTAGCCTAGCCGGTAAAACACCTGCCAAGGCCAGTATTACAAATTTACCGGTAGTTGCTGGTAAATTTTAGTGATGGGCGAATTTGCGCCGTTTCGCTTCGCCGAAAAATTCGCGAATTTTGCGAAACTGTGAAAAATTCGCGAAACGGCGCCGGCGTCTCGTTTTTGACGCCGGCGCCCGTTTTTGACGCCGGCACCCGTTTTTTCAACGCCGGCGTCCGTTTTTGACGCCGGCGTCCATTTTCCGGAAAAAAAATTTTTTGACGCCGGCAAATTTTTACCGCGAATTTTCGTGGGCGTTTCGCGAATTTATTCGCTGGGCGCGAATTCGCGCCTGGCGAATAAATTCGCCCATCACTAGTAAATTTGTTATACCTTTAAAAAAAAAGCCCTTGGCCCACCCCAAATAGCTTAGAACTTACATTTTTCGGCCTTCTGGCCATCACGTGATGTGGCTCTGACGCCTTTTGCATCACTTGCTTATTGGTTGTTAATGGTTATTAGACCAATAGCAAACTATGAAGCCTTTGTTAAATGACCCTTAGATGTATCTGTGAGAGAGACTCAAGGGTGCACCAGGCCTTACCCCAGGCACAGGGATACAGGGTTCTTATACTTACTGCAGAATTTTAGGAGAACCCATCTGAGATGGTGATTATTGCTAAGGGCAGTTATAGGAGCTGCAGGGGGCAAGAGGAATGTGGAGACCCAAAAATGATTCATTCTCAAGGGATGATGTTTGTTCATCCTAAAAGTCAACCCATATTCTCTAAGGCAGTGATCCCCAACCAGTAGCTCCTGAACAACATGTTGCTCTCCAACCCCTTGGATGTTGCTCCCAGTGGCCTCAAAGCAGGTGTTTATTTTTGAATCCCGGGCTTGGAGGCAAGTTTTGGTTGTATAAAACCAGGTGTACTGCCAAACAGAGTCTCAATGTAGGTTGACAATCCACATAGAGGCTACCAAATGGCCAATCACAGCACTTATCTGGCACCCCAAGAACATTTTTCATGCTAGTGTTGCTCCCCAAATCCTTTTACTTCTGAATGTTGCTCACGGGTTCAAAAGGTTGGGTATCCCTGCTCTAAAGGTGGCCATACACGGGCAGATAAAGCTGCCGATATGGGTCGTTTGGACCGATTTGACAGCTTATCTGCCCCTGTGTGGGGGCTTCCGACGGGTCATCCCGATCGATATCTGGCCACGATATCGATCGTGAAGGTTGGATTTTTACCCGACCGACCCGTCGGAGCCGCTTGGCGCATCGTAATTCGATCGTTCGGCCATACGGCCGAACGCTCGAATAACCCCCGATATAGCCACGCATTTTAGTGGCATATCGGGGAAAGATCAGCTCGTTTGGCGATGTCGCCAAACGAGCGTATCTTTAAGGGGCCGATTAGAATAAAAAAAAATCGAATTTCGAAGTATTTTTTGGGTACTTCGACCATCGAATTGGTTACATTCGATCGAATTCGATCGAATTCGAACGATTCGAACGATTAGAAGTAACAATCGTTCGACTATTCGACCATTCGATAGTCGAAGTACTGTCCCTTTAAAAAAAACTTCGACCCCCTACTTCGGCAGCTAAAAGCTACCGAAGTCAATGTTAGCCTATGGGGAAGGTCCCCATAGGCTTGCCTGTGATTTTTTGATCAAAGGATTTTCGTTCGATCGTTGAATTAAAATCCTTCGAATCGTTCGATTCGAAGGATTTAATCGTTCGATCGAACGAAAAATCCTTCGATCGATCGATCGCAGGATTTGCGCTAAATCCTTCGAATTCGATATTCGAATTCGAAGGATTTAAATTCCCAGTCAAATATCGAGGGTTAATTAACCCTCGATATTCGACCCTTCGTGAATCGGCCCCTAAGTCTATGGCCACCTTTAGGGATACATAAAGCAACCGAGAGTGGCAAAGTATGGAATTGTTTAGAAGATGTGATAATAATTTCCTTTTACTTTTTTTTTTTTTACTGTTTTATAGGTATTCTCAGATTTTAGCACATAAACTTTCCTTTCTCTCTTTCCTACGGGCCACTGCATCACAATTCAGCGAATAAGGAGTCCGCATTGCCCTTCTTCACATTTATTACAAGCACGTGCTAAGTCAACTCGCCTGCTCCAAATAAGAAAAAAACGAGGGGTAGGGCCATGGGTACTCGCAAACTCCAGTCCCATCTGTTGAGTCCATCGTTTTCACAATGCCTTTAATTGCATAAGGCAAAGGAGGCCGGATTTAAGTTTCAGTCCCTTGAACAAGTGCAATGCTCTATACAGCTCCTGCAGGGTCAATCTCTGTAGAAGATGTGATTTTGAAAAGAACCAAAGGAGGGGAAAAAGTTTTTAGATCAATAGCAGATAAAGCCTGAGGGACAAAAGACTCCATTCTTTTATTCTCAAATCAGAGCAGCTGCAGTAGCACAAGCTATCGGAAAGCTATTCGCTTTTTAAGACAATTTAATCCAGTTTCAAATGTTTGTTCTCTGAATCCTTCACACTTTATAAAGGGGCAGTCTAACAGTCTAACACTCAGTGGTTAAAGACAAGGAGAATGGTAATGAATTTATTCCTGTCTACCTGGGGTATCAGATGAACGTTTCACTCTCAAACAAGCCACTTGACTCTGGTAAAATATCCAAATAAGCTCTTTCTTCAACAAAACACGTTTCCTTTTTGCGGCTTAAAAGAATAAAGCTCAGATCCATTTGGAATTTAGATCAAAGTCTGATTTTACAAATCAAGCATAAATCAACTGCTGTTGGCGTTGGGAAGAGCTTTTTATGTGTAAACTTTTCTCTTAATTCGGAAAAAAAAGCCACGTTTAAATGGAATCTTCCAAGAGCAGCATTTTTGGGTGAGAGCCACAATAACTGGAATTAACCAACATCTAGGGGCTGCTTTATCAACGGTTAAATTAAATTCAAACGGTCAATTAAACAATGATAAAATGTGAATTCACTGCGTTTAAGATTTTTTTTTTCCACTAATTTATTCGATTATTAGATTTATTAGTTTTTAATTCAAATCTTTTATTTAATAAGCACACTTTAAAGCAAACACTGCAGTGTTAAGGGAGTTTGTTTCCCGAAATTCATCAGGTGATGTTGGTCTGTGACCTGTTGGAATAAACCAACTTTTATCAGGGGTGCCGTCTGTGTCTATTTTGTCAAGCTCAGTGATTTACAGTGGGAACACTGGTGGCAGAGCACCCGGGATTTCAAATGGAGATACTGTATATTGAGGAGGGCACATGTGCAGTGAGTTTAGAGCAGTCTAAATTTCTTCGACTTTATATTATTTTCATTAGCCCATTTAATCAGTGTATTAGCCTATGGGATCTTACTGACGAGCGTTTTTACCTGCGCTTCCCTGCGTTCTGTTTTTCTGCGTTCAGCCGCAGGGGAGCGGTATATATATATATATATATATATATATAGTGAATAAAGTACCCCCTCTTGTAAAATATAAGGATATTATAAGTTACCGAGGAGTTTCATGACAGGTCATGGAACTCCGAGGTAACTTATAATATTCTAATATTTTGCAACTGGGGCTACTTTATTAATTATAATACACAAATTTCAATGAGTCATGTGACAGAAATGACATCAGGGGGCCGATTCATGAAATTCGGGTGAAGGGTTCAAATAAAAAAAAAATCGAATTTCGAAGTATTTTTTGGGTACTTCGACCATCGAATTGGTTAAATTCGATCGAATTCGAACGATTCGAACGATTAGAAGTAAAAATCGTTCGACTATTCGACCATTCGATAGTCAAAGTACTGTCCCTTTAAGAAAAATTTCGACCCCCTACTTCGGCAGCTAAAAGCTACCGAAGTCAATGTTAGCCTATGGGGAAGGTCCCCATAGGCTTGCCTGTGATTTTTTGATCGAAGGATTTTCCTTCGATCGTTGGATTAAAATCCTTCGAATCGTTCGATTCGAAGGATTTAATCGTTCGATCGAAGGAATAATCCTTTGATCGATCGATCGAATTTTTAGCACTAAATCCTACGAATTCAATATTCGAATTGGAAGGATTTAAATTCCCAGTCGAATATCGAGGGTTAATTAACCCTCGATATTCGACCCTTCGTGAATCGGCCTCCAAAACTCACCGTCTATAACTGATGACATCAGAACTCACCGTTTATAAGGATATAATTTACAGGATATTCATGGCTTTTGTGTATTATATATATAAATAGATGTATACATTTTGCCTTAATCTGACATCTGTTTTCAACAAAACTGAGATGTCATTTACATTTAAAGCAAAAAGGAATCTTTCTATTATAGGGTACAGTATTTTGCTTTGGCAATCCCTCAGTGTCGATCCCTCAGAAGTCAGAAGTTCCGAGGAGGTTATTTATTTAGCCAAAAGAGAGAGCTGCATTCTTTTTTTTTTCCAATACATTTAGGGGCCGATTCACTGTGGGTCGAATATCAAGGGTTAATTAACCCTCCATATTCGACTAGGAACTAAAATCGTTCGACTTCGAATATCGAAGTCGAACGATTTAGCGCAAATCCTGCGATCGATCGATCAAAGGATTTTTCATTCGATCGAACGATTAAATCCTTCGAATCGAACGATTCGAAGGATTTTAATCCAACGATCGAAGGAAAATCCTTCAATCAAAAAATCCCAGGCAAGCCTATGGGGACCTTCCCCATAGGCTAACATTGAGTTCGGTAGCTTTTAGCTGCCGAAGTAGGAGGTCGAAGTTTTTCTTAAAGAGACAGTACTTTGACTATCGAATGGTCGAATAGTCGAACGATTTTTAGTTCGAATCGTTCGATTTTCGTAGTCGAAGGTCGAAGTAGCCCATTCGATGGTCGAAGTAGCCCAAAAACTTTGAAATTCGAAGTTTTTTTAATTCGAACCCTTCACTCGAATTTAGTGAATCGGCCCCTTATTGTACCAGACAATTTAACTGATTGCTCTGGTGTCTGGAGGTGGATAAGGTGAGAACATGAAACTGAAATTGTAAACTGTCACGAGATGGGCTCTCAGCTCACTTTGTACTACTCTCTTCTACTCTATAGTGAATAAAGGACCCCCTATTGTAAAATATAAGGATATTATAAGCCACCAAGGAGTTCCATGACCATATAAAAGTATGAGACTGAAGGCCAAGTGTTTTTATACAGGTCATGGAACTCTGAGGTAATGTCTAATATCCTCAGATTTTCCAACAAGGGGTACTTTATTTATTATAATATAAGTATAATATAATATAAGTTTTAGTGAGTCATGTGACAAAAATGAAATCACTTCTCACCGTTCATAACTGATGACATCACTAGTCACTGTTTATAAGGATATCATTTACAATATATTCATGGCTACACAAACAGAGGCACTTTTGGAATTTCCTAAAGGAGCAACTGCTCTGGTGGGTTCCTCTGTATAGATGCCTTCCTACAAAGCAACAATAATTTTATACAGAGGGAGAGGAAAGACATTTCATTATGTGAATCCACATTTTGTAGATTTCATCAAATAATACACTCGCTGCCCAAAATTTCCCAAATTTAGCATCCTGTTTCAAATGCATGTGCCTAATGCTATGATTTTTGGACGTTTTCTGTTCATTTGAAGTTTAACTTTTAGTCAGGGACCCCTTAGTCCAAAACATGGAGGCAGATGTCTACAGTTACAAAAATATCTAGAACATAAAATAAGTCTCACTCTAATTAATCTGCAAGCTGAGCAAACAGGCTACATCAGTAAAGAACATTTTGGATTAAAGGAGAAGGAAAGGCTAAAAGTAAGTAAGTTTTATCAGAAAGGTCTATGTAAATACACCAGTAAACCCTCAAAGTAATGCTGCTCTGAGTCCTCTGTCAAAAGAAACATCACATTTCTGTCCTTCTATTGTATACTCATGGGCTTCTGTATCAGACTTCCTGTTTTCAGCTTCAAGGGCTAGGGCTTGAGCATGCTCAGTTTGCTCCTCTCCCTCCTCCCCTTCCTGCTGTAATCTGAGCCCAGAGCTATGAGTGAGCAGGGAAACTCAGGCAGGAAGTGATGTCACACCAAGTAAATATGGCAGCTGCTATTCTAAACAAACAGAGAGCTTCTAGAGCTGTTTACTCAGGTATGGTAAAACATTCTGCACAATAAATATAGTGTTATAGCTTGCACTATTGTGGCTCATCTATTGGCAATAAACTGCTTTGCTGGCTTTCCTTCTCCTTTAACGTTTGGGTGAATGCTGAATCAGCTTCAATTTAAGGTCGCCATAGACGCACAGATAAAATCATTCAAAACTAATTTTCGTACAATATTCGTATCGTGTATGGTGGGAAAAGTCGGCTCGTCGATGGGGCTGGATGTAAAATTTTGATTGGGTGCCTTTGAAGCCATCCAAACATCACCCATTGTTAGAGCTGAATCGTCAGATACAGGTAGAATTCTATTGTTTCTATATGTATATATCTGACTCTATCAGCCCTACACGAGTATTAAAACGAACGATCTTTCTTGGAAACGTCTTTTCCAAGAAAGGTTGTAATTGTTACATCTATGGCCACCTTTAGGTACATAAGGTACTACTTTTTTTTCAAGCTGAGTATTGGCCAATGACACTCAACTGGGTCCTTTGAAACATTGTCGTTCCTATTCTTGCTCCAGCTAGGAGTGAAATGATGTTCTACTGTCTGGCACTCCAGGAAATGAGAATTGATATGGACGACAAGGGCAGTCTAGCAGATAAACCCTTGGGGATAAATAGTAACACCTCAGAAGGCTCAATACATTTAGCAGGCTGTTAAATGATGAATTGCTTGGCCTGACATTGTGGTTTATGAGTCCATAGGCTCAAAGGTGAATTGAGTTAAGTGGTGGATGCAGCTGAGAAGATCCAACAAGGTTCACACTCCAGCATAACAGCTAACATCCAACCCTATGCCTTGCTTAGCCATAGACAACTATCCTCAGCAGTTATTCATTTTGTTTGTATTTTCTCTTCAAGTTTTTCTTCTAACCAATCCAGAACCCCAGCTCTTGATGAAACTTCTTCCCAAACAAATTTTAAAAGGTTTAACAGCTAATTTAGCTTCACGCGGTCCTGTTCCTGGGCAAACCCACATAGGAAATGGTCAGTGAAATAGTAACTCTTAATTAGAAGTGCTACAAAAACACTTGCCCTGTGATACTGCTGCCTAAATTTTAGGAGCTCCGATCATTCCACAGGAGACCACTCATGGAGGAAAGGAACTACATCAGGATGGTTAAAGGTGTCCTGACCATTTGCTGGACTGCAGAGAAACCTTAAAAAATCTCCTCTAAATCAATGGCATCCAACATATTAAATGGAGTTAGCAGATTATTTAAACATACTATAGTTTATGTTAAATTGATGATGTCATACAAAGAAGTCTCTGTGCCTACTGGAGACTCTGTGCCGACTGTGGGCCCGAAAATCCCCTGGAGGGCCACATTTAACATTTACATTGTGACTGACTCCTCTCGACATCTACTGGATGATGGAATTTGTAGTACAGCATTGGCTGGAAACCCACTGTTTGCAGGTCCCTGCAGGAGGCTAAAATCTCAGAATCAAAGTCATAAAGACAATACCAAGAATATTTTGCCACCCATATGAAACCCAACACACGCAGCATGAAATATGTAGATATCAAAGGGATCCTGTCATCGGAAAACATGTTTTTTCCAAAACGCATCAGTTAATAGTGCTATTCCAGCAGAATTCTGCACTGAAATCCATTTCTCAAAAGAGCAAACAGATTTTTTTTATATTCAATTTTGAAATCTGACATGGGGCTAGACATATTGTCAATTTCCCAGCTGCCCCCGGTCATGTGACTTGTGCCTGCACTTTAGGAGAGAAATGCTTTCTGGCAGGCTGCTGTTTTTCCTTCTCAATGTAACTGAATGTGTCTCAGTGGGACATGGGTTTTTACTATTGAGAGTTGTTCTTAGATCTACCAGGCATCTGTTATCTTGTGTTAGGGAGCCGTTATCTGGTTAACTTCCCATTGTTCTTTTTTTGGCTGCTGGGGGGAAAAGGGAGGAGTTGATATCACTCCAGCTTGCAGTACAGCAGTAAAGAGTGACTGAAGTTTATCACAGCACAAGTCACATGACTTGGGGCAGCTGGGAAATTGACAAAATGTCTAGCCCCATGTCAGATTTCAAAATTGAATATAAAAAAATCTGTTTGCTCTTTTGAGAAATGGATTTCAGCACAAAATTGTGCTAGAACGGCACTATTAACTCCCTTTTCCCCCCAGCAGCCAAACAAAAGAACAATGGGAAGTTAACCAGATAACAGCTCCCTAACACAAGATAACAGCTGCCTGGTAGATCTAAGAACAACACTCAATAGTAAAATCCAGGCCCACTGAGACACATTCAGTTATATTGAGAAGGAAAAACAGCAGCCTGCCAGAAAGCATTTCTCTCCTAAAGTGCAGGCACAAGTCACATGACCAGGGGCAGCTGGGAAATTGACAATATGTCTAGCCCCATGTCAGATTTCAAAATTGAATATAAAAAAATCTGTTTGCTCTTTTGAGAAATGGATTTCAGTGCAGAATTCTGCTGGAGTAGCACTATTAACTGATGCGTTTTGAAAAAAAAACATGTTTTTCGATGACAGGATCCCTTTAAGGAGGTTCAAATAGAGAACCCTTACATTGATTCTGCAGCAGGTGAATACTGAAGAAACTGGCCCCAAAACAGCAGGAGAATGAAAGAGGAAAAAGAGAGATCACAAGTAAGTCAAACAGTCGATACTTGCAACAAGGCAAAAAACTGCCTTCATTCTAAATAGAAAAAAATATATTTATTTATTCATTTTAAATCTCAGGCTCTGTTCTTTAATAGTCATATGTATATGAGAATCACAGGGCCGCATGGCTACAACAACCTTCTCCAGCAACAAACCGGTGTAAGTCTCTTCATGGCTCTTTAACACTTTTAACACTGGGGGGCAAATTCACTAAAATGCGAAGTTGCGCCAGGCGCAACTTCGCCGCACTTCGCCAAGCGTAGTTTCGCCAGCGCTCCGCAAATTCGCTAAAATCCAAAGTTGCGCACAGGGGTAGCGTAAGGTTGCGAAGTTGCGCTAGCGTTAATTCGCCAAGCGAAGCGAAGTTTCGCTAGCGATGGTTCATTTGCATACGGCACGAAATTCAAATTTCAATGGAGGAACACGTATCTGCACTACAAATGCCTAGAAAACCTTCAAATCAGCAAATAAAAATTTTTATTTTGCCCTACACATGTGCCCACTGTCTAGGTAAGTTGCCATGAGTCAGGAAATGTAGGGGGGAAGGAGGGGAGCCCCAAAAATATTTTCGATCTTTTTCAGCCTATCACCCATCATGTAGAAAACACGCCAGGGTTTTTTGGGACTTAGAAAAAAATTTGACTTTTTTTGAAACAATCCCTATCTACTCTATTGCGCTTCGCCAGGTCTGAGGTGGCGAGGAAGTCTAGCGTAAAAGGTAGCGTTCAGTACACTGCGCAAGTTAGTGAATTTGCGTAGTTACGTCGCTAGCGAAAATTCGCCTGGTGTAAGGGTGCGAAGTAACACTAGCGAAACTACGCCAGCGTTCATTAGTGAATTTCAGTAATGAAAAATGCCAAACGCTAGCGAATTAACGCTAGCGTTCGGCGCTTCGTCGCTTAGTGAATTTGCGCCTGGGAGTTTAAGTTTCTCTCATTAGGCACGGAATTGCTATAATTGGCCATATTTAAGCACCTCGTTGGAATAGCATCTCTTATTAGCAGAGGGCTGGAATAAATGGCTTCCGGCAAGAAAAAAAAATACCCCCATTACATTCACCCACATAAAAACTGATTCAAATTACAAGAAAGAAAGGTCCTTTGACTGAGGGTTCAGAAGTGAGCCCGGGACCTCCTCACCCTGCCATTTCATTACATAAAGTCAACACTAATTGCTCTATTCAGAGTCGTCACCATCTAATGTCTCTGCTTTGTACAGCGCTATCAATTAATTCACAGTGAGAAGCATCTTTACGGGCCAGCCTGGGCTTGTGCTTGAGAAACTGGCAAGTGCAGTGTTTGAATAATGTGTTTGAATTAGTGTAGAAGGAAACTCGTTTATCTCACCAAGGGGCAAATTCACTAACCTCCGAAAATTCGCCAGCGACGGCTGCGCTCACAGCGCAACACTTCACCAGGCGTAGATTCGCAAGGACAACGCTAATTCACTAAAATACGAAGTTGTGTCCAGGGCGCCGAACGCTGGTGAAATTGCGCTATTGTTACTGCACTAAGCGAAGCGAAGTTGCGCTAACGTTGGCTAATTTGCATACGGCGGGAAGTGAAAGTACAATGGACGTATATGTTGCAGCAAATACATTACATTACACAAGCCTGGGAAACCTTAATAAAATAAAATAAAGTTGTTATATTGCCCTACACATGAGCCCAGTGTATAGTTTATGTGCCGTATGTTAGGAAATGTAGGGGGGAAGCCAGTTACCCCAAAAATAAGGAAAAGACGCCAGCGTTTTTTGGGACTTTTCAACTATTTTTAGGAACTCCTATCCAGGGGCGCAACTACAGAGGAAGCAGACCCTGCGGCTGCAGGGGGGCCCAGGGGGTACAGGGGGCCCCATGAGGCTCTTATTGATGAGCAATTTCAACATATATTGGTAAAACAGGACAAACACTGGATATGTTGGAGGCCCTAAAATTAATTTGCTGTAGGGCCCAGTAACATCTAGTTACGCCACTGCTCCTATCTTCTCTATTGCACTTGGCCTGGCCTCAGGTGGCAAAGGCAAGTCTGGAACAAGAGGTAACGTTCAGTAAAATCCGCATCTCAGTGAATTTGCGTAGTTATGTCCATTCGCCGGAGCGCAAATTCGCCAGGCGTTAGGGAGCGAAGTCTATGGGGTATATTTATCAAGGAGTGAAGTTAATAGAGTGAAATTCGGCCTCTCTCCATTCATTTCTATGGGATTTTTATAGACGTTTTTATCAAAGGGTGAACTTTAAACGTCACCCATTGATAAATACGCCTTTCAAAATCCCATAGAAATGAATTGAGAGCTGCGGAATTTCACTCTAGTGGCGGAACTTCACTCTTTGATAAATTTAACACATATCTCCTTCACTAGAGAAGTTAGGCCAGCGACCGTGAGTAAATCGTCCGAAAACCGAATTTTCGCCCGCGTTAATCACTTGCCCTTTAGTAAATTTGCCCCGTAGTTTGTAGGTTCTGTTTGTTCAATTTGCCATGTCACCGAGGCACTTTTCTTTGGCATTTTTATTGGCATTTTTCCTTTTCTTTGGCATTTTTATTGCACAGGATCATTATTCAGTTGTGTTTTGTAAGATGAGTTAGGAATTTCTCCAGCGATGCTGCTGAACATGATGCAATGAGTAAATCCCCTCCCTATTTGAATACACAGATTCCACTTACTGCAGATGTCACAGCCTCATGTTACGTCTCCTGACTGATCTGCTTGTGCTGAGAACATTTGCTAGGGGGCCGATTCACGAAATTCGAGTGAAGGGTTCGAATAAAAAAAAAAATCGAATTTCGAAGTATTTTTTGGGTACTTCGACCATCGAATTGGTTAATTCGATCAAATTTGATCGAATTCGAACGATTAGAATTAAAAATCGTTCGACTATTCGACCATTCGATAGTCGAAGTACTGTCTCTTTAAAAAAAAATTCGATCCCCTACTTCGGCAGCTAAAAGCTACCGAACTCAATGTTAGCCTATGGGGAAGGTCCCCATAGGCTTGCTAAAGTTTTTTTCATCGAAGGATATTCATTCGATCGTTTTATTAAAATCCTTTGAATCGTTCGATTCGAAGGATTTAATCGTTCGATCGAATGAAAAATCCTTCGATCGATCGATCGTATTTTTAGCGCTAAATCCTTCGAATTTGATATTCGAATTTGAAGGATTTAAATTCCCAGTCGAATATCGAGGGTTAATTAACCCTCGATATTCGACCCTTCGTGAATCGGCCCCTAGATGTTGTGGTGGACTGGAAGGAGATGGAGTTCAACTGGAGCAAAATATTTGGTGATAGAAGCTTATCAAACTTGTGTCCGATGAAATAGTTATGTGTGATTTTCAGTACCTGCATGCTGGTCAGATGATCTCCTGGCCCAAAGGAAAATGAATGGGACTTATTTAAAAAAAAAAAAAAAAAAAATGATGCTTACATCATAACAAGCTCCTTGATCTGAGAACAGTGTCATGGGAGTGACGTGTTTTGTATAAGGAATAAAGGCTATTAGAAGGGGAAATCCACATTGAAGGGGTACAGAAATACATTGTAATTAATTTAATCATGGAAATCTTTGATCTTAAAGGGATCCTGTCATCAGAAAACAGGTTTTTTTCAAAACGCATCAGTTAATAGTGTTACTCCAGCAGAATTCTGCACTGAAATCCATTTCTCAAAAGAACAAACAGATTTTTTTTTATATTCAATTTGGAAATCTGACATGGGACTAGACATTTTGTCAATTTCCCAGCTGCCCCTGGTCATGTGACTTGTGCCTGCACTTTAGGAGAGAAATGCTTTCTGGCAGGCTGCTGTTTTTCCTTCTCAATGTAACTGAATGTGTCTCAGTGGGACATGGGTTTTTACTATTGAGTGTTGTTCTTATATCTACCAGGCAGCTGTTATCTTGTGTTAGGGAGCTGTTATCTGGTTACCTTCCCATTGTTCTTTTGTTTGGCTGCTGGGGGGGAAAGGGAGGGGGTGATATCACTCCAACTTGCAGTACAGCAGTAAAGAGTGATTGAAGTTTATCACAGCACAAGTCACATGACTTGGGGCAGCTGGGAAATTGACAACATGTCTAGCTCCATGTCAGATTTCAAAATTGAATATAAAAAAATCTGTTTGCTCTTTTGAGAAATGGATTTCAGTGCAGAATTCTGCTGGAGCAGCACTATTAACTGATTCATTTTGAAAAAAATTGTTTTTCCCATGACAGTATCCCTTTAATGTTTAATTATAATATAAGACTTCAACTCATGACCTGTCTCGTGATCATCTTGTTTTTGCCAATCTTGGCCAACTCACCACGGCCACCCCTCTATGTTCTGCAGGGTTTCTCCGACCCTTCCATGTGTGCATCTCCTCCAATGCCCTGTCCACATTTAAGGTGGCCATAGACACACGGATCCTATCGTACGAATCAAGGATTCGTACGATTTTCGGATCGTGTGTGGCGTGTGCCGACATCTTTTGTCCGGCGGATATCGGTCGTTTAGTCGATCGGTCAGGGTTGATTTTGACCCGACCGATTCCGCCGGAGCCCATTGTGCATCGTAATTGGATCGTTCGGCAATACCGCCGAGCAATCAGATTACCCCCGATATAGGCATGCTCGTTAAAGATTGGGGAAAGATCCGCTCTTGCCAAATGAGCGGATCTTTGCGTCTATGGCCACCTTTAGAGACAGTGGCGTAACTACAGAGGAAGCAGACCCAGCGGCTGCAGTTTAGTGGGTCTCCATGAGTCCCTTCGATACACCAAGTATTTACAGAGCGCCTCCATTTTTCTCTAACATCATGACATCACGGCCAGTCGTTACACAAAACGACTCAAGCATTTGTAGATATCCGGGCTACCTCTGCTAAAAGCACAAATCTGGTTCAGAGACTGATAAGAAAGAGCACTTTTTGTAAACGTGGGGATGTTCTTTGTCAAACTTCGGTCTTTTATTTATTTTTGTTTTTTTTTTGCTGAATCTCATCTGAAACCCAATAAAGATAAGAGGTAACGTACAGATAAGTGGATCTGCCTTTGTTGAACACACAGTGACAGAGGGGAAAAGCCACAGGAAATCAAAATCCTCCCTAATCTCGGCTCATCCTTTTTACAAAGCAAGTTTTAAACACATTTTGCTGATACTAATAGATGCCAGGCTGCGACATGAAAAGAAAGAAAATGACTGAGATGGAATCTACCTAAACCACATCTCATAGCAGCAATTCCCACGTGGATTATACCTGCTCCAAACTATAATGGCGCCTCCACTTCTCAAGGTGAACAGGCGAACGTTGACCACAATAATTCAATGTTGCAAATGGGAACGGCTGAAAATCGGCAAAATATTCCTGCAACAGCTTGAGACGGGAGCGAGGTTGCAGAACTAACGATGCTGATGATCTTGAAAAAGACAGGAAAGCCTGGCCAATGATGAGACAAACCATTCCAATGGCTTAATGGAAGAAATCTGGGCTCACATCTCTATAATCAATAATGTGGGTACATTGTCCCATAAGAATTAATTGAAATTAAAGGGATACTGTCATGGGAAAAAAAAAGTTTTCAAAACACATCAGTTAATAGTGCTGCTCCAGCAGAATTCTGCACTGAAATCCATTTCTCAAAAGAGCAAACAGATTTTTTTATATTCAATTTTGAAATCTGACATGGGGCTAGACATAGGGGCCGATTCACTATGGGTCGAATATCGAGGGTTAATTAACCCTCGATATTCGACTAGGAACTAAAATCGTTCGACTTCGAATATCGAAGTCGAACGATTTAGCGCAAATCCTGCGATCGAACGATCGAAGGATTATTCCTTCGATCGAACGATTAAATCCTTTGAATCGAACGATTCGAAGGATTTAAATCCAACGATCGAAGGAATATCCTTCAATCAAAAAATCTCAGGCAAGCCTATGGGGACCTTCCCCATAGGCTAACATTGACTTCGGTAGCTTTTAGCTGCCGAAGTAGGGGGTCGAAGTTTTTCTTAAAGAGACAGTACTTCGACTATCGAATGGTTGAATAGTCGAACGATATTTAGTTCGAATCGTTCGATTCGAAGTCGAAGTAGTAGTCGAAGGTCGAAGTAGCCCATTCGATGGTCGAAGTAGCCCAAAAAACACTTCGAAATTCGAAGTTTTTTTAATTCGAATCCTTCACTCGAGCTTCATGAATCGGCCCCATATTGTCAATTTCCCAGCTGCCCCAAGTCATGTGACTTGTGCTCTGATAAACTTCAATCACTCTTTACTGCTGTACTGCAAGTTGGAGTCATATCACCCCCCCCCCCCCCAGCAGCCAAACAAAAGAACAATGGGAAGGTAACCAGATAGCAGCTCCCTAATAGATAAGATAACAGCTGCCTGGTATATCTAAGAACAACACTCAATAGTAAAATCCAGGTCCCACTGAGACACATTCAGTTATATTGAGAAGGAAAAAACAGCAGCCTGCCAGAAAGCATGTCTCTCCTATTCGCGCCTGGCGAATAAATTCGCCCATCACTACCCACAATCATCGGATATCGGTAAGAACATCAGAGCAGACGCTGAGACCCCATTGACTTATACAGGACCTCGAGAGCTTTTAGATGCCGGGGTTTCGGATTCAGAGTTTTTAGCCCATCGGACTTTAATAAATCTCAAAAAATGTTAGTTTTTTTTTTTTTTACTCCGAAAACTACGAATTATCCGAAGTTCGGATATTCAGAGCTTAATAAATAACCCCTTAAGTGTCCAGTGTACTTTCCTGAATCCTTTTTTGTCTATATAGTCCGAGGGATACTTGTCCTGGGTCATTTAGGTGAGAGGAAGTAGACAGGAAGGCTTCAGAATATACTTGTTTTTTTATCTTCTCAATGGTTCAGGGCAAAACAGGAAACTTTACCCAGTACAACTAGAAATAAGGAATAAGGTTATATGAACAAAAATAACTCAACCTCTCTATGTCCCTTGTGTTAGTGTCGTACAACATATTTTATAGGGTGTGTGATATTTTTATCACTTCATATTATGCTTGAGCCTTTTTTCTGTTGGATATTCACACCAAGGGGCAGATTTATCAAGGGTCGAAGTTAATTCTAGGGAATTTTCGAAGTAAAAAAATTCGGAGTCATTTTTTTGGATACTTCGACCAATCGAATAGCATACTGCGACTTCTAATTTACTTCGACTTTCGATTCAAAGTAAAAATCGTTCGACCATTCGACCATTCGATAATCGGAGTACTACCTCTTCAAAAAAAACTTCGACTTCAATACTTCGCCAACTTCAACCTGCCGAAGTGCTATGTTAGCCTATGGGGACCTGCCAGAGCATATTTCTAAGTTTTTGGGTTTCGAAGGAAAATCGTACGACGATCGGAATACAATCGTACGATGAATAAAATCCTCTGACTTCGAATGTCGGCGGATTCTATTTGATGGTCGAATTTGGATGTACTTTCCACTTCAAAATTCGACCCATGATAAATCTGCCCCCAAGTGTAATCGATTCTCTGTTGAACATCTACAGCCTCTTTCGGATGACAGTATGATGTCATGACCTCTCCTGTGACTTCAATAATGATAGAGTGAATATCAAGACAAATGCTTAGAATGTAGTGATGGGCGAATTTGCGCCGTTTCGCCGAAAAATTTGCGAAATGGCGCCCGTTTTTTCGATGCCGGCGCCCGTTTTTGACGCCGGCGCCCGTTTTTGACTCTGGCATCCGTTTTTTCTAAAAAAAAATTTTGACGACGGCGAACTTTTTCTGTGAATTTTCGTGGGCGTTTCGCGAATTTATTCGCTGGCGGCGAATCGCGCAAATTCGCCGCAAATTCGTGCCTGCCGAATAAATTTGCCCATCACTATTAGAATGGAATGCATAAGCGCCAAGCTTATAGCAAGCATTTCAAACTCATATACAGGGGGTGGAAATATATAATATTTAGGGGCCGACTCACGAAATTCGAGTGAAGGGTTCGAATAAAAAAAAATTCGAATTTCGAAGTATTGTATGGGTACTTCGACCATCGAATTGGTTAAATTCGATCGAATTCGATCGAATTCGAACGATTCAAACGATTAGAATTAAAAATCGTTCGACTATTCGACCATTCGATAGTCGAAGTACTGTCTCTTTAAAAAAAAATTCGATCCCCTAGTTCGGCAGCTAAAAGCTACCGAACTCAATGTTGTTGAGGCTTGCTAAAGTTTTTTTCATCGAAGGATATTCATTCGATCGTTTTATTAAAATCCTTCGAATTGTTCGATTCGAAGGAATTAATCGTTCGATCGAATGAAAAATCCTTCGATCGATCGAATTTTTAGCGCTAAATCCTTCGAAGGATTTAAATTCCCAGGCGAATATCGAGGGTTAATTAACCCTCGATATTCGACCCTTCGTGAATCGGCCCCTTAGTCAGGGGCACATCATTTCTGGGTATGGCTCTGAAGGCTAAATTTTAAAATGCCAATAAGCCTTTTTTTTTTAGCAAATGTAGATTTATGATAAACATATTCAAACTTTCAGGGTTTGTATTTGTAATTTAGATTTGTAAGTAGCTGAACTACTGAATACCATATAATCCCACTCAGGGCCGCCATCAGGGGGGGACAGGGGGGACAAGCGTACCGGGCCCGGGCATGAAGGGGGGCCCGGCAGCGCTGCATTTTTTAAAGATCCGGGCCCCCCTTACGAGCGCCCGAGCCGTACGTCTTGCCTCTGTGCTGCCGAATGCGGAAGTGCCGAAAAGCCGAAGCCGATGCGCCGGAAAGACCCGAAGTCACGGAAAAAGCCGAAGTCACGAAGCGCCGAAAAGACCCGAAGTCACGAAAACAGCCGAAGCCGAAGTCCTGAAGCAGTGAAAAGACCCGAAGTCACGAAAGGAGGCAAAGTTGAAGTACTGAAGCCGTGAGTTCAATTCTACTGAACACCAGTTTGTGTATTTTTTTTTTTTTAATCTCCTGGCCACCAATGTATTATTTTAATATTCTATAGGCCCCTGCAACCAATCTTTTTTTTTAAAACATGTTTTTTTGGGGCCCCAATTTGTTTTTAACTTGTAAGGGGGCCTCTGCCGCCAATGTTTTTTTTTTTTTTTTTTCAAAAAAATTTTTTTTTTTTTTCAAATTTTTTTTTGGGGCCCCAATTTGTTTTTAACTTATAAGGGGGCCCCTGCCGCCAATGTTTTTTTTTTTTTCAAAAAATTATTTTTTTTTTTAAATTTTTTTTTGGGGCCCCAATTTGTTTTTAACTTATAAGGGGGCCCCTGACGCCAATGTTTTTTTTTTTTTCAAAAAATTTTTTTTTTTTTTAAATTTTTTTTTGGGGCCCCAATTTGTTTTTAACTTATAAGGGGGCCCCTGCCACCAATGTTTGTTTATTTTTTAGTTTTTTTTACATTTTTTTTGTTGGGGCCCCAAGTTTTTTTTAACTTATAAGGGGGCCCCTGCCACCAATGTTTTTTTTTTAAAAAAAAAAATTTTAATTTTTTTTTTTTGGGGCCCCAATTTTTTATAAGGGGGCCCTGACCATCAATAGCTTTTTACAACTTGTGTGGGGGGGGTTACTTTTTTAGCGCTGATGTCTGTGTGGTCTTTTAACTGTGATGTGGAGTGGGCGGGAAATGGGGTGGAGCTTGGTCGTCAGTGTGGGCGGGGCCCAGGGGGCCCCAAAAATTTTGTTGTACGGGGCCCCGTGATTTCTAATGGCGGCCCTGATCCCACTACATCAGGTGTTCTCAAGCCATTTCAGAAGTTTGGGGTCATGTTTAAGTGAACGTGACCCCTAAAACAGCATTTTGACATTGTGGAATATTACCATAGGGTCACTATGTGCCACATTCATTCCTCTGTTTAAATGGATTTAATCAAGGTTCTCAGACAGAGCTTTTGTACTTTCCTATATTTAGGTGGTTATCAAAATCAGAATTTTTCTGATTTTTTAAAATAAAAAAGTCTGACCAAACTAGAATCCACGATTTGACCTTATTTATTATTAAAAAAGCACGATTTACTCAGAACGGGGGGAAAACGCTATAAAATCTAGCAAAATCCCACATCTTATGATTTTTTCCTGAATTGCTCGATTTTTTCAGGCTATTTCCCAAAAAATTTCAGTTTTTTGCCCGAAAAGAATTTTTAGGCTAATTCCAGAGCAGACTTAGGAAACTTCCAAATAGGATAGGGACCTGTCCCATTGACTTATTTACAACCTCTGCAAATCTGAGATGGTGGATTTTTCGGATTCAGCGTTTTTGAGTTTTTTTTTTAAAAAAATTCTAGTTCTGCAACCAAAAAGCCAGACCGGACTTTAGTAAATAACTATTTTAATGAAGAAGAGTCAAAAGAACTAAACTGGCCACCATACCTTAAAGGAAAACTATACCCCCCAAACAATGTAGGTCTCTATTAAAAGATACTGAGTAAAACAGCTCATGTGTAAAACCCTGCTTCATGTAAATGAACCATTATCATAATAATATACTTTTTTAGTAGTATGTGCCATTGGGTAATCATAAATAGAAAATTGCCATTTTAAAAAATAAGGGCCGCCCCCTGAGATCGTAAGATTCACTGTGCACACATACAAACCACATGTAAGGTCACATGAGCCAATTAACAGACAGAGTTCTGCCTTTTGCTTCCTCACTTCTTCCTGTTACAGTTAGGGGCCGATTCACTATGGGTCGAATATCGAGGGTTAATTAACCCTCGATAGTCGACTAGGAACTAAAATCGTTCGACTTCGAATATCGAAGTCGAATGATTTAGCGCAAATCCTGCGATCGATCGATCAAAGGATTTTTCATTCGATCGAACGATTAAATCCTTCGAATCGAACGATTCGAAGGATTTTAATCCAACGATCGAAGGAAAATCCTTCGATCAAAAAATCCCAGGCAAGCCTAAGGAAAGGCTAACATTGACTTCGGTAGCTTTTAGCTGCCGAAGTAGGGGGTCGAAGTTTTTCTTAAAGGGACAGTACTTCGACTATCGAATGGTCGAATAGTCCAACGATTTTTAGTTCGAATCGTTCGATTTTCGTAGTCGAAGGTCGAAGTAGCCCATTCGATGGTCGAAGTAGCCCAAAAAAACTTCGAAATTCGAATTTTTTTTCATTCGAACCCTTCACTCGAATTTCGTGAATCGGCCCCTTAGTGTTGTAGTATTTCTGGTCAGGTGATCTCTGAGGCAGCACAGATAGAGTCACGAAATGGTGGTTCAAGGCAAGAGATGTAAAAGGGCAATATTTATGTAAATATATATTCCAGTTTGGTAAGATTCTTTAATATGTCATTCAATTTGATATAAACTATCTGTTGCTTAAGTATTCATTTTGGGGGTATAGTTTTCCTTTAAATTTTTCCTTTTAGACTTGTCTAGAATACTTTATTTTTTATTTTTTGTGTATATGTCCATCAATAGGTGCATGGCCATATCCATAGGTGGGACAACTCTTTCAGTTTTCTCATAGTCTTCAGTTCTAGAAATAAGAGCATAACTATATATGAAAGTCCTTTAACCAATGAGGATAGTGGTTGTGTGCCATTAGAAACATTCTCATTTCCTTTCATTGTGTAGTTAAATTCTACTTTATAAAGGGACAAGGTCATCTTTTTCCCAGTAGAAATTCCCACACAAATAAATAAAACCTCAGCATAGTCAGAGAATGGGCTTGTGCCCCCCTTGCCAATCATATTGTCCTTCATATTTCTACTCTAGTAATTCACACAAGTTTGCTAAAGGGTGTGCTCTAAAAGATGGATCTGTTTGTAGCCTCAGGAATTCTGTTTTCCCCTTTAATTTTTTTTCTTCTCTTGCGATGTTCTTTGTGTGAGCGGATCTCGGGAGAATGCCACGCACAAAAGCATGTGTTAGTTGTTATCCATGATTATATTTATTTAGATTCGGTTTTATATTCTTATTTTATGAGATACCAGCAGGGAATTTCATGTAAGGCTTGATCTGTTTTGGCCCAAATTTCCTGTTTCTGCTTTTCAGTGCGTGAGCATACAGAATAATACGAGGGTGTAAGTGTGTACCCCACCACGCAATGAGACCGCCGTCACAATCAAATGTCCCTCTAGGGAACGGGGAGGCAATGAAAGCTTTTATAACGTTTCTTTTGAAATCATTGTAGTTATCCAGAGACAGAAGAGGCAATTCATCAACTTAAAGGGATCCTGTCATCGGAAAACATGATTTTTTTCAAAATGAATCAGTTAATAGAGCTACTCCAGCAGAATTCTGCACTGAAATCCATTTCTCAAAAGAGCAAACTGTTTTTTTTATATTCAATTTTGAAATCTGACATGGGGCTAGACATATTGTCAATTTTCCAGCTGCCCCTGGTCATGTGACTTGGGCCTGCACTTTAGGAGAGAAATGCTTTCTGGCAGGCTGCTGTTTTTCCTTCTCAATGTAACTGAATGTGTCTCAGTGGGACATGGGTTTTTATTATTGAGTGTTGTTCTTAAGGTGGCCATACACGGGCCGATAAAAGCTGCCGACAGACTGTGTCGGCAGCTTATTGGCCCGTGTATGGGGGCCCCCGACGGGCTTCCCCGATCGAGATCTGGCCGAAAGTCGGCCAGATCTCGATCGGATGGGTTTAAAAACCTCGTCGGATCGCGGCCGCATCTGTTCGTTGATGCGGTCCCGCGATCCGACCGCCCATTTGCGAATGCTAGGATCCGATCGTTGGGCCCTAGGGCCCACGATCGGATCTGCCCGATATTGCCCACCTCAAGGTGGACATATCGGAGGGAGATCCGCTCGTTTGGCGACATCGCCAAACGAGCGGATCTATCAATGTATGGCCACCTTTAGATCTACCAGGCAGCTGTTATCTTATGTTAGGGAGCTGCTATCTGGTTACCTTCCCAATGTTCTTTTGTTTGGCTGCTGGGGGGGGTGATATCACACCTTGCCTTTGACTAAATGTCAGTACAATTGGGTCCAATTCACATTGAACCCATAAATGAGCCTCAGGTCCAGACTGGGATTAACAATAGGCCCTGGTATTCAAAGTACACAGAGGCCCAAGCAGCCCCCCTGCCAGCCCAATAAATAGTGACTGTCTATGGCAATTTACAGCAACCCTAAAATTATAAATATTTTGGACTTGCACACTCCATAAATCATTTTAGTATTCACACAGTGGTATTTATTAGGGATGCACCGAATCCAGGATTTGGTTCGGGTTTCGGCCAGGATTCGGCCTTTTTCAGCAGGATTCGGCCGAATCCTTCTGCCCGGCCGAACCGAATCCGAATCCTAATTTGCATATGACTTTTTGTCAGGAAGTAAAAAATGTTTTCCCCTTCCCACCCCTAATTTGATAATGCAAATTAGGGTTCGGTTCGGTATTCGGCCGAATCTTTCATGAAGGATTCGGGGGTTCGGCCGAATCCAAAAAAGTGGATTCGGTGCATCTCTATTTACAATAAATTTGTGTCTGTAAACACTTTATGGGAGCGGTTGGGAAACTTGTTATATGCACCTCTTTAGGTTAGGACCAAATGGACGATTTCCATGTGATCCGACGCACTGTGCAAAAACGCAGGCATCCCATTGGATGCGACAGAAATAAGGTAAGTAATAGCATAGTCAGAAGGTCTCACATCGGTGATCCGGCGCAACACGACTGTCGGATGCAGATAGGGTTGCCACCTTTTAAAAAAATCTTCACCGGCAGGTGGAGGGGGCGGGGTTAAAAGGGCAGGTTGAGATGCTAAAGGGGGCGGGCCGTGATGCGATATTGGCTGGCCCGGGTTGTGTCGTCAACGGGGGCGGAGCTAAACGTGCACATTTGGCAAGAAGCCCAGCAAAAAAGGTGAGTTTGGAGCAGGCTGGGGGCAGGCCACGGGCTTTTTTTATGTGTATTACAAATTTACCGGCAGCTACATTGCCGGTAAATTTGTAATACCGGCCTTGGCTGGTGTTTTACCGGCCGGTTGGCAACACTAGATGCAGACGATGCGCGCTGTATCTGCATCCGACAGTCATGTCGCATCTGATCAACGATGCGACACCATCCGACAATGCATTCACTTACCTTATTTCCATCCAATTTGACGCATGCATTTTTGTGCAGCACGTCGGATGGCTCCAAAATCGTCCGTGGAGTTCCTGCCCGATTGGTGTGCCCTGCACTCATTTGTATTTCAATTTATAGCAGCCCCTCTGGCATTAGCCAGAACCCAAAGATTGCCAGTCCGGGCCTGATGAGCCTTATCGTCTCTACAGAAGAAAATGGCAGCACTAAATAAAGATAATAATATGAATTCTATACCTTACACCTTTCCTACATCTGCCAACATTTAGGGGCGTAATTACAGAGGAAGCAGACCCTGCGGTTGCAGGGGGGCCCAGGAGGTGTAAGGGGCCCCATGAGGCCCAAATAATGAGCAATTTCAATATCTAGTGGTAGCTAGAGTGGTAGTGGGGCTCTAAAATTAATTTGCTGTGGGGCCCAGTAACATCTAGTTACGCCACTGCGGCACTATTTCTGTCTAAGCACATACCTCCCAACTGTCCCTTTTTCAGAGGGACAGTCCCTCTTTTTACAGCTCAACCCGCAGTCCCTCATTTGTACTGGAAAGTCCCTCTTTTCTCTGCACTGAACAGCCAGAAAAAGAAACAAAGTTTCTCACTTAATTGGCTTTTAGCAGAGAGCCCAGAACACCTAACAGGTGCAAATAAGATACTTTGTAACAATTTTGAGACACAAAAACACGATTTAGATAAGGAGAAGTATTTTCAAACTTTCATAACCTGCCAAATTTTGTAAAACAAACATGGTAATTAGGGGGTGTGGCCACAAAAATGGGTGTGGTCAAAAAATTGCTGCGCTATGTGCGGGAAAAAAAATTTTTGTCCCTCTTTTTATTTCCAAAATGTTGGGAGGTATGTAAGCATTAACCCTTTCAGAAATAAAAAGCATATCCGTAAATGCTCACAAGGGGTTAAAATAATTTGAGTGAAAAAAGACTGCAGTAATTGCCATATATTAACTACAAAAACAGTCTGCCAATGAAATGGGCCACCGTAAAAAATGCTGTTGCAACCTATTTGCCCCGGTTTGCTGCGGCGCATCCGTAATCGTGATTTGCGAGAGAAATAGCAGTAGCACAAAGTTACATGGGAAGAATAAATTGCAACATTAAGGAGTCCCCCCTGCCTTTCCCCTTGTTTCAATATCATGAATAGAAAGCTCCTAACTGACTCTGCTCTGCACATTATATTGCATTCCAGCTCCTGCTAATCACATTGTTTTCTACTCTTTTGTGTACACCCTTGCCTAGGTTTCACCTATAACTCCCACATATTGATGTAGTGCTATAATGACAAAAACAGACCCCCCCCCCCATTATACGCAGAGAGAGTGAGGCACCGCACCCACAGATAAAGAGCACCTCTTGGTAATCACCATTCATTTGTCTCTCTCTGCCCCGGGCTGAGGTGACAGAAGAAGGGCCTGTGTCACAAGAGAAAATAAATATTATGACGTTAGGGAACAATACAGGGGTTCAAGGGAGAACACAACTTAAAGGAACAGTAACGTCAAAAAATAAAAGTGTTTTAAAGTAATGAAAATATAATGCAGCGTTGCCCTGCACTGGTAAAACTGGTGTGTTTGCTTAAGAAACACTACTATTGTTTATATAAATAAACTGCTGTGTAGCTATGGGGGCAGCCATTCAAAGGAGAAAAGGCTCAGGTTACACAGCAGATCGCAAATAATCTCTGTCTGTCTAATGGTGTTATCTGTTATCCATTAGTTAACCTGTGCCATATAGCCTTTTTTCAATTTCTCCCATTGCTACACAGCAGCTTGTTTATATAAACTATAGTAGTACTTATCCGTTATCTACTGTATATCCTGTGCTTGAATGGCTACCCCCATGGCTACACAGCAGCTTGTTTATATGAACTATAGTAGTACTTATCTGTTATCTACTGTGTATCCTGTGCTTGAATGGCTGTCCCCATGGCTACACCGCAGCTTGTTTATATAAACTATAGTAGTACTTTTCTGTTATCTACTATGTATCCTGTGCTTGAATGGCTGCCCCCATGGCTACACAGCAGCTTGTTTATATAAACTATAGTAGTACTTATCTGTTATCTACTGTGTATCTTGTGCTTGAATGGCTGTCGCCTGAATCCTTCTGCCTGGCGAACCGAATCCTAATTTGCATATGCAGATTAGGGACAGGGAGGGAAATCGCGTGCCTTTTTGTCACAAAACAAGGAAGTAAAACATGTTTTCCCCCTCCCGTCCCTAATTTGCTTATACAAATTAGGATTCGGATTCGGTTCGGTATTCGGACGAATCTTTCGCGAAGGATTCGGGGGTTCGGCTGAATCCAAAATAGTGGATTCGGTGCACCCCTATTCAGAAGTAAAAGGAGTTGGGGGAGCAACACAAGCATGAAAACTGTTCCTGGTGCCAAATAAGGGCTGTGATTGGCCATTTGGTAGCCCCTATGTGGATTGTCAACCTACATTGAGACTCTGTTTGTCAGTACAACTGGTTTTTATACAACCAAAACTTGCCTCCAAGCCTGGAATTCAAAAATAATCACCTGCTTTGAGAGCCACATCCAAGGGGTTGGAGAGCAACATGTTGCTCATGAGCTACTGGTTGGGGATCACTGGTCTAGGTAATATGTCTGCAGTTACCAGTTTGTCCCTGTCTCCGATTTTCTTGAACTTGTCCCGCACCCACGTGTGATATATATCAATTTGTGGCTCGGAAGAATGTCATTAATCATTTTTATCCAGAATGCAAAGGTAGGAGGTTCCAGGGCTTTCCATGTAAGCAAAATAGCTTTCTCTGCCTAGTGTAGAAGTTGCTGTAAACCCAACCTGTCACAAGATGAAAGGGTAAGTCCCTCCAGATGTTCTCTAGCTCAGACTTAATTATACCATATAAGTATAAGTGATAAGTCTGCCCCCAGATCAGTTTCCATGTACTGAATACTAGTCCTAAACACTAATGTACTGTTTGTAGGGGGATAGACTATGATAAAATGACAACATCATCGTGAGGTCAATGAAATTCTTGATGCAGAAAAAAATTCTCTCGGAGACAACTTCTGCCTCCGTTTGGGTAGCCCTGCCCTTGATAAAGTGGCCCTGTATATTCAATACAAAATAAAAACAAAGGGTATGAAAGAGAGAGCACGGAAGGTGTTTCCAAAACAAAAGCAAATTCTTTCATCTCGCATTCCATTAGCAAAACCATGTCCCCTGGGCCTACAAATCCCTTGGAATTGTCTGCTCTGCTGATGACCTGCTCTTCATTAGCTTTATAACCTGCTCCAGGCAGCGCATAAAGATATAAATCGGTGACAATGTCTCCAGTGGGTGACAATACAAAGTGTCAGCGATGCGGTGTCACCCAGGAGATGTGAAAAGGGGGGTTTCTCACACAAAATGGGTTTTCACCTGACTGCCCGAGGATCTGTCATGGCCAAGAATTTATAATAAATGAGGTTGGGCAGCAATCTGAGAACTATAGTCCCATCATCACAGTGAAAGCCATAGATTTGAGATCACTGAGCAATGGTTTCCAACTTGGTCTAAGCATTTTAGACTGGGCTGACGGGACACCAGGAAAAAACCTGATGGGCCCCCCAACCCAGACCCACTTCACGCTTGAGACCCTTTGCACTGCTCCCTGACCTCCCCCACTGGCCCAATCACAGCTCCAAGAACAAAATACTGGAGGGGGGGTCCTGAGTCAGCAACCCCCGTGGGCCCTGGACCACCAGACGAAAGTTGTTATCCATAATACTACAGATTTGCTCATCACTATGACTATCACCATTAGTATTTGCAGCTTTCTTGTCTTATTCATTTAAGGCAGTGCTTCCCATTTTGGCAAAAACAAAGTTAGGCACAAAATGTAAAATTTAAGAAGGCTTCAACCAATAAAGTCCAATAACCACTGGCTCAGGGAAATGATTGACATGGCTTAAGGTGAGTGTTTTGTGGCTAAATGATTGGTTAATTGCATGACTTCTTTCCTCTTATACCTTTTTATCAGAACACTGATCCCCAACCAGTAGCTCATGAGTAACACGTTGCTCTCCAACCCCTTGGATGTTGCTCTCAGTGGCCTCAAAGCAGGTGATTATTTTTGAATTCCAGGCTTGGAGGCAAACTTTGGTTGCATAAAAAAACAGTTGTACAGCCAGAGTCTCCTATAGGCTACCAGTCCACATAGGGGCCACCAAATAGCCAAATTCAGCCCTTATTTGTTTCCCCAGGATGTTTTTGCATTCTTGTGTTGCTCCTCAACTCTCTTTATTATTGAATGTGGCTCACAGGTAAAAAAGGTTTGGGGCCCCTGCACTAGAATATAGAAGAGAGGGACTGCACCTCTGCAAGTCTAATAGACATATGGTGGCAAATTCGCTTCACCACACTTCGCCAGATGAAAATTCGTTATCAATATGCTAAGTCACTATAATGCAAAGTTACATCCCGAAGGGCCGAACGCTGGTGACTTTGTGATAGCGTCATTTCGGCAGTGCGAGCGTTTCAAAGCAAAATTACATTAGCGATCACTTCTGCCTAGCGAAACTTCGTTAGTCCTCTTATGCTTGGGTTAATTTGAATAGGGCGGGTACATTAAAGTGGTATGGACGTCTTTATTAGAGATGTTGGTGCAAATGCTTGAAGTGGCCACTTTTTATTACACATGTCCAAGGAACCTGAATAAAGACAAAATAGATCCTCTAATGTCCTACACATGAGCCCACCCTAAAAGGAATGTTCCATGGCCCTCAAATGTCTGGGGGAAAATGTTAACCCAAAAAAGTTTAAGGGGCAAATTCACTAAGCCGCGAAGCGCCGAACGCTAGCGTTAATTCGCTAGCATTTGGCATTTTCGCTACTGCGCAAATTCACTAACGAACGCTGGCGTAGTTTCGCTAGTGTTACTTCGCAACCTTACGCCAGGCGAATTTTCGCTAGCGACGAAACTACGCAAATTCACTAACTTGCGCAGTGTACTGAACGCTACCTTTTACGCTAGACTTCCTTCGCCACCTCAGACCAGGCGAAGCGCAATAGAGTAGATAGGGATTGCTTCCAAAAAAGTCAAAAAATTTTCTAAGTCCCAAAAAACGCTGGCGCGTTTTCTACATGATGGGTGATAGGCTGAAAAAGATTGAAAATATTTTTGGGGCTCCCCTCCTTCCCCCTACATTTCCTGACTCATGGCAACTTACCTAGACAGTGGGCACATGTGTAGGGCAAAATAACATTTATATTTGCTGATTTGAAGGTTTTCTAGGCATTTGTAGTGCTGATACGTGTTCCTCCATTGAAATTTGAATTTCGCGCCGTATGCAAATTAGCCTTCGCTAGCGTAACTTCGCTTTATATAGCAAATCAAAGCTAGCGCAACTTCACAACCTTACGCTAATCCTGTGCGCAACTTCGGATTTTAGTGAATTTGCGGAGCGCTGGCAAAACTACGCCTGGCGAAGTGTGGCGAAGTTGCGCCTGGCGCAACTTTGCATCTTAGTGAATTTGCCCCTAAGAGTTAGGATTTTTGCAGGCAATTCCGCTTAAAAAAAGTTGCCAGCGTTTTTACAATTTTAATGCATTTCCGGCAGACAGGATATGATGTCACTGACATAAGATTGAGGAGGATGAAGCTTCATGTTATCAGTTCGCCTGGTCTGAGGTAGCGAAGAAAACTCTGGCGAAAGAGGTGACGTTCAGTAAAATTCGCACTTGACTGAATTTGAGGAGTAACAACCGTTCCCCAGAGGGAAAAGTCACCAGGCAATAGAGTGCGAACGGACAAAATTGACGGTCTAGTTCGCTAGCGAATTATCCTCGCCTGTTGGTAAATTGGCAATGTCCCTGTGGATGAGATTTCAGGCGAATTGACGCTAGTGTTAGTCACTTCGCCCTTTAGTGAACCTGCCCCATGATGTTTTTGTTTGCTCTTCAGAAACATGATCCATGAATACATCCCTATCCCAACAACCTTGGTCACGCTCTGTCTCACACGGAGGGGCAAATTCACTAAGATGCGAAGTTGCGCCAGGTGCAACTTCGCCGCACTTCGTCAGGCGTATTTTCACCAGCGCTCCGCAAATTCACTAAAATCCGAAGTTGCGCACAGGGGTAGCGTAAGGTTGCGAAGTTGCGCTAGCGTTGATCTGTTATGTAAAGCGAAGTTACGCTAGCGAAGGCTAATTTGCATACGGCGCGAAATTCAAATTTCAATGGAGGAACACGTATCAGCACTACAAATGCCTAGAAAACCTTCAAATAAGCAAATATAAATGTTATTTTGCCCTACACATGTGCCCACTGTCTAGGTAAGTTGCCATGAGTCAGGAAATGTAGGGGGGAAGGAGGGGAGCCCCAAAAATATTTTCAATCTTTTTCAGCCTATCACCCATCATGTAGAAAACACGCCAGCGTTTTTTGGGACTTAGAAAAAAATTTGACTTTTTTGGAAACAATCCCTATCTACTCTATTGCGCTTCGCCAGGTCTGAGGTGGCGAAGGAAGTCTAGCGTAAAAGGTAGCGTTCAGTATACAGCGCAAGTTAGTGAATTTGCGTAGTTACGTCGCTAGCGAAAATTCGACCTGGCGTAAGGGTGCGAAGTAACACTAGTGAAACTACACCAACGTTCGTTAGTGAATTTGCGCAGTAACAAAAAATGCCAACTTAACTAGCGAATTAACGCTAGCGTTCGGCGCTTAGTGAATTTGCTCCATAGTCTCACACTCAGGGTGTTATTTATCAAGGATTCTAATATCCGAATTTCGAATAATTCGTAGTTTTCAGAGCAAAAAAAAAAAAAAATACTACGAATTTATTAAAGTCCGAAGGAAGACTCTGAATCCGAAACCCCGGCATCTCAAAGCTCTCGGGGTCCTGTATTAGTCAATGGCGTCTCAGGAACATTTCTTGTTGTTGTTCCTTTAAGGCACTTGATGTAGCTCAGTAACATTTCATACTAAGGTTCTACAAGACACAAACTTGCAGTCGCTTAAGGCTACTTGTAACTCAGTAGAGAATCTTTTCTTTAATCCTCCTTTGTGAGAGCACAGCCTGTAACTGAATCCAGAGCAATCTGTGCCCAATCCAACTCATCGCTGTGTCAGGCCTTTATTATCTTATTTGTGCAACAGACTTCATGACTTTTATGGACGTGTTGTAACCTTATTTATGTATGTTTGTCCCCTGCCAAGACTGAATTGAATGATTTCTTAGCGCAGTGGATTTGATTTGCATTGTCGTCTTACAGAGCTCGGAGTCCAGGGTTCAATTCCCGGCAGCGTAACATTTGTGAGAGTTAAACTTGTAGTGTATTTGAAGCGTTTCTTGTATGATGGAGTGTTTGGCTTTCACTGATTTGTATACACCATGTGACCCAATGAAATGCAATCGTGTTGTGGGGAGCGGAGCCCGTAGCACATTCTAAATGAGTCACTGCAACAGGCATTTAAAGCCTTGAGCAAAACACACATCAATATCCTCAAGTTTTGACTCTTACTCCTACCAGAACGTATGTTCTCTTTGCTTCATCAGTCTTATTATGAGCATTTCATGTACAACGTGCTCCTGCCTCGCTGTTGTTCTCCAGATGTTCCTGAAGGGTTAACATAGGACTGACCAATCAGAAGGCCATGCTAGGGATGTGCAAGGCAGACATAATGGTACAATATCAGCTGGACAGTAGGACTTCTACACAATGAGTTCCCTTGACGTGACTCTCACAGGGAGAAGCGTTAAGGTCAAAACATCCTTCCCTGCAGACAAAAGGGCCACCCCAGATCTCCCTGAGGGCCGGCAGCCTTAACCCTTTCACTGCGAGTTTACCATTGTACAAAGAACAGTTCCAGGGGTGTCGCTAGAGAGGAAGCAGACCCTAAGGTTGGGAGGGAGGCCCAGGAGGTATACGGGGCCCGACAAGGCCCAAATAATGAGCAATTTAGATATCTGTTGGTAGAACAGGACAATCTCTGGATATCTTTGGGGCGGCCCTAAAATTAATTTGCTGTGGGGCCAAGTAACATCTAGTTACATCACTGGACAGTTCCAACGTTTTATGATCCCCAACAGAGACAGATGATATTGAATCATCCTTCATGAGTCCTACATGAAGGCATGGGCTCCGTTGCTCAAGTGTCTCAGGCCAAGCCAAAAGGACAGCATGAGCAGGTGGGCCCACCTTCGCCGGAGCTAGGGTGAGCCCCACCATCACCACCTCACCCCCCCCCGAGGGGGTTTAGGGCCGTTTGGACTCTCCTTTGCCTTGCAGCTAGGGGAGTCCCCTCTACCCTTGGTTTTGCCAAAGCTTCGCCCAGGGCATAAGTCTTGGCCTGGTGTCAAGCCCAAAGGACTATGACAATCATCCAGTGGTGCACAAATCAAACACAAAAAAGGTGCTGGAGTGAGCGGGTGCAGTGTAATTGGTAAGGCTCCAGCGCCAGAAAAAGAAAAAACTTCCCGCCTGCCGAATGGCTGGGGCAAAGGAAGTGAAGCATGATTAGGCAAAAGGTGCATGTGCATCAGGGACCTCCCTCATGGGAGCACAGCAACCCCGCTTTCATCAAGCTTCCACTTGCCAACCTAGACCAGAGGACTAAGTGTTTGTCCTTCTTCACAGAAGATCGTAAGAAGGGGTACCTAGCCAAAAGGCCCAGTACTACACTTGATCTTAGCCAAAAGGCCGAGAAGCGATCAACAGAGACAGATATAGCAAGTCCATGGGAACAGCAAACCCTCTAGTTTCACAAATTATAGACTCGGTGGCATTTCTGGGTCCTATTGACCCATATGAGGAAAAACCACATTTGCCTCAGTTTATAGTTTCCACCAGAGGCGTAATTTGGGCTCGTCAGTCCCCCGCACAAATTATTTAATACTATCTGATGTGAGAGATTGACACTGAGCTTGTGCTTAATCAATTTCACATTATTTCCAGTGGGAAAGCAGATAATTTGAGAGCAGTAGAGCAGATTTAAGGCAGGGGGTTGGGCAGCTACTCTCCACATGTGCCATTTAGATCACTTCAGATCCCGGTCTCCAATGGAAATGTAAGGCCCCAGCCGTATATATACACATAACATGACTATTCTGGCTCACAGACAAGCAAAAAGTCACATTATTGGCCATTATTTGGAAAAACAGTCACGCTAGTGGTTACCCCCTTCTAAGGTCTCGTCTGGTGTTTCATTGATATGTTCTGCCACTTATTTTATTGACGGATCCGTCTGGTACTAAAAAGCAGGGTCGGACTGGGCTGGCGGGACACCGGGAAAAAACCCGGTGAGCCCGGCACTCATGGGACCCACAGGCCCAGACCCCCTCTCCCAATCTGCTGACCCTACAAAGCCCAACCCTGCTAAAAAGGTTAAAACCATGCGTCTCTGAAGTGCCCACTGTGACCTGTCGTATATATTGTAAGTGTCCTGGGCCCACAACTCCTGTTACTGTAATAAAGAGAGAGGTGGGAGAGAGGTGTAGTTGAGCCGTCAGGTGTCTGGCGCTGACTAACTACCCCGGGGGGGAACAGTATCTCAGTTACACAGTCCAGTCTCCTGGTTCCACTCATTGTGCAGGAATGTTCTTGTTTCCTTCTCTCTGAGCGATATCATTGCTCTCAAGTCTGCACAAGTTCCCACATAGTATTTCCCTGCCTGTTGTGACTGCCATCTGCTTTTGTGCTGCCAACTAATCCTGACTGTCGCCTACAGACAGCTTTTTATTTTGCCTTTCTACCCTGCTGCCTCCTGTATGCGCGGGGTTGTCCAATCTATAGCCCTCCAGCTCTTGTTCAACTATAATTCCCACTTTAATTCCCAGGGGGGCTGCGGTTGGGGGTCAGGGACATGTCCTACACCTGGGTCTGCCAGTAAGTAATTGCACCACTGAGTAGAGTCCTGATTAGAGTCCTGCAGCGGGTCAGGTACCCACGGGCTGCCCATAAAAAAAGCAGGCACACTGCGGATTGTGGAGGATTTTCAGGTGCGGGTATAGATGTGGGTCTTCGGGTTGTGGGTCTATATATAAATACGGCCCTGATAACAATACACTTGTAGCCTTACAGAACATTTGTTTTTTAAATGGGGTCAGCGACGCCCAGGGTTATATTTATCTTTTTTTTCCTATTAATAACATTGGGATCAACTATTATTTTTAGTGGTTAACAAGGATTGCAGCACTGCAATTTTCGAGTTAAAACCAGCTTTATTTCAAATGTAACATATCGACGTTTCAGACACAAGAGGTCCTTTTTCAAGCTTGAAAATTCCCGAAACGTCACTAGGCTACACTTAAAATAAAGGCGGTTTTAGCGCAAAATTGGAGTGCTGCAATCCTCGTTGACTTGAATTGGAGGCATGTGGAGATGAACATACTTTATTGCGAGCGCCCTGAGAACAAAAGACAAAAATATACAAAGTGTGCTGGATAATTGCTGTGATGGTGCATCATTTTTACTGGCCAGGCCGGGTGGCAACCCTAGCCCTGAGTAGAGTTGCCACCTTGTAATAAAATGCTCACTCGCTGGTGGTGGTGGCAGGAGCAAATGGGCGGCCGTGATGTAAAAGGGGGCGGGTTGTGATGCGAAAAGGGGCGGGTCGTGATGTAAAAGGGGGTGGGTTATGATGCAAAAAGGGACGGGTTGTGATGTAAAGGGACGGAGCCAGAATGCGCGATTGGCTAGAAGACAGCAAAGGTAAATTTTGAGCGGGTTGGGGGCAGGCCGAGGGCTTTTGTTAGGAGTATTACAAATTTACCAGACGCTACATTGCCGGTAAATTTGTAATACCAGCCCTGGCCTTGGCAGGTAACCCCTAGCCCTGAGACATCAGTCCAGGGTGGAAAGGGCCAAGCCGGACAGGCACCCCATGCAACTCGGCCAGCACCATCGCCCCCTCTTCAGCCGCGCATACACGAGCGCATACACCAGTGCATGTACGTCAGTGCGAGCAAGCGCGCTGACCAGTCGTATCGCCTCTTTACCTCTGGTTCGCCTGTCCAGACACGCAAACCACCGAAATTTGCCCAATTTTGCAGACCAGAGGGGGGTAGACAGCAGTGCAAGGTACGTGCCTGGCGCCCCCTAAGATTTGCCCCCTAGGCACGTGCCTACTCTGACTACCCCTATTTCCGGCCCTGCAGGTGGGTCCTGGGCCCTACATTCTGACCCTGTGGCGACCCCCATTTGAAAGCTGCCAAGAAGAATAAATGCCAATAACTATAAAACTATAAAAAAAAGAAGTAATAATGAAGACCAATTGAAAAGTTGCTTAGAATTGTCTGTTCTGTAACAGCATAACAGTTAATTAAATGTGAACCAGCCCTTTAACGTTAAGCCTCTGCTCTCTCCCGCTAATCACTAGTGTAAGGCGCAATATAGCGGCAGCAGCTCCTGTCCCTCTTCTACTGAGCGACAAATCGCAGCGCTTCTTCATTTTCCCACCAGCCTTTCCAGCATCAGGCGGCCCCGCCTTCCCGACACCTAGGGGCGTGGCTTAGCACCCTGAGCCCACCCTGCGCCATGAATATTCCACTCACTCCCTCCTCCTGCCTCTGCCGCTCACACATGAATCGCACTGCGCCTGGTCGCACACGGGCTCTCCAGCTCCTGCCTCTGTATTGTCTGCAGCTCATTTCCACAAGGAGACAATAAACCCTAAATAAAGGCTCAGGTAACAGCAGGAGGAGCGCATTCACATCTCCCATTGCAGAGAGAGACTTTTGCAGTTGTTCATGCTGAAACCGGCAGTTGATCTGAGAGGTGCGGGGCGCTCCCAGCTGACAGTCGCTGCTGAATGAGAAGAGGCAGTTGCAGCAGGAGGCGATGCTTTTCCCAAGGAGACTCCTCATTGCTCTGCTCTGTCTGCGCCTAAAGGTAAGTGTGTTGGACCCTGCGCCGGATTTGCACCTACAGACTCATCGCTCTCACTATTTGCGCCTCATTGGGATATTTATATAAATATTCTACTCTCCTACCTGCTTGTGCAACTACAAATGCAGAGAATAGCAGCTTGGAGATCCCTGTCCCCCTAACTTTTACTTCTTCCCCCTTCATTCCCACCTACAAGTCCCTGCATTTTTTTCAGACAAAGGAGTAATGCATTTTATTATTTTTTTAATGCATTTTATTTTTTTTTTAAAAAATTACCTGCATTTTTTTTTAAATTTTACTTTTCTCATAAATAAAATGCATTAATTTTTTTAGTAGTAGTAGCGCCAACGGCCGCCTTAGTTTGGATCTGTATTCAACCCAAAATGCACTTTTATGTATTTTTTTTTTAACGTATATATGTTTTTTGTCTGATTTTCATAACAGGTGTCCATAGCATCAGGCCAGTTCGAGTTGGAAATCTTATCGATGCAGAATCCCAACGGAGAGTTGCAGAGTGGGAATTGCTGCGACGGCCAGCGCAACCCGACGGATAGAAAATGCTCCAGGGACGAATGCGACACTTACTTTAAAGTTTGCCTAAAGGAGTATCAGTCCAGGGTATCGGCAGGGGGGGCCTGCAGCTTCGGCACTGGATATACCCCGGTTATTGGGGGCAATTCCTTCAACCTGAAATACAGCCGGAATCACGAGAGGAACAGGATTGTGCTGCCTTTCAGTTTTGCTTGGCCGGTGAGTCCGTCAGATTACTGAGAGAAAGTTGCATGGAGTGGGTGCGATCAGAGACTTTGTCGGGTTGGTCTGTAGAACCCAGCCAAGGAATGCGGCATATACTCATATATTACTGCAGGGTGTTTGTATAGCTTTCATTTTCCCTGCTGGGAATCCCCTGGGGAAATGGGGACCCTCCATAGAAACGACATAGATCTTCTTTAGAGCAGCGACTGTCGGCCAAGGGGTCCAGCTGTGGTCCAACTGTCAGATAAGGCTTCTCTGGCTCAACTGGCTAGCCCAGTAGGGATTGGGTTAATTGCATTTTGCCATTCGGAATAAGGACAGTGTCGGACTGGCCCACCGGGACACCAGGAAAACTCCCGGTGGGCCCAGGTGCTGCTAAATATTTAGCCTATTTCATGGCCATTTCATATTTCTATGAGAACAAAGAGGCTAAATATATGGAATTATAGAATGTAAAGAAAAGAGGCAAAGGTGGCCACACACGGGCCGATTAAAGCTGCCAACAGACTGAGTCGATGTGTATGGGGCCCTCCGACGGGCTTCCCCGATCCATATCTGTCCGAAAGTTGATAGGACCAAAAATCCCGTCGGATCTCGGCCGTATCTGTTCGTTGATGCAGTACCGCCTGTTACCCTTCATTATGATCCAATCGTTGGGCCCTAGGGCCCACGATGGGATCAGCCCGATATTGCCCACCTCAAGGTAGTCATATCGGGTAGGGATACGCTCGTTTGGCAACATTGTTTGGCCACCTTAATAGAATAGAGGCTGCGTGAGGAAGAATAATAGTAGCGAGAGTGGGCCCCTGGTCTAAGGCTTTTGGGTGGGCCCCCCGGTGTCCCAGTCCAACACTGAATAAAGATGAGGCAGAAGAGTGGATACAAGTTGCAGGAGGAGGGAGAGGTTCATGTAGAAGAGACAAGACTTGGACTTGTGATCTCCAGCAGTTGGCCCAGGAGAGAGGGTGGAGTACATGGGAACATGATCACTGCAGCCCTGCATGCACTCTGTTCCCTCTGCTCTCTCTTCAACGAGTTCAAATTAACTGTTAGTATAATGTAGAGAGTGATATTCTGGGATAATTTGCAATTGGTTTTAATTTTTTTATTATTTGTGGTTTTTGAGTTATTCAGCAGCTCTCCAGTTTGCAATTTCAGACGTCTGGTTGCTAGGGTCCAAATTCCCCTAGCAACCATGCACTGATTTGGAGAGAGACTGAATATGAATAGGAGAGGGACTGAATAAAAGGATCAGTAATACACAGTAACAATACATTTGTAGCCTTTCAGAGCATTTGTTTTTTTAGATGGGGTCAGTGACCCCTAATTCAAAGCTGGAACGAGTCAGAGGAAGAAGGCAAATAATTCCACAGCTGTAGAAAATAAACAATGAAGACCAATTTAAAAGTTGCTTCGCTTTAGCCATTCTATAACCGACTTAAAGGTGAACCACCCGAATAGGATATAATAAACAAGAGGCTTGTGTGCGGCATAAGGAGAAAGCAGAGAGTTTCAACCGCTGCAGAAATGATTACTTGTGTGTCATTGTCTCTGCACTCGGGACGGATAGATTCTCTCTCGCTCTCTCTCGCTCTCTCTCTCTCTCTCTCTCTCTCTCTCTATGGAGAGTGTATTAGTAGGTCAGAAGTTCGCAGTTTTGTGGCCGAGTGGAAATGACGATCTAGAAGTGGATTAGTCTCATGTAAACCTCTAGCCGTGTCCGGTTGGGAAGAGTTTTCCTGTCCTCCCTCCTCCCCTTCTTCATCTCGCTGTACAAAGAGTGTTGAAATGAGTGTGAGCTGCTGTTTGTACGGGATCAGCTGAAATGTACGAGTGTTCCTGGGGTGCAATCAGTCTGCCATACGATGGTTTTGTAGGTGTATATATTAGGGATGCACCGAATCCTGGATTCGGTTCGGGATTCGGCCAGGATTCGGCCTTTTTCAGCAGGATTCAGATTCGGCCGAATCCTTCTGCCTGGCCGAACCGAATCCGAATCCTAATTTGCATATGCAAATTAGGGGCGGGAGGGAAAATGCGTGACTTTTTGTCAGAAAACATGGAAGTAATAAATGTTTCCCTTCCCACCCCTAATTTGCATATGCAAATTAGGGTTCGGATTCGGTTCGGTATTCGGCCGAATCTTTCGTGAAGGATTCGGGGTTTGGCCGAATCCAAAAAAGTGGATTCGTTGCATCCCTAGTATATATATATATATATATATATATATATATATATATATATATATATATATATATATATAGTGAATAAAGGACCCCCTATTCTCTGGAACTCTCTCCCACGATCTGTCTGACTTTCTCCCAACCTTTCTGCTTTCAAGAAATCTCTTAAAACGCACTTCTTTCGAGAAGCCTCCCCTCACTCTGCTTAACTACCAAACGCAACACCACATACAATACCACATTTCTCACCCACTTAATTCCATCTTGCCCACTCCCACACCTTGTGTATTACGCCCTTCCCTTTAGACTGTATGCCTATGTATAGGGCCTTCCTCACCTTTTGTACCGGTATTGATTGTGATGTATGTAACTCCATATGTTCTATGTATAGAATTCATGTGATTTAGTTGTATAATCACATTTACTTTACAGTGCTACGCAATATGTTGGCGCTATATAAATACACGTTAATAATAATAATATTGTAAAATATAAGGATTATAATACACAAAAGCCATGAATGTCCTGTAAATTATATCCTTATAAATGGTGAGTTCTGATGTCATCAGTTATAAACGGTGAGTTCTGATGTCATTTCTGTCACATGACTCATTGAAACTTGTGTATTATAATAAATAAAGTTCCCCCAGTTGCAAAATATTGAGGATATTAGAAGTTACCTCGGAGTTCCATGACCTGTATAACTCGGCCTTCGGCCTCCTGCTTTTATATGGTCATGAAACTCCTTGGTAACTTATAATATCCTTATATTTTACAAGAGGGGGTACTTTATTCACTTTATATATATATATATATATATATATATATATATATATATATCTATATATATATATATATATATATATATATATATATATATATATATATATATATATATAGTCCCAGCTGCTGCACAAGCTCTTGGGGGAGATAAGAACCACTTAGATTGGGGCTTCAGATAATAAAATGACAATTGACAAAGTGGGCACTTTAGGCTGACTGTCATTTTTTGAAGTTTATTGCACATTTCAGTCCCCTAAAGGATTTCTCTTTGTGAATGATTTGATTCTCGGTCTCTCGCGTCGGCTGTTGTGGATAAATAAATATTTTTCTGTAGTTGGGAGCCTGGGGCATCTAGTTTGCTCTGGGTTCTGCAGAAAGTCGTGTAACGTGCATTGCTAGCTTATGTTTGTGCCATTTTACCCGAGTTTGAGCCGCATTTCAATTCTAAATGATCGACCCCATAGCTGTCTGATATTCAAGAAATAGCCTCTGCTTGCTCATGCATTAAAGGAGTTTTTCACCCTTTACTTACCTTTTAGTACAATGTAGAGAGGGATATTCTGAGACAATTTGCAATTGGTTTTAATTTTTTATTATTTATGATTTTTGAGTTGTTTAGCTTTTTTCCAGCAGCTCTCCAGTTTGCATTTTCAGCAGTCTGGTTGCTAGGGTCTAAATTCCCCTAGCAACCATGCACTGATTTGACTAAGAGACTGGAATATGGATAGGAGAGGGACTGAATAGTTACATAGTTAGTTACATAGTTAAATTGGGTTAAAAAAAAGACAAAGTCCATCAAGTCCAACCCCTCCAAATGAAAACCCAGCCCCATACATACACCCCTCTCTACTGTCACATAAATGATATATACCCATATCTATACTAACTATAGAGTTTAGTATCACAATAGCCTTTGTATTATGTCTGTCCAAGAAATCATCCAAGTCCCTCTTATAGTCATTAACTGAATCATCACCCGGCAGTGCATTCCCCAACCTCACTGACCCCAGAAAGACAAGTGATTAAAACTAGCAATAACAATACGTGTGTAGCCATACAGAGCATTTGTTGTTTAGATGGGGATTAGTGACACCCATTTGAAAACTGGGAAGAGTTAGAAGAAGATGGCAAATAATTCATAAACTACAAAAAAAATAAATAAAGACCAATTGCAAAGTTGCTTAGAATTTTATAACATACTAAAAGTTAACTTAAAGGTGAACCACATTGGATCACAAATCCAGGTATTTGCCATTTACTCATCTCTTTGCAGTAAATGCCCACGTGTTCAGGCCCAAACTGACTCACTGTACGACACTTTTCCATGTGATTTGCTGCGCAGTTGAGGTTTATTGACAAACAACATGCGGAGGAGATGAGCTCACAGCCGCGCAGCACAAACTCCACTGCCTGTTGCAACAGGGACCTAGAAAAAAGCTAAAGGTTCACTGGCACTTCAGCTCCTGGTATCAGCTTCTCCCATCCAGACATACATTATACTGTATTATCTATATAGTATCCATGCAGTAGACATACACCATCCATGCAGTCATTCATGCAGTATCCATACAGTATCCGTGCACCGCACCAGCCATACACAATCCATACACCATCCATACAGTATCCGTATACCATCTATACTAGGGATGCACCGAATCCAGGATTCGGCCTTTTTCAGCAGGATTCGGCCGAATGCTTCTGCCTGGCTGATCCGAATCCTAATTTGCATATGCAAATTAGGGACGGGGAGGGAAATTGCATGACTTTTTGTCAGAAAACAAGGAAGTAAAAAATGTTTTCCCCTTCCCACCCCTAATTTGCATATGCAAATTATGGTTTTGATTCAGTTCGGTATTCGGCCGAATCTTTCGTGAAGGATTCGGGGGTTCGGCTGAATCCAAAAAAGTGGATTCGGTGCATCCCTAATCTATACACCATCCATGCACCATCCATACAGTATCCGTGCACCATCCATACACAATCCATACACCATCCATACAGTATCCGTGCACCATCCATGCAGTATCTGTGCACCATCCATACAGTATCCGTGCACCATCCATGCAGTATCTGTGCACCATCCATGCAGTATCTGTGCACCATCCATGCAGTATCCATGCACCATCCATACAGTATCCGTGCACCATCCATACAGTATCCATACAGTATCCATGCACCATCCATGCAGTATCTGTGCACCATCCATACAGTATCCGTGCACCATCCATACAGTATCCGTGCACCATCCATGCACCATCCATACAGTATCCGTGCACCATCCATACAGTATCCATGCACCATCCATGCAGTATCCGTGCAGTATCCGTGCAGTATCCGTGCACCATCCATACAGTATCCGTGCAGCATCCATACAGTATCCGTGCAGCATCCATACAGTATCCGTGCAGTATCCATGTAGTATCTGCGTGTGCCCTTCCCCTCCAGCTGTTTTTCTCTCTAGACTCCAGGTGTTACAGAGGGTGGGTCTGAACTCGCATGGATCAAGGAGCACCTCTTGCATCACATCTGGTTTTGGTTTGGGGACTAAGGAACATTTGCTCCGGATCACTAACCCTCAATTGAGAAGATGTTTACAATAAATGCCTGTCGTGCTAACTGCACTTTAAGTGATGGCAGTATTTTGTTTGTTTGCAACAATTGATCGCAAAACATTGGTGCGATGCTCAGCCAGCTGCTTTTCCATTTTGTGCATGTGGGAACTGAGATTTTAGCAAGACAAGTATGAGATTAGGGAGGGGGATATTCCATGTTTAAATTGGTGCCTTCAGTGTTACCCCAGGGCCACCATATAACTTTGGACCCATTGTATGGATAAAAAAAAGTACTTTGGAACAACCAAGGGGTTGAGGTTTATTCTTTCCCAGATGCATCACTTTCCATGTGCATCACAAACAAGTGATTTGCTATTGGCTGTGGATTTTAAAATTGACTGGATAAAGGCTTTTTAATTGAAAATGTTAATTGAACAGTTGTTTTCTGTTGCCCGTGTCACTTGCACATCCCTCCACCGGTGTGGGCAGCAATGCTTAACCTTGAGGGAGTCTAATTGGGTCCCATTCAAACCCCCCCTCCTTTTTTTTTTTTTTTTTTTTTGTTGCCTTTTCACTCTGAGTCTTTCAACCTGCCCCCTGGGATCACTGGTTTTTGTAATGAGGCCACCCTTGTAGCAGAATCCAGTATGGAACCCCATCACATGGTAGGGCCTTCAATATTGTCAGGTCTCCTTTAGAACTTTGTCAACAGGCAGATTTACAAGTGTATCAGGTAACGTCCATGCAGTGATGTTTTTGTTTGGGTGTTTTTGAAGGCGATCTGTGTGATTGTCCAGCCTCGGTCTGGCTTTGAGAAGCCTACAGGGAGAGCGCACAATTTTTGGGAGGATAACGCTGGCATGGCATCGGTTGGGTTCAGCACAAGTAGCTTCTGTTTGGAACAAATAAGAGCCAGGCTTTGCTCTCAGTGAGATAAAACTGTTATCAAATATGCCATCAAAGGCATAAAAGGTTTTTATAAAAATCTTTGGTATTTGAAGTTCTGCCAAACACATGGAAGTGCCTCCATTGTTGTGTCATTGGACTTCTTATTTCCCTTTCTTCTCCTCTGAAGGACAGGATCAGTCGGATGTTTGCTTTCCAACTTGAGGAAATAATCTCAGGTGTTTGATCCTCGGCACACATGTGGCTTTATGAAGAGCGGCTCCTCTTGCTTTCTGTTACCTTGCAGAGTGCTTGGCATCCTTGGAGAGGGTTCTTGAGACCCTTCTTTATCTTGTTTTTTTTCCCTTTTTCCATAGTTCTGTTGAACCTGTTATCTTTTTTTTCTATCCTGATGCACAACTTTGCTTTACTCCGGAGTTAGTTTGCTTTGTAATGTTGTATATTGAGCTTACTTTGCAGCATATCCGTGGGTTACAAAGACCCATAGCCATTCCATTTTCCCAAGATGATCATATTGGTAACCCTCTTCCCACTCTTTGTTGGACATTGTTGTGACTTTTCTAATTGAACTGGATGAAGAAGCGCTGGTCTGTTTCATGTGGAGAAAAGATCTAGTGAACGTGTGCAACTCTGTAGACCTGCAAATGACTACTTTGTGTTAGTTGCCCTTTATATTAGGTATCGACAACTTGTATTGGTATTGTATGGACCGTGCCTGATGGTGGGGCAGGAGCAAAATAAGTTTCAGCAGCAACAACTTAACTATCACTATATATATATATTGCATATATTTTTCAAAGGTTTTAAGCAGGCATTCCGGTGTGAGAACATAGTTTGTGCAATTTGGGAGATTTAGATTCTCTCGGTTTGCTTCGTCGAAAAAATTCAAATTTTTTCGCCATTTCACAGGAAATTCACGAAATGGCAAGAAATTTGTGAAACTCAAAAAATGGATGCCTGCTTCAATTGTGGACGCGTGTCCCAAAAATCGATTGCGTCCGTTTTGACACCGGCGTTAAAGTCAATGGGCGTCTGAATAGCGTTGACGCTGGCGAATTTTCACAAATGTATTTGCCGGCGGTGAAACGTGGAAATTCACTGCGAATTTGCGCCAAGCAAATTTGTTCGTCCATCACTATCACAAATAGAGTACAGTAGAACCCCCATTTTACGTTTTTCTAAGCGATCTGAGTGCCATCCCGCCTGCTAGAATGTAAATTACAGGCAGTTCAGGGAGATTAGTCGCCCGAAGAAGAAGCGATTTGTCGCTGGGCGACTAATTCCCGAAATAGCAGCGTGTGTCTCTGTCCTTGAGAGGAAGCAGAGGCTGAAAACAGAAAACCCTGCATCTTAAAATAAGGGAAGAAAATGCTGTCGGGAATATAATACAAGACATGTTGGCCCATTATTTCACCATCTGACTGGGCTGTGCTATTGATGACGATCTTTTTGGATAACGGGTTTTTTGGATAACTGATCCCATACCTGTACCTATAACACTAGTTTGCTCATCGGTGCATATAAAATCCTCACGCTGCATGGCTGATCCGTTATCAATTCAGATACAAAGCTGCTTAGGAACCAGTACAGTCTGCAGCAAATGCATGAAAGCTCCACGCTGATCACCTGAGCAGCAAATTTATGCGTCCTGGTTAAAAACGATGAGGCGGCAGCTCCGTATCTGTCGAACTTTGTCTTGTGTATCTCGCCAGTTTCCATCCAGCAGCCGGCGTCGGGAATTAGTGTTAATCAGGCCATTCTCTTGTTTATGACTTTCTTTGTGTTTCCCAGCACTTAATTTATCAGTCGTAGGCTTGAGGAATGGCTGTAAAAATGGAGGCCGTCAATAAATTTAAGTTGCTGGTATAGAAAAAAGTTGCCTGGGAGACCAGTCCCCTTAGAGTCAGGGCACACGCTCAGATTTGGGGAGATTTAGTCGCCTGGCGACAAATCTCCTCTTCTTCGGGCGACTAATCTCCCCAAACTGCCTTCCCGCTGGATAGAATCTCCAGCGGGATGGCACTCGAGGTGCTTAGTTTTCCAAATTTGCCTCGCGAGGAAACTTCGGGCGACCTTGGAAAACAAAGCGCTCGGAGTGCCGTCCAACTGTACATTGTAGCCGGTGGGAAGTTTGGGGAGATTAGTCGCCCGAAGAAGAGGAGATTTCTCTGCTCTTAATGGTTGGGGTTTGCACCTGCAAACTGAGAGAGCAGGGGGCCCCATTGTTATCCCAATCGAGATTTTATTTAGAATAATGATAGTGAATAGTTGTTAGATGACTGGTATCTCGTTAATTAAAAAATAGCTCTTTTTTATGTTCAGATTTGGAATAGGTGCTCACTGGTATAACCCCGGGCCGGTGCAGTTTTCTGCTGATAGGCGCAACGGCAAAACGCAACGGCAAGACGCAATGGCAAGACGACTTTCCTGCTCCTTTAGCAATAATTTTTTTTTTTTTTTTTTTTTTTAAGGGTGACATTAAACTGTTTGGGGAGTATTTAGTTGCAGGGTGGATCAGAACTTGCTGAAGTTACTAGGGATGCACCAAATTCACCCGAACCCCGAATCCTTTGTGAAAGATTCGGAAAGCATATGCAAATTAGGGATGGGAAGGGGAAAACATTTTTTACTTCCTTGTTTTGTGACAAAAAAGTCATGCGATTTCCCTCCCCGCCCCTAATTTTCATATACAAATTCAGATTTGGTTGACCGAATCCTGCTGAAAAAGGCCAAATCCCGAACTGAATCCAGGATTTGGTGCATCCCTAGAAGTTACGTACGATATCTGAATAGCTGTAAATGGTGTCGCTCATCAGGGAGAAATTTGGGGAAATTCCTATTTAAAATAAGAAATAGGATCATTTCTGTACAACTACTGGACGTTGGGACACGTAGGGGCAAATTCACTAAGATGCGAAGTTGCGCCAGGCGCAACTTTACCGCACTTCGCCAGGCGTATTTTCGCCAGCACTCCGCAAATTCACTAAAATCCGAAGTTGCGCACAGGGGTAGCGTAAGTTTGCGAAGTTGCACTAGCGTTAATTCGCCAAGCGAAGCAAAGTTTCGCTGGCAATGGTTCATTTGCATACGGCGCCAAATTCAAATTTCAATGGAGGAACACGTATCAGCACTACAAATGCCTAGAAAACCTTCAAATCAGCAAATAAAAATGTTATTTTGCCCTACACATGTGCCCACTGTCTAGGTAAGTTGCCATGAGTCAGGAAATGTAGGGGGGAAGGAGGGGAGCCCCAAAAATATTTTCGATCTTTTTCAGCCTATCACCCATCATGTAGAAAACACACCAACGTTTTTTGGGACTTAGAAAAAAATTTGAAAAAAAACCAATCCCTATCTACTCTATTGCGCTTCGTTAGGTCTGAGGTGGCGAAGGAAGTCTAGCGTAAAAGGTAGCGTTCAGTACACTGCGCAAGTTAGTGAATTTGCGTAGTTACATCACTAGCGAAAATTCGCCTGGCGTAAGGGTGCGAAGTAACACTAGCGAATTTACGCCAGCGTTCGTTAGTGAATTTGCGAAGTACCGAAAATGCCAAACGCTAGCGAATTGACGCTAGCGTTCGGCGCTTAGTGAATTTGCGCCGTAGAGATTTCTCAGTTCTGAAAGGAATATAGGGGGTTATTTACTAAACACTGAATGCAAAAACACGAAAAATTTGTGATTTTTTTTTTTACAAAATCTGACTTTTGAAAAAAAAAAAATCATAAATTTTTCTGAATTTATTAAACCCCGAGTATGGGAAATGTCAGAAAATCCGGCATCTCAGACCTGTCGAGGTTGCATACAAGTCAATAGAAGAAGTCGCTATGATTTTTTGATGTGCGCTGGGTTTTTGGCAACACCCCGAAGTTTTCGGGCAAAAGTCAGAGTTCAAAAATCCGAAAAAAACCCCCCATTCTAAATCGATGAAAAATCAGGAAAAATAGTGAAAATCGTATTTATTCGGATTTTTACCTGCAAACGAAACTTTCGGGAAAGTGTATCATTAAATAAGCCCAAAAAACCTGTGCAGATTTGGTCTGAGTTTTTTTTTTTTTTTCTTCAGAAAATTTATAAATAAATAATAATAATAATTATTATTATTAATAATAAATAAATATATAAATTCGGACTTTGATAAATAACCCCCTTAGTGCGCAGCAGGGAGGCCACTTGTTCATAGGTCAAAGATGGCAGCAATTCTGCTATGAACTTCTCGGCGGCTGGGCGTTTATTTAACCTTACTTCCCATCGCAGGGGCATTTCCTCCGAACTGCAAAAGTGCACCCCTGGGGGTCATAAGAAATTGTACCTGCTGTTTGGGGGTGAGTGGAGCGATACGGTAACTTAGTCATATGTGGATATTGACATAGACAAAGAAGGAACGTTCTGTCTCGCTCCTTATTCAAGGCAAAGAATATTGAAAATGACCCAGTATTGTAAAATATAAGGATATTAGAATATAGTTATAGGATCTTATATCCAGAACCTGTGGTTTTCCAGATAAGGGATCTTTCTGTAATTTGTATCTTAACATTATTTAAACTAGGGATGCACCCAATCACTATTTTAGATTTGACCGAACCCCCGAATCCTCCAAGAAAGATTCGGCCGAATACCTAACCACATCTGAATCCTAATTTGCCAAAAATTCACAGGATTTCCATCCCTGCCCCTAATTTGCTTCGGTTTGGCCCGAAAAAAAAAGCCCGAAATGAATCCTTGATTTGGTGCATCCCTAATTTAAACCCAATAGGCTGGTTTTGCCTCCAATAAGGATTAATTATATCTCAGTTGGGATCAAGTACAAGTTACTGTTTTATTATTACACAGAAAAAAGGAAATTATTTTTAAAGAACAGATTATTTATTTATAATGGAGTCTATGGGAGACGGCCTCTTCAGTAGTTTGGAACTTTCTGAAAAACAGGCTTCCGGATTACGGATCCCATACCTGTATTACCATTTTTTACACCACTGTAACTGGGATTCGTTATCTGGAAACCTGTTTACAGAAAGGCTGTCTCCCATAGACTCCATTTTATGCAAATAATCCAAATTTTTAAAAATGATTTCCTTTTTCTGTGTAATAATAAAACCGTCGCTTATACTTGATCCCAACTAAAATATAATTAATCCTTATTGGAAGCAAAACCAGCCTATTGGCTTTATTTAATGTTTACATGATTTTCTAGTAGATGACGATCCAAATTACAGAAAGATCCGTTACCAGAAGACCCCAGGTCCTGAGCATTCTGGGTAACAGATCCCATACCTGTATTACAATATAATAATTTTATTCAGTCATGTGGCACAAATGACATCACTGTGCGGTGATTATAACTGATGACATCACTGAGTACGAGGAAACTTCTGTCGGCTTTGGAAAATGAAGCGCCGCCGGCGGTAAGTTAGGGGAAGGCAAGTTTGGGGAGATTGTCGCCCCCGAAGAGGAGGAGATTTGTCGCCGGGGCGACTAATGTCCCCGAATCTGCCCGCGTTCCCCTGCCCTTATAGGAAAACTATTCCCCCAAAATGAATACTTAAGCAACAGATAGTTTATATCAAATTGAATGACATATTAAAGAATCTTACCAAACTGGAATATATATTTACATAAATATTGCCCTTTTACATCTCTTGCCTTGAACCACCATTTCGTGACTCTATCTGTGCTGCCTCAGAGATCACCTGACCAGAAATACTACAACACTAACTGTAACAGGAAGAAGTGAGGAAGCAAAAGGCAGAACTGTCTGTTAATTGGCTCATGTGACCTTACATGTGGTTTGTATGTGTACACAATGAATCTTACGATCTCAGGGGGCGGCCCTTATTTTTTAAAATGGCAATTTTCTATTTATGATTACCCAATGGCACATACTACTAAAAAAGTATATTATTATGATAATGGTTCATTTACATGAAGCAGGGTTTTACACATGAGCTGTTTTACTCAGTATCTTTTAATAGAGACCTACATTGTTTGGGGGGTATAGTTTTCCTTTAATGACTATTCTCTGAAAGGCTTGCGCTGATGTGCAGTAGAATTTAGCTTCTAAGTGTAACCCACCTTCTAGGTGTCTGATAATATTATTTGGGGAAAAGCTTATTGAGCGAGTGTTTTGTTTTGATAAAAGCTTTCCCCAAATCTTATCTTCCTTTAGGGAATGTGCTATCGGGAGATAATCACAACATTAAAGCCGCTTCTTCAGAAGTTTTGCAGCAGATTCCTTGTTGATAGGCGCAGGCCGGCAGTGCTGATACATTAACACCTTCCTGTTTGAAGTAGCTGTGCAGTCTGCAGCAGGAAGCTTGGCTGTAGATGGGGGTTGCCACAAAGTTGTATCTTTATTGGCCTGCCCTTTAAATTGATAAAATATGGGATCTGATTGTCTACTGCGCAATGTTTGACCATCCTAACCGGTTCCTTGCAAGTGGTCCTGTCCGATTCAGGCCCACCATAGAATTGTTGCATTATTTGGAACCCGTTACTTGTAAAGCAAAGATGGTATTGGTATTCCTTAAATCCCTTGAGGTTACAGAATGGATGTGCTGTGACCTGGTGACCCCTGGCAGTTCCATAGATAAGTCAGCAAGAGCATCAAGGGGGAAACATTCTTTTTCTGTGCCGTTAAACGTTCTGGATGATCCAGGAAGGCTGTGTGTGTGTGTTCTTTTGTGGCTTAAGGGTTAATAATAAAGGCAACTGCATCATTTTCATTTGAAACACCCTGCACATCTGTTTAAAGGGATACAATGTTTTTTTTTTTTCAAAACACATCAGTTAATAGTGCTGCTCCGGCAGAATTCTGCACTGAAATCCGTTTCTCAAAAGAGCAAACAGATTTTTTTTATATTCAATTTTGAAATCTGACATATTGTCCGTTTCCCAGCTGCCCCCAGTCATGTGGCTTGTGCTCTGATAAACTTCAGTCTCTCTTTACTGCTCTACTGCAAGTTGGAGTCCCATCACCCACTTCCTTTCCCCCCAGCAGCAACTACAGTAGCAGCTATGGGAGCAGGACATAGATCTAACAATAGATGTGCCGATCGCATGGAGCAGTAGTGCAGTTTAGTCCACTGATTTCATGGTTAATCTTAAATAAAGCAGTTTTTGCCGATATAAATAGGCAACATTTAATACCAGGTGTCTGTTGCCGGGTCGGTAAGGATCGTTGGTCTCTATAGGCCAATACAAAAAAGTATAAACCTGTTAACTATAAAAGTTGTTCTTGCATGACTTTATAAAGGCGATTGTGTGGGGGGTACATAAGGATAACTGATCCCTATTAACCCTGTAGCAGATGGCTTTCCCAAATTCATAGTGCAGGCTTCCTAGTTAGCCTTGAAAACTATAGAAGCTTTGTTTTATTGTGAGAATATGCAGCGTGTGCTCTGAGCAAGCACCAAAAAGTCCTGTTTTTATGTGAGCGACCTTAGCTCAGTTCTAGTGGCTGCATTATACAGCCTCCCTGGGTGCACCAAAACCAGTTGTGTTGGCTGATCAGTGAGACTAAAGGTGGCCGTACTGTCTATTTTAGATTCGGCAGCTTATCTGGCTTCCGATGGGACTCCCCGATGGATATCTGGCCAAGATATTGATCAGGGAGGTTGGATTGCTTTGGTGATCTAGGACCGCATTGGCTAGTTGATATGGTCCTCATCCCGTCGGTGGGCATATCTGGGAAAGATCCGCTCCTTTTGTGACCTCGACAAACGAGCGGATCTTTTCGCGTATGACCACCTTTAAGCTTCAGTGAATGTTTAGGGTCACACAATGGCTTGAATGCCGCTCAATTGCTGGCTCCTCCTATCACCCTAAATGAGCCTACGCAAGGTGGCACCTAGGAGGGGGATTGTTGCTGGTACAATCACTATCATTTTGAAGTGTGTGAGAAGTAGGGATGCACCGAATCCAGGATTCGGTTCGGGATTCGGCCAGGATTCCTTCTGCCCGGCCGAACCGAATCCTAATTTGCATATGCAAATTAGGGGCAGGGAGGGAAATTGCGTGACTTTTTGTCAGAAAACAAGGAAGTAAAAAATGTTTTCCCCTTCCCACCCCTAATTTGCATATGCAAATTAGGGTTCGGTATTCGGCCGAATCCTTCTCAAAGGATTCGGGGGTTCTGCCGAATCCAAAAAAGTGGATTCGGTGCATCCCTAGTGAGAAGTAAGACACCATTTATACAGTAGGCTGCTTCACCTTGGAGCAATAAACCGATATAAAGTGACCTGTGGCATCACATAGGCAAGAGAACCATTTACCTAATGAAGACGCATAGGAATTTCAGTATGAGGACACAGACTTGGGCAATAATTCCCCAGATAAGATACTGTAACTAAAGGCCTAGGCAATTGTATGACGGTGTTGTCAGGTAAAAGGTCAATGGATTTCAGGCTGACTGTATTTTTTTTTTTATAACGGCGGCGTGTCGTTTGAAGTCGTCGCGTTTCAGGTTATGATGGAATCATAAAACGTGTGGTTACCTTCGGTTATTCAAAGCTCCGTACCAGCTCAACCCAGTTTGAGTAAATGAGTAGAAAGGACTCTTGTTCTTGTGAACCTGACTGTTGTGCTTGGTTGCCCACCTGGTATTCCATCTATTAACCTTGCCACCCTTGTGTAGCTGTTGCATTTCATTATCAGCGGGAATCCTGCAGATGCTAATGTCAAATAGCAAGCCATTTAGAAAGAGAAAAAAAAATCATATTAGTACAAGTAGATGTATAAACAATCTGGGGAAACCTTCCAGTTACATAGAAAAATCTAAATATCCCGTCTGTGCCAGTCTCTCCCCCCTAAATAACCAGTCTGTGCCATCTGTGCCAGTCTCTCCCTAAATATCCTGTCTGTGCCAGTCTCTCCCTAAATATCCTGTCTGTGCCAGTCTCTCCCTAAATATCCCGTCTTTGCCAGTCTCTCCCTAAATATCCTGTCTGTGCCAGTCTCTCCCTAAATATCCGGTCTGTGCCAGTCTCTCCCTAAATATCCCGTCTTTGCCAGTCTCTCCCTAAATATCCGGTCTGTGCCAGTCTCTCCCTAAATATCCTGTCTGTGCCAGTCTCTCCCTAAATATCCTGTCTGTGCCAGTCTCTCCCTAAATATCCCGTCTTTGCCAGTCTCTCCCTAAATATCCTGTCTGTGCCAGTCTCTCCCTAAATATCCTGTCTGTGCCAGTCTCTCCCTAAATATCCCGTCTTTTCCAGTCTCTCCCTAAATATCCCGTCTGTGCCAGTCTCTCCCTAAATATCCTGTCTGTGCCAGTCTCTCCCTAAATATCTCGTCTGTGCCAGTCTCTCCCTAAATATCCCGTCTGTGCCAGTCTCTCCCTAAATATCCCGTCTGTGCCAGTCTCTCCCTAAATATCCCGTCTGTGCCAGTCTCTCCCTAAATATCCCGTCTGTGCCAGTCTCTCCCTAAATATCCCGTCTGTGCCAGTCTCTCCCTAAATATCCCGTCTGTGCCAGTCTCTCCCTAAATATCCAGTCTGTGCCAGTCTCTCCCTAAATATCCAGTCTGTGCCAGTCTCTCCCTAAATATGCCGTATGTGCCAGTCTCTCCCTAAATATCCCGCCTGTGCCAGTCTTTCCCTAAATATTCCGCCTGTGCCAGTCTTTCCCTAAATATCCCATCAGTACCAGTCTTTCCCTAAATATCCCGTCTGTGCCAGTCTCTCCCCCCTAAATAACCAGTCTGTGCCATCTGTGCCAGTCGCTCCCTAAATATCCTGTCTGTGCCAGTCTCTCCCTAAATATCCCGTCTGTGCCAGTCTCTCCCTAAATATCCCGTCTGTGCCATTCTCTCCCTAAATATCCCGTCTGTGCCAGTCTCTCCCTAAATATCCCGTCTGTGCCAGTCTCTCCCTAAATATCCCGTCTGTGCCAGTCTTTCCCTAAATATCCTGTCTGTGCCAGTCTCTCCCTAAATATCCCATCTGTGCCAGTCTTTCCCTAAATATCCCGTCTGTGCCAGTCTCTTCCTAAATATCCTGTCTGTGCCAGTCTCTTCCTAAATATCCCGTCTGTGCCAGTCTTTCCCTAAATATCCTGTCTGTGCCAGTCTCTCCCTAAATATCCCGTCTGTGCCAGTCTTTCCCTAAATATCCCGTCTGTGCCAGTCTTTCCCTAAATATCCTGTCTGTGCCAGTCTCTTCCTAAATATCCAGTCTGTGCCAGTCTTTCCCTAAATATCCTGTCTGTGCCAGTCTCTCCCTAAATATCCTGTCTGTGCCAGTCTTTCCCTAAATATCCCGTCTGTGCCAGTCTCTTCCTAAATATCCTGTCTGTGCCAGTCTCTCCCTAAATATCCCGTCTGTGCCAGTCTTTCCCTAAATATCCTGTCTGTGCCAGTCTCTCCCTAAATATCCCGTCTGTGCCAGTCTTTCCCTAAATATCCCGTCTGTGCCAGTCTTTCCCTAAATATCCTGTCTGTGCCAGTCTCTTCCTAAATATCCAGTCTGTGCCAGTCTTTCCCTAAATATCCTGTCTGTGCCAGTCTCTTCCTAAATATCCTGTCTGTGCCATTCTCTCCCTAAATATCCCGTCTGTGCCAGTCTCTCCCTAAATATCCCGTCTGTGCCAGTCTCTCCCTAAATATCCCGTCTGTGCCAGTCTCTCCCTAAATAATCCGTCTGTGCCACTCTCCCTAAATATCCCGTCTGTGCCAGTCTTTCCCTATGCGCCAGTCCAAAGGCATAAGACTGCGAGGGCCAGAACTGATAGTAGTCTGGCCACCCAGACGGCATTGACGGCTAATATTAACCAAGAACAATAGTACGAGCCTTCTGACTGCAGTGAGGATTACGGGACATAATGGGGGCCCATCCAAAAATAATGATAATGCAGAGCGGAGCAACAGGAACCAGCGGTAAACTCAGCAGAGCTCGGCTCCCAGACAAACCATGGACTGACTTCACACAATGGCAGCTACAGCGTATTATGTGTTCACAGGATGCTCAGTGTTCCAGCAGACATGTCAGATCAGATATCAGCCTCGCATTGCTGGGAGAGATGCAACTTTTTGTGCTTTTTATCGTCTGGCTAGATAAGGCCCGGCTGTAGCCCAATGTGGCATGTATAGGCAATAACTTGGGACAATAACTGTTTTTCTTACCTCCTGATGTAAGCGGAGACGTCAAATCTGTGGTATTTTGGGTTCAACTACAATGCTCAGCATTCCATGGAAATAGGAACTTGGGGACTGTAGTACGACGAGCCAGGGGTTGGGGTTAATAAAGGAAAACTGTACCCCACAAACAATGTAGGTCTCTCTAAAAATATACAGCTCATATGTAAAACCCTGCTTCATCCAAATAAACCATTTTCATAATAATATACTTTTTTAGCAGTATGTGCCATTTTTAAATACGAAGAGCCGCCTCCTGGGAACCTAGGATTCACGGTGCACACAAACAAACCATGCATGTTAGGTCACATGAGCCAATTAACAGATAAAGTTCTGTCTTCTGCTCACTTCCTGTTACAGTTAGAGCTGCAGTATTTCTGGTCAGGTGATCTCTGAGGCAGCACAGGGAATATCACAAAAAGGTGGCTGAATTTGTTGCTTTAGTATTTATTTCGAGGGTATCGTTTTCCGTTAATTTACAGTGATTTAAGCGCTTTCAAATGAACAAATATGTTTGCTAATATGTTCTCCATAACTGTCACCTGCGATTTGGCCGTGCGCAGCGTGACTGTGGACTTCCCTGTGCTATGAGTTGAGTAAGCAAGTTTATTTGCTGCCCCATCAGTAAATATGTTATTGCTCATCAGTTTTTTGTTTTGTTTCTTTAGGAATTATGTGTGAGCTTACTTTCCATAGCCTCAGCAATTTACTGACAAGGCAGGGGCACACAAAGCTACTGGGGGAGATTAGTCGCCCTGCGACAAATCGCTTCTTCTTCGGCAACTAATTTCCCCGAACTGCTTCCCCGCCGGCTAGAATCTATATCGCCAGCAGGATGGCACTCGGAGCGCTTTGTTTTCCGAAGTTGCCTCACGAGGAAACTTCGGGCGACTTCGGAAAACGAAGCGTTCCGAGTGCCATCCCAACGGTGATTTAGATTGTAGTCAATGGGAAGGCTTTTCAGGGAGATTAGTCGCCCAGCGACAAATCGCTACTTCGGGCGACTAATCCCCTGAACTGCCTCCCCGCCGGCTAGAATCTATATAGCCAGCGGGATGGCACTCGGAACGCTTCGTTTTACGAAGACGCCCAAAGTTGGGCGACTATGGAAAACGAAGCGTTGCAAATGCTATCTCCCCGAACTGTTTCCCTGCTGGTTGAATCTATATCGTCAGTGGGATGACACTCAGAGCGCTTCGTTTTCCCTTGACTCACGAGGTAACTTTGGGCGACTTTGGAAAATGAAGCAAAATGAGTGCTAACCTGCCGGCGATTTAGATTCTAGCCAGCAGAAGGCTTTTCGGGGAGATTAGTTGCCCAAAGAAGAGGCGATTAGTTGCCAGGTGACTAAATCTCCCCGAATCTTCACGAGTGTCTCTGCCCTAAAGGGACACTGGAGCCACGGTACAGCCTGACCTCAAACTACTGATGAGTTTTTAGTGGTAAAACATAATATATTTTAAGTTCAGTAGTATTCAGTATACATTATGCTGGTCGCACTTGTGGTCAGTTCCTGTGAGATTCCACGGGATTGTCGGTAACCTGGGCATTGGCATTTGTCTTCATTTGTTTGCCCAAATTATGTTCCACTGATGCAGATGGGGGGGTCATCAACAGACAGAATTTTCAGTACATACGGACAGTTATCAGATATCAGACTTGTATTATGGTTGGCTGAGGGCCCCACAAACAGGGATTGATGGTTGACCATTTCATCAAGAATTGGCTGGCCACCCTCGCTTCGTGTGCGGCCAGATTTAAACTCTCGAGTGTCTGAAAAGGATTTACTCCCACGTGTGTGAGTTGTAAAATTAGCTTTTTGTAAAATCATCAGCTTGCGCTTCAGTTTGGGATTAGTGCCTGTTTGAAAGCCCAGCTTGCATATTAAGCTTCAAATGTTTGGGGGGGCGGCTGGCGTCTATTTGCTTTAAATTTTAACAGAGCATGAAAACATTATGAAATATTGGCATACACTACTGAAATTGTGTTTTTTGTATCCCCTTCAGAAAAAGCCAAGAACCTGATAAATTCAAGGAATTTTTTAAAGCGATTCAGTACACATACACATCCAGCCCGAATAGGGGCTCATATTATATATAGACGCATTACTGCTTCAGTTAATTGGTCGGCCAGAACATCTTTCTGTTGCCTTAAATAAATGGATTAATTATGTATTAATTGATTTTTACGTGTTTGGGTTCAAGGTTCAAATTTGATGTAATAACAAAATAGTGTTCACAGTGGAACCCAAGAAAAGCATCAGTAACGTCATATTGTCTCCATCTTTGTACTTAAGTCAACTCCATTAGTCTGGAGAGTCACAAGGGTTTATAGTTACATATACTGTGTGGGTAATAAACATATAGTGAAGGGCGAGGTTATGTAAAGCAAGTGCTCAAAAGGAGTCAGTAGTGATATGAGGAATTGGGCTCAAATGTATTAAGATGTAAAGCGTATGTGGTGCTTTCCTTCATGTACAGAGAAGTCAATGCTGGGACTTGCTGTAGAGGGAATATGGTTTAGCTGTTTCTGGTAGGCTTGTGTGGTCTTCTGGACTCTTCCTGGTCGGCACTTTCTCAGCCAAAAGGCACGGCAGGAAGCTTTCTCCTTGGCCAAAAGTGCTGCTGGGATTTCCCTTGAAGCAGAAGCCTGGTTGGTCTCTTAGCCTTTTGTGAACTGTGGCTGCTCCTTTCCATCGTATCCTGTTATGTCTGGATCTTTGCATGGAGAAGTTTGCTTTCGTGTGGAGGAGTATTTTGCATAATTATCATGGTGGAAGAACGTTTAGGCTGTGGCTTTCATTTCTACCCTTTCCTGTTGTATCTCCTGCTTGTCAAGGCAAGTCCTTTATTGGGAAGTATAAACTCCTCTAGCGTGTTTATTAATGCTATATGCAAAATATTATATACTTATTATATCACAGTAGAAAGTTATGATGTAATCCAGTCACTCTACATTAATGAGTATATAGTATTAATTGGTATTTTTAGACTATATTCTGCCTTAACATGAGCATCATCTAAACCAATGATCCCCAACCAGTGGCTCGCTAGTAACATGTTGCTCTCCAACCCCTTAGATGTTGCTCCCAGTGGCCTCAAAGCAGGTGCATATTTCTGAATTCCGGGCTTTGAGGCCCAAGGAGAGACTCCTATAGCCTGCCAGTCCACATAGGGGGATACCAAATCACCAATCACATCCCTTATTTGGCATCCCGTGACATTCTTCATGCTTGGGTTGCTCACCATCTTTTTTTACATTACATACAATGTGGCTTGCGGTTAAAAATGTTGGGGATCTCTGATCTAAACAAATGCCTCTGTTGTAAATTCCCGCAAACATATAATATCATATATATTTCATCTATTTCTCCAAACCATAACAAAGCCAATGCAGCTTTTCTTTCTGTCTATGCTTGAGTCTCCTAATCCCCGGAGGGATGTGTCTTTTGGCTCAGGGTCAGACTTCTGGTGGCTAATTAGGGGTGACATTATCAGCACACAGCTGATCTTTGACACAGAGCGTATCTCACATTTGAATATGTTGACTGTGCCGTTTTATTATTTCGGGAGAATGTATATTTAAAGATGATCTGGGGGTCATCTATGGTCATGGGAACATTGAAACCTGCTGGTTGCCGTCACTGTGGATATAGTCAGTTCCTCTGAAGGCCATAGAGTGGATTTGCTTGTGCATTCACCCATAATTAAATGAATAGTTCCCATTATCATTGTGAATGAGCTTCCCTTCATTCTGCTTTACTTAGCAGTCTGATCCCTGTGTGAATAAGCAGGTATTATAACTGTAACTGAATCACTGACTGTGGATGCTGGAAAAAAAAGCCTTTCTGATGGCCTTATGTGTCTGAAATAGGCATGAAATTAAAAATCCCTCAATAATGGGCTAATTAGTAATTTCTTCCTAAGGTAATCAGGTCTGGAATTACCATCAGGCTCCCTGATTTCCATGCTGCATGGGTCATAAAAGAATTTTAGCAGCCTGCAGAACTACTTGTATCAAGTTTAGGGAGACCCTAAAGTTGGCCATAGATGTGCAGATATGATTGTACGAATCTTTGTTTCCTATGATTTTCGGACCGTGTGTGTGGAGTGTCCCGACATTTTTCGTGCCATGTCGATCGGACGTATTGGGTCTACGTTCTGTGAGACAAGTCAAAACTCATGGTACAATCACCATGCGAAGCCTGTAGCACATTTTATTGATGACGGGAGATAAATCGTATTCTAATATACCGGTACTTGTGTGCCTTTAATAGATATCCCATTGACTTGGAGACTATTCCAGACACGTTTGTATAGTGTGAATTTTCTCCTCGTCTGACATCTCCAGCGTTCACCTCAATTTATCAGGTGTATTTTCACAACATGTCATGTTTACTAAAAATACGCACAGTTGCGAGAGAAATGTGATGAAAATTCATCAGTGTATTTTCTTCGTACATTTGTAGTGGTGAAAATGTTTACACCATAAGGGCAGATACACATGCTGCAATTCGGGGAGATTACTCGCCTGGCGACAAACAGTGGCGTAACTACCGGGGGAGCAGGGGGTGCAACTGGGCCAGGGCCCGTACGCCCAGCAGATCACGGCTGGAGTCGGCTGCAGGCATTCACAAAGTAAATGCACACGGACGAGGGTGGGGGCCTGGCTGCTCCTCTTCTTCAGGGCAACTAATCTCTCCAAACTGCTTCCCTCGCCGGCTAGAATGAAAATCGCCGGCGGGATGGCACTCGGAGCAATTCATATTTCCGAAGTCACCCAAAGTTGTCTCACGAGGAAACTTCGGGCGACTTCGGAAAAGGAATCGCTATGAGTGCCATCCCGCCGGTGATTTTTATTCTAGTCGGTGGAAAAGCAGTTCGGGGAGATTAGTAGCCACGAAGAAGAGGAGATTTGCCGCCAGGCGACTAATCTCCCCCCGAATTGCAGCATGTGTATCTGCCCTAAAGAAGTGAGTTATGTGGGATAATAGAATGGAGGGGGCATCATAGATAATGAGATGCAAAAGTGACTGCTCCATCTTTATAATAATAATTTGCAGGCCTGGAACCTGGAGAAATTCCTTGCCCAAAAATAAGTCTTGTGTTTTTGTGAAAATATCTGAAATTGTAGGTTGATTTCTACTGGTTATTACATACCTTAATAAAATCTTATATTACTGTATATCTGTCATCCAGAATGCTTGAGACTTGGGGCTGCTAAATGTTAAAATTCTTCCTATTCAAGAGGTCCCTTCTACATTTCACCTGTTTAAAAATAGTAGGGATTTGTTTGTGAAAATTAGCATATTCCGCAATAATAGTTCTTGGCTGGTGGCCTTTGTTTTTGGAAGTTCTGTGCGTGCTGGAACTTGCCCCAATCTGCTTATGTCTTGGGTTTTCCCACGGTTATCTGTGTACAAAATGGAATCTGTCCCTTTTGAATATGAAACATCTTTAGGCTGTAGTCCAAGGAAGAACTCTCCTTTAAAGTCAACATGCTCTGTCAAGTTAGGAGATATATGTCTGTGCTGACTTTTGAAGTTCATGCCTACACCGAGGTGCTTTGCCTTTCTTCCTAAATACTCTGGTTTTACTTTTAAATACTCTGGTTAATGTTATGTGTGTAATTGCCACATTGCATATGTTTCCAAGTGGCCCGGGATCTACAGCTGCCACCATGACTGAGCCAGAAACCTCACAGCCACATTAAGGGCAGAGACACACGTGGAGATTCGGGGAGATTTAGTCGCCCGGTGACAAATCGCCTCTTCTTGGGGTGACTAATCTCCCCTCAATGCCTTCCTGTGGCTAGAATCTAAATCGTCGGTGGCTCGAGCGCGCCGCTTTCCGAAGTTGCCCGAGGTTGCCTCACGAGGAAACTTCGGAAAACGAAGCACTCCGAGTGCCATCCCGCCGGCGGTTTAGATTCTAGCCAGTGGGAAGATTAGTTGCCCGAAGAAGAGGCGATTTGTCACTGGGCGACTAATCTCCCCGAATCTCCAAGTGTGTCTCTGCCCTAAGAGTCTAATCAGGGACTAATCTCCCTGAACTGCCTTCCCGCCGGCTAGAATGTTTATCGCCGGTGGAATGGCAATTTGAGCTCTCAGTTTTCCAAAGTTTCCTCGTGAGGCAACTTCGGGCGACTTCGTCCTACATTCTAGCCGGCGGGAAGGCAGTTCAGGATGATTAGTCGCCCCGAAGAAGAGGAGATTTGTCGCTGGCGACTAATCACCATGAATCTGAGCGCATGTCTCTGCCCTAATGGGTGCTGACTTTGTTCAGTGATTGGGGGGGGGGGGATACGAAGAGAATTAAGGCACTTGGTCTTTTTAAAGAGATGTTGTAGAGTTGTCGTGCTGTGCCTTAAACATAGTGAGGCTTTATAGGCCTAAACTCCAAGGATTAGTATTTGTAGCTATAGTCTGATGTTGGGAAGTGCTAATAAAAGGTATTCAGATACAATTGCTGGCATTCTTCCAGCGCAGAGTCGGTTTAAGCAGTAGATGCTTATGATTATCACTGGAATGTTGGGAGATCTCATGGGCAGATTAGTGCGCCAATAAATGTGACACATAGCTCTGCCCCATGGTTTTGAATGCTTAGGACCTAGGCTTTGTGTTAAACAGCCTTTACTCCCTCCAACCTCTCTCTCTCTCTAAAATTCATCAGTTCTTTCCTTCGTTACCTGATACTTGTGGGAGCAGTGATGGCCTACTGCAGACAAAGCTTTCAAAGACCTGCTGAATGAAGGAAATCTCAGGAGACTTCAGATGCTCGGTTGCTATTTGCAGGGACTCCAATGAGAATATATACTGTTTTGTGTACAGAGCATTCTTTTCCTCTCTCTTTGTTTTTTTAGGGATCCAGTTAATGAAACTATGATATCATTGTATAGAGATGGCCAACGTATTGGGGTTTCTTGTTTAGTGCTCTTTATTATTCATTTTCATCTACTAGCATTCGAGGGATTTCATCAATACACGGCATTGTGATGTTCTTAGGAGGAATGCTTCTGCCGAGCAATCAAAGATGGCGTCTCCCACTAGTGTCTGAACACCTTTATAATGAGAAGCAACGTAATTCAAAAAAAAAAGGGGGTTGATTATATGTAAGGGCCAATAAATGGAATCTAAACCTTGCAGATGGTTTAGGTAGAACTTTCCAGGGCAAAAAGATCATAGGTTCACCCTTATAAGATGACAGCTTGGTATAAAATGGATATTGCTTTATTTACCTTTTTTAATAATTCTGTAACGCATGTTGCTGCTGAAAGGCATACTGTCATGGGAAAACATGTTTTTTTTCAAAACACATCAGTTAATAGTGCTACTCCAGCAGAATTCTGCACTGAAATCTGTTTCTCAAAAGAGCAAACAGATTTTTTTATATTTAATTTTGAAATTTGACATGGGGCTAGACATATTGTCAGTTTCCCAGTTACCCCAGTCATGTGACTTGTGCTCTGATAAACTTCAGTCACTTTTTACTGCTGTACTGCAAGTTGGAGTGATATCCCCCCCCCCAGCAGCCAAACAACAGAACAGTGGGAAGGTAACCAGATAGCAGCTCCCTAACACAAGATAACAACACTCAATAGTAAAATCCAGGTCCCACTGAGACACATTCAGTTACATTGAGTAGGAGAAACAACAGCCTGCCAGAAAGCAGTTCCATCCTAAAGTGCTGGCTCTTTCTGAAAGCACATGACCAGGCAAAATGACCTGAGATGCACCTACACACCAATATTACAACTAAATACACTTGCTGGTTCAGGAATGAAATTTTATATTGTAGAGTGAATTATTTGCAGTGTAAACATTGTCATTTAGAAATAAAAATCCTGACAGAATCCCTTTAAAGTAGAATGTTTTTACTTAAACAACCAGGCAATTCTACAGTACAGACAATAGTCTGGATCAGACTGAAGAAAATAGGTTTTGGGGGTGACTTATGTGTGTTCTAAGTTAAATTCTGGGGTCATTAGGACTCGAAAGAGAGGATGGGAGAATTAAGGTAACAATGTTCTGTGCTGAGTCAGGCTGGATAAGGTAGATTAGAGCTAAAAGAGGATCATGTTTGATGCAAGGCTAATCTGTTGCTTATTTTGGTTTCAATAGATAACTATAGACTAGCCGAGATATTAGTTCAACAGCTATGTGTGTGAAAAAAGGGCAAGTGAAGCTGAATGTGTATTTTCGGTTTGATGTTATTGTTTTTTGTTTGTTTTGGGTTTTTTTTTTTTCTCCCGCTACAACCATATTTTCCTTTCAATTCTTTCAGAGATCTTACACGTTGGTTGTTGAAGCGTGGGATTACAATAATGACACTAATGGTAAGTAAGTGAAGGTTTGTGCTTGTGTGTGCGCACGTAACAGCCAACCATCTGGGACAAAAGTATATGGAAAACAGCAGCAATCGGCAGCGGCCAAAATGCCCCTGGCAAGAAAGCAGGTGGACCTGTGGGCATTAGCCAGAGGGCTTCCCATGAAATAACATTAGGAGTAGTGACGGACAGATAGGGTGTTCCCTTTCCTAGGAAACATATTTGGTTTGTAATGACAGGGAAAAGATTTGGCCCAGTAACCAGTCACAACCAGAGAAACTCTACTGCTGAAAGATCTAAATGGGGATAAACTTAAATAACACCAATCGTCCAGTAGATGATGTACCTGCCTGAATTCCTAAGATTCCTAAAACGAAGATCGGATTGGACGTGAAACTCGTGAACTCCTTGTATCCTTTAGAGCAAGGGTCCCCAACCTTTTTTTACCCGTGAGCCACACCATATTCAATTGTGAAAAAGTTGGAGAGCAACATGAATATGCAAAAAGTCCCAAATATAGGCTGTGATTTGCTTTTGATAGCCCCTATTTGGACTTGCAGCCTAAAGGAGGCTCTACTTGGCAGTACACGTTGTTTTTCTGCAACTAAAGCTAGCCTTCAAATCAGGAATTCAGAAATAAGCACCTGTTTTAAGGCCACTGGGAGCAACATCCAAGGGGTCGGATAGCAACTTATTGCTCATGAGCCACTGGTTGAGGATCACTGCTTTAGAGTGTCAAGGAAAGAAAATGCCCCCCGTTGGATGTCATATAAACTAAAATGTAGTAGGACAGTGATCCTCAACCAGTAGTTTGCAGGCAACATGTTGCTCTCCTACCCCTTGGATGTTGCTCTCTGCGGCCTCAAAGCAGGTGATTATTTTTCAATTCTAGGCTTGGAGGCAAGTTTTGGTTGTATAAAAACCAGGTGTACTGCCAAACAAAGCCTCCTGTAGTCTGCCGCTCAACATAAGAGCCACCAGATAGCCAATCACAGCCCTTATTTGCTCCCCAACTCTTTTTATTTTTTAATGTGGCCAACGGGTAAAAAAGGTCGGGACCCCTGTAGTAGGAGATCAGCAATCAACAACAGATTCTCCCTAGCTCTGTAACCAATAGCCATTAAGCTTTAGCTCTTACTGGTCTGGTGTTGTCAAAATAATGAAAGAAAAATGTTGTTGGTTGCTATGAGTTACTGGCTTAGGGACAACTTTTTTTTACATTACCTCCCCCCCCCACACACACACATTGTCTCCTCGTTCTACACTCTGTCTTCTGCATTGTGTGTTTATTCCTGTGTTAATTGGGCCAATGTGGCTTTCATGGAGGCCTGCCTTTATTTGTAAATAAGCATATTTCTTCTGTTTAGAATTTAGAACAGAGCCATGAAACTGAATCTAAATAATTTAAGCCGTTTTCAGTTACAAGCATGAGAAATGTCTCTAGCAAGTCAAATATTCACATATATAGTAGAGTTGAGATCGAACATCATTGATCAACCAGTTCTAGACTAAATGCTAGGGAGAGTGCAGAACGGCGACAAAGCATTTCTATAAAACATAAGTATCTTTTTTACAGTGAGGAGTTTTTAAGTTACCCTTATTTGCACCCCTAAAAATAGTTCTACTCACCCCCGAGGATGAAAAAGTCTGAATCAGAAACCTGTTGAGGTTGTATATAAGTCAATGGGAGAAGTCCCAATGATTTTTTGTTGTGTGCTGGGTTTCGTGCAATGCCCCAACGTTTTTTTGAGTTTAAGGGCAAAAAAGCATAAGAAATTGGAGTTTTCAGGGGGGAAAATCTGAAAAAAACTTCAAAATAGGATGAAAAAGCTGAAAAAATCTTGAAAAATCAGATTTTTTTTCCCGCAAAGCAAATTATTGGGGAAATGTAAAGTGTAAAATACCCGAGCGGATTTGATCGGAGTTTGTAGCAGAAAATTTTGAGATAAAATCGGGCTATGATAAATAACCCCCATAGTTCTACAAAGACAATGATATATAAATACTTCCTTTCCTCATACGGCATCTAGAAGTTTATCCTCCAAGGACTGTAATGAATTCCAAATGTTTATTTGTTTTCCCCAAGTCCATTTATCAGCCAGCCAGTGTAGTAAATGGACCTTAAAATTAGTTTTACTACTTAAAACCACCCCCAGCCCATGTGCATTTTGTCTGTTTACCAATTAAATTTAAATGTTTTCTGATAATTCTTCACCTCGCGGCTAAGAGTCCAGCCGGCTGCAGGTCGTAAGTCAGTGTTAGATGGTTTAAGTCATAAGGGCCAGCGTAGCGAGTGAAATACCACGGCTGTGTACAATATTCCGGCTGCCTGTGAAATATTATTTCAGGTTATCGCTTTATACATGTTTTAAAAAAAAAAAAACTTTTTTCCTGGTATAAACTGTGCACGGAATGAAAAAAGTATTTTTTAACTGATTTTTATTTACCGCCAAGAACATTTGTGATACATTAAAAGTGAAAGGAGACAGTATAGGCTCCGTTCCATATTTATGTTGTGTGTTCTTTGTGCAGACCCTGGTGATCTCATAGACAAAGCCCTCCATTCTGGGATGATTAACCCAAGTCGGCAATGGCAAACCCTGAAGCAGAACGCCGGCATGACGCATTTCGATTACCAGATTCGGGTCATTTGCGACGAGCATTATTACGGTTTCGGCTGCAACAAGTTTTGTCGCCCGCGGGATGACTTTTTTGGACACTACACGTGTGATCAGAACGGCAACAAGACCTGTTTGGAAGGCTGGATGGGGCCTGAATGTAACAAAGGTATATGCTTAACTTTATGGCCTTTAATTAAGGTTCCATGAATACAATTTGTTTTGGCGTAGACGGCAGAGACACACGTGGAGATTCTGCCGCCCGGCGTCAAATCGCCTCTTCTTCGGGAAACTAATCTCCCCGCCGGCTACAATCTAAATCACCGGCGGGATGGCACTTGGAGCGCTTCATTTTATGAAGTTGCCTCACGAGGAAACTTCGGGCGACTTCGGAAAACAAAGCGCTCTGAGTGCCATCCGCCGGCGATTTAGATTCTAGCCTGCGGAAAGGCATTGCGGGGAGATTATAGTCACCCAAAGAAGAGACGATTTGTTGCTGAGCGACTAATCTCCCCCAAATCGCATTGTGTGCCTCTACCCTAAATAGTAGATTACTCAGTCCTATCAGCATCAACTCATTGGATGACCCTTAACATTAAAGGAAAAGAATGTCATTTGTGTCATTACTGAATTCAAAATGATTAAATATTACATAAAAAAATACAATTACAGGTATGGGATCTGTTATCCAGAATGCTCAGGACCTGGGGTTATCTGGATAAAGGATCCTTCTGTAATTTTGATCTTAATACCCTAAGGGGTACATTTATCAAGGGTCGAATTTACAGTTCATGGGAGTTTGTAAAAACTCACAAACTCCCATGAAGTCAGAATTCGAATAAAAACATCTAATAAAAATTTAGAATTTTACAAACTCGGGTGAATGGGATCAACCCGCAAACTTGAATCAAATTTTAATTGAATTTGATTCTAATTTTATTTCCTGAAAATCTAGGGGCTTTTTTTGAAGAAAGAACTTAAAACAGCAATTCGTCAGGTTTAAGGTGGCGAATAGTCAAATTCGAATTCTTAAAGGGATAGTACATGATCAATTCCCGGGATTCTAATTTTTTTTAAAAACTCAAATCGAATTTTAACTATTTTCTAGTCGAATTTCACTAAAATAAACTAGAAAATTTCAAAATTCGAATTTTCACTTCAACCCTTGATAAATCTGCTCCTAAGTCTACTAGAAAATGTCAGCGTTAAATGACCCCAATAGGCTGGTTTTGCTTCCAGTAAGGATTAATTATATCTTAGTTGGGATCAAGTACAAGCTACTGTTTTATCAATACACAGAAAAGGGAAATCATTTCTAAGAATGTGGATTATTTGGATAAAATGGGGTCCATGGGAAACAGCCTTTCTGTAGTTTAGGTGTTTCTGGATAATGGATCCCAAACCTGTATATAAAAATATACTTCTTCAGGCATTGTTATAGAATATTGCACATATAGAGACTCATTTACAAACACTGTATTTTCCACCAGCGCAGTAACTCACAGCAACCAATCAGAGATTTGTTTCCATTATTTTATCTGCAGTAGACTGATAAAAGCTTATTGCTGATTGGTTGCTGTGTGGCAAACCTGCCCAGAGTTGGTAAATGAGCCCCATTATATCAGACATAGGCTTTATCATCTGTTGTTTTTTTTTTGTGTGTGTGTTTTTAGCAATATGTCATCAAGGCTGCAGCACAAAACACGGTACTTGCAAGACGCCAGGAGAGTGCAGGTAAATTAGTTACCTTTCTACTTTGAAGATTTTAGGGGCAATGATTGAAGGGTTTTGCCGTCTGCGTTGGCATGAAAAGTTTATTGTCCTGCAGAATGGTGCTTTAGAAATGAATCGCTTAGCTGTTTATGTTTCACATGTATTGGATCTATTCATAGGGGAATAACCAGGTATCCCTTTAAAGCTCTGGCACTTAAAGGAGAACTAAACCCTAAAAATGCCATGTTTTATATACTGAACTTATTGCACCAGCCTAAGGGAAGGGGCACGCGGGCAGATTCTGGGAGATTTAGTCACCTGGCGACTAATCGCCTCTTTTTCAGGGCGACAATCTCCCTGAACTGCCTTCCGCCTGCTATAATGAGAAAACGCGGCGCTTCGATTTCCGAAGTTGCCTCACGAAGAAACTTTGGGCGACTTCAGTAATTGAAGCGCCGCAAGTGCATTGCTGCAGGCGATTTTTCATTTTAGCAGGCGGAAGGCAGTTGGGGGAGATTTTCGCCCCGAAAAAGAGGCGATTAATCTCCCCGAATGTGCCCGTGCCCTAAAGTTCGAGCTTGTCAATAGCAGCAATGATCCAGGACTTCAAACTTGTCACAGGGGGTCACCATCTTGGAAAGTGTCTGTGACACTCACATGCTCAGTGGGCTCTGATTGGCTGTTGAGAAGCTAAGCTTAGGGCTCGTCACTAATTATCCAGCAGAAAATGAGCTTCCCTGGCTGTAATATAAGCTGATGCTACAGGTTTGCTGATTATTAAATTCTGATGCTAATTGCACTGGTTTCTGTGCTGCCATGTAGTAATTATCTGTATTAATTACTAATCAGCCTTATATTGTGACATTTCTATTCTATGTGTACTGTATATTGTGAGTGGCTCCCTAAGCTCAGTAAGTGACAGCAGCACAGAGCATGTGCAGTGAATCAGCAGAAAAGAAGATGGGGAGCTACTGGGGCATCTTTGGAGACACAGATCTTTACTGCTAAAGGGCTGTGGTTGCCTTGGGCTGGTACAGAAGCACAAAACATCATGTACAACATTTCTACCTACTCCTTTAGTTAGGCTTTAGTTCTCCTTTAACGGGTTAATACACTCTGGTGACCATCCTCCAAGCCAAGTCTTTCAGTTATTCTTTAGAGTGGGATTAGGCAAGTCTTTGGGTTCCTTTGCTGCTGGGAGCCAACACCTGAGTGCTGAGAGGTAAATGGCTGGGATGGAATCTCGTCCGTAGACGCTGCTTGTCGCTGGCCTTTGAAGTTGACACTGTCCTGGCTTATACACAATGGGTTTAGCCTCCCCCTCTCACCATTTCATCATTAAAATACCGCCTTAGCTTCAAGTTACAGATCTTCTTTTATTTCAGCCATTTTTGGGGCTGTTCCTGTGTTGCATGTTTTCCGTTCGTGGTTAACGCAATGTGCGGTAAAAACGCTGTTCTATATTTGCTTCCTACGCTCGAGTAACTTTGTTTTGTGTCTAATAATGGAGCTTTCTGTACAGCTTTAATGTTATTATTATAACCTAGTGCTCTGTGTAAAGAGACAAAGATGGCTTGTTTATAAGGTTAAACATGTAATAAAAACAAGAGATGGTAATGTACTTGCGCTTCAGGGCTGAAGGGCAAATCTGATTTTCCCCATTAGAGTTTACTGTTAGGGTAAGGGCACACGCTCAAATTCGGGGAGATTAGTCGCCTGGCGACAAATCTCCTCTCGTTCGGGCCGACTAATCTCCCCGAACTGCCTTCCTGCCGACTGGAATGCATTGTGGGGAGATTACTCACCCAAAGAAGAAGCGATTTGTTGGTGGGTGACTAATCTCCCCGATTCTCCATGTGTGTCTCTGCCCTAAAGGTAAGGGAACACGCTAAGAATGAGGGGGGTTTAGTCGCCCGGCAATTTGGACGACTAATCTGCCTGAAAAGCCTTCCCGCCAGCTAGAATCGAAATCAACGGCGGGATGGTACTCGGATCACTTTGTTTGCCAAAGTCGCCCGAAGTTTCCTCGTGAAGCAACGCCCGGCAACAAATCTCCTCTTCTTCGGGGCGACTAATCTCCCCGAACTGCCTCCCCTGCCTTCCCACCCGCTAGAATGAAAATCGTGAGGCAACTTTGGGCAACTTCGGAAAACGAAGCGACCCGAGTGCCATCCCGCCGGCGATTTACATTGTAGCCGGCGGGGAGGCAGTGCGGGTAGATTAGTCGCTCCGAAGAAGACGAGATTTGTCGTCTGGGCGACTAATCTCGCCGAATTGCAGCGTGTGTCTCTGCTCTTAAGTTTAAAAAACAGTGCCAAAAAAAAAAAAAATCCAACATTCCATTGCGTCAACCTCAATCTGGCAAAAATGAAGCTCGCTCTGTAAGAGGCAGCACATGGGCAGGATATGCACATCCTCACTTTAACAACATTAATTAAAGGAATTGTTCAGTATAAAAATAAAAACTGGGTAAATAGATAGACTGTGCAAATAAAAAATGTATCTAATATAGTTAGTTAGCCAAAAATGTAATGTATAAAGTCTGGAGTGACTGGATGTGTAACATAATAGCCAGAACACTACTTCCTGCTTTTCAGCTCTCTTGCTTTCCACTGATTGGTTACCAGGCAGTATCCAATCAGAGACTTGAGGGGGGGCACATGGGTCATATCTGTTGCGTTTGAATCTGAGCTGAATGCTGAGGACCAATTACAAACTCACTGAACAGTTATGTCCCATGTGGCCCCCCTTATAGTCAATGACTAACTCAGAGTTAGAGATCTGAAAAGCAGGAAGTAGTGTTCTGGTTATTATGTTACACATCCACTCACTCCAGCCTTTATACATTACATTTTTGCCTAAATAACTATATTAGAAACATTTTTTTATTTATCTATTTACCCAGTTTTTATTTTTACACTGGACTGTTCCTTTAAAGGTGAATGGTGTGTTGCTTGGCAGGTGGAGTTCCCAGTGAGACTGGTATTGAGGTCCATGATTGTGGTCCTGAGACATAAAACAGTTTTAGGTGTCCAGTGATCTGCCCGTTTGTCCTGAAGAATAAACACGAATCGTTGTGTCAGAACAGCAGGGAATGTTTCCTCATGTTTAGGCCTTTCTCTCCGTTCCTCTCACCTCCCACTCGCAGACCGGACACGCACTATTGCTCCTATTTGCTTAAGGTGCAACTTTCCCACAGTCCATTTGCATAGCAACAAAAAAGCCATGTTGGGTTTTAGTCCGAGAGATGGGGGAAAGGCTAATGACGGACTGGGTCCTGGTATCATTCCTGGAGCCATATTTAAGGCCATTAGCCTGTGCTAATCATCTGTGTTAGAACATAAACCATATGAGAGGCTGAAGGAATGATAAACTCGTTCATTCACAGGTTCAGGAATAACGATTACAATTAAAAGCACAGGCAGCCTAGGGAATTCCAGTTGTTGGCAGATAACTGTCCGGGGATGCTGGGTATTGTAGTCCTGCCAGCAGTTGTTCTATAAATAACTATCATTTTAAAGGGGTCGTTCACCTTCCAAACACTTTTTTCCGTTGAGTTGTTTTCAGTTCACGAGAAATAAAGACTTGTTTTCAATTACTTTCCATCTTTTATTTTTGTTTTCTCCAAAGTTGAAAGTTTAATGTCCCTGTCTCTAGTGTTTCAGTCTGGCAGCTCGGTGATGCGCCGAATCGCCCTCCCTACACCCGCACCCGCCAAACTTCCGGGTTCCTTTTATAGACCTGCCCCACCGATGATGTCACAAAATGGGCGGGGTGAGCAGGCGCAAGGTTATAAAACAGGAAGTCGGAAGCAGGCAGGGAGAGCAGGAGGAAGAGCTTGACTCGGAACCGCCCACCACCTGCAAATGGGGATGGGAGATCGGCCGACCCGACCAACATACGGGTAAACCCGCGGGGATCGGGCCCGGCCTGCACATCGCTACCAGCAGCATCTGAACTGTTACAGTTTGTTACATTTAGTTGATCCATTTCTCTTAGTAACTATTGTATCAATTCTAACAGTTGTCTTTAATGAAACCCAGAGATTCCGCTCAGCAGGGACAAAGAAATGTATCAACTAAATGTATCAATTTAGATCAGTTAGGGCTGAAACACACGGTGCACCTTCTTCAGATCCGACACGATGAGATGAAGCGGATGTGACGACACAGATGCGCAGAATATAATTAATTTAGCACATGGGCAGATTCGGGGAGATTTAGTCTGCTGGCGACTAATCGCTTCTTCTTCGGGGGTCGACAATCTCCCTGAACTGCCTGCTAAAATAAAAAATCGCCTGCGGCAATGCACTCGCGGCGCTTCAATTTCCGAAGTCGCCGGAAGTTTCCTCGTGAGGCGACTAAATCTCCCCGAATCTGCCCGTGTGCTAATGCTCTTAAGGGGTTGTCCTTTGAGTTAACTTTTAATATGATGTACAGAGGGATATTCTGAGACAATTTGCAATCGGTTTTCATTTTTTATTATTTGTGGTTTTGGAGTGATTGATTCCGCAGCTCTCCGGTTTGCAATGTCAGCGATCTGGTTGCTAGGGCCTAAATTATCCTAGCAACTGTGCACTAATTTGAATAAGAGACTGGGGTATGAATAGGAGAAAGATGAGTAAATAAAAAATACCGCACGTGGAATCTTCATCCGACAGTCGCGTCATTTCGGATGCACGCAGCTTGTAGCTCCAGCATTCCTATTACTTTATATTCGGCTCATCCGTCTCATCACATTCCGCAAGACGCAGCCCTTCAAAGAGAATTCAACCGTAAAGTAAAAAAAACCCCTACCCTACATAGACCCCCTCCCTCCCCCCCCCCCCAGCTTAGCTGCTCCCCCAGGTTAATGCTCCTAACTCTTTACTTACCCCTCGGTGCAGATTCTGTCCAGCCGAGTTCACGACAGCCTTCTTCCGGCTCTTTGGTAATCATCCGAATGAGACCGGCGTTTCGGCAATTTAAGCGACTTTCGGTGCATGCGCAGTTGTCGCTCCAACTGCGCATGCGCCGATATGGCACTTCAATATTAGAAAAACAATAGAAAGTAATTGGAAAAAATCTTTATTTCTGGGGAACAATCTGAAACCAACTGAACTGGAAAAAGTGAGATTTTTTTAATTTGTTGAATCCCCTGCAGCCTTTCAGATAAGCTAGCAGGGAGTTTTAGTTTAAAGGGGAACTATCGCGAAAATGAGAATGTAATATAAGCTTCCTCATACTGAAATAAGAAATTTTCTTAATACAACCAATTAAAAATTCTGTACCGTTTCTGAAATAATCAAGTTTATATTCACTATCCGTCTCTCAGCATCTGTTTCTCTTTATTCTGTCTTCATGCAGCAGTTGGGTGTCAGATATTCACTGACAGTTAGATCCAATATATCTTATAGGGGGGCTCCTTTCCTAGCAGATGTATTAGAACTCACTCAAATAACTGATTCCAGTGCAAACACAATCTAACAAAATAACTGCCTTTTGCACAAATCCTGCATGTAGAGAGACGTGATGTCTGGTGAGTTTAATAGAGTGAGCTCTAATACATCTTCTAGGCAAAAGGAGCCTGGGATCATACCAATATTTCGGTCTAAACCAGTAAAATTGGGCTCAGGAATTTCTCTGCCGGCTATTTCAGAGACTAAAGCCTGAGCTTTGTAATTAAAGCTGCTCTTAATAAGACTTTATGGGATAACTGCTTATTAGCCTTCTTTTTAACAAAATGTGCGTTGCTGTGTTAATTTTGACAAGGCTTCTGAACTTTATTATATTTATTAAGGGTTTTACTTGATCTTTTCCATAATTCGGAGAACTGGTTCCCTGCATTCCGCTGTCCTCGATGGAATTCGCTAGGGCTTAGGTGCAGTGCAATGTCTGTTCTTACTTAAGATAAAAATTACAGGGGATGATTAATCTCACACAGGGAGGCTTTTACACACTGCACACATTCATGCCTTGGGAAAACGCCTAAAAGCCTTGGGATTGAGTCACACAGATTTTATTTGCCAATTTAGGGGCTGCTTCACATTATGGCTCATGGTGTTCACTGCCTATCAGTTGTGTGTGAATGGCCTCCATAAATAAGTGACTTATTGGGTGTCCGTTCCAAACTTGTTGAGATTTCCCATTTAGAGAGATCAGCAACAGATCCCGTTGACTTGCTGCCAAGAACTGGGATTTATAATAGGGATGGCCTTAAATGGGTTGTTCACCTTTAAATTAACCTTTAATATGATGTAGAAAGTGATGTTTTCAGACAAATTGCAATTTGGTTTTGGTATTTGTGGTTTTCGAGTTATTTTGTTTTTATATTCAGCGGCTCTACAGTTTGCAATGTCAGCAATTTGGTTGCTAGGGAACACATTACCCTAGCAACCATGCACTGATTTAAATAAGAGACTGGAATAGGTGAGGGTCAGAATAGAAAGAGCTGTAATAAAAAGTAGGGATGCACCAAATCCACAATTTGGGATTCAGCCAAATCCTTGGTGAAAGATTAGACCAAACCCGAATCTTAATTTGCATATGCAAAATAGGAAAGGAAAAAGTGGAAACTATTATTTCTGACTTTATGGCCCAGATTCTAGGGTACATGATAGAATTCAGACTCTGCATTCTAGGGAAAAAGTAGCAATAACAAAATATTCGTAGCCTTACAGAGCATTGGGGTCAGTGAACATTTGAAGGCTGGAAAGAGTTAAAAAAAAAAAAAAAGGGAAGAAAAGTCACGTGATTTCCATAACCACCCCTAATTTACATATGCAAATTAGGATTCAGTTCGGCCAGGGCACAAGGATATGGCTGAATCCGAATCCTGCTGAAAAGCAGCAATAACAAAATATTAAAAAAATCCTAATAAAAAGTAGCAATAACAAAATATTAAAAAATTCTAATAAAAAGTAGCAATAACAAAATATTGAAAAAAAATCCTAATAAAAAGTAGCAATAACAAAATATTAAAAAAATCCTAATAAAAAGTAGCAATAACAAAATATTAAAAAATCCTAATAAAAAGTAACAATAACAAAATATTAAAAAATCCTAATAAAAAGTAGCAATAACAAAACATTAAAAAATTCTAATAAAAAGTGGCATTAACAAAATATTAAAAAATCCTAATAAAAAGTAGCAATAACAAAATATTAAAAAAATCCTAATAAAAAGTGGCAATAACAAAATATTAAAAAAATCCTAATAAAAAGTGGCAATAACAAAATATTAAAAAAATCCTAACAAAAAGTGGCAATAACAAAATATTAAAAAAATCCTAATAAAAAGTAGCAATAACAAAATATTAAAAAAATCCTAATAAAAAGTAGCAATAGCAAAATATTAAAAAATCCTAATAAAAAGTAGCAATAATAAAATATTAAAAAATCCTAATAAAAAGTAGCAATAACAAAATATTAAAAAATCCTAATAAAAAGTGGCAATAACAAAATATTAAAAAATCCTAATAAAAAGTAACAATAACAAAATATTAAAAAATCCTAATAAAAAGTAGCAATAACAAAACATTAAAAAATTCTAATAAAAAGTGGCATTAACAAAATATTAAAAAATCCTAATAAAAAGTAGCAATAACAAAATATTAAAAAAATCCTAATAAAAAGTGGCAATAACAAAATATTAAAAAAATCCTAATAAAAAGTGGCAATAACAAAATATTAAAAAAATCCTAATAAAAAGTGGCAATAACAAAATATTAAAAAAATCCTAATAAAAAGTAGCAATAACAAAATATTAAAAAAATCCTAATAAAAAGTGGCAATAACAAAATATTAAAAAATCCTAATAAAAAGTGGCAATAACAAAATATTAAAAAAATCCTAATAAAAAGTAGCAATTACAAAATATTAAAAAATCCTAATAAAAAGTAGCAATAGCAAAATATTAAAAAATCCTAATAAAAAGTAGCAATAATAAAATATTAAAAAATCCTAATAAAAAGTAGCAATAACAAAATATTAAAAAATCCTAATAAAAAGTAGCAATAACAAAATATTTAAAAAAATCCTAATAAAAAGTAGCAATAATAAAATATTAAAAAATCCTAATAAAAAGTGGCAATAACAAAATATTAAAAAATCCTAATAAAAAGTAACAATAACAAAATATTAGTAGCCTTACAGAGCATTGGGGTCAAGGGCCATTTGAAGACTGGAAAGAGTCAAAAGAAAAGGGAAAAAAATAAACAAGGAAGACAAATTGCAAAGTTGCTTAGAATTGGCCATTCTATAACATTCCAAAAGTGAACCACCCCATTAAAGTGGTCTCAGAGTCGCATTCTATCGCATACCCTAGAATCTGGGCCAAAAAGTCAGAAATAGCAGTCAGAACACAAAAATGCAATTTTTTTTCCTAATTCTGTATCAAGCGCTTGTCCGTTTTGTGAACCAAATGGTTAAATGGCAATTTTTTTTTTTATTGTTTCAGGAAAACAAAAGTTAATATAAAGCCCTTTCTAACTTTATTTCTTCCTGAACTCTTTTTATTTATTTTTTTTAAGACAGGAAAGCGACATTTCCATTGTTCCCCGGCTTTTTCTCTTGGGCACGCAATGGATTGTCTGTTCTGCCGTGGTCTCGAGATTGATTTGTCGAGGGCACCCACCCTCCCTGTCCCTCCCTGTCTCCTTTAAATGACCTGAGAATAGAGTTTTATTGTGTCCCGTGGCACCATGCTGGGTCTCCCGGAACAGTTATTCTTTTGTGGAGACTTTGGCAAAACTGCTAGTGGGTTTATGTACAAGAAACCACCAAAAAATCCCACCCTGTTTGAGTCTTATGGGCGTCGCTGGGTGATAAGATTTCCCTTTTGCATTGGCACCGAACACTGAAATCAGATTTTTTATTCCTACATGTTCTAGATGTCAATATGGATGGCAAGGGCAGTACTGCGACAAATGCATTTCTCACCCGGGATGTGTCCATGGCACTTGCAATGAACCGTGGCAGTGTCTGTGTGAAACCAACTGGGGCGGTCAGCTGTGTGACAAAGGTAAAGTAGAACTGTCTCTCCCCTGCTGGGAGTCCAAGCACCGCACTCAGCACTACATTAGCGCCCTCAATAGATACCCACAGGCTAGAAATCAGCTATTGATTCATATATGCACCTTGCTTGGGTTGAATGGGTATATGAGCCCTCAATAGATGTTAAAGTAAATAGAGAAATATTGTTTTTTCAGTTAGTTGCAAAGGCAGAATTCAGGGCAGAGGCAAAGCCTCGTTAGATTTGTTGGAGGTAATTTAGACACGTTAATGACGGTCTAATTAGGCTTGTGTGCAGTAATGCTCTCCTACCATTGTAAAGTCAAACTATCGGCAACAACAACCACAACAAATATTTGCCACAGCCGAACAAAAGCACCGAGAATTCAAGTAACTGCCGGTGCATGAGAATAAGGGCAGAGACACGCTGCTGTTTCGGGCGATTAGTCGTCCAGCGACAAATCGTTTCTTCTTCGTGCGACTAATCTCCCAGAACTGCCTTCCTGCCGGCTAGAATGTCAATCGCCAGCGGGATGGCAATCGGAACACTTCGACCTTCCGAAGTCGCTCAAAGTTGCCTCACGAGGAGACTTCGGAAACTTCAGTCACTCTTTACTGCTGTACTGCAAGTTGGAGTGATATCACCCCCTCCCTTTTCCCCCCAGCAGCCAAACAAAAGAACAATGGGAAGGTAACCAGATAGCAGCTCCCTAACACAAGATAACAGCTGCCTGGTAGATCTAAGAACAACACTCAATAGTAAAATCCAGGTCCCACTGAGATACATTCAGTTACATTGAGAAGGAAAAACAGCAGCCTGCCAGAAAGCATTTCTCTCCTAAAGTGCAGGCACAAGTCACATGACCAGGGGCAGCTGGGAAATTGACAAAATGTCTAGCCCCATGTCAGATTTCAAAATTGAATATAAAAAAACCTGTTTGCTCTTTTGAGAAATGGATTTCAGTGCAGAATTCTGCTGGAGCAGCACTATTAACGGATTCATTTTGAAAAAAAATTTTTTTCCCATGACAGTATCCCTTTAACTTAAAGGCGAACCACCCCTTTAACTTTTATGTTGTAAAAGTGTCTTGGGATATATAGACCCTTTGTCCATCCATTCAGCAGGGTGAAAGGGAGCATCACACTTTTACTATGAGGATTAAGGCTGAAATGATGTGTCTCAATGTCATTTTCTAATGCTCGTTTACACAGATCTCAATTACTGCGGTACTTACCAGCCGTGTCTCAATGGAGGCACCTGCAGCAACACCGGCCCTGACAAATACCAGTGTTCCTGCTCTGAAGGCTACTCGGGACAAAATTGTGAAATTGGTAAGTTTTTTTTGTTTTTTTTTTGGTAGAATTTCTCTGCTGCCTATAAAAGAAATCAGGTGTCCGTCTCCAAATCCCTGTAAATCTGCACATGTCCTTTGCCCCGTGAATGCAGCGTTGTTATTCCCGCATGAAAGCGGTTAAAGTGCTCGTTTATCTCACCCCTCCCTGACGGAGAAGACGATGGGAATGTGTCGGTCCTGGCCGGGACTCAAGTCGGTCTAAGCTATGGCACGTTGGTCAGCTCAGCAGGAAACGTTATTTCCTCCTTGTTTGAAGTTCTGTTAAAGCAAGAACTGTTAATAAGAATAAGATATAGGAGAATTAGTGCTGGTCACATCTTCCAGGGCAAGGTGGTCTGGTTACGGAATAGAAGCCGCGGCAAAAGACTTTTTTTTTTAATTTATTTATTTTTCTTCTCCACCCCCCCCCTCCTTGTCGTCCCTTTTTGTTAGTGACATTCCTGAACATTGAATAATTAAAAGTTATTTGTTTTTGTTTAATTCAGCTGAACATGCCTGTCTCTCTGATCCCTGCCACAATGGGGGAAGTTGCTCAGAAACATCTGTGGGCTTTGAATGTCAATGTGCCGGAGGCTGGACGGGCCCCACATGCAGCATCAGTGAGTGTCTCTTCATGGGAACGTCATGGGAACGCCATGGGAACTCCGCCCCGGCCTCTTCTAACCTGGAACCTTCTCTTTCTAGATATCGACGAGTGCTCTCCCAATCCGTGTGGCTACGGTGGGACCTGTCAGGACTTGGTCGATGGCTTTAAATGCATTTGTCCTTCTCAATGGACGGGGAAAACATGCCAAATTGGTAATTGATTTTTTTTTTTTTTATAATTTACCCAAACGCTCATTACCAGCAATGCCTTCTGTTATCTAATCCAACATTTTGGACATGGCGCTCCAAAACCTTTTGATTATAGATCCTATAACGATATAACAAGTTCTTGCCGTTCAGCGTAATTGAGGTTGACTCTTAGGGGGGAATTCACAAAAGTGTCAGGAACGAAAAAAAGTCTTAAAAATGTCTTTAAAATGTCGTAGAAAGTGTCGTAGCAACAGCCGACAAATTCACAGAGCATTTCTCCCCCAATTCTTTGACATGTACGACACTTAAAATAAAGGGGGTGACAGGAAAAAATGTTTTTTTATTTATTAATTAATAATTTTTTTTTTGTTGTTTTTATGTATTTGTGTATACAGATAAATGTATTTAATGAGCTGAGATGACCATGCAATGAGAAAAAATTTATTGCTGTATTGTTTTGATATGTGCTGTACTTTTTTGTTTTAACAAGAAAAAAACTGAATAAATAAAAAAAAAAATTAGTGTCGTTTAAAGTGGGCGTGGTTTTTTCGGCGCCACTTTTCCAGACATTTTTATGAATTACTCGTAAACTCATTTTTTTTTTTTTTTACCGACAATTTTTCAGACACTTTAGGCTCTCCAAAATGAAAATTGTCTTTTGAAAAGTCTTGGTAAATGCCGTTTGTACGATGAAAAGATATACGGCATTTTAGAAAATTGTCGGACTTACGAGACATTCAGAGACGGTAACATCTGCCTTTGTGAATTTGCCGTTCATACGACATTTTACAAATTTGTCGAACGCCACTTCTGGGGTTACTTTACCGACACTTTACTTATTTTACTGACACTTTTGTGAATTCCCCCCTTACAGCGGCGAGCTGTGTGAATTCCTTAATTCATAAGTATATTTGTTAAAGGAGAAGGAAAGTCATATTGCACTTGGGGGTGCCAAATGTTAGGAACCCCCAAGTGATTGTATTGACTTACCTGAAACCCCGGGCTGGTGCTCTATCAGCAGAAAACTGCACCGGCCCGGGGTTATTTGAGTAAGCACCACGGAGAGATCCTCTTCCAGCATCTTCTTGCTTCAAATTTCCCGGGGCAAAGACACATACACAGTTGAATGAAATAGTGAATTTTTAGTTAAAGTTCGCCTTTTTGTTCTACTGCACAAAGGAAGAGGATCGCTCCGTTGTGCTCACGGCTAGGGCTCCTATCAGCACAAAACTGCACCGGCCTGGAGTTATACCAGTGAGCACCACGGAGCGATCTTCTTCCAGCTTCTTCATTCTTCGCTCGGCTGCGAAGACTAAAAAGTCGACTATTCCGTTCAACTGCGCATGCGTCTCCCCCGGGAAATATGAAGAAAGAAGAAGCCAGAAGAGGATCACTCCGTGGTGCTCGCATGAATAACCCCTGGGCCGGTGCAGTTTTCTGCTGATAGGAGCCCCGGCTCCTGCACCGGCCCAGGGTTTCAGGTAGGGATGCACCGAATCCAGTTTTTTGGATTCGGCCAAACCACAGAATCCTTCGTGAAAGATTCGGCTGAATACCGAACCGAATCTGAACCCTAATTTGCATATGCAAATTAGGGGTGGAAAGGGGAAAACATTTTTTACTTCCTTGTTTTCTGACAAAAAGGCATGCCCCTAATTTGCATATGCAAATTAGGATTCGGATTCTGTTCGGCTTGGCAGAAGGATTCAGCCGAATCCGAATCCTGCTGAAAAAGGCAGAATCCTGGCCGAATCCCGAACTGAATCCTGGATTCGGTGCATCCCTAGTTTCAGGTAAGTCAATAGAATCACTTGGGGGTGCCTAACATTTGGCATGAAGACTTTCCTTTTCCTTTAAAGTATCTGCTCCACATTTTTTCTTAATGGAATTTGATAGAGCAGAGGTATTAGTTACATTTAATAAAAAAGAAGAAATCTATATCCGCCGGGGGCAAGGAAAATGCAGCTCAAATAGAGATTAAAGAAGCGCCAATGTGTAGAGTTTTCTAAAGGCCCTTCTTACCGATCTTTTGTGCTTTTCTGTTTAATAAAAAGATGTTGCCGTCAGGAGGCCGCTGGCACTTAAAGGATTAGATTAACAGCTAAACCATAAACAAAGTTGTATATGAGAAACACTTAAACGTAATCATTCTCTGGGAAAGCGTTCCACCATGAGCCCGTGTTCTCCTCGGCTTGGTCCTGTGGGAAAATCGCTGTATCTTTTCAGCCGTGTCAACTCCCACAGACCGAGCAGTTTACAGCTGAGTTCCAAAATGTAGATGATCTCATGAAGAATGAGCTGTCTGCATTCCTTATGGAACGCTCTCATCTGGCTGACAATAGCCAAGGTTCTCCGCTGAAACGGTCAATTGCCTCTTGCTGTTCATAACCAGCGCCCCGAGAAAAAAAATGAAATAGGGGGTCTGCACCGAGCGTCACTGCTGGGTTACTTGTAATGGAGCGCGGGGGGGGGGTGGTAGTAGAATAATAAATGGCCCACCCAGTGTTATTGACATAGAACTGGCTAATAAATAATTATCCCCCCCCCCCAGACTTGTAACTCTCTTATTGACCTCTCCAACCTTATACAACATGGTGGAAAAATATAACACTTGTTTCCCCAGTAAGGGGTAAAAGATTAACAGCCTTGTGAGTAAAAAGTTACTGGTCTCTTATGTAACAAGTCCCTGGGCATTCAGTTTTGCTTTTATTTAGCGGCCCCAGTGTTTCCCCTCCAGTACTGATGTAAAGTGGCACAAACATGGCCGTCTCACCTTCCATCTTTGGCCCACTTTGGTGGCAAACTGTGAGGCTCACTGAATAGTAAATGGAATATTAGTACCGGTATAGTAAAAGGTTGCACATGGGACTTGCCTATGTACAAAGCTTCAGAAATCTGATTGGCGTGTGTATTTATATGGCGTATATTCTGTATACACTGAGTAGGGATGCACGGAATGCAGGATTCGGTTCGGGATTCGGCCAGGATTCTGCCTTTTTCAGCAGGATTCGGCCGAATCCTTCTGCCCAGCCGAACCGAATCCGAATCCTAATTTGCATATACAAATTAGGGGCGGGAGGGAAATTGCGTGACTTTTTGTCAGAAAACAAGGAAGTAAAAAATGTTTTCCCCTTCCCACCCCTAATTTGTATATGCAAATTAGGGTTCGGTATTCGGCCGAATCTTTTACGAAGGATTCGGGGGTTGGGCTGAATCCAAAAAAGTGGATTCGGTGCATCCCTAACACTGAGCAGCCACATTGACGTTCAGAGCTTTTAACGTTTCCATTTTGTTTCGCTCTTTTAAGATGCCAACGAGTGTGAAGCCAAACCCTGCGTGAATGCCAACTCCTGCAGAAACCTGATCGGTAGCTTTTATTGCAATTGCCTCCCTGGATGGACGGGACAGAACTGTGACACAAGTAAGCCCCCCTTTAATGTCGATTTCCAATTTCTTTTATGGATTAATTGATTACAATATTGTTTTGTAAGGACTACGCATATCGGTATTTTTAGTGGTCACAAATAGACTGGAGAATGTGGTACGGCAATGGGCGTTTCTTGCATCTGTGCCGGGAAGGAATGTCCCTCGCTGTGCGCTTACACTTTAGATTTAAGAAAAATAAACACTATTTATAAACTGGTAATAATTACTCCTGTTTGGAAAGACGATCTAGTGTTTTATCGCATGTCCCGTGGTCCTGTTCTGATAACACAAGTGAAACAATGCTGTGAAGCCGAGGAAAAAACGCTGAAGAAATTCTTAGGCTTCCCACCCATTCTAACTACGTTATCTGGAGGAAACGTAACAAAAGCTCTATCTGTACCAGCCATACTGATTAACATTCTGTCACCATCACTCAAGTGCCGAATGTATTTTCACTGGGCAGCCCCCGGCGTTCCTGGTCATCGATATTTAGATGATTTTGGTTTCTTTCTTCTTCCCTCGTTTAGATATTAATGATTGCCTTGGCCAGTGTCAGAACGGCGGAACCTGCAGGGTAAGTTTTACTTTCCCTTTACTCCATGTCCTGACCACTTCTTATTGCTCGTTGGGAGTGTAAAGGATAAGGGAAGAACTACATGGGCAATTTAGGTCCGATCCGACGCCACACTACGAAACGCTGATGTCATGTTGGATGCACCGGATATAAGGTAAGAAATAGAAATGTCGGATGAAGGTGCAGCGTGCATCCGACACAATACGACTATTGGATGCAGACGCTGCATGCAGCAAAGATAAGGTTAGTTGTAGGAATGTCGGATGTAGTCGCAGTGTGCATTCGAGAATTAGGGTCGGATGCACACTGAGAGTACATCCGGCATTCCTACAACTAACCTTATCTTTGTCGCATGCAGCATCTGCATGCACGCTGCAACTACATCCGACATTCCTACAAATAACCTTATATTCGTCTGCATGCACGCTGCGACTACATCCGGCATTCCTACAACTAACCTTATCTTTGTCGCATGCAGCATCTGCATGCACGCTGCGACTACATCCGGCATTCCTACAACTAACCTTATCTTTGTCGCATGCAGCATCTGCATGCACGCTGCAACTACATCCGACATTCCTACAAATAAACTTATATTCGTCTGCATGCACGCTGCGACTACATCCGGCATTCCTACAACTAACCGTATCTTTGTCGCATGCAAGCTGCGACTACATCCGATATTCCTACAAATAACCTTATATTCGTCTGCATGCACGTTACGACTACATCCGGCATTCCAACAACTAACCTTATCTTCGTCGCATGCAGCATCTGCATGTACGCTGCAACTACATCCGACATTCCTACAAATAACCTTATATTCGTCTGCATGCACACTGCGACTACATCCGGCATTCCTACAACTAACCGTATCTTTGTCGCATGCAAGCTGCGACTACATCTGATATTCCTACAAATAACCTTATATTCGTCTGCATGCACGCTGTGACTACATCTGACATTCCTACAAATAACCTTATATTTGTCTGCATGCAGCATCTGCATGCACGCTGCAACTACATCAGACAGTCCTACAAATAACCTTATATTTGTCTGCATGCACACTGTGACTACATCCGGCATTCCTACAACTAACCGTATCTTCGTCGCATGCAGCATCTTCATGCACGCTGCAACTACATCCGACATGCCTACAAGTAACCTTATCTTAGTGGCGTGGCGTTGGATTGGACCTAAATCGCCAATGTAGTTCAACCCTAGTGTGCGAATGTGCAGCTGTGTCGTGGTTTTGTGCTGCTGTCGCTGTCGAGCACATTATTGTTGAAGGTTGTGTTGTTTTGTGATGTTTTGTGATTTGTTTCCTACTTTGTCATTACAGGACTTGGTTAATGGGTTTCGCTGTATCTGTTCTCCCGGCTATGCAGGGGAACGCTGTGAGAAAGACGTGAATGAATGTGCGAGCAATCCGTGCCTGAATGGGGGCCACTGTCAGGATGAAATCAATGGATTCCAATGTCTGTGTCCCGCCGGTTTCTCAGGAAACCTCTGTCAGGTGAGTCCTGCCCGAAATGGCAACCCCCAGATACAATGGCTCATGTCTAGCGAGGGCCCCTCCTTTTTTCTCCTAATGATTTGTTCACTAAATACCTTCTGTTCAGTCATACCCGGCCCTACAGCTGCCAATAATGTGTTGGGGGGGGGGGTGTAGGAGAAATCGGATCTATTCAGTTAAACAGATCACCAATGTTTGTGCGTTGCTGTTGCCTCTCAGTAGCAGTTTTATATCCTCAAAATCCAGGCTGAGGACATTGTACATTCAGCTTTAAAGGAGAAGGAAAGGCTAAAACTAAGTAATCTTTATCAGAAAGGTCTATATAAATACACCAGTAACCCCTCAAAGTAATGTTGCTCTGAGTCCCCTGTCAAAAGAAACAGCACATTTCTTTCCTTCTATTGTGTACTCATGGGCTTCTGTATCAGACTAACTGTTTTCAGCTTAAACCTCCAGGGCTTGGGCTTGAGCATGCTCAGTTTGCTCCTCTCCCCTCCCTGCTGTAATCTGAGCCCAGAGCTATGAGTGAGCCGGGAGAGACTCGGGCAGGAAGTGATGTCACACCAAGCTAATATGGCAGTTGCTATCCTAAACAAACAGAGAGCTTCTAGAGCTTTTTACTCCGGTATGGTAAAGCATTCTACAGAATAAATATAGTGTTATAGCTTGCACTATTGCAGCTAATCTATTGGCAATAAACTGCCTCCACATATTTCCTTTTCCTTTCAGTGAAATGAATGGAGGCGGTTAGATGAAAAGGTCAGATTCCAGATTGTCGGCTCTCTTAAGCGCTGAATCGTCTAATAATCAAATCTTTGTTTCCTTCTGCTTCCCCTTTAACATTTACAGTTGGACATAGATTACTGCGAGCCGGACCCCTGCCAGAATGGAGCCCAGTGCTTTAATTTGGCTACAGATTACTTCTGTAACTGCTCCGAAGACTACGAGGGGAAGAATTGTTCGCACTTAAAAGATCATTGTCGCACGACTCCCTGCGAAGGTGCGTAAGCTCTTGTTTTTTCCCAGGGTCGTCTCCCAAATGGGCCCAGCCCTGACCCAATAACTTTCACTGCTGGCTAAGGCAATAATCATGCAAAGTGATTGGGAACCACACACTGCGATAATAAAATCCAGCTGTGCTGTGTCCTTCACCATTAACATTCAGCAAAGCCGAGTGAGAGACCAAAGGTCAAGTTATTGATTGGATGCATTTAACCCCTTCCGTCTGTTTGCATACGTGGCGGCAGTTTTACATTATCTTTTTAAAAAAATTGTCCCAAAACATGATTCCCTTGCTTCCTTGTCGTATGGATGTATTTTTTTTCCCTTTTGATGCTGCCAGAGTCCAGCGAAACCACGAGTTAAACAGGCGCTTTAAAAAAAGCGAGAAATCGCTTTAATTCTCGGGCCCTTAAATGCCCATTTTATGACAGGGGATTGAATTACAATCCCGCCGAGTTGTCTTTGCATCAGTGTCACGTTTCAGAGATCGGAAGTGGGTTTGACAGGCAAACAAACGAATATTGTTCATTCCCAGGACGGGCAGAAAGATCAAGTGAGATATTAAAGGCAAAGTGTACTCGCTATATAAGGGTTTAACTGTCAGCAGACAGGCAGTTGGGTCTGTGGCATAACTTTATGCATTTGCAAGATATTCATTCAAATTGAAATTGACATTTAGTCTGAGCTGCTACTTATCTGGAGAAGAACAAAATCTAGCGGCACTGTTTTTATTGTCAGCCCAAGCAGTATGGCAACTCCCTTATTCATTTGTGTACACTATGCCTTTATAGTTTATGGGACATTAAAAAGTAGGGACCCTAATTGTACTACAGTTTAAAGGATACATATAGGATAAATGAAAAAAAAAACCCTAATTGTGTAGGCAATTATAAGTAATATATGGTGTTGCTTTTACATGGTGATAAAATTTAAATTTAGCTTTAAAAATAGCCCCTTTATTGGAGCTCCCTATAGATGTTCTCTGGTCCCTGTCTGTGTTTCAAATGAGGGGTGGGCGTGTCCCAATGTTCCCTGCCAGAAGCACAGTAGGAGGGGGACAGCCAATCACAGCCCTGCAGTCACACAAGCACAGACAGGCTTCAGTTCCCTATCAGGTCCTGCTAGCTGCTGATTGGTTCCTGTCCTACAGTGCAGTGAGCTGAGTGCACAGCCTGGGAATTCAGGGAGCAGGAAGTGGAAGAGAAGGGAGGGATTATTAGGGTTTTTGCAGAAATATTCAAGAAATCAGCCTGAAACACTACTTTTTTAAGCAGAATTCTTCTATATCTAAATGAGTATAATGCACTGGTACATTCTTATTTTTTACACAAAATGTCTCCTTTAAGAGTTTGCTGAACGTGCCACTACTGCAGTATATTTTGCCCTCAATAAATCTGAGCCTGTGACACGTGCAGCCGTTTTGGGCATTTCCCTATAAAACATCAAATACCCACAATAACCCGTGATATTGCCTTTCAAAGGGAACAATCACCTCCTGTTGTATCAGTTATGGCAGCCGGCTCTTTTCTATTCCCGATTGAGAAGTACAAGCCAAGTATAGTGTCAGCCTAAAAAAAACTCATTTGCTATAAAACCACTAGAAGACTGGAGATCTGATTGTAGAAGTCTAGTGTGGGGAGACAGAGCTATACAATCTTGGCCATGTCCCAGCCGTAAGCTTAGCCCAAGGGGAGTATATTACCCGATTCCAGGGTGATTTCTTAGACCAGGGGTCCCCAACTTTTTTTTACTCATGAGCCACATTTAAAAGTAAAAAGAGTTGGGGAGCAACACAAGCATGAAAAAGTCCATGGGGATGTCCAATAAGGGCTGTGATCCTCTATATGGACTGGTAGCCTATAGGAGACTCTGTTTGGCAGAACACTTGGTTTTTATACAATTAAATTTTGCCTCCAAGCCTGGAATTCAAAAATAATCGCCTGCTTTGAGGCCACTGGGAGCAACATCCAAGTGGTTGGAGAGTAACATGTACGAGAAGTGGGGGTCTTAGACAATGCATCTGCCTATAGAGCTTCTCCCTGTAATTGAAAGACCCTTTCCTTGTTTTCCCTCCAGTGATTGACAGCTGTACAGTGGCAGTCGCTTCCAACAACACCCCTGAAGGTGTGCGGTACATTTCATCCAATGTCTGTGGCCCCCATGGAAAATGCAGGAGTCAGTCCGGAGGGAAATTCACCTGCGAGTGCAAGAAGGGTTTCACTGGCACCTACTGTCATGAGAGTAAGAATTATGGCTGATTTGTATCAGTATATTATTATTAACATGAATTTATATAGCGCCAACATATTGCGTAGCACTGTACTATAAACCAATGGGCCGTCCCACAGCTAAAATGTAATATCTGACATTTACATTCATATTCAACTGACCCAAGACTGAGCCTTCATCAACCCAAATATGCATTTAGATTATTGAACAGACATAGAGCTGGTGTACACAGAAGTAGTAGCTAAACAGGTTTCTCCTTGGCAGATATTAATGACTGCGAGAGTAACCCGTGTGAAAATGGAGGTACCTGCATTGATGGTGTGAACTCATACAAATGTATTTGTAGCGACGGATGGGAAGGCATGTACTGCGAAACAAGTGAGTTGCTGTTATACTGATATTCTAGGGCGCTGTTTGGCTCACCTTCAAGTTAGTATGTTATAGAATGACCAATTCTAAGCAACTTTTCAATTGGTCTTCATTGTTTATTTTATATCGTTTTTTAATTATTTGCCTTCTATTCTGACTCTTTCCAGCTTTCAAATGGGGGTCACTGACCCCATCTAAAAACAAATGCTCCGTAAGGCTACACATTTATTGTTATTGCTACTTTTTATTACTGATCTTTCTATTCAGGCCTCTCCTAATCATAGTCCAGTCTATTGTTGAAATCAATGCATGGTTGCTGGGGGAATTTGGGCCTGAAATTACAAGATGGAGAGCTGCTGAATAAAAAGCTAAATAACTAAAAAAAAAAAACAAATAAAAAAAAAAATGAAAACCAATTGCAATTTGTCTCAGAATATCCCTCTCAATATCATACTAAAAGTTAACTCAAAGGTGAACGGCCCCTTTAACCTTGGGTCCTGAGATATTTTTTGGCTACAACTTGCCAGCACTTTAGGATGGAACTGCTTTCTGGCAGGCTGTTGTTTCTCCTACTCAATGTAACTGAATGTGTCTGAGTGGGACCTGGATTTTACTATTGAGTGTTGTTCTTAGATCTACCAGACAGCTGTTATCTTGTGTTAGGGAGCTGTTATCTGGTTACCTTCCCATTGTTCTGTTGTTAGGCTGCTGGGGGGGAAAGGGAGGGGGTGATATCACTCCAACTTGCAGTACAGCAGTAAAGAGTGACTGACGTTTATCAGAACACAAGTCACATGACTGGGGGCAGCTGGGAAACTGACAATATGTCTAGCCCCATGTCAGAATTCAAAATGAAATATAAAAAAATCTGTTTGCTCTTTTGAGAAACTGATTTCAGTGCAGAATTCTGCTGGAGCAGCTCTATTAACTCATGCGTTTTGTAAAAAAAAAACATTTTTTCCCATGACGGTATCCCTTTAAATATGTATGTTTTGCATGAGTGCTCTGTCTTAGGGAAGTAAGTGCTAATATGTTGTTAAAGCCCCTGTGTTTATCCCAGGCCTCGCACCTAATAAGTTCTTTGCCAGCCTTTATATCTCACCGTGTAATGTTTATTTTGTTCCAGACATTAATGACTGCAGTAAAAACCTTTGCTACAATGGAGGGACTTGTCGGGACTTGGTTAATGATTTCTACTGCGAATGTAAGAACGGCTGGAAAGGAAAAACCTGCCACTCCCGTAAGTGCCGATTCCTTATCTGCCCTTTGAAGCGGTGACATTTTGCGTCGGCGGGTGGGATTCCAGATATTTAACGGAGATCATGTGTTTTCCTCCTTAGGAGACAGTCAGTGTGATGAAGCCACGTGTAACAATGGCGGCACCTGCTACGACGAGGGAGATACATTTAAATGCATTTGCACCGCTGGATGGGAAGGAGCCACGTGTAATATTGGTGAGAACTGATTGTTTGTATCCATTCTGTTGCTCATCATTATACGGGGAATAGAACGGTTAGTGATGTGCAGGCCGACCCCATAACCGCGGGTTCGGGCCGACCTCGCACACTCCTTTCCGGGGCGGTTGCGGGTTGAGATCTTCTTACTGCTCTCCCCACCTGCGATCTTCTAAATGCGAATATTGGTTGGGTGGTCCCTCACTCCAACAAGATCAGGGCTCCATCAAACAGAGTCAGTGGCACCGTCCAAGCCACACAACATCCAAGGTACAAGCAAAGTTCACTCTGGAGAGCCAAATTCAATTCAGTGTATTTTATTCAGACACAACATGTTTCGGACAGACATAGCACCTGATGAAGGACATGTCTGTCCGAAACATGTTGTGTCTGAATAAAATACACTGAATTGAATTTGGCTCTCCAGAGTGAACTTTGCTTGGACCTTCTAAATGCCACTCATCCCGCCCCTTTTGTGACGTCATCGGCGGGTTGGTGCGGGTCAATAAAAGAGACCCGGAAGTCGGGATCAGGCGGGTGGGTGCGGGTCAGGAAAAGCCCAACCCGCACATGACTAATAACGGTGTATTTGTGTTCCATGAACAAACAAAGGAACAAATCCCAAAGTTGACTTTACAATTATAAGTTTCAGCAAGTCATGTGACACGCTAAGCACCCCTTATATAGTGAATAAAGTTCCCCCTATTGTATCATATATTAAAAAATATATTATAAAATATAAGGATATGACCATATTTTTATACAGGTCATGGAACACGGAGGTTACTTCTAATATCCTCATATTTTCCAACAAGGGCTACTTTATTTATTATAATTCACAAGTTTAAGTGAGTCGTGTGACAAAAATGACAAAAACCGTTTATAACTCATGACATCACTACTCACCGTTTATAACTCATGACATCACTACTCACCATTTTTACAGATATAATATACAAGATATTCATGGCTTTTGTGTATAATAAAGTTACAATGTACAGGATAATCATGGCTCTTGTTTATTATACTGGAACGTTGTTATTGTAGGGCCAGAGGTTTATAGGTTTTATTTTTGTGACCACAGAATTGTCCTATGATATAAAGCTCATAGCCCTGGGGCAGTGGGGGCTGCTGGGAGATGTAGTACACAGCAGCTGAACGGATTCAGGGATGAGCTGTGCCATCTTTTATTAAAATTGCCAGCAGTGGGGGCGGGAACAAAAGGGCAGGCTGTGATGTAAAAGGGACAGGCATGATATCAAAGGGGGTGGGGCATGACGTTAAAAGGGGCAGAGCCACAGCATTCGATGGGCAAAAGGAGGCAAAAAGGTACGTTTTGAGTGGATTGGGGGCAGGCCAATGGCTTTTGTTAGGGGTATTACAAATTTACCGACAGCTACATTGCCGGTAAATTTGCAATACTGGCCCCGGTTTTGGCAGGTGTTCTCCCGGCTAGGCCAGTAAAATACCGGCCGTGTGGCAACCCTAGCTTTGCCGCCAATCAGCAGCTTCCTTTTGTTGGCCAATAGCAGTTTAAATAATGAAAGTTGCTGATAGTTCTGCTTTAAAATGTTTGAGACCATTTAGGGCCCCTGGATTGGTTGGTGATTCATAACCAGGGCTCTGTCGGAGAAATGTGCTGCAACCCGCGGGATTGTGTTTATTTGCCGAGAACCGCAAGCACGGGGCAGAACTGATATGTGTGTATAGCGGGGGGAAAACATCCTGCTTTCTTTCATTGCTCGGCTTTTCTCTGCTCGGCCTTCATGCTTGTTTTGCAATGTATTCCTCCCAGCCAGGAACAGTAGCTGTTTGCCAAATCCCTGCTTTAATGGTGGAACTTGCGTCGTCCGTGGCGATTCTTTCACTTGTGTTTGCAAAGAAGGTTGGGAAGGACCAACATGCTCCCACAGTAAGTTTGCTTTAAGTTTCCATCTGAAATAAGTAGTGCGGTTAACCCCTTCCTGCCTCTTATTCATACGTTAACCCCCAAACCAGGAGACAATAGGGGTGCGATGTGCACGGCCTCCATCACCTGAAGCCTTTCTTCTCTCTCTAAATAACAATAAGGGCAGAGACACGCTCGGATTCGGGGAGATCAGTCACCGGGCGACAAATCTCCTCTTCTTCATGGCGACTAATCTCTACGAACTGCCTCACGAGGAAACTTCGGAAAACGAAGTGCTCCGAGCAGGATTGCCAGGTCTAATTTTCAAAACCAGCCCAAAAGTAGCCAAGAGGCACTTCAAAAGTAGCCCAAAAATAACACAATATGTGCAGTGACAAAAAAAAAATGATTATATGTGAAAATACTCCTTTTTCAAATTTTCACTGTTTTGCAGTTATTTCCATGAAGCAAAATAGGACGGATTCGCCCATCATCCGGGGGTGTAATTACAGAGGGGGGCCCAGGAGGTATAGGGGTCCCATAAGGCATAATACATATACAATTTCAATAAATATTGGTAAAACCTCTAGACATTTCGGTAGCCAGCAGATTTTTGCCCCAAAATTGTCTGAAATTGAGGAAAGTCACTGGAAAATGCGAGAATGTTCCAGAGTGATGGGAGACTGGGGTACAGAGCCCAAAATCTGGTAACTTCCGACTTCTACACACGTCAGTCCCATTGCATGCTGGGTATTGTAGTCTTACATTAAACTTGCCAGTTGTTAAACAAAAACGACATTACCCAACATGCACTGGGAGACACCTGCTTGGCACATTAGGGCAAGAAAAAACTTTGGCTGGTTTCCAAATTACAAACCAGCCAAAGGCCCAAAAAGTAGCCCAAATCCGTACCTTGGCTAGTTTGTACTTTCAAAATCCTTCTGGGCTTTAAATTAGTTGCCCAATTTGGCTGGATAACCTCCAACCTGGCAACCCTGGCTCCGAGTGGTGATTTCGATTCTAGCAGACGGAAGGCAGTTCAGGGAGATTAGTCGCCCGAAGAAGAGACGATTTATCGCTGGGCGACTAAATCTCCCCGAATATGAGCGTGTGTCTCTGCCCTAAGGAGCAGGGGGGTTAAGTTGCAAATGAAGTAACTGGAGACGGATGTTGTCCTGTGTTTTCTGACATTCTTTGTAGCAACAACTTTCCTGCTTTCTCTCACTGTCTGCTGGAGAATAGAAGGATCCTTAAGCTGAATTTAATAAAAGAATGAAGGATTTTGTTCCTATAGAAAAGGCCCCTAAATACAATTGTATTTGTTTTCTCTGTTCTAGATACGAACGACTGCAGCCCTCACCCATGGTAAGTAGAGCTGAACAAACTCTATGGAAACTCTCGTCACATTAAGGGGCAGATTTACTAAGGGTCGAATTGAAAATTCGAAAAAAAAATTCTGGTCTAAACCCCAACCTTTTTATACCCATGAGTCACATTCAAATGTAAAAAGAGTTGGGGAGCAACACAAGCATAAAAAAGTCCCTTGGGTGCCAAATAAGGGCTGTGATTGGCTCTTTGGTAGCCCCTACGGAACTATAAGCCTACAGGAGACTCTACTTGGAGGCAATTAAACTTGCCTCCAAGCCTGGAATTCAAAAATAAGCCCCTGCTTTGAGGCCACTGAGAGCAACATCCAAGGGGTCACTGGTCTAAAGTGTCAAATGTGAATTACCAAACTCGATGTTCGAGATTGATCAAACTCTGGCCCTTTAAGAATTCGACGTTGTCGATTTTACCACCTAAAACCTGCCAAATTCATGTAGAAGTCAATGGGACCAATCGGGACATCTGACATTCAATATTTTTTTGGAGTAAAACACAAATCGAGTTTGGTCGAATTCGATTCAAGTTTTCAAGCCTGTAAAATTAGTCCGAGTTTGAGATATTTGATTTTTTTTTTTTTTTAGTAAATAACCCCCGGTCGAATTTCGAATGTATTCGAATTTAATAGAGTTTAAAAAAACTCACATGAATTAAAAATTTAATTTTTAATAAATGTGCCTCTAACTGTCAGCCTTGTGTTAGACTAATTTCTATATCCGAATCCCAAGGTCACCTATAGTTACAATGCCCAGCACTATTGTTATTGCTTAAGGGTTCTGATTTAAAGGAGAAGGAAAGGCTAAAAGTAAGTAAGCTTTATCAGAAAGGTCTATATAAATACACCAGTAACCCCTCAAAGTAATGCTGCTCCGAGTCCTCTGTCAAAAGAAACAGCACATTTCTTTCCTTCTATTGTGTACTCATGGGCTTCTGTATCAGACTTCCTGTTTTCAGCTTAAACCTCCAGGGCTAGGGCTTGAGCATGCTCAGTTTGCTCCTCCTCCCCTCCCTGCTGTAATCTGAGCCCAGAGATAGGAGTGAGCAGGGAGAGACTCAGGCAGGAAGTGATGTCACACCAAGCTAATATGGCAGCTGCTATAATAAACAACCAGAGAGAGCTTCTAGAGCTGTTTACTCAGGCATGGTAAAACATTCTACAGAATAAATATAGTGTTATAGCTTGTATTATTGTGGCTAATCTATTGGCAATAAACTGCTTCAGTAGCTTTCCTTCTCCTTTAAGCCTGACATTAATCGTAATTGTCTCTGGTAGCCTCTATCATTTTTATTTATTTTTTTTTATAATCTGGTGCTTAAAATAGAGCAGTTTGTGACACTTTGTTAAGAGGCGACATGGGACTAACTTTATTTAGCACTTAAAGGGGTGTTCACCTTTACAATAACTGTTAGTAGGATATAGAGAGTAATATTCTGAGACAATTTACAATTGTTTTTCATTTTTTACTATTTGTGGTTTTTGAGTTATTTAGCTTTTTATTCAGCAGCTCTCCAGTTTGCAGTATCAGCCATCTAGTTGCTAGAGTCCAAATTCCCCTAGCAACCATGCATTGATTTGAATAAGAGACTGGAATATGAATAGGAGAGGCCTGAATAGAAAGATGAGCAATAAAAACTACCAATAACAATACATTTGTAGCCTTACAGAGCGTCTTGAAAAGCCCATTTGAAAGCTGAAAAGAATCCGAAGAAGAATGCAAGTATTCAAAAGCTATAAAAAAGAAAAAAATGAAGACCAATTAAAAAGTTGCTTAGAATTAGCCATTCTATAACGTACTTAAAGTTACCTTAAAGGTGAACCACCAGTTTTACAAATTACCCATAAGGCACTACCTTGTTTGTGCATCTAGGTTCCCCTTCATGGGCTAATAGAGTATAAATTGTATATGATTTTATGTCAGGATGTAAAACCCCTCTTCCCTTAATTTCCGTAGCTATAACAGTGGAACTTGTGTTGATGGAGACAACTGGTACCGGTGTGAATGTGCTCCTGGATTTGCTGGTCCCGACTGTCGGATAAGTAAGTATAATAAACTGTTAAAGGAGAAGTAAAGCCTAACTAAAGAAGTAGCTAGAAATGTTGTACATGATGTTTTGTGTTTCTGTACCAGCCCAAGGCAACCACAGCCCTTTAGCAGTAAAGATCTGTGTCTCCAAAGATGCCCCAGTAGCTCCCCATCTTCTTTTCTGCTGATTCACTGCACATGCTCTGTGCTGCTGTCACTTACTGAGCTTAGGGAGCCACTCACAATATACAGTACACATAGAATAGAAATGTCACAATATAAGGCTGATTAGTAATTAATACACATAATTACTACATGGCAGCACAGAAACCAGTGCAATTAGCATCAGAATTGAATAATCAGCAAACCTGTAGCATCATCTTATATTACAGCCAGGGAAGCTCATTTTCTGCTGGATAATTAGTGACGAGCCCTAAGCTTAGCTTCTCAACAGCCAATCAGAGCCCACTGAGCATGTGAGTGTCACAGACACTTTCCAAGATGGTGACCCCCTGTGACAAGTTTGAAGTCCTGGATCATTGCTGCTATTGACAAGCTCAAACTTTAGCCTCGTGCAATAAATTCACGATATAAAATATGGTAATTTTAGCAACATTCATTTTTAGGGTTTAGTTCTCCTTTAATTGCCCTTCGTTTTAGAAACACCTTTAACTTTCAAGGGCAACTTGTATCAAAGTAAAAAACGACTGTAAATAGTAACTGCTGTTTTTATGTCCTTTTCAGCTGACTCTATTTTCTATATATTAAAACAGTTGCAAACAGACAGTAACCCATAGTAATAACCCATAGCAACGGCTTAAAACAGGTGATCTGTAATCGCTGCCTTCTGATTGGTTGCTGTGGGTTACTAGACCTGCTGCTTTTATTTCATCTTGGAAAGCCAGAGCTAAGCTGCTGTAAGGATATTTTAGGCACTTGTCATGAGTAAAGTGGATTTCTATTAGGGATGCACCGAATCCAGGATTCGGTTCGGGATTCGGCCAGGATTCAGCCTTTTTCAGCGATTCGGATTCAGCCGAATCCTTCTGCCTGGCCGAACTGAATCCTAATTTGCGTATGCAAATTAGGTGCTGGGAGGGGAAAAAAAGTAAAAAAGTTTTCCCCTTCCCACCCCTAATATGCAAATTAGGATTCGGTTTCGGATCCAAAATAGTGGATTTGGTGCATCCCTAATTTCTATAACCGTTATTTATTATTGTCTATAGATATCAATGAGTGCCAGTCTTCTCCCTGTGCTTTCGGAGCGACTTGTATGGATGAAATCAATGGATTCCGTTGCACTTGCCCGGCTGGTCGTAGTGGTTCAAGGTGCCAAGAAGGTAGTTACAAACAATTACGGCAAATCCACTAAAGGGTCAATTGTCGCCAGCAAGCTATTCGCCACACTTCGCGCCACTTTGCCAGGCGAAGATTAGTTACCACTACGCTAATTCACTAAAATGTAAAGTTGCGTCCTGGGCGCCGAACTTTTCTCTAGCGTAACTTCGGCAGCGAGAGTGTTTCAAAGCATAATTACGCTAGCGATCGCTTCTGTCTAGCGAAACTTTGTTAATCCTCTAACGCTTAGGTCCATTTGAATAGGGCGGCACATTAAAGTCGTATGCAAATGCTTGAAGTGGCCACTTTTTATTACAAATGTCCAAGAAACCTGAATAAAGACAAAAGAGATTCTCCTACACATGAGCCCACCCTAAAAGAAATGTTCCATGCCCCTCAAATGTCTGGGGAAAAATGATAACCCCAAAAAGTTTAATACCGTATATACTCGAGTCTGAGCCGAGTTTTTCAGCATCCAAAATGTGCTGAAAAAGTCTACCTCGGCTTATACTCGAGTCAGTGGGCATTAGCTAAGATTGCAGTCACTTTTAATCATTCCTATACCAACAGTTTGCTTGGGGAGAGACTGCAATATCACAGAGAGCCCTCTGTTGGTTATATGAAAGAATAACAGTGACTGTAATATCACACAGCGCCCTCGGTTGGTTATATGAAAGAATAACAGTGACTGCAATATCACACAGCGCCCTCTGTTGGTTATATGAAGGATTAATAGTGACTGCAATATCACACAGCGCCATCTGTTGGTTATACAAAAGATTAACAGTGATGGCAATATCAAACAGCACCCTCTGCACATGGTAGTGGGACAGTGGGACAATGCACACAGTAATCCATTTGGCAATTCTCACCATCAACTTTGCAAAGAAGTCTGGTTGATGCTGGGGGTCGCTTTGGCGGAATGTGCGCTGCTGGGAGACAGGGCTGTCGCTGTGTCTAGGCTTATACTCGAGTCAATAAGTGTTCCCAGTTTTCGTAGGTAAATTAGGTACCTCGGCTTATACTCGGGTTGGTTTATACTCGAGTATATATGGTAGTTAGGACTTTTGCAGGCAATCCCGCTTAAAAAAGTCGCCAGTCTGAGATGGCGAAGTAAACTCTGGCGAAAGAGCTAACGTTCAGTAAATGAGTTACGCCCGTTGGCTAGAGCGAAAAGTCGCCTGGCGATATAGTACAAACGCTGTCGACGGTTCTGTTAGCAAATTGGCGATGTCCCTGGGGATGGGATTTCTGGCAAAATGTCGCTAGCGTTCGCCACTTCACCGTTTAGTAAATCTGCCCCGTTGTGTTTCTCCTCTTCTCTACTAACAGATACCCAGTGTGTGCTCTGCTTTTTTAATGAGATGGGATGCATCGGATACACTATTTTAGATTTGGCCGAACCCCCAAATCCGAATACTGAACTGAATCCGAATCCTAATTTGCATATGCAAATTAGGATTCGTTTCAGCCAGGCTGAAGGATTTGGCCGAAGCTGAATCCTGAATTCGGTGCATCCCTAATGATGAGTGTTAATAATAATGATGTAATGATGGTGATGTCATATAGTGACCCAGACATTTGTACAGTTACAGGAAGGCCGTGTATAACTAATGGGCATATGATGCCAGACGGGGAAAAATGGGACGATGACTGCAACTCCTGCCAGTGTCTGAATGGCAAAGTTACCTGCTCAAAGGTACGGGACTTCATTTATGTATTTGCCTTTGTTTTGTTGCTTGTCAGGGGCTGTAATAGCCTTTTGTTCACAAGCCAAACAATACTGGTTTACCAATTAAAGGGGAACTCCACAAAAACATAACTTAAGCTTTTTGAAAAGTAAACATAATTTCAAGCAACTTTGCAATATACATCAATTAAAAAATATGCAGACTTTTCATGATTTTTAATGGTTTCTGACAGTTCCCTAAGCCTAGCCCCTTGCTGTCCTGCTGATCTGTCTGACTACTTTGCTGAGCTGTCTGACTGCTGTTACTTTGTATCAACAGCCATCTGTCCTCAGCCTGCATCCTCCAAACCCCACAATTCCCTGCACACGTGATTTCAATAAGGAAAGGAACATCCCAGTGCAATGCATTGTGGGTTATGTAGTTCCTGCATGCTGTCTGTAAGCTGTGGAGTAGTTGTTACATTTTGTAACATCAGTGTTTAGTCCCTCCTTCCCTGCCAGGGAAGGGAAGGAGTAACAGTAGTCAGACAGCTGAGCAAAGTAGTCAGAGAGATCAGCAGGAGAGCAGGGGGCTAGGCTTAGGGAACTGTCAGAAACCTTTAAAAATCATGAAAAGTCTGGATATTGTGTAATTGATGTATATTGCAAAGTTGCTTGAAATTGTTTACTTTTCAAAAAGCTTAAGTTATGTTTTTGTGGAGTTCCCCTTTAATCAGCTGGATTTCAGCATAGAAAATGCCATTTATTCAGACTTTTTGAAGAAACGGGTAACTGTGATGGGTATATTAGGGGTTTCTGTGTTATGTGGCCTCTTTATCAAATTTTGGTTTGGAAGCCGGAGTTTCCCTTTAACTTTTTACATATAGAGGCACATTTATCAAGGGTCAAATTTTCAAATTCATGTGAGTTTTTTTTTTTTGTAACTCACATGAATTAAATTTTTTCCCACAATTCAGAATATTTATTTTAAAAAAATCGAAACATCTTAAAACTCGGACGAATTTTACCGACTCGACAACTTGGATCGAGTTGATCAAAAATTGATCTCCAAAAAAAAAACTCTAATGTCAGGAAGGCTACAAACAACTCCAAATTGGTCACTTAAACAGCCATTCGACAGGTTTTTGGCGGCAAAGAGTAGAATTTGACTTCTTATCTTCTTCTTTATCTTGTGATAAATCTCAAAAGTTGACTTCAACGTTTTTAAAAAAAAAAAAAACTTGGATAACCCCTTAGTCGAATTTGACAGTTTTGAGCATACATTTTTTTAAAAATTTGAATTTTCAATTCGACCCTTGGTAAATCTGCCCCATAATGTGTTTTCTTGTATGAAGATATGGGACATCATTTATGCTTTGTAGAGTTAGGACAAGGCCAGACGTGGCGTTTTTACGTTGCGTTTTTAAAAAAGAACAGCCGGGCGTAAATACGCCACTGAAACCACATGCGACCGTCAACATGCGTTTTTCAGCACGTAGGATTCTTTTCCCAACATGCACTTCTCATTGTTCTCATTGAGAATTTGGACGCCATATTTATAATACGCTGCGTATTTACATAAAGTGTGGTTTCAAACGTGCAGATCCCATAGAGTCTATTGATCTGGTAGTTTCCTGACGTATTGGCGTTTCTGCTAAAAAATGACTGGCGTCCTGTGGCGGATTTCAGCTTGCGAGCGCCCTGCGTGAATTGCCTGAGTGCGTTATCCATTAGTTTCAGTGGTAGTGCAGTTTACTTTATTTACGCCGGGCTGTTCTTTTTTAAAAACGCAATGTAAAAATGCAGCAAAATCGCCACATCTGGCCTTGCCCTTAGAGTATACTTGACTTACTCATTAAAGTTATAAAGCTTGTAAATGTCTGTATGATGTATCCAGCGAGTTAATCTCCCGTGTTATCTATATGTAGGTGTGGTGTGGCCCTCAGAGGTGCAACATACATGGAACTAGTGAATGTCCTGCTGGACAGACGTGTGTTCCAGTTAGAGACAACCATTGCTTTGTTCCTCCTTGCACCGGGGTGGGAGAATGTTGGCCAACCAATCAGCCGCCTGTAAAGACCAAGTGTAACTCCAGCTCTCAGGATTCCAGTTGTGCCAACATCACATTTACCTTTAACAAGGAGATGATGTCACCGGTAAGTCATAATAATCCCTAATACTCCATCTTGTACCTCTTCCTCCTCGTGGGGCTCGTTACAAAACCCAACCTCTGATTGGCTGATAACGAAGAGTCACGTCAGTTATTTGCCCTTCTGACTGTGCTAGAGACAAAACTCCTGCAATGCTCTTAAAGGAACAGTAACACCAGTAAATTAAAGTGTTTTAAAAGGAAAGAGAATATAATGTACTAATGCCCTGTACTGGTAAAACTGGTGTGTTTGCTTCAGAAACACAACTATAGTTTATATAAACAAGCTGCTGTGTAGCCATGGGGGCAGCCATTCAAGCACAGGATACACAGTAGATAACAGATAAGTACTACTATAGTTTATATAAACAAGCTGCTGTATAGCCATGGGGGCAGCCATTCAAGCACAGGATACACAGTAGATAACAGATAAGTACTACTATAGTTTATATAAACAAGCTGCTGTGTAGCCATGGGGCAGCCATTCAAGCACAGGATACACAGTAGATAACAGATAAGTACTACTATAGTTTATATAAACAAGCTGCTTTGTAGCCATGGGGGCAGCCATTCAAGCACAGGATACACAGTAGATAACAGATAAGTACTACTATAGTTTATATAAACAAGCTGCTGTGTAGCCATGGGGGCAGCCATTCAAGCACAGGATACACAGTAGATAACAGATAAGTACTACTATAGTTTATATAAACAAGCTGCTGTGTAGCCATGGGGGCAGCCATTCAAGCACAGGATACACAGTAGATAACAGATAAGTACTACTATAGTTTATATAAACAAGCTGCTGTGTAGTCATGGGGGCAGCCATACAAGCACAGGATACACAGTAGATAACAGATAAGTACTACTATAGTTTATATAAACAAGCTGCTGTGTAGCCATGGGGGCAGCCATTCAAGCACAGGATACACAATAGATAACAGATAAGTAAGCTCTGTAGTATACAAGGGATTATTCAGAACCTATCTGTTATCTGCTGTGTATCCTGTGCCTTTTCTCCTTTTTTCCAGCTTGAATGGCTGCCCCTATGGCTGGTATTTTTTTTTTCCAAAAAAGGGTTGAACCCTACACTGGAGGGACATTATCACTATACAAGGGCCAGAAAGCTGCTGACTTGGTCTGTAGGGGCGGAGTCTGCAGTTTGTATGACGGGAGTAGCCGTAACCTGTATGTTGGCAGAACGATCCTGTTTATCAAACCCAAGTGATGACTTTGTTGTGTTTGATTTGTCAGGGACTCACTACCGAGAGCATTTGCAATGAACTGAGGAATCTTAACATTTTGAAGAATGTTTCCGCCGAATATTCCATCGACATCACCTGTGAACTGTCGCCTTCTGCAAACAACGAGCTCCATGTGGCCATAGTGAGTGAAACTCGTGGAACATGTCACTTGTATTCAGCATTATATTTGGCTACTGCAGAGTCACTGAGCAAACACGTCCTACACCACCGGCCACATTCAGGGGCTTATTTATCAAAATCGGAATTTATCTGAAATATCCGCACAGGTTATTTCCCCTTATAGATCAATACATTTCCCCCGAATGAATCCAGTGCGGGGAAAAACGTACGAAGATTCGAATTGTAATCACTTTTTTCGGGTTTTTGCCTGAAAACCACAAAATTTTCGCGAAACCCAGCGCAGATCAGGATATCTTCGAGATTTCTCCCATTGACTTATATACAACCTCGGCAGGTCGGAGATGCCAGATTTTCGGGATTCTGACTTTTTCCATCCTCGGGGTTTAATAAATCACAAAAAATTCTAGTTTTTTATGGTAAAAAGGACTTGAATTTTTCACATTTTTGGCATTTTGACTAAATAACCCCCTTAGAGTTAGGGCTGCGGAGACGTTGTATTAGGAAACCATTCCAGGGTATAACAGAGCTGAAATCCTGCAGCAGAACTATAACTTTCAGCTATAGCCTTTCATACATGATTGAGATGTTCTATCATAATATAATATCATATATTGCATGCTCTAACCTTTCTGGGGTGAACTATATACAATTAGGGAGGCGCCAAATCCAGGATTCGGTTTGGGATTCGGCCTTTTTCAGCAGGATTTGGATTTGACCGAATCCTTTTGCCCGGCCGAACCGAATCCGAATCCATTTTTTGCATAAGCAAATTAGGGGTGGGAGGGAAACCATGTGACTTTTTGTCACAAATCAAGGAAATAAAACATTTTTCTCCTTCGTACCCATAATTTGCATATGCAAATTCGGTTCGGTATTCGGCCAAATATTTCGCGAAGGATTCAGAGGTTTGGCTGAATCCAAAATAGTGGACTTGTTGCATCGCTATATACAATATATATATAAAAAAACAAATATTTTATTTAATGATAGATTTTGTTTGGCTTTCAGTCCGTGGAGGAAAACAGAGACGGCAGGAATCCAATCAAAGACGTCACCGAGCGAATCATTGATCTTGTCAGCAAGCGAGACGCCAACAACACCTTCATCGCTTCAGTGGCCGAAGTCAGAGTCCAGAGGCAGCACGACAATAACGGCGCAGGTGAGTCAATGTGGACGCACAGCAAGTGGGGCTTCAACTTTAACGTTAAAGGGATACTGTCGTGGGGAAAAAATCAGTTAATAGTGCTGCTCCAGCAGAATTCTGCACCGAAATACGTTTCTCAAAAGAGCAAACAGATTTTTTTATATTTAATTTTGAAATCTGACATGGGGCTAGACATATTGTCAGTTTCCCAGCTGCCCCTGGTCATGTGACTTGTGCTCTGATAAACTTCAATCACTCTTGAAGTGATATCTCTCCCTTCCCCCCCCCCCCCCCCCAGCAGCCAAACAAAAGAACAATGGGAAGGTTACCAGATAGCATCTCCCTAACACAAGATAACAACTGCCTGGTAGATCTAAGAGCAACACTGAATAGTAAAATCCAGGTCCCACTGAGACACATTCAGTTACATTGAGTAGGAGAAACAACAGCCTGCCAGAAAGCAGTTCCATCCTAAAGTGCTGGCTCTTTCTGAAATCACATGACCAGGCAAAATGACCTGAGATGCACCTACACACCAATGTTACAACTAAATACACTTGCTGCTTCAGGAATGACATTTTATATTGTACAGTGAATTATTATGAGGGTAATTTAGAAATAAAAACGACACCATAAAAATCATGACAGAATCCCTTTAACATTATTGTGGTTACGGAAAAAGACACACTAAGTTTGCAAAGGTGCAGTAACCCATAGCAACCATTCAACAGGCATTTACTGGTCACCTGTTTAAAGGGCAAACATCTTATTGGTTGCTATGAGTCGCCGTACCTGGGCAACCTTAGCACATTTTATAACATATGGGGGGTTATAGAATGGCCGTAATGTTAATTAAATAAACAGTAAACAGAATGTAAAGTTAAACTGTCCTATATAAAAACAATGCACATAAGGGGCAGTTCTGCAGATTGTGGTCTGGTCAGATGTATCTGCTGCTTTATAGTTTAGGATAGCATAGATACTCAATGTTATTATAGAGTAGATCTGTGTGTGTGTGTCAGCCCATGGACTAACTGTGGCCCTTCCTTGTATTTTTTGAGCCCCAAAGTGTCTAACTTGATTGGCTTTTGGCAGAGAGCCCAGAACAGCCACAGCTGCAGATAAAATACTTTTGTAACAATTTCAAGATAAGCAAATAAGTAATTGTAACAATATAAGATAACAGCTCCCCGGGGAGAAGTTAGACTCACAGCTTAAAGGGCAATTCACCTTCATTAACAAAACTGTAATAACTAAAAACACATAAATATGTTCAAACTAGAGATGCACTGAATCCAGGATTCGGTTCGGGATTCGCCCTTTTTCAGCAGGATTCGGATTCGGCTGAATCCTTCTGTCCAGCCGACCCGAAACCTAATTTGCATATGCAAATTAGGGGGGAGGGAAATCCTGTGAAATTTTGTTAAAAAAACAAGGAAGTAGGAAATGTTTTCCCCTTCCCACCCCCCTAATTTGCATATGCAAAATAGGATTCGGTTCGGTATCCGGCTGAATCTTTTGCTTCGGCCGAATCCAAAATAGTGGATTCAGTACATCCCTAGTTCAAACTTTCATAACCTGACAAATTTTGTAAAATGAACATGGTAATTAGAGGGTGTGGCCACAAAAATGGGCATGTTCAAAAAAACTCTTTTAATTTCCAAAATGTTGGTAGGTCTGGATTAGATTTTTGGTTATGCTCCTTTAAAGGTATTTAGAAGGGGGAAACTGGTTAATTAAGTATTTGTAGTGATTTCGTCGGCATTAAAACGCTCCCTTTCTCTTGTAGATTTCCTGGTTCCATTACTGAGCTCCATTGTAACCGTGGCCTGGATCTGCTGCCTGGTAACCGCTTTTTATTGGTGCACCCGGAAGCGCAGAAAGCAAAGCAGCCGTTCTCACACCGCGTCCGAAGACAACACCACCAACAACGTCCGGGAGCAGCTCAACCAGATCAAAAACCCCATCGAGAAACGCGGCGCCGCCCCCATCAAAGACTACGAAAACAAAAATTCCAAAATTGCAAAAATAAGGACTCACAATTCAGAAGTGGAGGAGGACGACACGGACAAGCACCAGCAAAAGAGCAGATACGTCAAGCAGCCGGCGTATTCGCTGGTCGACCGAGACGAGAAGCCGCCCAACAGCGCCGCTCCGGCGACAAAACAGCCGAACTGGACAAATAAACAGGACAACAGAGACTTAGAGACAGCGCAGAGCCTCAGCCGCATGGAATACATCGTATAGCGGAATGTAGCGCTGCCATGCAGAGCTTCACTAAACTGTCATATAATATTTCAGTCTGAGGCTATTATTTACTTACAGTCCCTGTGTTAATTTAAGTTCTGACAAGCTGGCTTACACTGGCAATGATAGTTGTTGTGGTTGGCTGGAATCGCAAGTGCCGCATTTCACATCTACGCAAAACCGGTGCAAAAGTGTCAGTTCAGCTGCAGTCGGAAAACACCTCCGAAAACGCTTTGGCTTTTCTCTCCGCTCAGTTCTTCTCCAAAGGATCGTTTCTTTTTATTTATATTTATTTTTAGACGTAGAAATGGTGATTTATCTTTTATTTTTTTTTTTTAAACTTTGTACATTTGGTTTTTACTAGGGATGCACCGAATCCACTATTTTGGATTCGGCCGAAACCCCAAATCCTTTCGCGAAACATTCCGCGAATACCGAGCCAAATCTTAATTTGCATATGCAAATTAGGGGTGGGAAGGGGAAAATTTTTTACTTCCTTGTTTTGTGACAGTCGCGCAATCTCCCTCCCCTAATTTGCATATGTAAATTCTGATTCAGTTTGGCTTGGCAGAAAGATTCGCCCGAATCCTGCTGAAAAAGGCCGAATCCTGGATTAGGTGCATACCTAGCAATTTCTTATTGAACCTATGCCTTTTTATTACAACAACACAATCTTGCTTTTTTTATTATTTAGGTATGCACTGCATCCCCTATTTTGGATTCGACCGAACCCCAGTATTCTTCAATAAAGATTCAGACGAATACTGAACCAAATTTGAATTTGCATATGCAAATTAGGGATGGGAAGGGGGAAACATTTTGACCTTTTTTTGTGACAAATTCCCGCGAAATTTGCATATGCAGATTCGGTTCGGCCGGGCAGAAAGATTCGGTTGAATCCAAATCCTGCTGAAAAAGGCAGAATCCTGGCCGATTCCCGAATTGAATCCTGAATTTGGTGCATCCCCAGCAATTTCTTACTGAACCTATGCCTTTTTATTGCAATAACACAATCTTGCTTTTTATTATTATTTAGGTATGCACAGAAATCCACTATTTTGGATTCGGCCAAACCCCAGAATCCTTCGAGAAAGATTCAGCCGAATACCGAAGCAAATCTAAAAATGCATATGCAAATTAGGGGTGGGAAGGGGAAAACATTTTTTACTTTCTGGGATTTCCCTCCCGCCCCTTATTTGCATATGCAAATTTGAATTCAGTTTGGCAGAAGGATTCACCCGAATACGAATCCTGCTGAAAAAGGACAAATCGTGGATTCGGCGCATCCCTAGTTTTTATGGTGACGTAGAACTGGTTCTGTATTTGAAAAGTGCCTTTGCAGCTCAGAACCACAGCAACTATCACAAATTTAAGTTTATTTATTTTTTTATTGTTCTTGTCGCTGGTCAAATGAAGAAATTTCAATTCATTTTTTTTTCCTGTTCTTTTTTTGTAAATACCTGTAAATATTTTTTTTATTAATCACTGTGTATATTTGATTTATTAACTTAATAATCAAGAGCCTTAAATATCATTCCTTTTTATTTATATGTACGTGTTTAGAATCGACTATTTTTGGATAGCTTTGGAAGCTTACGGCTGTTTTTTTGGGTTTTTTTTTTTCAAATTTATTTCCTGTTCCATATACACCAAAATTTTTTGAAAATAGTTTATTTTTTAACAATAGGACGGTCCGACATGTCTCGATGCTGTTTTTTGTACAATGTTAAAGAAAACCTTTATAAAGTATCGTAAGTTTTCGTAAGCTCCGACTCAAACCGTTTTTTTGTTTTTTTTTTGAGAGTTCGACTTTACAACAATATTTGCTGCTTTCAGCTTTGATATAAAAAGACAAAACGACAAAAAAGAAAGAGATGAAAAGCAGATGTTCTGCTTCAATGCAGCACAAGGGAATGGACGGAGCAGTGGACGTAAGGAGACAACGGAAATCAAATTATCGGACGCACAGTAATCGTTTTTTATGTAAATTCCTTTGGGTTTTTTTCCAGGATGAAAACGTACAACAGAACCACTTGTAGATATGAATTTGTTCTTTTTTTAGAATCTACTGAAATTAGTGGAGTGTTCTGATCAGTTAGAGGTCGAATACTGGAGCAGTAGAATGTCGCGTGATCACCGTTGCTTTCCTATACGTTACACTGCCTGCCTTAACTTCAACAGAAGGAGAATCTATGACCAAAAAACAATAAAAATTTGTGATATTCGAAAACGAAAAAAAAGCAAGTTTCCTTTGACTATAATCGTTATTTTTGTCCCAGTGGAGTCTTCAGGTTTTTGGGTTTTTTTAGGGTGGGCCTTGGAGCCTTATACCCAGTGGCCTCCCAAATTACCCCCAGTCTAGGAAAATTCTCATAAGGCCTTATTTTCCACCATAAGCCAATGAAAACCTTTACCCAAATTCGAATATCGAAATTTATCATGTACTGTCTCTTTAAAGGGTATATAAAGTCTAAAATAAAATAAGGCTAGAAATGCTGTATTTTGTATACTAAATATAAACATGAACTTACTGCACCACAAGCCTAATCAAACAAATGATTTATACTTTCAAAGTTGGCTACAGGGGGTCACCATCATGTAACTTTGTTATACATCTTTGCAAGACCAAGACTGTGCACATGCTCAGTGTGGTCTGGGCTGCTTAGGGATCATCATAAACAAAGCTGCTTGAGTTCTGCATGGCTGGGAAGTAAGGCGGGAGCTCCCCCTGCTGTTCATAAGTATGATTGTTTCCCTGCAGAGCAGTTAGGGACCATCTGACAATTCCTATCCACAGCAGTAAATGAAGGGAGAATTTCACTGCATACAGTCAGGTTTCTTATAAAAACTGTACACATTTTTTCATCAAAGTATATTGGAGATAGGTTTCTTTTTCATTAAAGAAAGTAAAAATGGGATTTTATTTTTTTGACTTTACATGCCCTTTAAAAATTCGACTTCCACCATTCGCCATCTAAAACCTGCCAAATTGTTTTAGCCTATGGGGGACCTCCTAGAACCTATTTGGAGTCAATTGGTGGACTTTGAAGAATCAAAGTTTTTTTTTGTTTTTAAATTCTTACTTCGATTTGTACGATTCAAATTCGATCGAAAACGGACCTATTCACCCGAAAAAAAACTTTGATTTTTTGATGAATTTCTATTGCTCTTTTTTAATTTGAATTTCAAAGTTATGGGAGTTCAAAAATAACCTCCCATTACTTTCAAATTCGCCCGATAAATCTGCCCCTAAATTGAGAGTCAGAGATTTGCTTTAGATTGACGGGGGTTATTTATCAAAGTCCGAATTTATCTCAATATTTTCTGCTACAAACTCCGATCAAATCCGCTCGGGTTTTTTATGCTTATTTATTATTACATTTTCCCGAATATTTGCTTTGTGGGAACAAATCAGATTTTTACGTTTTTTCCATAAGTTTTTCAAGATTTTTTCGGAATTTTCACCTGAAAATTTTGGGGTATTGCACGAAACCCAGCGCACATCAAAAAATCATTGGGACTTCTCCCATTGACTTATATGCAACCTCGACAGGTCTGCGATACTGGATTTTCAGATTCGGACTTTTCCATCCTTTGGGTTTAAAAAAATTCCGGAAAATTTTGGATTTTTTTAAAAGTCAGATTTTCAAAAAACAAAAATCACAAATTTTTTGTGTCCGTGTTAAAGGCGCATTGCTATCGGAAATCATAATTTCATAATTCAATTTGAAAACAAATTGTATCAAAATATATGCAATTTAATTTTTTTTTCCATTGACTGCATTACAAAACATTAACAAGAAACAGGAAACACTAAGGGGGGAATTCACAAAAGTGTCAGGAACGAAAAAATGTCTTTTAAGTGTCGTAGTAACAGGCGACAAATCCACAGAGCATTTACCCGACAATTTTTCGACGTGTACGACACTTTTGAAATAGTGTCGTTAAAAGTGGGGCGTGTTTTTTTTTTTTAGTGCCAGTTTTCCCAACATTTTTATGATTTGCTCCTAAACTCATTTGTTTTGCCGACAATTTTTCCGACACATTAGAAATGTCGGTCAAATTGTCTTATGAAAACGCTCTGTAAAATGTCTGTCCGACGAAAAGATAGAAAATTGTCAGACTTACGAGACATTCAGAGACTGTAACATCTGCCTTTGTGAATTTGCCGTACGTACGACATTTTACAAATTTGTCGACCGCCACTTCTGGGTTACTTTTTTTACCAACTCATTTGTGAATTTCCTCCTAAGGGGTAGATTTATTCAGGGTCGAATTGAGAATTCGAATTTTCACATTTTTTTCATGGTCAAAACTGTCAAATTCAACTAGGGAATTCTCCAAACTCAATTAGACTTTTTTTTTTAAAAAATGTCAAGGTTTATCATACTCTAGCCCTTTTGAGAATTCGGATTCGACTATTCGCCACCGAAAACCTGCCAAATTACCGTTTAAGTCAATGGGAGACGTCCAGGGATCAATCTGGAGAACTTTGCAGTAGGAATGCACCGAATACACTATTTTGGATTCGACTGAACCCCCGAATCCTTTGTGAAAGATTTGGCTGAATACCAATCCGAATTTTCCTATGCAAATTAGGGTTGAAAAGGGGAAAACATTTTTTACTTCATTGTTTTGTGACAAAAAGTCATGTGATTTCCCTCCCTGCCCCTCATTTGCATATGCAAGTTAGGATTTGGATTCAGTTCGGCCAAATCCTGCTGAAAATAGCCGAATCCTGGCTGAATCCCGAACCGAATCCTGTATTCAGTGCATCCCTAGTTTGCAGCCTTCCTGAGATTTACGTTTTTTCGGAGAAAAAACTTAAATCGGGTTTGATCTCATTCGAATCAAATTCAATTTGAGCTTTCAGGTTGTTTAAATTCGTCCGACTTTTACCAATTCAATATTTTTTTTTTACTAAATCTCCCCAAGTCAATTTTGAATTCATTCGAATTAAGGGGAGTTTAAAAAAACATGAATTCTAAATTCAAGCCTTGATAAATGTGCCTCTAAATATGTGTGTTGAACAGAAAAAAAATATTCCTTTTGGTGTTTATTACATTACAAAAATATGACCGATTTGCGACTCCCCTGGGCTGATATAACGACTGTAGACTTAAAGGAACTGGTGATGAACGAGGACTCGTAGATTCTCTCTAAACATCTGCAGTATTGATGGCGCGTACGAGGTGTTGCAGCGCAATGCCGAGATTACCCCTAGAAGTTCTTAGCGCTACCGATATATCGATGTATGCAACAAAAACTGAATCTAGCAATGGAGGTCCTGAATTAATCATGTTTTTGTGACATTAGTGTTATGAACCTTAAATACATCTTTGATGTGTTGGCAAGAAATTCTGAAAAGTAAATATTTATTAAAAAAAAATTTGTATGAAAAATTTGAAGTGTGCTTTTTATTTTTTTTTTTATTCACAAAAATGCAAGTCCAAGTTCAACTCCTCCAAATTAACCACTCACACACATACAAACTATCAATATATTTAGCTATATATAGTGAATAAAGTAGCCCTTATTGTAAAATAAAAGGATATTATAAGTCACTGAGGAGTTCCATGACCATATACTTTCAAAGTACAAGGCCAAAGGCCGAGTGTTTTTATACAGGTCATGGAACTCCGAGGTTGCTTCTAATATCCTTATTTTCCAACAAGGGCTACTTTATTTATAATACACAAGTTTTAGTGAGTCGTGACAAAAATGACATCACTAAGCTCCGTTTATAACTGATGACATCACTGAGAGCCGTTTAAAAGGATATCATTTACAGAATACTAATGGCTTTTGTGTATTATAACTATATTTACTAATACCTACTAAACTAACTGTAGATCCTAAGGTTACTAAAGCCTTAGGTTTCATCCAAGCAACTCTTCTTCTAGGCAATAATAGAATCAGCCAGCACATCATTATCCGGCAGAGCATTCTACAATCTCACTGTCCTCAACATGAAGAACCACATACTCTGCTTCAAAGTTTTGTTGCTCTAGTCTAAAGGGATGGACTCTTTTGATTTTTTGGGAAAAAAAGATCTCCCTGCCAACTGTCTATAAGGTCCTCTAATGTATTTCTAAAGCAGTGATCCCTAACCAGTAACTTATGAGCAACATGTTACTCTCCAACCCCTTGGATGTTGCTCTCAGTGGCCTCTGAGCAGATGATGATTTTTGAATTTCAGGCTTGGAGGCAAGTTTTGGTTGTATAAAAACCAGATGTACTGACAAACAGAGCCTCAATGTAAGAGACAATCAACATAGAGGCTACCAAATGGCCATCAAAGCCCTTTTTTGGCACCCCAAGAACATTTTTCATGCTTGTGTTGCTCCCCAACACCTTTTACTTCTGAATGTTGCTCCCTGTTCTAAAGACTAATCATGTCCCCTTGAAAACACCTTTTTTTCCCAGAGATAACCCCAACCTTGAAAAAACGAAGAGAGAACCAACAAAGAGCCATATAGAGGAACTCCAAACATTTTTTATTTGCAAAAGAATTGTAAACAACCCCAACCCCCAATCCCTATCAATAACATTGGGATCAACCATCGTGCCAGCCAGGTGGCAACCCTAGTCCTATTACATTGGTTTAAGAGCCTCATCTTGTCCAGAAGACAATAGGAACCTGCATGCTCTGTAACTGTGCATTTTACATTCCATTCCTCCCTCATAAAAGCGTTTGATATATTTTACAGGTAAGGAATGGGAGAGGTGGGGTATCTGAGGGAGTGTTTAATGTGAATACCTTATATAGGGATTGCGTTTGCCAGATGAGATGACAGGTCTCTGCAGGAGGATCCTACAATGTGTTCCATGTGCTTTGAAATAAGCTGGAGGCTCCATATGATCTGGATTTTCCTGCTAATGACGATTAAAAATCTCTGGCCATGTGTCAGCTGTGCAGTAACAACCCTACATTTCAGGCAACTGAGGGATAAATTGTGTCCCATTCCTTGGCTAGCTACAGTATAGGTTTCCAATAGGGAAGATACAGCTAGTAGTGTTCCAGTAACGGCACCAAGGTCAAGCTGAGCAAGGCGCTCCATTTAAAAAAGTGCATTATCCGCTTGTGTTGGGACCTGATTTATTTTGACTGACCGGACTGATTTCAGGTGAAGCAAGTAAAATCCAACATCTAGAACCCTCACTTTAATGGTAGGGTAGAAGTTGCTTAGATGTAGCAAGTAGTGCAGGCTTAAACTGACTTTGCACAATTAAATATTGTGCTTTTATCCAGAAACATAACTGTACCTTGAGCCAAGTAACAAATCCAGCCTATGTAGACTCTCATCCAGTCCTTATCATCCATCTTTGTGAGTGGATTACCTGTCCTCAAAGAACAACACACCTCCTTCAGATTGCCTTACAAGACAGTTTATGGTTCTGCCATTTTGCTCCTCAACTCCCTGTGATGTAGCTCATTTTCTGCTGTTGGAAGAGATCAGACTTAAGGTGGCCATAGATGTAACAATTACAAGATTGTTACTTGTAATACACACGTGTTGAGCGGAATTATGATATACATATAGAAACAATAGAAATCTAACGATTCAGCACTAACAATGGCCGATGTTTAGGTTCCTTCAAAGGCACCTGATCCAAATATTTCATCCAGCCTGATCGACGAGCCGACCGATATCCAAGTCTTCTGCCGATATCGGTTGGCTCTTTTCCCACCATACATCGAATATCGAAATTAGGTCTGTATGATATTATCTGTTTGTCTATGGCCACCTTAAGAATGAATGTACATTTCGTGGTGCCCATGAACTCAGCTATTTGTTTTTTTTTTTTTTTTGTAGTTTTCTCCTGTGTTTCCTTAGACTCTGGACCCATCTCAGCTGCCCCTTTCTCTCTGGAGTATTAATTATTATCTATTTGTCCATCTTAAGTGCTTTAATCAGCAGTACCACTTTGTGGCCCCTATGCTGCCTGGTTTGACTGCATGGAACAGAGATAGCCAGCAGGGTCCTCAAACAGTAACAGCAGCTTCTCTGTTCTGCAGAAAAGAACATGAGATTCCAGTGATTTTCTGTGCACCTTCACGTAGTTATCACTCAGAGAAATCTTGTAGTAGCAGGTACAGGAAAGCAAATACTGTAGGTGCACCATGTCTCATGACTTATCATGTCCTGGGTGATAAGAAAAAGCTAATTCATGCTATCCATCTTCCTGTACCCACGCAATACAGAACATTCCTGAAATGCAAAGCCTTGAACTATGCTGTATCTTCTGCTCGCTCCCAAAGTAGCGTCGCCAGACGTTATGGCCTTATGGAAGCATTACAGAACCTTTTTAAATGTTCATCCAGAATAAGCAGTTCAGCTATTTGCTCTGTCAACATTGTTGAGAGAAGATTTAATAAGCTGAAATATGTTTCAGAATCCCCACAGTACCTTGTTTTATCTCAAGAGTGTAAAAAACATATCACCAACCCTCTAGCTCAGTGATCCCCAACCAGTAGCTCATGAGCAACATGTTGTTCTCTAACCCCTTGGATGTTGCTCCCAGTGGCCTTAAAGCAGGTGCTTATTTTTGAATTCTAGACTTTGAGGCAAGTTTTGGTTGTATAAAAACCAGATGTACTGACAAACAGAGCCTCAATGTAGGTTAACAATCCACTTGGGGCTACCAAATGGCCAATTACAGCACTTATATGGCACCCCAAGAACAGTTATCTTGCTTGTGTTGCTCCCCAACTCCTTTTACTTCTTAAATGTTGCTCACGGGTTCAAAAGGTTGGTGATTCCTGCTCTAGTTTATGTGTTTCCAAGTTAGGACTACCTCCTCTGGTGGCTTATGAAGGCCAGTGCACCTTCCAGATGACACATAAGAAAGGGAGCATGACTGGGGATGCCTACAACCTACCTAGGATTTTGCATAGCAATAAAGAACCATACTGTGTCCACCACAGTCTTTATTGTGAACCACCAGTAGCAGGTAGAGCACGGTGCAGCTTTTAAAAGGCTCCCAGGCAAAGTCTAGCAAAGTGGATAATGTTCTGCTCTGTGCTGAAATACTTGAGTTCAATATAGATATTATATTGATAAAAAAACGATTCAAAAAATTACCAACCTGACGAGGGAAATTCCATTTAGAATAACGCAAAAATGATGGATGGCCAATCTGTGAAGACTCACTGTCAAATGGTTACTATCAGTTAAATGGTGCAATTATTCAAATACATAAATTATTTGTATGGAGGTTATGACATGATTTATGGGCTGGCCTTGAGATTAGCGTTAAGTAATATGAATTTAGGACAAAAGTGTGCTATCAGGCTTCCATTAGGAATCATCTACTGGATATGTGCATTTCCTAGTGGAGGCTAGCCAGAGCTCCATTCAAATATTAATACATCATTGTTCTAGTCTTCAACTAATATGAATCCAGGACAAAGTGAGAGGTATCAGGCTTCCATTCTGAAGGATCCACTGGATACGTGCATTTTCATAGTGGCTAGCCCGAGTTCCATGGTTCTATTTAAATGAAATGTGGTCAATTGCCCAAACACCATCATTGCTCTAGAAGTCCTGTTAAAGTAAAACTTTACCCCCTAACAAAATAGGTCTCCATAAAAAAATGTATTACATGAATCAGTTCATATGTAAAACCCTGCTTCATGTAAATAAACCATTTTCATAATAATATATTTTTCTAGTAGTATGTGCCATTGGGTAATCATAAATAGAAAACTTCCATTTTAAAAAAATAAGGGCTGCCCCTGGGATCGTAGAATTCACAGTGCACACAAACAAACCATACATGTTAGGTCACATGAGGCAATTTACAGACAGAGCTGTGTCTTTTGCTTCCACACTTCTTCCTGTTACAGTTAGAGCTGCAGTATTTCTGGTCAGGTGATCTCTTCCTGTTACAGTTAGAGCTGCAGTATTTCTGGTCAGGTGATCTCTTCCTGTTACAGTTAGAGCTGCAGTATTTCTGGTCAGGTGATCTCTTCCTGTTACAGTTAGAGCTGCAGTATTTCTGGTCAGGTGATCTCTTCCTGTTACAGTTAGAGCTGCAGTATTTCTGGTCAGGTGATCTCTTCCTGTTACAGTTAGAGCTGCAGTATTTCTGGTCAGGTGATTTCTTCCTGTTACAGTTAGAGCTGCAGTGTTTCTGGTCAGGTGATCTCTTCCTGTTACAGTTAGAGCTGCAGTATTTCTGGTCAGGTGATCTCTTCCTGTTACAGTTAGAGCTGCATTCCAAGCAATCAGTCATGCTACTATGATAACAAATAAATCATTATTATGATATAGAGTAGCTTTAACAAATAAATGCTGCCTTTTCAATGTGTAAAAGTTTAGATCTGGACATTTATGTGATGAGTGCAATGGTGGTGTGCAATAGTGGAGTGCAATGGTGGAGTGCAATAGTGGAGTGCAATGGTGGTGTGCAATAGTAGAGTGCAATGGTGGAGTGCAATAGTGGAGTACAATGGTGGAGTGCAATGGTGGTGTGCAATGGTGGTGTGCAATAGTGGTGTGCAATAGTGGAGTGCAATAGTGGAGTGCAATAGTGGTGTGCAATGGTGGAGTGCAATGGTGGAGTGCAATGGTGGAGTGCAATGGTGGTGTGCAATAGTAGAGTGCAATGGTGGAGTGCAATGGTGGTGTGCAATGGTGGAGTGCAATGGTGGTGTGCAATGGTGGAGTGCAATGGTGGCGTGCAATGGTGGCGTGCAATAGTGGAGTGCAATGGTGGTGTTCAACAGAGGTCTGCAATAGTGGAGTGCAATGGTGGTGTGCAATGGGGGGGGGCACATTTTAAGCATTTATTAATCCACACTATTTTGCATTACAAGTGATTAATCAACAAGCCTATGAAGTTAAAGGTCTGGAAAGTTTAATGTTAATAAAGGAAATCAGTTTCACTGACTTGGCTCTATTTCTCAAAACAAAAACAGGACTGCAAGCAATTTGAAAGGAGCGTTCATCATCATCATCATCATCAGTGCATGTCCTTTCATGTGCATTAGTGACTGCGTGGGCATGGCACTGAAACTCCCAGTAATTAACTGTTTGTAAGATAAGGGCTCCCAGTACAGAAGAACAAAGAGTTTTGAAGGTATAAAACGATTATTAAACAGATGGTTTTGCTACTACTGTATGTGAAAAAAGGGGGAAATATAATGTGGCTAATTTTCAGCTTGGGGAACCTATAGTTGCATTGCAACATCACTGAGACTAAACCAAGGGAATTATAATGCCCCTCTGTGCAACCTCATCATCTGGCTCTATGAGACTTGCCCACACATTGCACTACACTCATATGACATAAAAGGAGAATTGCTCCCATAAGGATGACCTAGTGGAAAGTAGAGTTGAGTCACCACCATCATCAGGATATTTATTCTACTCATCAGAAACTCAACCAATAAACTCCTGGTGCTTCAGTTTTCACCCTGCTCTACATACAAATCTGCACAATGGCAGTTTTTGCTTTTACATGGTAGGTACAGAGATGCAGAAGTAAAGGAGAATCACTTACATCTTAAGTTCCATGCGGTAGATCATGAAGTATTCAGAGCCCACAGAGAAGTAGAAAAGAAAGTATAATTTATCTCTGGAATTTGCACTCTTTGGTTTTCAAGCAATGTCTTCTGCTATTTGTATTCCAAAGAAAAAAAATTGGAATAAATATAAACATTTTGTGCATTTGGCCATTGCTGCTACTCGTAAATCCATCTTTTTATATTGGATCCAGGAAACTTCCCCAGATTTAAAGGTTATTTTATCCTATCTTAGATCTCTCTGCATTGATGAAGCAATAGGTTTTTACGGTGGCGATAGATGTAACAATTACGATCTTTCTTGGAAAAGATGTTTCCAAGAAAGATCCTTGGTTTCAATACACACGTGTAGAGCTGAATGGTCAGATATAGAAACAATAGAATTCTACCTGTATCTGACCATTCAGCACTAACAATGGCCGATGTTTGGGTTCCTTCAAAGGCACCCGATCAAAATTTTCCGTCCAGCCCGATCGACGAGCCGACCGATATTTAAGTCTTCTGCCGATATCAGTTGGCTCTTTTTCCACCATACACGCAACGAATATCGGACGAAAATTAGTTTCGTACCATATTATCTGTGCGTCTATGGCCACCTTTAGGTATGGTAATTTGGGTCTTAAGAGAACATTTTCTTGAGCTATGGTCTCCGTATCTTAAAATTCTGGAGTCTGAAGATAAAGTTTATATAGATAAATCTATGTATAATTCTGAGGAAGACTCCTCTATATACTCATTCAGTTTGTCTGGTCGACAGAGAGGAAGATGAATATTTTTAATGTCAATATTTGATGCGTTGTTAGTAATGAATTGTTATGTAATATTTATTTTCTTTTGGAAACGGACAAATGTTATGGTGAGCTAAAGCTTTGCGGGTTTTTTTTGCTTTTGTTTTTTCAAAATGGCAATAAACATAATTGGAAAAGAAAGAAAAGAAAGTGAAATCTCCGCTGATGTACACATTTAAGATTCATAGTCATAAAATAAATAATGTATAAACGGATGCCAAATAGGTACAAAAAACACTGGAGATACTCAAGTTTATATTTGTTGATCAAGAAAGGAGAGACCCAAGTGGTGGCATTACAAATTTCATGAACCTAATCTGCAACATTTTCTTTGCTGATTTGTTCCTATGCTAGACATAAATCTATATATTTAGTATAGTTTCACTTTTCCTTGTTCCTTCTAGTCTAGTAGTTCCTACTACTCTAGCCATGCACACATAAGAGCTTAGTGTGTGTTTCAATGGGCAAATTATAGACACATCTTTTTCCTATAAGCCATCAGCAAACTTACATGGTAGCATGTGACTCAAATTTGCCTTCTTCTAAATCAATCTTCTTCTTCAATCTTCTCCTTGCACTGTTGCCTCCTAATAAAAATATTATATAGACATATCCATGAAAAAGTCAAGGGTGAAACTCCCATGGTCATGACTAGTATTTGAATCCAGGGGCTCAATTGTAGCTGAAGAGTCAGTGCCCCATGCCTAATATCATGCTGATTGGAGGGCACATCAGATATAACTTACAGCTGTTTGACAGTGTAGTGGTCCACATCTCTGAGGTTTCTCCCCATCTTTATATTTTTGCCAATCCCATTTCCTTGTCAGTGGTAGCCATGTACATATTCAGTGAGCTGCAGCATCCTAAAGGTTCAGAATCTCTACAACAGTAATGACCCTGGCCCTGCACAGAGTTCACCATCTTGGATTGTATTAGGAGTGTCAGTGACACTGCACATGCTCAGTGTATTCTGGGCGGATGTTGAGAAGCTAAGCTTAGGAATTGTTGAAATCATCAAGCAGAAGATGAGTGACATATATACTCTATAAATGATTCGGCCACAACAGCACAGAACATGTACTGCGAAACAGCAGAAAAGAAGATGGGGAGCTACTGGGGCATCGTTAAAGCAACATATATTTACTACTGAAGGTCTTTGGTTGCTATAAGTTGACCATAGACATAGAGATCCGCTCAATGAAGTGGGCGATATTGAAGTGGGTGATATCAGGCTGATCCGATCGCGGGCCCTAGGGCCCAATGATCGAATCATAGCAGATCCGATACGGGTGGTCGGATTGCGGGACCACATAAACAAACAGATGTGGCCCAATTGGATTTTTTTAACTGCCCAATTGAGACCTGGCCAACTTTCGCCCAGATCGATCGGGGAAGCCCGTCAGCTGGCCCCACACATGGGCCAATAAGCTGTTGACTCTGTCTGTCGACAGCTTTTATTGGCCCATGTAGGGGGCCTTTATTTTGGTTCAGAAGTCCAAGACAGGATTCACAGTATTTCTAGCCTACTTCTTTGATAAACTTCTGTTCTCCTTTAAAATGTAGTTTGTGTGCTTTGCACCATTGCTACTTGTTGGATTGGCTTGAAAGCTAAATATTTGGTCAATTGGTGGCAGGGGGCCATTTGCAATGCAAGGCACCAACCAGTATTTAGCATGGAACAAGGTGTGAAATGTTATGCAATATTACATGCAATCCGTTTAATAAAAAAAACGAAATGGTGTTTGCACAAATCTGTGCAGTTGCCTCTTGTTTTCTGAAAGGCATGTTAATATCTCTCTCTTTCTATATACTGTATATCACTTGATAAGAATCCAACCTGTACAAATATACATATATGGAGTATTTGTCAATGGTTATTTAGAAAGCAAACTTTCCCTCGTTCTTGGAACAATTGGCAACATATATTTTTCTTTACAAGCTCCAAGAATCACGGAAACCTTACACTAATGGCTTTATAGAAAGATGTTGATGGGTTAGGGCTACCTTATCATGTATAGCAAGGAATTATCTGTTTTTCTCTTCCACTGTGCCATTAATCTAGCTTAGTATCATGCCAAAGTTCATTTTCACATGATCCTGGTTCTCATCACTGGCTTATATCAGAATTTTATTCTCATCTCTTCCATGTTAGAAAATTCCTCAACTAAATGTCTTATCTCGCCTCACTAATATAAACAACAGAAAGCATGGTACTTTACAATAAAGATTCCTGAACTGGCAAACAAATACCGAAATCTCTATGGGAGAAGTTCTGCCACAGAACAGGAGAAGACTGCTGCTTTTCATCAACTGGATAAGCTACAAGTCAACTGATGGACAACAAGCACTTCCATACAGATTTAAACCAATGTAGCTCAACCATTCGGCTGCAGAGAACATATCAAGCACGACTATAATGTAATCAGTACATGCTTTCACCTTGTAGGTCATAATTCTTTTGAAACATGGACAATTATGAAACATATATGCAATTGGAGAACTTGATCTCCTACTCTGTATGGCCAACACTATGGTGGACACTTGTCCTACAGTCGTTAAGCTACCCTACAATGTTTATTATTTTCAAAGACACAGGTTTGAAGGGAAGTATTGTCTGGTCTGAGGTTCTGTTTTGTAAATGAAGTGTATTCGTGTACAGGATTATGGGTAGCAGCCTTGTATACTGATGTTTGGGTTAGAAATCTCATTAAAGGCCACACAGCACATTTTTCAGGTAAACACAGTGTTCCATGTGAAGATATGTGTCAAAAAGTGTTATCAACCAAAAGTTGCTTTGCAATGCAATGTGCATCCTGGGATGCAGGTGGGATCTATCTCAACTGGCCAAATACCGCCGACTTTACTGGCTCCTGCTCTCTAAGTAGACTACTCTGCCGAAGGTTTGCAAATGTCATTAATGCTGCAAGCTGTCCATTTAGATTCTATAACTCAGATCCAGATTATCATGCTTAAAGGGATACTGTCATGGGGAAAAAGTTTTTTCAAAATGAATCAGTTAATAGTGCTGCTCCAGCAGAATTCTGCACTGAAATCCATTTCTCAAAAGAGCAAACAGATTTTTTTATATTCAATTTTGAAATCGACATGGGGCTAGACATATTGTCAATATCCTAGCTGCCCCAAGTCATGTGACTTGTGCTCTGATAAACATCAATCACTCTTTACTGCTGTACTGCAAGTTGGACTGATATCACCCCCTCCCTTTTACCCCCCAGCAGCCAAACAAAAGAACAATGGGAAGGTAACCAGATAGCAGCTCCCTAACACAAGATAACAGCTGCCTGTTAGATCTAAGAACAACACTCAATAGTAAAAACCCATGTCTCACTGAGACACATTCAGTTACATTGAGAAGGAAAAACAGCAGCCTGCCAGAAAGCATTTCTTTCCTAAAGTGCAGGCACAAGTTACATGACTAGGGGCAGCTGGGAAATTGACAAAATGTCTAGCCCCATGTCAGATTTCAAAATTGAATGTAAAAAAAATATGTTTGCTCTTTTAACAAATGGATTTCAGTGCAGAATTCTGCTGGAATAGCACTATTAAATGATGCGTTTTGAAAAAAACATGTTTTCCGATGACAGGATCCCTTTAATTACTTGCTAAAAGTACTTTTCCTAAAAGTCTACCAAATTACTAAGTTCTCATAAAGATTTGACTTCTCTGGTTTAAAGCCTCACCATAGCACTGTGAATTTGTGGGCATTAAAGCAAGTGTTGCAGGTGAAATAAATGTTTCATATGAAGTAGTAGAGTGTTATAAGCAAAGTAGGAACCAAATATTGTTTGTGCAACAGTAGTGTTATTGCATGTATCCAATCTTGGAGCAGCCATGCTAAGGAGCATTTGCTTGTTTGAGATGCAGGTGGATTATATTTATTGAATCTAAATTGCAGAATCTAAAGTGGTAGCTTGCAAAATTAAGATGGGGTGCAAACCCGGGGGAGCAGAGGCTGCCGTCTAAGCAGGCTCTAACTGGGGCTAAAAAAGGAAGGGTTAAAAAGGGAGACATTTATCAGTATTACGGTTCCAAATAAAAGAAGACGGCTGGTGGGCAAGGTGGTGGGTCCACAGCTCTGGAGTCGCATGTATGTGCTTTCAGAGGACCTCAGCAGGCTAGCCACTATAGTACAGGAGTGAAAGGCAAGACAGGGAAGATGGGATTTATTCAAAATATGAATGTTTACCTATTGAACAGTGTAATGTTTGCAAGGTGCTAGGATTTGCCATACACAGAACAAGTGGACAGATTGTTAGGTGAGGGCTGAAGAAAATACATTAGTACCAATAAAATGTTAGCGGAAGGAGGGAGAGCCATCAAGCATAATTTCAGAAAGCTGAAAAGCTGTTGGCAAGGAGTTTGAAGGTTCTTATCTCAGAGATATAACCTATATTATGCCAGAGATGCAGGGCAAGTAGAGGTTGTGAATGACTATAACATTTGTGTAGGGACTAGGGATGAGAATGGCACAGCTGTATTTGGGGAGAATGATAGAATGATGGAGAATTGAAACTAGACATGGGGGGAAGGAGAGCAGTACAAGGTAGCAGTAATACATTTATATTCATTAATACAAGAACTGAAATTATTGGACTTCAGTTATTAAAACTAGATTTGCAACCCAATCATGACACTGTTTTTATGATTAATATCAAATTATATTGCTCCTACCATTGTCCTAAACAATGAGCTCAGGGCAACCAGGTAATGTGGTATAAGAAGTCAAGTCACCCATGATGCAGCAGCCATTAGTTCCTTGCACACAAGGTATTATTCTTTGTAAAATGGTGAATTAAAAAAAAACAAGGCATCATGCATTGCGCTTGGTATAACTTGGGCTTACAAAGAGAATTACAATAACTAGTGAAGGTCTGAGGTCTCCCATTTCTGATGTATTCACTGTTGAAAGAAGGCAAAGTAAACCATTTTTGTCTCTTTACATCTGGGAACTAAATTGTCTTGAGAGCATTAACTTAGATGTGGCCACTCTAAATGAGAGTCTGGAAAGAAAGTGAGATTATGTTAAGAATACTCATATTTGAAGACCCTCAATGCCTTGGGTGGTTCTGTATTATAAGCTTTTAGTAAGTAGACAATTACAATGCACCATCAAGCTGCTCAAGAGGAATACCAAGTTCAGAACAGACATTAAAGTACTCTACACAGACCCTGCAGCAAGAATTCTCAGAAGCATTAGAGTATTGCTTTCTTTATACTTCTGGATTAATGGCTCTGTGCCTTAGGGCATTCATCCAGATGTTCATGTTGACTCGCCATTGGCAGTTGGTATGATCCAAGCTAAACACTGATCCAGGAAAAGAGCAGACAAGGGTTAAGACGAAGGCCTGAGTTGTTGTGTTTGTGAGAATTAATGTAAAATGATAGCTTTGGAGAGAGGGAGGAAGATGAGAGGATGGATTAGTTAAAGTGTGCAATAAATGGGTCATTATTACAACGTTGTAGGTAGCCGGCTACATTTTTATGCTTGTACCTCATTGCAAAATAGGTCTTTATAAAGACAGAAGGAAAGGAAATTTCACCATTAGCCTCCATTTTCTTTCCAAGAAGGGTATCCAGTATAAACAACATATAAGGGTGGTAGTGATTCACTGATGAAGTCTGAAATGGGGTTGTCTTACCCTTGTCTTATTAACTTAGTTACCCATCCATGGACTGTAGCAATAAGATTCTATTTGTGCACTGGAAATCCAAACTATACTAAATATGCTAGGAGGGATTGCAGCAGTGCTTTAAAGGAGAACTAAAGCTTAACTAAAGAAGTGGACTAGAAATGTACATTATGTTTTGTGCTTCTATAGCAGCCCAAGGCAACCACCTTTAGCAGTAAAGATCTGTGTCTCCAAAGATGCCCCAGTAGCTCCCCATCTTCTTTTCTGCTGATTCACTGCACATGCTCTGTGCTGCTGTCACTTACTGAGCTTAGGGAGCCACTCACAATATACAGTACACATAGAATAGAAATGTCACAATATAAGGCTGATTAGTAATTAATACACATAATTACTACATGGCAGCACAGAAACCAGTGCAATTAGCATCAGAATTGAATAATCAGCAAACCTGTAGCATCAGCTTATATTACAGCCAGGGAAGCTCATTTTCTGCTGGATAATTAGTGACGAGCCCTAAGCTTAGCTTCTCAACAGCCAATCAGAGCCCACTGAGCATGTGAGTGTCACAGACACTTTCCAAGATGGTGACCCCCTGTGACAAGTTTGAAGTCCTGGATCATTGCTGCTATTGACAAGCTCAAACTTTAGCCTCGTGCAATAAGTTCACTATATAAAATATGACATTTTTATCCACATTCATTTTTAAGGTTTAGTTTACTTTAAGAAAGGCAGAATCTCATGCACATTGGCAGTGGCATAACTAGCTGTTACTGGGCCCCATAGCAAATTAATTTTAGAGCCCCCAGCATATTCAGAGGTTGCCCTGTTTTGCCAAAATATATAGAAACTGCTCATTAGTTAGGGCCTCATGGGGCCCCTTTTAACTCCTGGGACCCCCTGCTGCCGCAGGGTCTGCTTCCTCTGTAGTTCCGCCCCTGCACATTGGTGCGAAATGATTGTGCTACCCAAGGCTATTCAAATAATTATGTAAGGTGCCTCTAGCTTTGGGGAAAGTGAAACATCTAAATAGTTATCCCATTCATTGTAGCATGACAAGGGCTACAGCAACGTCTATTAGCTACAGGTATTCCTCATCAATTTTTTCATCAAGGTTGTACCTAGGACCTACCTTGTCCCATTAAGGGAATACACCTGCATAAAAGCCAAGTGTGCAGCCTTATATTTATCTTTACTGGATCTCGGATGACAATTAGATGCCCGCTTCTCCAGTTTAATTTCATAAGAATGAATGACTTCTTCAATGATGGTTTATATTTGCACCACCACCCTAGGCATGCCACCTTCTCCTTCACTACCAGATGCTCCTAATGGCTTGGCGCATGCACAATGCAGCATTTTAAATGCACGAGTTGAGCTGGTGGGAGAGGGGCACCCCATCCTCCTTACATTAACTCATACCCTAACCATTGATTTACATGAAACCAAGAACTTTGCATCCTTTGAGGTAAGTTTTCGCCATCAGGAAAACCACAAGCAAAAATTCCCTGGGTTGTTTAGTAGCCATGAGCCACAGATGCTGAAACTATTGCAACAATAATGGTTTTGCAGACAATTTGTCTTCAAGTGATTCTTTGTATGTTCTTCAAAGTCTATTCTCTTGTAAAGCAGCTAATGATACAGACCCGTTATCCTCCTTTATCTCCTTATAATACAAGGCAAACAAGCCGACACATTTGGGATATTTTTGTAAGAAAAGCTTTAGCGTCCACCCCCTTCTCTGAGCAAACAACTCTATAAATGCTCTTATAACATGTACAAGGTACTTTATTTAAACTTAAATAAAAACAACATCTATTTGTATGGCACCACTGCTACACCGCAGTAAATCACAGGAAAAAATAAAGTCCAAATGAAGCTCTTACAGAAATACTATTTTACGAGATGTGGCTATAAAGTCACATGGTGTAAAATACATATTGACTTAAGCAGTACCAGCCTGCTCTGCTGGTTTTAATTGGAAGCAGAATGGAAGTGTTACAAATAAACATAAAAAAGAAGGATCCGCTCACATCAAAGTGACTGGCGCACGCGGGAAGTGCTGCACCGTGTCCCACGGAGTGTTCAGGGAAGCGTAAATCTTGTTTGGCAAAAGGTTCTGAGCTGGTGTTTGCGCTTTGCTGGTTTGATTTAAAATAGAACATTCCGCCCTGGGCAGATTATAAAATCAACTGCTCCACAAATGTTTTTCTGCAGGCAAAGTAAATCTGGCCACACACAGACCAAATGTCTCATATAGTCACTTTGCTCCCACCCCATTGTGAGATTTGGCCAATTTGTGATCATAACAAAGAAGTTCAACCAAAAGGGAAAACCGAACCAACCAATAACCAGATTGCTAAGTGCATGGGGGCATAAGATGTACCTGGCGGGATTCTGTCTTTTTGCAGCAGGTATCAGATTTGGCTGAATCCTTCTGCCTGGCCGAACTGAATCTGAATCCTAATTTGCATATGCAAATTAGGGACGGGGAGGGAAATCGTGTGGCTTTTTTTTCACAAAACAAGGAAGTAAAAAAAGTTTTCCCCTTCCCACCCTTAATTTGCATATGTTTATTAGGATTCGGTTCAGCCAAATCTTTCGCGAAGGATTCATGGGTTCGTCCAAATCTTTCGTGAAGGGTTCGGCCGAATCCAAAACATCGAATTTGGTGCATCCCTTATCCAAACAGATGATTCTGTACCCACCTATTATTTCACACGTGTGTAGGTGATCATACACAGGCCAGTATAAGTGGCTGACTCTGCCTCTCCCTGAGTATAGGGATGTCTTACATGAATGATATCTGGATGAAAATTTTACAGGTATTTATCGGAAAGGTTGGAAAGTCCCATCAGACAAGGGCTGTATTAAAGCTTTTACAAGGTCCTCTCCTGACAGGTCTTCTTATATGATACAGTTGGCCTGGGGTCAAACAATCAGGTGTATTTGAAACCAATTGAACTGGAAACATTTTTTTAACTACCTTTTAACTACCACTTGTAGGTGTTAAAGGGGTTCTTCACCTTAAGGGTCAGGCCACACAGGGCGTTTTGGGGAGATTTGGTCGCCTGGCGACTAATCGCCTCGTTTTTGTGGCGACCAATCTCCCCAAATGCCTTCCCTGACTCTGCACCGGCTAAAACGAAAAACCGCAGGCGCTAATCGCACACAGCGATTCGTTTTCCGAAGTCGGCCGTGGTTTCCTCGTGAGGCAACTGCGGGCGACGTCGGAAAACAAACTGCCGCATGTGATTAGTTTTTTTCATTTTAAGCCGGCGCAGAGTCAGGGAAGGCATTTGGGGAGATTGGTTGCCGCAAAAACGAGGAGATTAGTCGCCAGCCGACCAAATCTCCCCAAAATGCTCAGTGTGGACTTACCCTAAAACACCCTTTTCAGTTCAGTTTGTTTAGCAGAACAATTACTTTCTATTTATGAATGGTTTTCTAATATTGAAGTTTTTTCAGCTTCCAAGGGTCAGGGCACACGCTCAGATTCGGGGAGATTAGTCGTACGGCAGGATGGCACTGGGAACGCTTCATTTTCCGAAGTTGCCTAAAGTTCCCTCATGTGGCAACCTTGGGAGACTTTGGAAAACGAAGCGTTCGAGTGCCATCACCCCAGCGATTTACATTTGAGCTGGCAGGAGGCAGTTCGGGGAGATTAGTCACCCGAAGAAGAGATTTGTAGTCTGGTGACTAATCTTCCCGAATCTGAGCATGTGCCCTGACTCTTAAGCAGCTCAGGGAGGGGGGGTCAATGACTCTTTAGGGTCTGGCCACACGGGCCGATTAGTCGCCAGGCGACAAATCTCCTCTTCTTCGTGGCGACTAATCTCCCCAATCTGCCTTCCGCCGGCTAAAATGAAAATCGCCTGGGGGTAGCGATTCGTTTTCCGAAGTCACCCATAATTGCCTCACGCGGAAACTTTGGAAAACGAAGTGCTCCGTGTGCCTGCCCCCAGGCGATTTACATTTTAGCCAGTGGAAGGCAGATCGGGGAGATTAGTCGCCACGATGAAAAGGAGATTTGTCGCCTGGCGACTAATCTCCCCGAATCTGCCTGTGTGGCCAGACCCTTAGCTGTTCTAAATTGATACATTTAGTTGATACATTTCTTATCTTTGTCCCTGATGAGCAGAATCCCTGCGTTTCATTAAAGGCAGCTGTTAGAATTGATGCAATAGTCGCTGATACTCCAGAGATGCTGCTGAGAAATGGATCAATTCATTGTATCAACTAAATGGAGCAAATTGTAACAGTTCAGATGCTCCTGGATCACTGAGCTGCCAGACTGAGACACCAGAGACACAAACTTTAAACTTAAATTTTGGGAAAACGGTAAAAAATAAAAGATGGAAAGCAATTGAAAAAGGGCTTTGTTTATGGAGAACAATCTGAAGACAACTGAACTGAAACTGAAAAAAGTGTTTGGAAGGTGAACGGCCCCTTTAAGCACAAGGCTCTCTTTTGCCTGGCAATGTATTCACCAACAAAGACACCCAGAGGCCACTAGAACTGACCACGGGAAGGTGTGTGTGTGTGTTGTGTATTCTGGCCTTCAGGATGCCACCTATTTGTGATAATTTCCTACAATGTGTTGCTCCTCTTTGGATTGTGTGATTTGTACAAATACACACACTTATACACAACATACTCTTTGTCTGTACTTACTTCTGAAGCTGAACTTTCTACCATTATCCACTGGCAGAACGAGAATGTGGATGTTTCCATGTAAATAACTGATAAGCCACTGAGAAGTGCCATTGGGCTGTATAAACAAACAAGAGGCTTGTTGCCTTTCATGGAAGTCTACACACCCATAGGTTGAAAAGCAATTCGTACAAATTAGGACTTCTGCTCCAAAGATCTGTTTGTTTTTTTTCTATCTGCTAGCTATGGCATAAATCATAATTCAACATGTATGAAGCCTGTTGTGTGTTGGCACTGCTGGGCGTTTCAACTTCATCAGCCAGATCATCCTGGCACCCAGCCACCATACAAGTCAAATCCTGAGAGAGCCAATCGTAACTTCTTTAAGTGTCCTATTTAATCAAAGAGCTGATATAGCCATGTCTAAAATCAATGTAATGGTGATTATACACAACAGTGACCTGCCTGGGATTCAGTGTGTAAAGCAACAGTAACACCAAAAAATAAAAGTTTTTTTAACGAAATGGCAATATACTGTACTGTTGCCCTGCACTGGTACAACTGGTGTGTTTGCGTCAGAAACACTACTATAGTTTATATAAACAAGCTGCTGTGTAGTCACGGGGGCAGCCATTCAAGCACAGGATACACAGTAGATAACAGATAAGTACTACTATAGTTTATATAAAGAAGCTGCTGTGTAGCCATCTTTTGCTTGAATGGCAGCTCTCATGGCTACAAAGCAGATTGTTTATATGAACTATAGTAGTACTTATCTGTTATCTACTGTGTATCCTGTGCTTCATTGGCTGTCCCCATGGCTACACAGCAGCTTGTTTATATAAACTATAGTAGTACTTATCTGTTATCTACTGTGTATCCTGTGCTTGAATGGCTGCCCCCATGGCTACACAGCAGCTTGTTTATATAAACTATAGTAGTACTTATCTGTTATCTACTGTGTATCCTGTGCTTGAATAGCTGCCCCCATGGCTACACAGCAGCTTGTTTGTATAAACTATAGTAAAGTTTCTGAAGCAAACACACCAGTTGTACCAGCGCAGGGCAACAGTAAATTATATTTTTGTTCCTTTAATACAATTCCATTTTTTGCTGTTACTGTTCCTGTAAGAGTTCAAGCTTTGGAGCTAAACTACTGCATCTTTTTTGACCTTTGAAGTTTGGACTTTTTGGCCGTACTTTCTGCAGATGGAACATTTTGCACGGTTTGTATATGGGAAAAGAGTGACGAGGCACCTTGCTGCTGTTTGTTAGCCACGCTTATTATAGCTGCTGGCTTGCTTGGCAATGTGTTACCACTATCTGCTGAAACATGTTGAACAGGATGAGTCCATGAAGCTACTGGGACACTCTTTAGATCTTTCACTTGAGCCTGGTTTCTTGGAATGCTTTGCCGGATGAATGTATCGCTTGTTAAACAAGATTTTTTGCATCTCTCTGATTCGCCTTCGGAACTGTGCCGTCTCCTCTTCTGTTGCACAACAGTCGTTTGGAGGCTTTGTGTTTGCTTTGCTGAGTCAGAGAGCCTAGAGAGAAGCTTGCTGAGCTCCTGCTGTGTCTTTAACTCGGCACACTCAGATGACTGTCTGTCATTAACATCATTTTCCACTTCTGGGACAGGAAGCTCCAAACTGCTCTCAGTATTTATGTAATAGTTTGCTTGTTCTGCCCTTTTTTCTTCAGGTCGTACTTTGGACAAAGCCTTCTGTATATCACTTGCATTGGCTTTGCCTGTGTCTGCCAGCCCAAGGCTAGGAGATATTCTACTGACTCTCCCCGCTTCATCACTGATGTCCTTTGTTATTTTGGTCTTCCTAACTCTGTAATTTAAAAGCAGAGATTACAGCAAAAAATCATTCTCGTTACCACTAATGCACTTCATTACCACTTTAATAGGCTCACAAAACTTTTATATTGTAATGCAGCACAGCCGACAAACATTTATCAACTTGACAAGTAACATTTTAGTGGGAGAAAAGTGTTGTAATTTATAAAACTGCACTCACACATCTTACTGAAGTGAAGCCCCTAACGCTTAGCTAACAGTACAACTCGCTCTTGCACCCTATATCTATCCATATTTATCTATCTATCTATTTATGTATGTATCTATCTTTCTATCTCTCTCATCCATCGATTATCTATCTATCTATCTATCATCCATCCATTATCGATCTAATTCTATCTATCTGCTATATAATTATATCTATCATCTATCTATCTATGTATCTATCTAATTAATTATATCTATCTATCTATCTATCTATCATCTATATAATTCTATCATCTATCTATCTATCTATCTATCTATCTATCTATATAATGCTATCATCTATCTATCTATCTATCTATCTATCTATCTATCTATCTATCTATCATCTATCTATCTATCATCTATCTATCTATCTATCTATCATCTATCTATCTATCTATCTAATTCTATCATCTATCTATCTATCTTCTATATAATTCTATCATCTGTCTGTCAATCTATCTATCAGCTATCGATCTATCATCTATAAAATTCTATCATCTATCTATCTATCTATCTATCTATCTATCTATCATCCATCCATTATCGATCTAATTCTATCTATCTGCTATATAATTATATCTATCATCTATCTATGTATGTATCTAATTAATTATATCTATCTATCTATCTATCTATCTATCATCTATATAATTCTATCTATCTATCATCTATCTATCTATCTATCATGTATTTATCATCTATCTCTCTATCTATCATCTATATAATTCTATCTATCTATCTATCTATCTATCTATCTATCTATCTATCTATCTATCTATCTATCTATCTATCTCTCTATCTATCTCTCTATCTATCATCTATATAATTCTATCTATCTATCTATCTATCATCTATCTATCTATCTATCTATCTATCTATCTATCTATCTCTATCATCTATCTATCTTCTATATAATTCTATCATCTGTCTGTCTATCTATCAGCTATCGATCTATCATCTATATAATTCTATCTATCTATCATCTATCTATCTATCTATCATGTATTTATCATCTATCTCTCTATCTATCATCTATATAATTCTATCTATCTATCTATCTATCTATCTATCTATCTATCTATCTATTATCATCATCTATATAATTTTATCTATCTATCTATCTATCTATCTATCTATCTATCTATCTATCTATCATCTATCTATCTATCTATCTATCTATCTATCTATCTATCTATCTATCTATCTATCTAATTCTATCTATCTTTCATCTATCTCTCTGGAAAAGGATTGTGAACTTATTCGGATTGTGGGACTTTCTTTGGATTTAAAGGGATGCGGTCATGGTTTTTTAGCCTGTATAAAGAGGAATGCCAGGAAACGGGAGAATCAGAGAAAAGCAATCCACACAGTTATGGTGCTGGATTCAGAAGGCTGAAGGCAGGTGAGGGTACTTGCGGCAGGTTTACTGATCTCCTTGTGGAATAGAAAAGGAAGGCAGCTTGGCCTATAGTTGGTGTCTCCAGTGATACTTACTGGTGTAGCTGCAGGCACAGGATGGTCTTTTAGCTTCTTCTGCCCTTTGTATGCTGTAGAAAAGTTGCAACCTGGGTCTACAACCATGTGCAGGAGCAACCTCATAGTACTAGCATCATATACATGGAATTGCCAGCCAAATAATCATAATAAAGCTGATGCCCTGTGACTTTCTAACTGGGGTGAAGATATCCATTTTTTATATGTGTGTATATATACATACACACGCACACACAAAACCTGAGGCCTTTACAATTGGGAATTCATTTGACAGACAGACTGACACAGACACAAAAAAACTCATACGTACAATTAGCATCTCAAACATGGAGAATTTCAGACTGAACAAAATAAATGTATTGCAGATGTTTGGGTCAATATAACACACTGGTATCGCATTACAGAAAAGACAGAATAACAATAAATTAGTGAGCAAATGCATTTGTTTGAAGGAACACATCCCTAGGCGCATAATGGAATTACTCAATGCATTTTTAGCCTGTGCCATCATTTTTTTGCAGTGTAAGGCATAAGGAGGAGGCCTGTGCAGAACTCAGATAAACAGATTGTATTTGTTGCACGCAGACCAAGGATAAATTATAAGATGTAAATGAATGAATTATAGGGCATGCTTCATTGTTTACAAAAGCGTAATGAGTAGGTTTCCTTTTTTTTTGCACAGACAATAGAATTTTTGAAGATGTAGTCTGCACAGTCTAAGGTCTGTTTAGTAGGCCAATACTATGGGGAGCTCAGCTTTTCTAGACCATCTACAATTTGTCACCTCAATCACCAGCTGGACCCAGACCCCGGTTTTTAGGATCCCTACAATTAATTCCTTATCAAAACAAAAGTGAGATTAAAATCTCAACACAACAGTGACCTGACGTTAGGAAAAAAAAATCTACTTGGATCCTTTCCAGCCATGTAAAATAATAATATTAAATATAATTTAGGGAAATGTCTTTGTCCTATTGATATTTAGAGACACATTTATCAAGGGTCAAATTTCAAATTCATGTGAGTTTTTTTTTTTTTAAACTCCCCTAAACTCAAAATTCATCCAACCGAAATGTATTATTAAAATAGAATTTTATTAAAGTCGGACGAATTGAAACAACCTGAAAACTCGAATCGAAAAAAACTTGAATGTCAGGAAGGCTGCAAACATCTCTGAAATGATCCCTGGACCTCTCCCATTGACTTAAACAGAAATTCGGCAGGTTTTAGGTGGTGAATATTCATATTCAAAAAGGGTCAGAGTATGATAAATCTCGAAAATCAAATTAGAATTTTTTTTAAAAACTCGAATCTAATTTGGATTGGATTTGAATTCAACTCGTTGAATTTGAGAGTTTTGACCATAAAAAAAATTAGAATTTCCAATTGGATCCTTGATAAATCTGGCCCTTAATTTAAAACGATATTCAATGAAAAAGTATAGTGAAACAGCAATGAAGGCAAGCAAGAGAAGCTTTGGTAAAGTTGGCAAACTAATGGATCTTTGCCCAATTTGGCCACCAATGCACCGGTCCAAATTGGGATCATTGGATCATTTGGGAACAAACAATCAGATCATAATAGGGGCCTAGGAAGAATATGATGTGCCTTTACTTTGCGTCTTATAATCCTGGAATGTCAGTTAAAATGAATCTAATAAGAATGTGTTCCAGTAGAAGTTAAAGGGGTTGTTCAACTTTGAGATAACTGTCAGTATGATGTAGAGAGTGATATTCTGAGATAATTTTCATTTTTTATTATTTGTGGTTTTTGAGTTATTTAGCTTTTTATTCAGCAGCTCTCCAGTTTGCAATTTCAACCATCTGGTTGCTAAGGTCCAAATTCCCCTAGCAAGAATGCACTGATTTAAATAAGAGACTGGAATATGAATACCGTATATACTCGAGTATAAGCCGAGTTTTTCAGCCCCCAAAATATGCTGAAAAACTCTACCTCGGCTTATACTCGGGTCAAGCACCAAAACGGTCGCTGGCGTCTAAGAATAGTCGCCGGCGTCCAAGAATGGTCGCTGGCATCCAAAAACGAGACACTGGCACCTCCAATGGGAGCAGAAACCCTCAATTTTTTGATTGAAACTTACCAGAAGCTGCTGCATTTCTCACCCTAGGTTTATACTCGAGTCAATAAGCTTTCCCAGTTTTTGGAGGTAAAATTAGGTACCTCGGCTTATACTCGGGTCGGCTTATACTCGAGTATATACGGTAGGAGAGGCCGGAATAGAAAGAAGAGTAAAAGAAAGTAGCAATAACAATGCATTTGTAGCAGTACAGAGCATTTGTTTGTAGTTGGGATTAGTGACCCCCATTTTTAAGCTGGAAAGAGTCAGAAGAAGAAGGCAAATAATTAAAAAGAAAAAGGATAGAAAATAATAGTGAAAAGTTGCTTAGAATTGGCCATTTTATAATATACTAAAAGTTAGCTTTAAAGTTTACGTGGAAACCATAGACCACTATTGGTGAAATGCAAAATATTTTAAACATTCTATAGAGATTTGCCTGGATACTCACGATAAATATCTGAAAATCTATACAACACAATAGCCACTTTATATTGTTATGAGATAGAATAACATACATGTTCTTTAGCACAGCTTGAGTTGGCGTAGTCACTAGGTTGGTCATTTCATTTCCTTTGTGTTCAGCAAAATATTCCGATGTCCCACTGGAATATGTCTTTTTCTATGGAAAACAGAGGAAAAATACCAATCTGATAAAAATTCCATCCGTACTACACAAGAGGGATCTACATATCCCACTGAATGAAATCCTCCGCTGTTTCAGTGGTGAGTTCTGTACTAACTACCATGGACAGTTTGGAGTTGTTAGGAGTTTAAAAGGGTGGTTTACCTTTAAAGGAACAGTAACACCAAAAAATGTAAATGTTTTAAAGTAATGAAAATATCATGTAGTGTTGCCCTGCATTGGTAAAACTGATCTGTTTGCTTTAGAAAAACTACTATAGGTCATATAAACAAGCTGCTGTGTAGCAATAGCGGAAATTGAAAAAACGGCTATATGGCACAGGTTAACTAATGGATAACAGATAACACCATTAGACAGACAGAGCTTATCTGCTATCTGCTGTGTAACCTGAGCCTTTTCTCCTTTGAATGGCTGCCTCCATTGCTGCTTGTTTATATAAACAATAGTAGTGTTTCTTAAGCAAACACAGCAGTTTTACCAGTGCAGGGCAACACTACATTATATTTTCGTTACTTTAAAACACTTTATTTTTGGACGTTACTGTTCGTTTAAGTTACCTTTAGTATGTTATAGAATGGCTAATTCTAAGCAACTTTTCAATTGGTCTTCTTTATTTATTTTTTTATAGTTTTTGAATTATTTGCCGTCTTCTTCTAACTCTTTCCAGTTTTCAAATGGGGGTCACTGACCCCATCTTAACAACAAATTCTCTGTATGGCTACAAACGTATTGTTCTTGCTAGTTTTAATCACTTGTCTTTCTATTCAGGCCTCTCCTATTCATATTCCCGTCTCTTATTCAAATCAGTGCATGGTTGTCAAGGTAATTTGGACCCTAGCAACCAGACTGCTGAAAATGCAAATTGGAGAGCTGCTGAATAAAAAGCTAAATAAGTCAAAAACCACAAATAAAAAATGAAAATCAATTGTAAATTTCAGAATTTGTCTACATCATACTAAAAGTTAAAGGGATTCTGTCATGATTTTTATGGTTTTTATTTCTAAATGACACTGTTTACACTGCAAATAATTCACTCTACAATATAAAATGTCATTCGTGAACTAGCAAGTGTATTTTTTTTAGTTGTAATATTGGTGTGTAGGTGCATCTTGGGTCATTTTGCCTGGTCATGTGATTTCAGAAAGAGCCAGCACTTTAGGATGGAACTGCTTTCTGGCAGGCTGTTGTTTCTCCTACTCAATGTAACTGAATGTGTCTCTGTGGGACCTGGATTTTACTATTGAGTGCTGTTCTTAGATCTACCAGGCAGCTGTTATCTTGTGTTAGGGAGCTGCTATCTGGTTCCCTTCCCATTGTTCTGTTGTTAGGCTGCTGGGGTGAAAGATGGGTGTGATATCAGTCCAACTTGCAGTACAGCAGTAAAGAGTGACTGAAGTTTATCAGAGCACAAGTCACATGCAATATTTATTCTGTAGAATGTTTTATCATACCTGAGTAAAAAGCTCTAGAAGCTCTCTGTTGGTTTAGGATAGCAGCTGCAGTATTAGCTTGGTGTGACATCACTTCCTGCCTAAGTCTCTCCCTGCTCACTAATAGCTCTGGGCTCAGATTACAGCAGAAAAGGGAGGGAGGGGAAATACTGAGCATGCTCAAGCCCTAGCCCTGGAGGTTTAAGCTGAAAACAGGAAGTCTGATACAGAAGCCCATGAGTACACAATAGAAGGAAAGAAATGTGGTGCTTCATTTGACAGAGGACTCAGAGCAGCATTACTTTGAGGGGTTACTGGTATATTTATAGAGACCTTTCTGATAAAGCTTACTTAGTTTTAACCTTTCCTTCTCCTTTAATAATAAAAATAAAGTGAATTAACAAATGAGAAATAGGTTTTTGAGCAGTAGAAGAATATCAGCCAGTGTCCTATAACATATGACAGATGCAAGATTTATGGACAAAATAAGAGGAGATTATTTGAAGGGATGCACTGAATCCACTATTTTGAATTTGGCTGAACCCCCGAATCCTTCGCGAAAGATTCAGCCGAATACCGAACGGAGCCCTAATTTGCATATGCAAATTAGGGTTGGGAAGGAAACACTTTTTTTTACTTCCTTGTTTTGTGACAAAAAGTCACGCGATTTCCCTACCCGTCCTTAATTTGCATATACAAATTCGGATTTGGTTCGGTCGGGCAGAAGGATTTGTCCGAATCTGAATCCTGCTGAAAAAAGGACGAATCCTGACCGAATCTCGAATCGAATCCTGGATTCGGTGCATCCCTAATTATTTGTGAACATGAATGTCCTAATCAACTTTTCTGTAATTTGGCTCTGGCCATGGGAGAGTTAAAGGCATTCAGGCTAACACTCTAATGAGCATGGTTTGTGGTTGCTGGCCTCAGTTCCTTCATGGACCACAGCAGAGGGTTTTATGGTATAAACAAACATTACTAGAGAGCCTTATGTTTTATATAAAATAAAAAAGGGGGTGGAAAGGGTGAGGAGCTTCGTGTTTCCATCAAACAAACACAGGCTAAACTTGGAGCTTTTATGTTGCAGTCTGTTTTATGAGTTTGCTTCATATTGTTGTTTACCTTTAAATGCAATAATCTTCATAGCCCCTGGGGGATTTTTCGCAGCCATTTCCTAGTCCCTTCATTTCAAAGGGAAACATAAGGAATGTTAAAAAGCCTACGAGCACGTGATCTCCCTCCCGGGTCACCCTCTTTGGCCATTTTCCCTGCTTCTTTATCACAAACATCTGGAAAGAATGATACTGTGAGAGAGAGAGAGAGGAAAGCCTGGTCAGTGGGCTGTTACATGCAGTCGCTCTCTTGTTTCTCCAAATCAATCCTTATTTATCAGTAAAGCTTTCGTATATATAATTATATTCTAATAATATTCATAAAAAGTAATATCCACTCCTGCCCTTCATTTCCAATGACTTTCCTGGGGTCTCACAGAATTGCTCCAATAACGGCTGTCCCTGGAACTGTCTCAGGATTCGCATTTATCTGGGATCTTTTATCCAGAATGCTCGGCACCTGAGGTGCCTAGATGTTACCCCCGGTAAATGCCCCTACCTCTTTACTTACCCTTCGGTGCAGATTCTGTGCAGTGGAGTTCACGGGCGCCATCTTCTTCTCTTCGGTAATCTTCGGGTCTTCTTCCGGGGCTTCGGCAATTTCCGTCAGTTTTGGCGCATGCGCAGTTGCTACGAACCACACGATTGCTCCAACTGTGCACGTGCCGATACGCCACTCTCTTCCCGAAGATTACCAAAGAGAAGAAGCTGGCGCCTGTGAACTCCGCTGCACAGAATCTGCACCAAAGGGTAAGTAAAGAGGTAGGGGCATTTACTGGGGGAAACACCTAGGCTGGAGGGAGAAGGGAGGGGGTCTATGTAGGGTAGGGGTTTTAAAATTAAGGGTTTGGTTCTCCTTTAAGTTAACTTTCGGTATGTTATGGAATGTCAATTCTAAGCAACGTTCATTCTAAGTGGTCTTCATTATTTATTTTTATATTTTTTTTAATTATTTGCCTGCGTCTTCTTACTCTTTCCAGCTTTCAAATGGGGCCACTGACCCCCATCTAGAAAACAAATGCCCTGTTAGGGCTCTCACAGACGAGTGTTATTAGCTGCGCTCCCCTGCGCTCCGGTTTCATTCGTTCAGCCGCAGGGGAGCGCAGTAGTAGACGCACTGAATTCTTTTCACACAGACGCATGTAAGCGTCAAACGCAGGTTGGGACTAGGCATGTTGCATTTTACCTGCATTTGGCGCTTACATGCGTCTGTGTGAGTACAGCCCCCTTCACAATAATTGAGTGCGTCTACTCCAGCGCTCCCCTGCGGGTTGAACGCATGAAACCGGAACGCACATAAAAACGCTCGTCTGCAAGAGCCCTAAGGCTACGAATGTATTGTTATTGCTACTTTTTATTATTCATCTTTCTACTCAGGCCTCTCCTATTCATATTCCAGTCTCTTATTCAAATCAGTGCATGGTTGTAAGGGTGGTGACAAGCGCTAAAATTTCGGGGAGATTAGTCCCCCAACGAGAAATCTCCTCTTCTTCGGGCGACTAATCTCCCCAAAAAGCCTTCCCGCCAGCTAGAATGTAACGGGATGGCACTCTGAGCGCTTTGTTTTCTGAAGTTGCCTGAAGTTTCCTTGTGAGGCAACTTCAGAAAACGAAGCCCTCGAGTGCCATCCTGCCGGTGATTTACATTCTAGCTTTTTGGGGAGATTAGTCGCTGAAGAAGAGATTTCTCGCTGGCGACTATTCTCCCCCGGAATCTAAGCGTGTGCCACCACCCTAAGACTACAAGTGTATTGTAATTGCTGCTTTTTATTCCTCATCTTTCTGTTCAGGTCTCTCCTATTCATATTCCAGTCAATGAATGGTTGCTGGGGTAATTTGGACCCTAGCAACCAGAATGCTGAAATTGCAAACTGAAGAGCTGCTGAATAAAAAGCTAAATAACTCAAAAACCACAAATAATAAAAAAATCAAAACCAACTGCAATCTCTACATCATACTAAAAGTTATCTCAAAGGTGAACAACCCCTTTAATGATATCTTAGTTGGGTTTCAGTACAAGGTACGGTTTTGTCATTGCAGAGAAAAAGGAATAAGGATGAAAAAGGAGTCTGAACAAGATGACCTTCCCATAATTTGCATTTTTCTGGATAACGGGTCTCCAGATCATGGATCCTATACTTGTATCTGTCTCTGTAGGTTTCAGTCATAAGGATAAGGATCGTTATTGGTCACTGTATCTCTACACATGTGTGGGGGATGCTAAACCCCATTCCTTGGCTGATGTAGACTCCACATGCACCAATACTATAGCAATTAACAATAACCTGCTTGTTTTCAGAGTGTGGGGAAACCAGACTTTCCAGATTGATACCTAAGCAAGCATGGGAAGAAGATCCAAACCCCTTGCTGGGGCTGGAACTATAGCTGAAGGAAACCCACAAGGAAAACATACAAAATACCTGCAGATAATATTGTTATTTTGGGTTTTGTAGTCTCTTTGAAGCTGTAAAAGATTCATCCTCCTTCTTGCCTAAGCACCCATTGTTCCTAGAATTTAGGCAAGGCACTGGTAGAAATACCACCTACAGTCTCGCATTGCTTATATAAAGAGGTACAGGTATGGGACATTTTATCCAGAATGCTTGGGACCTGGTGTTTCCCGGATAATGGAACTTTCCATAATTAAGATTTTCATACCTTAAAGTAGAAGGAAAGGCTAAAACTAAGTAAGCATTATCAGAAAGGTCTATATAAATACACCAGTAACCCCTCAAAGTAATGCTGCTCCGAGTCCTCTGTCAAAAGAAACTAGGGATGCACCGAATCCACTATTTTGGATTCAGCCGAACCCCCGAATCCTAAGCAAAGGATTCGGCCGAATACCGAACCGAATCCGAACCCTAATTTGCATATGCAAATTAGGGGTGGGAAGGGGAAATTTTCTTTTACTTCCTTGTTTTGTGACAAAAAGTCACGCGATTTCCCTCTCCACCCCTAATTTGCATATGCAAATTAGGATTCGGTTCGGCCAGGCACAAGGATTCGGCCAAATCCGAATCCTGTTGAAAAAGGCCGAATCCCGAACCGAATCCTGGATTCGGTGCATCCCTAAAAGAAACATCACATTTCTTTCCTTCTATTGTGTACTCATGGGCTTCTGTATCAGACTTCCTGTTTTCAGCTTAAACCTCCAGGGCTAGGGCTTGAGCATGCTCAGTTTGCTCCTCTGTCCCTCCCTTCCCCCCTCCCTGCAGTAATCTGAGCCTAGAGCTATTAGTGAGTAGGGAGAGACTCAGGCAGGAAGTGATGTCACACCAAGCTAATATGGCAGCTGCTATCTTAAACAGAGAGAGCTTCTAGAGCTGTTTACTCAGGTATGGTAAAGCATTCTGCAGAATAAATATAATCTTATAGTTTGCAGTATTGTGGCTCATCTATTGGCAATAAATTGTTTCGGTAGCTTTCCTTCTCCTTTAATAAACTATCTGTTGCTCAAGTATGCATTTTGGGGGCAAAGTTTTCCTTTAACATATATTTATATAGCGCCAACATATTTCGCAGCACTGTAAAGTAAATGTGTTTATGAAGTGACATACATCACAACCAATACCGGTACAAAAGGTGAGGTTTGAATGAAGTGATTGTGTTAAAAAAGGCTTTAGTTCCTCACATTTTTATGCAATCTTTTAAACCTGTAGGGCTAGGGCTTGAGCATGCTCAGTTAGCTCCTCTCTCCCTCCCTTTCCCCCTCCCTGCTGTAATCTGAGCCTAGAGCTATTAGTGAGTAGGGAGAGACTCAGGCAGGAAGTGATGTCACACCAAGCTAATATGGCAGCTGCTATCTTCAACAGAGAGAGCTTCTAGAGCTGTTTACTCAGGTATGGTAAAGGATTCTGCAGAATAAGTATAGTGTTATATATTGCTCTGTTGGCAATAAACTGCTTTGGTAGCTTTCCTTCTCCTTTAAGTCTACTAGAGAATCGTGTAAACATTAAAGGGATACTGTCATGGGAAAAAAAAAAATTCAAAACCACATCAGTTAACAGTGTTGCTCCAGCAGAATTCTGAACTGAATCCATTTCCCAAAAGAGCAAACAGATTTTTTTTTTTTATTTAATTTTGAAACCTGACATGGGTCTAGACATATTGTCAATTTCCCAGGTGCCCCCAGTCATGTGACTTGTGCTCTGATAAGCTTCAGTCACTCTTTACTGCAAGTTGAAGTGATATCACCCCCTCCCTTTCTCCCCAGCAGCCTAACAACAGAACAATGGGAAGGTAACCAGATAGCAGCTCCCTAACACAAGATAACAGATGCCTGGTAGATCTAAGAACAGCACTCAATAGTAAAATCCTGGTCCCACTGAGACTCCTTCAGTTACATTGAGTAGGAGAAACAACAGCCTGCCAGAAAGCAGTTCCAAGTGCTGGCTCTTTCTGAAATCACATGACCAGGCAAAATGACCTGAGATGCACCTACACACCAATATTACAAATAAATACACATTCGTTCAGGAATGAAATTTTATATTGTAGAGTGAATTATTTGCAATGTAAACAGTGTAATTTAGAAATAAAAACTACACCATAAAAATGATGACAGAATCCCTTTAAATAAAGCCAATAGGCTGTTTTTTTGCTTCCAATAAGGATTAATTATATCTTAGTTGGGATTAAGTACAAGCTACTGTTTTATTATTTCAGAGAAAAAGGAAATAAAAATTGGGATTATTTGATTATAATGGAGTCTATGGGAGACGGCCTTTCCATAATTCATAGCTTTCTGGATAATAGGTTTCCGGATAACGGATCCTATACCTGTACCATGAAACTATGGTTTGTTTGTACTGAACAAAATTTAGCAGTAATATATGTCCAGCGGTCCTTTGAAGCCATAATGGGTCCTACTCAATCTATGGAGAATGTGTATTAAGAGTCAAATCCCCCATAAACACAATTAATTGGATTTGTTCTCAGATTTCTTCTATGTATGGGAACTTAAGTGCCGGATTAACACCCACGTCTGCATAAGGTTTATTTTCCCCCTTTCAAAATTTTTCAAACATGTACTTTATGTTTTTCATTTTCTAAACGGATATAACTTGCCCGATTGCTAATTGTGTTTTATTTGGCACCGTTGGGACAAAGGTATTTCTTCTGCCATATCCAAGTATTTCAGTGTTGATCTGCATATGGTGCGCACAATAAATCTTCTGGCTTTTTCATAAACCCAATAGCAGGCTCACATTCTGTGCTTGGAAACTATGGGCAACGCAAGGGTGAGAGGTTTCAGAAAATCTCCCATCATGTATGGAAAGCCAAATGCTTTGCTTAAAAAACACATTAAGGGGCAGATTTATCAAGGGTCAAAATTTCGAAGTAATGGGAGTTTTTTTGAACTAAAATTGATCGAATTAAAAAAGACCAATCGAAATTTATCAAAAAATCTAAGGTTTTTTTTTTTTTTTTGGTGAATAGGTCCATTTTAGATCAAATTCGAATTGATTCGGAAAAAAAAAGTTGATTTTTCAAAGTCCACTAATTGACTAAAAATGGGTTCTAGGAGGTCCCCCATAAGCTAAAACAGCAATTGGGCAGGTTTTAGATGGCGACTGGTCGAAGTAGAATTTTTAAAGATAGTACATGATATTTTTAGATTTTCTAATTTTTTTCAAATTCAAATCAAATTTGGACTATTCCCCAGACGAAGTACACAAAAGTTAGCTCGAAATTCTAATTTTTTTAATTTGAATTTTCACTTTGACCTTTGATAATTCTGCCCCTTACAGTGCTTTTCAATTTGTAGGGCTCTTGGGACCAAGTCATGAGTGTGTTTTGTCTAAGGAATATTAAAAAGCAAAAGCCCTCATTGGCTATAGGGCCACATTAACTCCAGTGCAGTAATAAATAACAACCAATTAGCAAAGGTTTATTGAGAAAGAGCCAATAAGCAGCGCTTGCTGCAAATAGTGTTTAAAATCGAATTCAAAGCTAATTCCTTGTTGTAATTAAAACTAAGACCTCATTGGCCAGCATGGACAATACCTATGTACAATCCATAATGCTATACATGTATGGGATCCGCTATCCTGAAACCTGTTGTCCAGAAAGTTCCGATTACAGAAAGTGTTACTTCGCACCCTTACGCCAGGCGAATTTTCGCTAGCGTCGAAACTACGCAAATTCACTAACTTGCGCAGTGTACTGAACGCTACCTTTTACGCTAGACTTCCTTCGCCACCTCAGACCAGGCGAAGCGCAATAGAGTAGATCGGGATTGTTTCCAAAAAAGTCAAAATTTTTTCTAAGTCCCAAAAAACGCTGGCGTGTTTTCTACATGATGGGTGATAGGCTGAAAAAGATCGAAACATTTTTTGGGGCTCCCCTCCTTCCCCCCTACATTTCCTGACTCATGGCAACTTACCTAGATAGTGGGCACATGTGTAGGGCAAAATAAAATTTTTATTTGCAGATTTGAAGGTTTTCTTGGCATTTGTAGTGCCGATACGTATTCCTCCATTGAAATTTGAATTTTGCGCCGAATGCAAATTAGCCTTCGCTAGCGTAACTTCGCTTTACATAGCGAATCAACGCTAGCGCAACTTCCGTAACCTTATGCTACCCCTGAGCGCAACTGCGGATTTTAGTGAATTTGCGGAGCGCTGGCGAATCTACGCCTGGCGAAGTGCGGGGAAGCTCGGCGAAGTTGCGCCTGGCGCAACTTCGTATCTTAGTGAATTTGCCCCATAGACTCCATTTTATCCAAATAATTCACATTTTTCAAACTGATTTGCTTTTTTTCTGTAATAACAAAACAGTAGCTTGTACTTGATCCCAACTGAGATATAATTAATCCTTATTAATAACAAAACCAGCCTATTGGGCTTATTTAATGTTTACATGATTTTCTAGTAGACTTAAGGCATGAAGATCTAAATTATGGAAAGATCTGTTATCCGGAAAGTCCCAGGACCCATACCTGTATAATACATATGGGGTTATGTAATAAAAGGCACTATTCTGTTAAATTGGAACATGATTTTCCCTAATTATTCAGACAGAGGGTCCTTTGTGCTCAAGCAGCCAGTTATAAATATCTTAAGGACATCAAGATATTTTGTGCATTAAGCTGCCTAAAAATGCCCTCCCCTTAAATCAAAACATTTTAAAGTCGATATATTGAAAAATATTCAAGCTAGCCAACTACGTCAAAGGCAAAGTTATTCCCTAATTATTCCCAATACAATTCACTGGGTGTTTTTTTGTTCCGAGATAAGCTCATGGCAATAAATATATTTATAGACACAGCATGCTGCACGCATTAGTTTTAAGGGCAGAATGTGCCGGCAAATGTATTGATCAAACACTGGCATTTGATAGGTGAGAAGGTGACCCCCATGCATGCAAGATGGTGGCTTTACAGGGGTTGTTCTCTTTTAAATTAACTTTTAGTATGATGTAAAGAGGGACATTCTGAGACAATTTGCAATTGGGTTTCGTTTTTTATTTTTTGTGGTTTTTGAGTTATTTATCTTTTTATTCAGCAGCTCTCCAGTTTGCAGTTTCAGCAATATGGTTGCTAGGGTCCAAATTACCCTAGCAACCAGGCATTGATTTGAATAAGAGACCGGAATATGAATAGGAGAGGGTCTGAATAGAAAGGTGAGTAATAAAAAGTAGCAATAACAATAAAGGCCTTACAGAGTATTCGTTATTAGATGGGGTCAGCGACCCCCAATTGAAAGCTGCAAAGAGGCAAATAATTAAAAAACTATGCAAAATAAATAATGAAGACCAATTGAAAAGTTATTAGTTATTGGTCATTACATAACATACTAAAAGTTGACTTAAAGGAGAAACAAACCATTTATTAAAAAAAACTCTACCCCTCCCTGCTCAGCCGCTGAATCTGAACTGTTACAATTTGCTACATTTAGTTAATACATTTTTCAGCAACTATTGTATCAAGTCTAACAGCTGCCTTTAATGAGATTCTGCTCAGCAGGGACAAAGGTAAAAAATTTATCAACTAAATGTATCAGTTTAGATCAATCTACAGGGTCGGCGACCCCCTTCCCAGAGATGCTTTAGAGGGCGAAAAATTTAACTTTATACGTTAATATTAGAAAACCAATCACATATAGAAAATATGAAGTGATTGGAAAAAGTTAAGGTGAACAGTCTGAAGACAACTAAACTGGAAAAAAAAAGTGTTGGAAGGTGAACAACCCCTTTAAGGCTTGAAATAAAATGTGAACAAGAGCATGATTTATGTGTGAAACATTTCTCAACATGCCCTATAAGTACATTAGACTTCCCTCTATGTGCCGCACCCTTGCGAGCACTGTATTTTGAGAGTTAAACAATTAAAACAGACCATGAGTCAGTCTCTGAAACAACTCTGTGGGAACCAGCCTTCAGCTTTGTGCAGTGATGTCAACTCCCCAGGGCCTCCAAAGGCTACATCAGAATTCACAGAGAGACATAAATAAAAACACAGAGTGCTGCATCTCCATGTACTGCTGCAGCCTCCTTTTATAATATGACGTACGTCTAGAACGGAGATCTACAACCTGTGGCCTGCAGCTGCTGCAGAACTGCAACTCCCCAACACAGCTGGGCAGAGAACAACTACAAGATGTCCTCGAATGTTCTGCTTCTGTCTCTACTCAATCCATGCTGCCCATATAACTTTATTTTGTCCATACTCCAACAACAATAAGGGGCAGATTTATCAAGAGTCAAAATCTGTGATGTGCGAATTTGTCCCCTTTCAGTTTGTAGAAAAATTTGCGAAACGCGAATTTTGGCGCTGTGTCAATTTTGACCTCCGCATTATAGTCAATGGGTGTTCGAATAATGTTGACGTGTGACGGTTTTATACCGACGAGCGGCAAAACATTTTTTGACACTGGCGAATTTTCACCACAGTTTCACATATTTAATCACTGAAATGCAGAAATTTGCTTCGAGTTTGTGCCTGCTGAATTTATTCACCCATCACTGGTCGAAATAAAAATACGAATTTGAAATTCAATTTGTCCCGTTTCAGTTTGTAGAAAAATTAGCGAAACGCGAATTTTGGCGCTGTGTCAATTTTGACCCCCACATTATAGTCAATTGGTGTTCGAATAATGTTGACGTGTGACGGTTTTATACCGATGCGCGGCAAAACATTTTTGACACTGGCGAATTTTCACCACAGTTTTGCATATTTAATCACTGAAATGGGCAAATTCGCTTCGAGTTTGTGCCTGCCGAATTTATTCGCCCATCACTAGTCGAAATGAAAATACGAATTTGAAATTCAAATTTTCAAGTTTTTTACGGTCAAAACTGTCAAATTCTACAAGGGTGTTATTCAAATTTGATTCAAGTTTTATTTAAAAATTAGATTTTCGAGATTAATCATACTCTGGCCCTTTAAAAACTCCAATTCAACTATTCTCCACCTAAAACCCGCCAAATTGCTGTTTTAAGTCAAAGGGAGAGGTCCCAGGATCAATTTTGAGTTGTTTGCAGCCTTTCTCACATTCAAGTTTTTTTCGGAGAAAAAAATATCTAATTCGAATTTGAGTTTTTGAGTTGATTCTATTCATCCGAGTTTAAAAAAAATTGGATTTTATTAATAAATTTCGAGTTCATGGGAGTTTATGGGAGTTTTAGAAAAAAAAAATGATTTCGAAATGCGATCTTTGATAAACATGCCTCTAAAAGTTTCAAGCTGGGATTCCAACATTTACACAAAAAAAACAAAAAACTGAAGGCCCATGTTGTTTCCGCTCCCATTAAATGGAAAGCACAATTTGTTGGTATATTTACACTTATGTATAGGCAGGGAGGGCACAGCCGATTAGTGTGTTTTCCAGCCCTTGAACTGTCAAATCTTATTAGGCTCCCAATGTTCTGACTGCACTTTGGCTCTTTTACATTTCTTTTACTCCAAATATGTGCTCTTGGGAAGGGTTACGGCCTTGATTTCCCTTGGGGGGGGGAGGAATGGAATAGTAAGAGTGAAATGTCTGTTGTTGTGTTTAATGTTGCTTTGCCTTTCGGTTCATTTGATAGTAACACACACTGCTTCCAGCGCAATCAAATGATATGAAAATAAAAGTAACTATTTCTGCCACTAATGCACAAACTTGCTAATCTCCTGGCAGCTGAAAATCAGTACAACAGGGTCCCCAACCCTTTTTTATCCATGAGCCACCTTTATTTATAAAAAGAGTTGAGGAGCAACATGAGCAGGAATAAAAGTCCCTTGGGTGCCAAATAAGGGCTGTGATTGGCTATTGATAGCCCCTATGTGGACTGGCAGCCTACAGGAGGCTCTGGCAGTACATCTGGTTTCTGTGCAACCAAAACTTGCCTCCAAGCCTGATATTCAAAAATAATCACCTGCTTTGAGGCCACTGGGAGCAACATCCAAGGGTTTGGAGAGCAACATGTTACTCATGAGCTACTGGTTGGGGATCATTGGTTTAGAGCAGGGATCACCAACCTTTATTACTCGTGAGCAACATTCAGAAGTAAAAGTCGGGGAGCAACACTAGCATGAAAAATGTTCCTGGAGTACCAAATAAGGGCTGTGATTGGCCATTTAGTAGCCCCTATGTGGATTGTCAACCTACATTGAGGCTCTGTTTGGCAGGACACCTGGTTTTAAGGCAATAAAACTCACCTCCAAGCCTGGAATTCAAAAAGAAGCACCTGCTTTGAGGCCACTGGGAGCAACATCCAAGGGGTTGGAGAGCAACATGTTACGAGCTACTGGTTGGGGATCATTGGTTTAAAGAGTCAAATTCTCATGTGTGAGCTTGAGCAAGTTAGGACCATGGTGGCATATTAGAGACAGAAGGTAACGTGGTCCGACTTCTTGTGTTGGCACTAGGGATGCACCGAATCAACTATTTTGGATTCGGCCGAACCCCTGAATCCTACACAAAAGATTTGGCCGAGTACCAAACCGAATCATAATTTGCAAATTAGGGGTGGGAAGGTGACATTTTTTTTTTACTTCTTTGTTTTGTTACAAAAAGTCATGTGATTTCCCTCCAAATCCCTAATTTGAATATGCAAGGATTCCTGCTGAGAAAGCCCCAATCCCAAACCGAATCCTGGATTCGGCACATCCCTAGGTGGCACAGGGTCCAGGTTTTATTATTGTTGGCTGTGAGACAGTTGGACATCTATGTAAGAAACCAAAGGAAGACATGGGGAAGGGCTGTTGGAGACTCTCACTATAAATGTGACACATTTCGAGGACAGTGGGGCCGGGTAGATTCCATCCAGTAGGGGCGGCTGATGCCCTGTTACATCACGTAGGTCTGGATACTACTGATGTGTGGGTCACAAAAAACTCAACCCACAAAACCTTAAAGGGGTTGTTCACCTTCAAACACTTTTTTTCAGATCAGTTGGTTTCAAATAGTCCATCAGAAATAAAGACTTTTTCCAATTACTTTCTTTCTATTTGTGACTGTTTTTCTAATATTGAAGTGTAAAATTAAATTTTTCACCTTCTAAACCAGCTCTGGGAGGGGGGTCGCCGACTCTTTAACTCAGGGGTCCCCAACAGCCGGGCCGCGGACACTCCCACACTGGGCCGCCGAGCCCAGTGCGCAAAAACGAGGAGCGTCCAAATTTGCTGCTGACACAGACGAACCCCGCTGACCCAACCTGGAAAATTCAGGCTTTTTCGGGGAAACAAACCCGAAGAAATCGTACGATTCAAATTTTCACTCGATTTTTTCCTGTTTGTCCCCAATCCAATTAAATCGTGATTTTTTAATAATAAATAAGGTACAATCATAGATCCTAGTTTGGTCTGACTTTTCTCATTAAAATAATCCAAAAAATTGGACTTTCATAAATAAGGCCCTTAAAGTGTCCAAGGAGTTGTAAAGATCAGCAAAACAAATGTACAACTAAACGCACTCTATACTTTGTTTTTAGTGAGCAGAATAAAAGAAATGTTCCATCGTATGAAAACGTCTACATAGCACTATATACTGTATGTGAGGAGAGATTCAGAAAGAAAAGGAGTATAAGCTCCCCAGAACAGAGGATCATGAATAACCAGAGCTCCATGCACAGCAAGAGCTGTTAAGAGCTGCAAGAGTATTAATCTTGTGTGTACTTTCCCTTTATGCCAGTTAACTCATGCAATAAATAAAATAAAATCTTTTAAGGGACTTTTGTCCTCTAAAGTCAAGAGCAGTATAGCTGGCCCAAAGTTTTATCTTAAACTGGGCTAATGGAAGCATTAGATGAGGTTACAAGAAAGGGAAACATATCTCCCTATAAGTAGTCTAATGGCCAGAGCTTGTAGGTGGCCACTCCTTTGGGCATTCTCTGCTTTCAGCTGAACTGGGAGTAGAACGAAGTCTTAGGCCTGGCGACGGCACGCGGAGGAAAATTAATCAACCTCAATGTGGTCTGTATCCAGTGAAGGCCAAGGATTTCTCCTGTAATTGTCAACTGCTGCTGCTCTTGTATTATTCTGTGGCATGCAGCCATTTATACATTTTTGAAGTGATCGTGGAATCCCTTATGGACCGATATGGTTACATTTCTTCAAGAGAAGCAACTAAATCTGTGGATGTATGCCAGTTGCACTCAGAGGAAGCACAAGGACTATAGACTTTAAAGGGATTGTTCACCTTTGGGTATGATGTAGAGAGGGATATTCTGAGACAATTTGCCATTGGTTTTCATTATTTATGGTTTTTGAGTTATTTCGCTTTTTATTCAGCCGCTCTCCAGTTTGTAATTTCAGCCACCTGGTTGCTAGGGTCTAAATTACCATTATCATGTATTGATCTGAAAAAGAGACTAGAATATAAATAGGAGAGGAGCGAGTAGAGAGGTGTGTAATAAAAAAAAAAGAGCAAAGACAATACATTTCTCGCTTTATAGAGAATTTGTTGTTAGATGGGGTCAGTGACCCTTATTTGAGAGCTGGACAAAGTCAGAAGAAGAAGGCAAATAACTCTAAAACTATAAAAAAATAAATAATGAAGAACAATTTAAAAGTTTCTTAGAATTGGCCATTCAATAACAGTAAAAGTTAACTCAAAGGAGATTTCAACCCGTAATAAAAAAAAAAACATCCCCCCTACCCTGGGTAGACCCCCCTCCCTTCAGGGCAAATGCCCCTAATTTTTTACTCACCCCTTTGTGCAGATTCTGGCTTCAGAGTTCACGGCAGCCACCTTCTTCTTCTCCGTTAATCTTCGTGTCTTGACGGCATTTTCGGCGCATGCGCAGTTGGAGTCAATTTCTGGTCACGAACAACAGCATGCGCTGAAAGTCATGAAAAGTCTGAAAATTTTTCGTGACTTTCAGGCACATGCGCAGTGGTTCAGGACCACAAATTTACTCCAACTGCGCCGAAACTTCCGAAACAGACAGAAGAAAGAAAATGGCTGCCGTGAACTCCCAGGCCAGAATCTGCACAAAGGGGTGAGTAAAAAAAAATAGGGGCATTTTCCTGGGGGGGCAGGGTTTTTTTTATTACACGTTCAATTTTCCTTTAGAGGAGAACTAAACCTTAAAAATGAATGTGGATAAAAATGTCCTATTTTCTATAGTGAACTTATTGCACGAGGCTAAAGTTTGAGCTTGTCAATAGCAGCAATGATCCAGGACTTCAAACTTGTCACAGGGGGTCACCATCTTGGAAAGTGTCTGTGACACTCACATGCTCAGTGGGCTCTGATTGGCTGTTGAGAAGCTAAGCTTAGGGCTCGTCACTAATTATCCAGCAGAAAATGAGCTTCCCTGGCTGTAATATAAGCTGATGCTACAGGTTTGCTGATTATTCAATTCTGATGCTAATTGCACTGGTTTCTGTGCTGCCATGTAGTAATTATGTGTATTAATTACTAATCAGCCTTATATTGTGACATTTCTATTCTATGTGTACTGTATATTGTGAATGGTTCCCTAAGCTCAGTAAGTGACAGCAGCACAGAGCATGTGCAGTGAATCAGCAGAAAAGAAGATGGGGAGCTACTGGGGCATCTTTGGAGACACAGATCTTTACTGCTAAAGGGCTGTGGTTGCCTTGGGCTGGTACAGAAGCACAAAACATCATGTACAATATTTCTACCTGCTTCTTTAGTCAGGCTTTAGTTCTCCTTTAAAGGTGAACCATCCCTTTAAATTCAGGTTTCTCCTAGCACACAGTGAGACCACATAACCAGATTCATATTTTATTGACTCTGTTAAAAAGAAATCATCATAATGGGTCACACGGCTATCCCTAAAGCATACTTGCTACGTGTTGTATTGTTACACAGCCGGGAAGCTTAATTCATAGACAAAGACATAGTAAAACCCTACAAGCATGACTATCATCCAGTCGCCAAAGTAACTGGAAACTGACATATAAATAAGGTGGTTTGTCTCCTTTAAATGCCATGAATTTATGAAGGGGCAGATTTATTAAGGGTCCAATAGTAAATTCTATTTTTTTTTTTTGGTGTCAAAATTCACACATCCCCTTATCCGAATGTAAACTCGAATGTGAGATTTATTACACCTCGACCATGGAATCAGTCCTAATTCGAATATTCGCCGAGTTCATGTACAAGTCAGTGGCAGAGGTCCGTTGAGCCATTTGGAGATGTTAATAGCCTTCCTGACATTCAAGTTTTCTTTTCATAGAAAAACTCGATTTATCGTCATCATTTATTTATATAGCGCTGTCAAGATACGCAGTGCTTTATTTATATGAAATACGATTCGAATTGTCGCTTTGGAACCATTCACATTTTTTCCTTAAATAGCCTGCCGGTCGAATTGTGGGCATATTCGAATTTAAAAAAAAATGAATTCAAAATTCAACCATTGATAAATGGGCCTCTAAGGGGCATATTTATCAAGGAGTCGAATTTTGAATTGAAAAAACTTCAAAATTCTAACTCAAAAAGACCAACCGAAATGAAGTTGAAGTTTTATTTGGTTGAACAGGTCAGTTTTCAATCGAATAGGTCCGTATTCGTCCGAATTAGAATCGTACGAATCGAAGGAATATCGCATTCGATCAAATTCGATTCTAAGTTTTTCCCCAAAAAAACCAATTGCCTCCAAATAGTTTCTAGGAGGTCCCCCTTTAACATCTTCAAATGGTTCAACGGACTCGGCAGGTTTTAGGTGGCAAATATTCTAATTAGAACTGTTTCAAGGGTCGAGATGTTGGTGATTTAAAATTCAAATTTGTGATTTTTGACCAAAAGATTTTTTTCTAAAAATTAGAATTTATCATTCGAACCTTAATAAATCTGCCCCTAAGAACCTGGGATATTCAGGGCTTCAAACTGAGTTTTTTTCCCATTGTGTTATGATAAAAACCAGCTGATTCTGGTTGTGGGAATATAAAAACATGATAATGTGCAATCACATCAGCCTAAGCATTATTTTTTAACGGTCTGTTTTATTTGTTCTATGGTTAACCAGAAAGATGGTGAATGGACAGATTGGGAAAAAGAGAAACAACTAAACCACATGCTTCCTTTCCTCTAAAATAGAACATCTATTCTTCTTCCACTTTTATTTAACTTGTTTATTAATGACTTAGGGGAGGGTATTGTAAGTAAAGTGTTTGCAAATGACATAAAACTATCAGCCCAATTAATTCCATCCAGGATGTGGCACTTGCAACAGGATCTTGACAAACTGGCAATCTGGGCAGCTAAGTGGCAAATGAGATTCAATGTTGATAAATGTAAAGTCCTGCACCTGGGATGTAACAATATCCACTTATACCCTTAATGGGACTGCACTAGGCAAATCCATAATGGAGACGGAGCTTGGAGTCCTTGTAGATAATAAACTTGTCTGTAGCAAGTAATGCCAGTCAGCAGCATCAAGGGCAAATAAGGTCTTGAGTTGTATTAAATGGGGCAGAGAGTCACGGGAGGAGGGGGTCCCACTGTATAGAGCACTGGTAAGGCCCCATCTAGAATATGCCGTACAGTTTTGGTCTCCATCACTCAAACAGGACATTATTGTATTAGAGAGGGGACAGAGAAGGGCAACTAAGCTGGTAAAGGGAAAATATTAGCTATGAGGAAAGACTGGCCAAATTGGGGATGTTCACGCTGGAGAAGAGGCGCTTAAGGGGAGATATGATAACTATGTATAAATATATAAGGGGATCATATAATAATCTCTCTAATGATTTATTTACCAGCTGACAAGAGGTCACCCATTCCGATTAGAAGAAAAGAGGTTCCGCCTAAATATTGGGAAGGGGTTTGTTACAGTGAGAGCTGTGAAACTAAATTGATGATACTAAATTGATGATACTAAATTGTGCAGAACTATAGGTTCCATGCAGGATGCTGCCACTTTGCACAGTGATTTGTCTAAACTGGAAAACTGGGCAGAAAACTGGAAAATGAGGTTCAATGTTGATAAATGCAAGGTTATGCACTTTGGCAAAAATAATATAAATGCAAGTTATACACTAAATGGCAGTGTGTTGGGAGTTTCCTTAAATGAGAAGGATCCAGGGGTCTTTGTAGATAACACGTTGTCTAATTCTGGGCAGTGTCATTCTGTGGCTACTAAAGCAAATAAAGTTCTTGCATAAAAAAGGGCATTAACTCAAGGGATGAAACATAATTGTGTCTCTTTATAGGTCCCTGGTGAGGCCTCATCTGGAGTATGGGGGCAGTTTTGGACTCCAGTCCTTAAGAGGGATATAAATGAGCTGGAGAGAGTGCAGAGACTAAGTGCAACTAAACTGGTTAGAGGGAGGGAAGAGTTAAATTATGAGGGGAGACTGACAAGGTTGGGGTTGTTTTCTCTGGAAAAAAGGCGCTTGTGAGGGGACATGATTAGACTTTACAAGTACATTAGAGGACATTATAGACAAATGGCAGGGGACCTTTTTACCCATAAAGTGGATCACCGTACCAGAGGCCTCCCCTTTAGACTAGAAGAAAAGAACTTTCATTTGAAGCAACGTAGGGGGTTCTTCACAGTCAGGACAGTGAGGTTGTGGAATGCACTGCCGGGTGATGTTGTGATGCTGATTCAGTTAATGCCTTTAAGAATTGGCTTGGATGATTTTTTGGACAGACATAATATCAAAGGCTATTGTGATACTAAGCTCTATAGTTAGTATGGGTATGGGTATATATAATTTAATTAAAAGTAGAGAGGGGTGTATGTATGGATGCTGGGTTTTCATTTGGAGGGGTTGAACTTGATGGACTTTGTCTTTTTTCAACCCAATTTAACTATGTAACTATGTAACTATGTATGTAACTAAGTGAAGATGTGGAATTGTCTCCCTGAATCAGGGGTACAGGCTGATACATTAGATAGGTATAAGAAGGGGTTGGATGGTGTTTAGCAAGTGAGGGAATACAGGGATATGGGAGATAGTTCATAGTACAAGTTGATCCAGGGACTGGTCCCATTGCCATTTTGGAGTTGGGAAGGAATTTTTTTCCCCTCTCAGGCAAATTGGAGAGGTTTCAGATGGGTTTTATTTGCCTTCCTCTGGAAGAACTGGCATGTATAAATGGTTGATAGACGTGTGTCTTTTTTCAACCTTACTTACTATGTTACTATGTAAACCAGGACTGATGATATTGACTTACAACAGATGGAGCAGGTATTCTTTGAATACTTCATCTTGTACACTGGATTTCTAGCTGGATTTTCACACGTTACCACCTAATTTGTTCTAATTAAAGAGGGGAAAAACGCATGCTAAAAGCACCCTCACCTAAAAGAAACAGTAACGCTAACCTTGATCTCTTGCTGACAGATCATACTTCCCCAAGCTGGTTTTTTGTAAAAGGATTATTATACATAACGAACAGTGACAGGAGAGCTCTGGGAAGAGTAAAGTAGGATTAACGGATACAGCAAGAAAAAGGCTTTCTAGAATAGAGGTTTTTAAGAGAGATTAGTGTCACTCTAATATTTGCATTCCACTAGAGCTTTCCTAGTGAGGCCAGGAACCAATTGTGCTCCCCCAAAGGTTTTAAAGTGCCTAAAATCCAGAACACAATTATGTAAGCCATCATTATGCTATTGAATCTAGCCACAAAAATACTGATGTAATAGACCAATAAACACTGAGCATATGTCACAAACACTCAAAATTAGAGATGGGTGATTTTATTTGGCAGGCATGGATTCGCAGAGACACACAATTCGCCGACTGCAATTTTTTACACGAAACTGCTGCGAAAAATTCAGTGCGTCAAAACAAATTGTTGTGCCTCAAAATTGTTGCGCGTCAAAGTTATTCGGACGCCCATTAATTTTACTGCATTTGGAATAAAGAGTCACACGTTTAGAAATTGTCGCATGCGTCAATTGAATTCAATGATGCCAATTGACTCCAATGCGTTTCGCGAATTTTTTGACGTTTCGCAATTTATTCCACAGTTTCAGGATAGAATCACTCATCGCTACTCAAAATGTGCCTTTATGAGATCCAAGATGGAGACCTCATGTGGACCACTTTGAAGCTCATTACTGTTATTTACGAGTGCCATCCTGCGGGCGATTTAGATTCCAGCCAACGGGAGGCAGTTCGGGTAGATTAGTCGCCCCGAAGAAGAGGCGATTTATTGCCGGCCGACTAAATCTCCCTGAATTTGAGCGTGTGTCTCTGCCCTAAGGGTGAAGACACACGGAGCTACTTAATAGTAAATTCCTCGTGAGGCAACTTTTGGCGACTTTGAAAATGAAGCGCAGCGAGTGCCATGCCGCAGGCAATTTCTCATTTTAGCAGGTGGAAGACAAGGGGTAGCAGTTCGGGAAGATTAGTCGCCCCAAAGAAGAAGCAATTAGTCGATGGGCGACTAAATCTCCCAGAATCGGCCAGTGTGACCTTACCCTTAGGGCACAGACACAAGCTCAGATTCAGGGAGATTTAGTTGCCTGGTGATAAATCCCCTCTTCTTCAGGGCGACTAATCTCCCCGAACTGCCACCCGTCGGCTAGAATCGAAATCGCCCGCAGGATGGAACTCGCATTTAACACTAATGAGCTTCAAAGTGACCCACATGAGGTCTCCATCTTGGATCTTATAAAGACACATTTTGAGTAGTGATGAGCTTTTTGAGTAGTGTTTCGCTTACTTGTGGTATGTATACGCCTTGAATTAGAGTTGAAATGTTATTTTGGTAGTATTTACACTTTATTCCAGGCCACTGGATAAAGAAGCAAGACTAAAACACTGCTACAATACCTTTCAGAATATCTGGAATACCTTCCATTTACAAACCATTTATTTTTTATGGCTTTGGCACAAATCACACAGCAGGAAGGAGACAGGAACAATTAGTGCAGTGCAGAGGTTAGCCAGCAGTGCAGAGGTTAACCAGCAGTGCAGAGGTTAACCAGCAATGCAGAGGTTAACCAGAAAAGCATCCTACTATATTGGCTGTCACACACACTCTTAGCCCTGACATTTTAGCACTGGAAACACGTTTGCTTCCCAGACAATAAGCTCATTTCAAAATGAAAAAATAACCTATTTAACGTAAATTGGTAGCAACATCTTTGGCCATATGTCCTACAGCAGGTAATATTTTAATTAGAAAGCTCCGAATTACAGGATGATCAACTCCCAAAGACTTAATTTTATTTAAATAATTAAAAATGATTTTGCTTTTCTGTGTAATAATAAAAGAGTACCTTATCCTTGATACAACCTAAGATATAATAAATCCTTATTGGAGGCGATTTGGCAGATCCAAATTAGAGAAAGATCCCTTATCTATAAAACCCCAGGTGCCAAGTATTCTGCATAATAGGTCCCATGTTTAAGCTTTCAAATGAGCAGGATACCCACTTTCAAGATGAGAGCAACAACTAGGGCTTGTACTGAACATATATTTTGCCTATATTTTTTTCACAAAAAAATTGTCTTCAGCTAGGCAGGGAAACCGAAGATACTTCACTGTGGTCCTTGCAAGATAAAGAATTAGATTAATAGTATACAACTGCTACCCCCTTCACCTATTGTTGAGACTGATTTGTTAGCAGAAGTCCATTATGCAGGACACAAAAAATCATCTAATAATCGACCTTGCAAGAACCAAACATGGAGTAGCTTCGGATTCCTTGTTTGCTTCTTGGCTCAGAACCGGGTCAGACTGGGTGGACTGGGCCCACCGGGGCTGCAGTTTCAGGGCTCCCCTGGACTTCAACAGCAGGTTTTGCTGCAACCGGCCCGTATAAAAGAACCAGCGCAGGGTGCAATCTGGGCCGGCAGGGCCCACCAGTTTTTTTCCTCAGAATGTATGTTTGGCCCAAGCCCTATCCCTTATGTTGAAAAGGAGGTAGACTGCCCCTAAAAACATCTCTAATATAGCTGTCATAGGTGTGCTCTTACAAGCCCTGGCATACCCCTACATGCAAATTCTAGCCTAAACTTTTTTGAATGTGCGATCATTCTGGAGTGTACAGCATGCCTAATAAAATATTAAATAATTAAAAACCTGCAACTATGATCCATAATTGTTTGTGGGTTTCACTAGCAATAATTGTTACCCTTAAATCTGCCCCCTTCGCGGTTTAAGTCTGCAGTTGCCCACCAGATAGGAAGTCTGGATTGTATCAGCAGTCCCAACATGTGCTGAAAACTCAGAGGAATGTAACTGCCTCCCGTATGTTGTCTGTTGGAGGGAGTCAGTGAGCTTCACAACAGGTGAAACCGGACACTAAATATATTGAATGACAAGAAAAAATTAGTCCACAGGGGTCAATGTCTAACCCATAATGAAGATCCCGGTAAATCTGTCGAATTGTCCCTCAAAGCAGCAGAATTAGCTGGGGATTATACAGATCATCTTTAATCCTGGACTAAACATTTGTTATAGTCAGTTATGGTTGAAATAAGTGACATAGGCTGTGAGGGTTATGTTTTTTACATTTGTTGCACGTGGTTTCAGAGAAAGTTAGTTTTCACGTCTGTATTGATTTCCCCTTCAAATAACACAGCCCTTCAATTGAATAAACGACCAAAAAGGGCAGAGACACACTCTCAGATTCGGGGAGATTAGTCGCCCAGCGACAAATCTCCTCTTCTGCGGGGCGACTAATCTCCCCAAACTGCCTCCCCTCCCCTAGAATGTAAATCTAGAATGGCACTTGGGGGTCTTCGTTTTCTGAAGTCGCCCGAAGTTTCCTTGTGAGGCAACAAAGTGCTCCGAATACAATCCCACCGGCAATTTGCATTCTAGGGGAGGGGAGGCAGTTCGGGGAGATTAGTTGCCCTGAAGAAGAGGAGATTTATCGTCGGGCGACTAATCGCCCCAAATCTGAGCATGTGTCTCTGCCCTAAGAGCTCTTCATGGGTTCCATATATATGTGAATCTTTTTTGTAGGCAGTTTTTTGAAGTCCCTGCTGTTTATTTACACCTCATCTAACATGAAAATAACATGGTCCTGTTTACCTTAAACTATGCAATGGCCGACGGGTGCCAAGTTATGACTTAATGATATGGTTTACCTTCTCCTCTTCCCTCGCTTGTGGAATTTGCATTATTATAGACAATAGTGGGGCGTGACATCAATAATTATCCATTAATGGTGCTGCCTAAAGGAGACTGCTAGACGTACAGATACAGCTATAGACGTCACAGTAACTTAAAGAACTAAAACAGAATTTAACACATTCCAAGGGCCCTACTCATGATATTTAAATCTACTAGAGATATTTCAAAAGCTGGGGAATAATGCTACCCCATACCTCCCAACATTTTGGAAGTAAAAAGAGGGACAAAAATTTTTTTTCCGCACGTAGCGCAGCAATTTTTTTGACCACACACCTTTCTGTGGCCACACCCCCTAATTACCATGTTCGTTTTACAAAATTTAGCAGGTTATGAAAGTTTGAAAATATTTCTCCTTATCTAAACTGTGTTTTTGTGTCTCAACATTGTTACAAAGTATCTTATTTGCACCTGTTAGCTGTTCTGGGCTCTCTGCTAAAAGCCAATTAAGCGAGAAACTTTCTTTTTCTGGCTGTTCAGTGCAGAGAAAAGAGGGACTTTCCAGCACAAATGAGGGACTGCGGGTTGAGCTGTCAAAAGAGGGACCGTTCCTCCGAAAAAGGGACAGTTGGGAGGTATGCTACCCACAGGAGGTGTTTTTAACTTTGGAGTAAATGGATGCACTCTGTTCTGGGCTCTAATTTAACACAGGAAATATAATGAAACTGTGGGGTTCATATATAAACAATCAGCAAATTTCTGCCTGGGAATTAATCCATAGCATCTAAACTCTGATTAGCTTTTTGTGCAGCCAGCTGCAAGTAGAACAATGAAACAGTGGCGTAACTTATACAGCAGACCCTGGTGTCGTGGGGGGCCTGGACATCAGGAGGGCCCATAGTAATGGCAGAGACAGACGGTCAGATTCGGGGAGATTAGTCGCTCGGCGACAAATCTTCTCTTCTTTGGGGCAACTGCCAGCTAGAATGAAACCCGCCGGCGGGATGGCACTCGTATCACTTTGTTTTCCAAAGTCGCCTGAGGTTTCCTTTTGAGGCATCTTCGGTCAACTTCGGAAAACGAAGCTCTCCGAGTGCCATCGCGCTGCGATTTACATACTAGCTGGCGGGAAGGCAGTTCGGGGAGATTAGTCGCCCCAAAGAAGAGGAGATTTGTCACCAGGCGACTAATCTTCCCAAATCTGACCGTGTGTCTCTGTCCTAAAGGGTCTGCTGCATCATAGTCCCCTCTCATACCTTTAAAAGAGAACTAAAACCCCCTTTAGGCAAAAGTCCCCACTGGCCCCCCTCGTGGCTTCTCCCTGCCCTCTTGCAATTTCCGTTACTTTCGGCGAATGTAACGAACCGGAAGATTACTCCAACTGCGCATTCGCTGATACGCCACTCACTTCACAAAGAATACAGAAGTGACGAAGATGGCGCATGTGAGCTCCGCTGCCTTATCAGCAGGTGCGGGACAGTATTCCTAGAGGGGACACATAATCTGCGGTAGTACTGTGCAGGGGTGAGGCAGGGAGGGGGGCCAGTGGAGACTTTAGCCTAAATGGGGGTTTAGTTCTCCTTTAAACTAGTGATAGCTGGGAGGTGTTGCATGAGCAGGCAAAAGCTGGAGAGGAGGGACTATTTTGACTGCCCCCCCTAAATAGATGTTTTTTTGCGGTAGGGGGAGGGGCAACGGCCCAAGTTACGCCACTGCAATGAAAACAAACATGACTGGTTACCATGGGTTACTGACCAGGTGCACTTTTGCCCAGTGTGTGTGTGTGTGTGTGTCTGCTCAAAAACGACTTATACTGTACATACCACAGCAGCTTCAGTTCCCCGCATGCTGGAATCCGGTTCAAGTTGACTGGCACAGACCACAAATCTGTCTGGAAACACGTGCAGTTCTGGGAAATTAAATGATTGAGGAAAAAAAAAATAATCATTGACATATAAAAGTTGTGGTTGTGAAGAAAAGGTTAAATGTTGGTAGAACAATTAAGAAGTAATTCCATGCTGAGAGATATAATTGTATGTTAATACGCCTGATGGAAAGCACTTGAAAAAGCTTCTAGTTGAATAGGCACTTATACAAACTTATGTCTCGGAACCTCGCAATGGAAACAATAATTTCAACAGTGATGGTACCGATTCTTTATGGAATGGCCGATATTATGCCTTGCGTGCAGGTCCCTCTAATCCTCCCGTTTCATTCTTTAATGTAATGTAACTCCTTTGTTTCGCTTAATATTATTATTATTATTGTATTATGTGTTGGAGCTATGTAAATAAATGATGACTAGATATGATGAATAACTACATTTTGTCTGATTAGGAGCCATGGGCACTGTAAATAACAGCTAGTATCTGGTAATTAGCTATTCTTTAATTTAGCCTCAGTTCATAATATTAAAGAGTTTATATTACTCCAGTGTCAAGCTGTTCTCCTCTGGAAAAGCCTCTAAGGCAGCTGTCAATGCCATAGGCTACAGCTATTCAGGAGTCGCACACATACTGTACTGGTTTCTTCTTGATAATTTGAATTAAAAAGCTGGTATTTAGGTACAGCCAGGAACATCAAGGGCACACACAAGTGGGTTGACCACCAGTTTGGCAACCATTGTGGGTCCAAGGGTTGGGTGCGGGTGAGACTGGGAAAGTAGACTCTGCTCCTGAAGACTCCATCTTGGAACCAGAGATAAAAAATAGTGTGAGATGACCTGGGTACAGGTCAGGTGCTGATCCTACAATAGCAACATTATTCAGGTCAGCGTTGAGTGTGGCTTAAGGTTTTGCGGGTTATGAATGAGTATAAGTTGAGTTTTTCCTGACCACACATCACTAGCATAGACCTACGATTCACAACTTTCTATTTGTGTAGCTTCCAACTGTCAGACTGGCATTTTGGCCCAGACACTGCCACCTCAAATATTCAAGGCTGCGGAATTGCAAAACAGCAACTATTCTGTATTAAGATGGCTACATACAGGCGGATAAAAGCTACTGACTTGGCATCCCACGGGCCCATCTATGGGTCACTTCCAATGGCCTGCCCTATTATCTGAAAATCAGCCAGATATCCATTGGGCAGGTTTGAACATTAAGTGAGACTGAGACTGCACTGATGTGTTGAAGAGGTCTCCCTTGGCTGCCATTATTATTTTAGGAAGCCGGACACAGTTATATAGTTGGCCTGGCTTGAAATTCTGAATGGGCAATGCCTGGGCCATAATGTGCACACAGACATTGTACTTTTTAACAAACCTCATAAATGTTCACCTCAATTGGTAGGCTGTGTATCATTCTAATCATTTATTTATATAGCGTCAGCAAATTACGCCGCACTTTACATTTATTTATAAGGAACATGGATCTTACAACATTTTAACAAAAAATGGTCTACGGAACAAGAATAGGATTAATGTGTGTGTATTTGTGTGTGTATAAGACAACGTGTATAGGCTGCACACCTTGAAATAATAAAAACCTGAGTGCTCACGCAAAATATAAAGAATAGACTGTCCATAGGGATGGCACTCACAGGATTTACACAATGCCAACAAAATATAAATAAAAAAGGTTTATTGATCAAATATGGATCAACAATCTTTTTTTGATTATATTTTGTTGGTATTGTGTAAATCCTGTGAGTGTCATCACTATGGACAGTTCATAATATATATATATATATATATAGCAAAAGGTAAAGACTGGAACACTTGGGGGTTTGTATACTATGCAAAAAACTACAGTTTATTCAACGTTTCGGTCCTAAACCAGGACCTTCGTTTGCTGTTACTGTCGAAGGTCCTGATTCAGGAGCGAAACATCATATAAACTCCCTTTGCATGATATACAGACCCTGAGTGTGCCAGTCTTTACCTTTTGCTTTACATTTTCACTTGGACCCAGGTCACAGACTCTGTACGTGGAGTGCACAAAAAAAAAAAAAAAAAAAAAAAAAAAAATATATATATATATATATATATATATATATATATATATATATATATATATATATATATATATATATATATATATATATATATATATATATTTATATATATATATATTATATATAATATGGCAATCCCACTTAAAGATTTATGACCCTTGTAAACTGAAATAACAAAATATGATATTCTAGCTTGGGATGAGATTAGGTCATATCTATAGAAATACATTGCACAGGGAAATGCAGAATCTCACTTTTGGCAACCAAGCTAAGTAGTTTGGCCAAACTGTAAATTTAGTTTTGTTTACAGGAACACAATTGCATGTTGCTAGGAGGTTTTAGTACAAATTGAGCAGTCAAGGGCATGAAGAATGACACAACGAGTGGGAAAGGAAAACACATTTAAAAGCATAAATAAATTAAAACCATGTTATCTGCATTAACTAAAGTTTTTTATGTGTACATCTTTGCAGATGATTGCACATGATGAACGACTTTTAGTTTACCACTTAAACTAAAGCTGAAGGACATCCTAGGACAAGGGAAGGATAGCTATCTAAGATCCCACCCAAAATGCCACCACACCAATATTCCTCTTCTGGACCAAAAACAAGTGATACCAGAAGGGTGAGGAGACAGGAAGATTATCCGCTGATGAGCCACAATAAATATATTTTCTGACACAGAAGGGAAGGATAGCTATATATGCACCCCTAGGTTCCTTGTCTGGAAAATTAAGTGGTGAACACAGACCAGCTGATAAGGGACAAGCAGATGGTTCTATCAAGAACTACTCAAGTGGTATGCCACTGGGCAACATATGTTCTGGAATTGGGCACCACCTTCCAAAAATAATTTGCCCTAGGCAGGTGCCTCTACTGCTGCCTCTAGTTCCGGCTCTGCTGAACAAAATCCTGAAAGAGTGAAGAGAAATGAAGGCAGATCCAAAAAAGAGTCCGTTAATGCTCCCAGTCATGACCATTCCACACAATGCACTAAAAGTAATCTCCAGTTTGATTTGTAAACTAAATCTACCAGCTTCCTTGGCTTAGTAGTTGAGTAAAATAGGGAAGCATTTTCTGGTATCAAAAGAAGCTTTTACAGTGGTGTGCAAAACTATTTGCCCCTTCCTGATTTCTTATTCTTTTGCATGTTTGTCACACTTACATGTTTCTGCTCATCAAAAACCATTAACTATTAGTCAAAGATAACATAATTGAACACAAAATGCAGTTTTTAAATGAAGGTTCACGTTATTAAGGGAGAAAAAAACTCCAAATCTACATGGGCCTGTGTGAAAAAGTGATTGCCCCCCTTGTTAAAAAATAACTTAACTGTGGTTTATCACACCTGAGTTCAATTTAAAAGGTTATAAAGCCATTTCTAAAGCTTTGGGACTCCAGCGAACCACACTGAGAGCCATTATCCACAAATGGCAAAAACATGGAACAGTGGTGAACCTTCCCAGAAGTGGCCGGCCGTCCAAAATTACCCCAAGAGCGCAGAGACAACTCATCCGAGAGGCCACAAAAGACCCCAGGACAACATCTAAAGAACTGCAGGCCTCACTTGCCTCAATTAAGGTCAGTGTTCACGACTCCACCATAAGAAAGAGACTGGGCAAAAATGGCCTGCATGGCAGATTTCCAAGGCGCAAACCACTTTTAAGCAAAAAGAACATTAAGGCTCGTCTCAATTTTGCTAAAAAACATCTCAATGATTGCCAAGACTTTTGGGAAAATACCTTGTGGACCGACGAGACAAAAGTTGAACTTTTTGGAAGGTGCGCGTCCCGTTACATCTGGCGTAAAAGTAACACAGCATTTCAGAAAAAGAACATCATACCAACAGTAAAATATGGTGGTGGTAGTGTGATGGTCTGGGGTTGTTTTGCTGCTTCAGGACCTGGAAGACTTGCTGTGATAGATGGAACCATGAATTCTACTGTCTACCAAAAAATCCTGAAGGAGAATGTCCGGCCATCTGTTCGTCAACTCAAGCTGAAGCGATCTTGGGTGCTGCAGCAGGACAATGACCCAAAACACACCAGCAAATCCACCTCTGAATGGCTGAAGAAAAACAAAATGAAGACTTTGGAGTGGCCTAGTCAAAGTCCTGACCTGAATCCTATTGAGATGTTGTGGCATGACCTTAAAAAGGTGGTTCATGCTAGAAAACCCTCAAATAAAGCTGAATTACAACAATTCTGCAAAGATGAGTGGGCCAAAATTCCTCCAGAGCGCTGTAAAAGACTCATTGCAAGTTATTGCAAACGCTTGATTGCAGTTATTGCTGCTAAGGGCGGCCCAACCAGTTATTGGGTTCAGGGGGAAATTACTTTTTCACACATGAAAATGTAGATTTGGATTTCTTTTCTCCCTAAATAATAAAAACCCTCATTTAAAAACTGCATTTTGTGTTTACTTGTGTTATCTTTGACTAATAGTTAAATGTGTTTGATGATCAGAAACATTTTGTGTGACAAACATGCAAAAGAATAAGAAATCAGGAAGGGGGCAAATAGTTTTGCACACCACTGTATCTAAACAAACAAATTATCTGATTGCGATTTTGTTCATTGATTCCTGTCTGGAAAGGCCCTAACATATTTTAGTATTGAAATGTTATTAATAACAACGGAGAAACAGCTTCCACGTTTTCGGACAATAGCTCTCCAATGTAGCAGGAAAATACACAAAACAAATTGTATATAATAAAGAGAGGGTGGGCATAAATGTTGAATGTATTCCATAAACCTTAATAAGTGTTTCTGGTGACATAATATGGCCAAGAATTCCAGCTAGAGAGCCTGAGAAAAAAACATTTTCTTTTATAACAAAAAGCTAAAGTTGGTTTTAAGTTACATTTTTCTTTAAAACAAAAGAGAGACTGAGGAGGACAATATTGACTCGTATTACAGAGAAGATGTGACTTGGTATAAAATAAGAAGCAGCTCTGTAGTAGATATCCTGGAGGGTGAAACCTATATCATGTGGGACCTGTGATACTTCACATTTATATGTATTTCCCTCAAGGTGGTATCTCCCTTACCCAATGATAACATCTGACATTCAGTAGTTATAAGTAGTCATACTAACTTTACATTCCCACCACTTTATTTTAAGGGTTTTTTGCTAAGGGCAAACGTTAGGCTTCTGACTGATTGTACCGCTAAATATATCTCTATAGAGAAATAGAGATAGAAAGGTAACCTAAACCACTGAGCGGAAACATTTAAAGAAACGGACAGTGATCTTCTTGCAGAAAAACTTTACAAAAATACTTTCCAGAGAAATATCCTGTATATACAGTATCAGTTGTGATTTACCAAAGGCTAAAAAGACGGAGCAGCACATTTGTAAAATTCACTGCTTTGTACTTTTCTCTCAAGTACACTAAATGACACTTTTTTTGTTGCCCTGGGACCCCACTTCTGTAAAAGGCAGAACTATTAGAGGAAAATGATTTTTGTTTGTGGAATTTAGTGCAAAATAAAATTTAAATTATATATGGAATGCTCCCCCCCCCCCATTGTAAAATATAAGCATTGAGCCATACTACACCTCTACAGTTCTTGTGAAGGCCTGATATTTTACAAAAGGTACATTATTTTTTTTTTTATACTGCACAGGTTTCAGCAAACATTACGTTCAGTTCTGAAACTCGACCAAGACCCAAGTATTCTGGTAGATCTCCTACATGTACAGAATTGTGGAACTGTACGCATACACATAGTACTATATAAAGAAATATATACATACCACGATGCTGTCGCTTCACAACACAACGCAGCTTCACCCATCTTTTAATGAAGTAGGCTGCAATGCGCAATCGGTTTCCTACAACAGATAAGTGTACCTTTTTAAAATAAGTGTAGAAACTGCACTAAAAATTGGATGAATAGCTATGATCGCCCTACATTTAAAATGTCAATATCTTCCCAACGACCCTAAAGCTGGCCATAAACGCAAAGATCTGATCGTAGGAATCGAGGATTCGTACGATTTTTGGACCGTGTGTGGAGAGTCTCGACATTTTTCATCCCGCGGAGATCGGTCGTTTGGTCGATCGGACAGGTTTAAAGATTTCTGTCGGCTGCGGGCATGTATTGCCGATCGTACCATAGCTTTGGTCAGACATAACTTTCGTGCGATTGCTGTCAGGGGCAGAACATCGGCTGATCTGTTCTTTTGAACTTAATTTGATCTGAATGGTTAGTGGCAGGTCGGGAGATAGGAAAGTCTGATCATTCGATGATTCCTACGATCGGATCTTTGCGTCTATGGCCAGCTTTAAGGAGAGGTAAAGGTTAAACTAAGTAAGCTTTTTCAGAAAGGTCTATATAAATACACCAGTAAACCCTCAAGTAAGTAATGCTGCTCTGAGTCCTCTGTCAAAAGAAACAGCACATTTCTTTCCTACTATTGTGTACTCATGGGCTTCTGTATCAGACTTCCTGTTTTCAGCTTAAACCTCTAGGGCTAGGGCTTGAGCATGCTCAGTTTGCTCCTTTCCCCTCCCTGCTGTAATTGAGCTCAGAGCTATGAGCGAGCAGGGAGAGATTCAGGCAAGAAGCGATGTCACAGCAGGTTAATATGGCAGCTGCTATCCTAAACAGAGACAGTGTCTAGAGCAGTTTACTCAGGTATGGTAAAGCATTCTACAGAATAAATATAGTGTTATAATTTGCACTAATGTGGCTAATCTATTGGCAATAAACTGCCTTTGTAGGTTTCCTTCTCCTTTAATTGGTCACATCCCCTTAGAGACAATTCGCTTATTGACTGGACTTGTTCTAAGGCTACATGCAAAAACATCATCTCAACGATGTTTCCATTTCCCATTACAATGAAACAGAAAAATGAATTTCTACCAACGTCCTTCAAGTATTATGCAAAGGAGTTTGTTGCTTTAAACAGAGCGTTGGCCCCATTTTAAAGGAAGAAAGCAAGTATGTCATTCCAAATAAAACAGCCCAACACTCCATGGACAGTTAGCTAAGAGAATACTAACACTGCAACCCTGATTTTATAAATGTTGTGCCTGCCAATACTACAACAATCTGGGTGGGCAAGTTTACTAATTGAACTCAACAAGTGGCTGTAAAAAGGCTGATCATTTTCACATGATGTGGAATATACTTTTCGTGACTTTCATTACTGAGCGTTTGTGCAGGCTGACACGCTGTTCCAAGGGCAGAACTGAAAGTCTTTTATGCATTATGTGACATTAACTGGTTTGCTTACTTCTTAGTCACTGCAGTTATTTGTTTTTATTATTATGCACCAGCATTTCTTCTGAGTTTTTCTCCTAATGGACCTCAAAGTACTTAAGAACTTGCACACCAGAAATTAAAAAATACATTATAACAAGATAATGGGTCTTTGCTTAATTTGGATCGCCATACCTTTAGTCCACTTAAACCCAATAGGATTGTTTTGAATACAATAAGGATTAATTATATTGTAGTTGGGATCAAGTACAAGGTACTGTTTCTTTATTACTGGATCTTGACAAACTGGCAATCTGGGCAGCTAAGTGGCAGATGAGATTCAATGTCAATAAACGTAAAGTCATGCACCTGGGATATAAAAGTATGCACCTACTTATACCCTTAATGGGACTGCACTAGGCAAATCCATTGTGGAAAAGGACCTTGGAGTAGATGATAAACTTGTCTGTAGCAAGCAATGCCAGTCAGCAGCATCAAGGGCAAATAAGGTCTTGAGTTGTATTAAATGGGGCATTGAGTCACGGGAGGAGGGGGTCCCACTGTATAGAGCACTGGTAAGGCCCCATTTAGAATATGCCGTACAGTTTTGTACTGTACAGCAGCTTGTTTATATAAACTATAGTACTACTTATCTGTTATCTACTGTGTATCCTGTGCTTGAATGGCTACACAGCAGCTTGTTTATATAAACTATAGTAGTACTTATCTGTTATCTATTGTGTATCCTGTGCTTGAATGGCTGCCCCCATGGCTACACAGCAGCTTGTTTATATAAACTATAGTAGTACTTATCTGTTATCTACTGTGTATCCTGTGCTTGAATGGCTGCCCCCATAGCTACACAGCAGCTTGTTTATATAAACTATAGTAGTACTTATCTGTTATCTATTGTGTATCCTGTGCTTGAATGGCTGCCCCCATGGCTACACAGCAGCTTGTTTATATAAACTATAGTAGTACTTATCTGTTATCTACTGTGTATCCTGTGCTTGAATGGCTTTAGTGCTCCCTTAATGGCATCTGTATAACCTGACCACGCAACTAGCCAGGGATAAATAGGCATGCAATGGGACCCAAATTGCAATGTGCTCACATTCCTTCTGATGATCCAAGTGGCTCACAGGCTTGTGTTGTTGCTTTACGCTATCCGTACTTTACTATGCTCAGCTTGGGAAACAATTACATGTATATTTGTTAAATATATTGGCTTTTTCATATAAGGTGTTTGCTACCAAAGGTTTAGTGTTTCTTTAGAGGGGTTTTAAATTCACTTTGAGTATGTTGTAGAGATTAATATTCTAAGACAATTTGCAATTGGTTTTCATTTTTAATTATGTGTGGTTTTTGAGTTATTTCGCTTTTTATTCAGCAGCTCTCCATTTTGCAATTTCAGCAATCTGGTTGTTAGGGTCCAAATTACCCTAGCAACCATTCATTGATTTGAATATAAATGGAGAGGCCTGAATACAAAGATAATAAAAAGTAACAATAACAATACATTTGTAGCATTACAGAGCATTTGTTTGTTTTTTTAGATGGGGGTCAGTGACCTCCATTTGAAAGCTGGAAAGAGTCAGAAGAAGAAGGCAAATAATAAATACTATAAAAATGAAAAAATGAAGGGTGATTGAAAAGTCACTTAAAACTTACACCATAAATAAAGCAAAAAGTACCTTGAGAACAGTATAAAGCATAAAGGAAAACCGAGATGATTGTGAGTCCCAGCAGTTCGGGAAAAGGTAAAACATGGTTAAAGCTGATGCTGCAAAATCACCAAACGACAGCAGCAGATGTGAAAAAGCGAAGATTTACCAAATTCTTCTTGAGGTTAAAACTTTAGCATTTTTATGTTATGGAATGAGTAATCGCATGGAAGGAGTGGTAATTTGCCCTGCTTCTTATAATTCATAGTCCCAGGACAGTAAGAGGAAATATCAGACACTGAGTTTTTAACTGTAAAACTATCCTGCAACACTTGTTCTCCAGTAGAGTCACAGCCAAGTTGACTCGATATTCCACATGGCTGCCAAAAAGAGTCTGTGGTACGGTGTAGAATAGTGGAAAGCCCTCTCCCACGGCTATTAGTGACCATTCATTTGGGAGCCTGGGAAAATGCCTCTGACTTGCACAGTTATCTGGAGTTGCCTGGCAGGTGTTTGCTTCTCAAAAAAACCTGGCACCTGCTTAGAATCCAGTATAGTCTTCTCCAAAACCACAGGCCGAGAAGGTATGCTATACTTATATATAAATATACATGCATATAGTCTATAGAATAAAACACTCTGCTGCTTATTTAATAACACAAATGCTCATTGGCACAGCTAAAACCATATGATTAGTTGACCCAAAGAGAATTTCAATTACATTAGTGGCCTTTCAAATAGAGCACATACATTACACAGGCTTTGGAGCAGCTTACATACATTACACAGGTTTTGGAGCAGCTTACATACATTGCACAGGCTTTGGAGCAGCTTACATACATTGCACAGGCTTTGGAGCAGCTTACATACATTGCACAGGCTTTGGAGCAGCTTACATACATTGCACAGGCTTTGGAGCAGCTTACATACATTGCACAGGCTTTGGAGCAGCTTACATACATTGCACAGGCTTTGGAGCAGCTTACATACATTGCACAGGCTTTGGAGCAGCTTACATACATTGCACAGGCTTTGGAGCAGCTTACATACATTGCACAGGCTTTGGAGCAGCTTACATACATTGCACAGGCTTTGGAGCAGCTTACATACATTGCACAGGCTTTGGAGCAGCTTACATACATTGTACACGCTTTGGAGCAGCTTACATACATTGCACAGGCTTTGGAGCAGCTTACATACATTGCACAGGCTTTGGAGCAGCTTACATACATTGCACAGGCTTTGGAGCAGCTTACATACATTGCACAGGCTTTGGAGCAGCTTACATACATTGCACAGGCTTTGGAGCAGCTTACATACATTGCACAGGCTTTGGAGCAGCTTACATACATTACACAGGCTTTGGAGCAGCTTACATACATTGCACAGGCTTTGGAGCAGCTTACATACATTGCACAGGCTTTGGAGCAGCTTACATACATTGCACAGGCTTTGGAGCAGCTTACATACATTGCACAGGCTTTGGAGCAGCTTACATACATTACACAGGCTTTGGAGCAGCTTACATACATTACACAGGCTTTGGAGCAGCTTACATACATTGCACAGGCTTTGGAGCAGCTTACATACATTGCACAGCCTTTGGAGCAGCTTACATACATTGCACAGCCTTTGGAGCAGCTTACATATATCACACAGGCTTTGGAGCAGCTTACATACATTGCACAGGCTTTGGAGCAGCTTACATACATTGCACAGGCTTTGGAGCAGCTTACATACATTGCACAGGCTCTGGAGCAGCTTATATTCATTGCACAGGTTTTAGTGCAGCTTACATACATTGCACAGGCTTTCAAGCAGCTTACAGTGCATAACTGGGAATACAATGGAAGTCACTGCCCTTTTCCAGCTGCAAATAACAGTGGCTGTTTTTCTCTTTGCTGCAAAGACCGTTTCCCATTAAGCTCCTTTATCAGAACTTGTTACACGTTTAAGTTTCTCCAGTGAAACGTCACTGATCCTGTGCCACTGGTTAATATGCAGAGGCCTATAAAGAGGTGGTTCACCTTGAAGTTAAAGGGGTTGTTCATCTTTGACTTAACTGTCAGTATGATGTAGAGAGTATTCTGAGATAATTTGCAATTGTTTTTCATTTATTATTATTTGTGGTTTTTGAGTTATTTAGCTTTTTATTCAGAAGCTCTCCAGGTTGCAATTTCAGCCATCTCGTTGCTAGGGTCCAAATTACCCTACCAACCACACACTGATTTAAAGCAGAAGGAAAGACTGTATTTACTTGGGGATGCCAAAAGTTAGGCACCCCCAAGTGCTTGTAACTACATACCAGTCACCGGTGCTCCTATTGGCAGAAAATTGCACCGGTCCGGGGTTATTCCAGCGAGCACAAAGGAGCGATTGTCTTCTGGGTTCTTCTTTCTTCACGTGTGTGCGCATGTGCAGTAAAGTGAAAAGCCGAACTTTAATGAAGAAGTCGCTATTCCGTTCTACTGCGCATGTGTCTGCCCCGGAAAATTTGAAGAAAGAAGAAGAACCGGTGCAGTTTTCTCCCGATAGGGGCACCGGCCCGGGGTGTGAGGTAAGTATATACAATCATTTGGGGGTGCGTAACTTTTGGCACCCCCAAGTTAATAAGCCTTTCCTTCTCCTTCAAACAAACGACTGGAATATGAATAAGTGAGGGCCTGAATTTAAAGATGATTAATAAAAAGGGGCAAACCCAATAGATATATATGTATAGCCTTACAGAGCATTTGTTTTTCAGATGGAGTCAGTGATTTGAAAGCTAAAAAAAGGGATTAGCTAATCAGACTTTGCTGCTGCTTCCCCAAAAATTTGAGAAACCGCTAATAAATTAGCCAAGTGCATTGAAGTCAATGTGACATTTTTCAAAATGCCCAACATATGTTTTACTATGCATTAATCTGTGGGTGGTTTTTCCACTATGAAACTCAGCAAAATATAAGGGGAAAGCTAATTATTGAAAGTCGATAAAGAATAGATAACGGAGACCTATGGAAACGTTGAGTAGAATTGGTCATTCTATAACATACTAAAAGTTAACTTTAAGGTGAACCACCCCTTTAACTTTTAGTATGTTCCTAGCAACTTCGCAATTGGTCTTCATTATTTATTCTTTACAGTTTTTCAATTATTTGCCTTTCTGTTCTGACTTTTTCCAGCAAAAACTATGGCTCTGTGTTGCTACAACTGTATTGCTATTGTTGTGTTTTATTACTACTCTTTCTTTGTAGGCCCTCTCCAATTCATATTCCTGTTTTTCAAACCACTGCCTGGTTGCTAGGGTAAATAAGACCCAAGCAACCAGATAGCGTGCTGAAATACCAAACTGGAGAGCTGCTGAATATAAAAATGAATAACATAAAAAAATTAAGAATTGCAAATTGTCTTACAATATAAATGTCAATGGAACACAAGGATATTTGGGGCTTTTGTTTGCAGTAATGACATAATCACATGGCCAAATAAACTCTGTAATACATCGGCACTCCAGAAGAAGACCTTACAAGGTGGTGTAAAGGTGCTGTTGTTTTGTACAGGTATGGGATCCGTTATCTGAAACGCTCCGAATTACGGAAAAGCCGTCTCCCATAGACGTTATTTTATCCAAATAATCCACATTTTTAAAAATGATTTCTTTTTTCTCTGCAATAATAAAACAGTAGCTTGTACTTGATCCAAACTAACATATAATTATTTATTTTGCTTTATTGGAAGTAAAACCAGCCTATTGGGTTTATTTAATGTTTACATGATTTTCTAGTAGACCTAGGGTATGAAGATCCAAATTACAGAAAGATCCCTTATCTGGAAAACCCCAGGCCCCAAGCATTCTGGATAACAGGTCCAGTGTCGGACTGGCCCACCGGGATACTGGGCCCAGGTGTCAGTGGGTCCTCATGCTGCTAAACTTTTCGCATATTTCATGGCCATTCCCTATTTCTGTGAGAACAAAGCGGCTAAATATATGGAATAATTGATTATAGTATAAAGAGAACAGACTAGGAGAATAGAGGTTGATTGAGGAGATGAAGAATATTAGTACTGAGAGTGGGCCCCTGGTCTAAGGTTTTTGGGTAGGCCCCTGGTGTCCCAGTCCGACACTGAACAGGTCCCATACCTGTACTTATGTAGCATTTTTACCTTTTTGGCTCTCCTTTCTTTATATTTTGCCTAAAGAATGCCCCCGAAGAATCGCCTGGATGCACAAATGTTAATTGATTTCTGCGGGATGTCCCCCCAGGCTGTGCCAGTCACTCGCCTAATGTTGCCGATTCCCTAAATAATTGGAAGACGGGAAACATCAAGAAAGACAAAAGGGTTTGTAATGAAAGGATCCTGCTCACTTTGAAGAACCCAGGCCTCTCATTGTGAATTTTCAGATGGACGCATTGACGTGCAAACCTAGAATAATGCTAAGACAATTGAAACAGCTGCGAGCTAAAGGTTTCCAAAGCAAATCCACGGCACAAAGACGCAACATAACAACAAGTGGTTAACATAAAGAGTGACATTGTCCTTCCAAAGTAGTTTGTAAATGAATGGAGAGGGGCCTTTGGTGAAGCATGCCAGTTATGCACTGTATGATGGATATGCTGCAAAGAGGTCTGGAAAATAAACTCCATCGGCTGTAGGTCAGCAGCAGGAAAGTTCAAAGGCATTGAATGTCTCCGACTGGAACGTGAAAGGTCCACTGATTAGTGAACATTTGATAAACTTTATAGTTAGACACTTTGAAGAAGAGACTATAGGGCACATGTATGTCCTCAATGCAGTGAGCAAAGCACAATTTCTAAGGCATGGTTTCCCCCCACAATGCAATGTATCTTGAGAGAATTCTGGTCACAAAGAGGCAATGCTTCCAATGCAATTGTGCCGTGCCTACTGCAATTGCACCTGATTCCCCAAAATGAACCCTGCACCTGCTTCATCTCAAATTGGTCGCAGTTAGTCAATTAGTCAAATTGAATTTTCAAGTTTAATAATTCCTACATTTGAATTGTAATCCCCATATTCTAATGTAAATTATCACGCCTCGACAATGGAAACTGTCCTAATTCGAATATTTGCCCCCTTAAACTTCATGTACAAGTCAATAGCAGAGGTCCGCCGAGCCATTTGGAGATGTTAATAGCCTTCCTGATATGTAAGAAAATTTTGATTCGTACACATCGAATACGATTTGAATTTTCGGGTTGGAACCATTCAAATTTTTTCTTAAAGAACCTCCCAGTCGAATTGTGAGTACCTCACAAGAACGACTGGGTCGAATTTGAAATTCGATCTTTGATAAATGGGCTTCTAGTCTTAAAAGTAATTATTATTTCTCATACCTTCATAATAATCAGAGAACTGTGATTAGAAGTAGACTTTTCATATTCTTATATGTTATAACAAACAAGGGAAAGTTGTGCTCACCACTAATTTTTAAAAACCATTAGGCGGGGGTGCAATGAGGCTGTGACCACAAAATACATATAGTCAACTACAAGAGTCCTCTGCACTCAACCCATTATCAATATATTTAAGACAGAGACATTTTGTGCTACTGCTACTTAAAAATGCCTTACCCTTTAAACAAAACAGGGATTGTTTGTCCATATATTGCAATATATTTAAGCTGAACAACTATGTCAAAGTCATCCCATATCTGGCCAGTCCTACGCTCAATTTTCATCTGATTCATTAAGAATTCTATTGCTTCATTATACATTTTACAAAGGGACTAAGATTTACCTGCAACTTACTTGCTGCTTTCAAAGTAAAACTCCCAAACTTGGCTGCCCTTTTATTGGCCATCAGTGGGATCACCTGACTATAGCTGGGAAGGGTGGGAGCTACAACATGGAGCTGGTCACTGCTCCTGTATAACTATAACAAACAAGGGAAAGTTGTGCTCACCACTAATTTTTAAAACCATTAGGCGGGGGTGCAATGAGGCTGTGACCACAAAATACATATAGACAAATACATAAGGGCCTCTGCACTTAACCCATAAATAAATATATTACAATATATGGACAAACAACCCCTGTTTTGTTTGAAGGTTAAGGCATTTTTAGTAACAGTATGCACAAAATGACTCTTGTATTTGTCTATATTCTTCTATATGTTGCCAGGCTACATAAACTATATTGCCAGGTACACATAACCGTTACCAGCGTCAGACTGGGGAGTCAGTGGGACCCACCGGACTGCAACCTAGCATCCACTTAATACCCCCCCCACTGCACTACATACCGTATATACTCGAGTATAAGCCGAGTTTTTCAGCACCCAAAATATGCTGAAAAACTCTACCTCGGCTTATACTCGGGTCAAGAACAAAAACGGTCGCCTAAAAATAGTCGCCGGCGTCCAAGACTATTCGCCGGCGTCCAAAAATGGTCGCCGGCATCCAAGAATGGTCGCCGGCGTCCAAGAATGGTCGCCGGCATCCAAGAATGGTCGCCGGCATCCAAAAACGAGACACCGGCACCTCCAATGGGAGCAGAAACCCTCAATTTTTTGACTGAAACTTACCAGAAGCTGCTGCATTTCTCACCCTAGGCTTATACTCGAGTCAATAAGCTTTCCCAGTTTTTGGAGGTACAATTAGGTACCTCGGCTTATACTCGGGTCGGCTTATACTCGAGTATATACGGTACCTTATGCTTTCTTCCTCCTCCTGTGAACAGACGGAGAACCGTCTGGATTATCCACAAGGAGTGGCCTAAATAAAGTTCTCCGTTTTTTAAAAGCCTGTCTGTGGGATCTGTGAGTACCTGCCATTTTCTCCTTTAGTTGGATACCTCCACCTTGAGCTGTAAATCTGTGCCATGAGCACCCAGGCCCCACATATTACTGGCAAGATAATAACCTTCCTAGGTTTTTGGGACTTTTTCTATAAGTATAGAGTTTAGAAGTTACCAGGGGAGGCAATAAGGTGCTCCTGGTAAATTCCGATCATCACAGCGGATATTCGGCTCTTCTAGTGCAGAGAGCTCAATTGAGCTATTGCATTAATAATGTGCACCCCCTGGACCCCTCCTGCAGCAAGTACGGGGTGAGGGAGGCAGCATGAAAGCCATCTGAGGGTGGCAAAGGAGTAAGAATCGCCCCTGTGAATGTCTACGGCCTATTATTAAATGCACAAAGCTCTGGTCTCAACTTCAACCAAATGGACCACATTAGGGAGGATTTGGAACACTAACGGGGGTTATTTATTAATGTCTGAATGCCAAAAACTCAACTAACTATAAAATCTGAATTTTTATTGAGAAAAATAACTGCCAGGGTCCTGTAGAAGTTAATGGCGAAGGTCCCATTTCAAAAGTAAAGATATCATGGTCTGCTCTGAGTTTCGGCCTAAAATCTGAAAAATTCAGAGGTTTCGAGTAATTTCATGAAAAATTTGTTGTGGGCATAAAACTCGAAAAAATCAGCATTTTTTAGTTTTTTTCCAAATCCTTCGTAAAAGATTCGGCCAAATACCGAACCTAATATTAATTTGCATTTGTAAATTAGGGATGGGATGGGGAAAATGTTTTTTTCTTCCTTGTTTTGTGATAAAAAGTCACGCGATTTCCCTCCCCGCCCCTTATTTGCATATGCATATTAGGATTCGGATTCCGTTTGGCCAGGCAGAAGGATTAAGCCAAATCTGAATCCTGCTCAAAAAGGCTGAAGCCTGGATTCGGTGCATCCCTACTCATATTAAAACCCTAGGAGATTTTGGGCATGCAGATTTTGGATATTTCTGTTCAGAGTACAATATCTTACTCATTTAATAATGTTAAAAATTGGCGTCTGACTATAAAATTAAAATAATCAATGACATTTTAACAGCGCAGATCCGCGCCTTTATGCCGCCTGAGGCGGCCTTCCGTTGCTGCCCGACCCCTCCTCACATCGCTCAGATTTTCTGCGCAGGAGGGGATCGGGGCACTGCACGACGCTTGTGCAGAGAGCGCAATTGCGCTCTCTGCACTAGAAGAGCGGAATCTCCAGGTTGAAAACCGGAAATTCGGGTCTTAGTTACCAGGAGCGGCATTTTTGCCACCCAGGGGGGCACTGCCGACTGAGGCGAGTGGATCAACTCACCTCATTGGTGGAGCGCCCCTGCATTTTAATAGCAATAAAGCTCATCTACTATTCTAAAAACCCATAGCTCTGTAGCTGACCCGGTCAATCCAAACAATTTTTCAGAGAATTCTATGACCTAACTCAAGCTTTATTCCCCTGAAACTCTTATCTTTCCTTATATTAATGTTTTCAGGTTTCTCTTTGTTTCCAAACGTTATCCAAACAATTGATATTTCAGGTGAAGTTATGACAGGTAGAAAAATATGAGCAGTTTATCATTTTTTGACTTGTCAAGGCGCACAATATACACCATTTGATCGAAATGACATTTACACAATAGTCCTGGTAAACTCTCCTGTGATTTTCTCACACTGCGGGATGCCAACAAAATGCATGCAGGAAACCATGCAGCGAAAAGGTCAAAACATTTCATTTCCAGGTCATGCTTCTGGTTGCAATTATGAAAATTCTTATTTTCCAAATCTGTCAAGTTTCCCAAAGTCTCATCCTTTCAACGCTTGAGTTGGCCCCTGAATACAGCAGCCATTGTAAGCGAATTGTTATCGACACTATGGCTATATTTTTCATGAGAAGACGTTTCACATAAAAAAAAGCATATTTTCTTCCACCTACTTGCAGAGATTGACATGCATGTTATTAGATAGGGCCCTTAAAACAAAGATAGGAGAACAAGCCTGTCACAATATTTAGCAATAACAGACTTCAGCAACAAGCGCGTCTTTGATTTTGGGATCCTAATGAGACAACTCCTAAGCTTGGCTTCTTTTCTTGGTTCTTGGTGGGAGCCAACATACACTTCCAAACCTTTTAATGAGAAATATGTTTAACTTTAGTTTCTACAGGTTACAGCATGTGCAAATGAGAAGAAGCCTTTGTTTTATCACCTTTTATCCTCCGAGTGCACTTTTTCAAGTTGAATCTCTCTGTACTTTGTTGTCCTCTCTGCATTTCTGGAGCTCAAGAAAAGTGAATGGAACCTACTTCATGGCTACTTTCCAAACCCACAGAATTTAAAAGCACTTTCATTTTTTTCCCCAAGTACTAACTGATTGAAAACAGTAACTTATAACTCATGTTTATCTATGGTGGGATTTAAGCCTATAAACAAGAGCGTAATGCAAAATAAATATTTTTTAAAGCAGAAGATGGTGTCTAACTACTATTAAAGGACTATACATGGGCCGATAAAGGCTGCCGACAGAACGAGTCGGCAATTGATTGGCCCGCGTGTGGGGCTATCCGACGGGCTTCCCTGATCAATACCTGGCCAATCTCGATCAGGTAGGTTAAAAAATCCCATCAGATCATGGCCGCATCTGTGCGTTTATGTGGTCCCACGACCCGACTGCCCGTATTAGATGCATTATGATCCGATAGTTGGGCCCTAGGGCTCACGATCGGATCAGCCCGAAATCGCCAACCTCAATGTGGGCATATTGGGGAGAGATCCGCTCGTTTGGCGATCTCTACGTCTATGGCCACCTTTAGAAGCAATACAATCATATGGCTTCTGGCACCAATGTCATAATGATCACTACTGTGAACTAAAACAAACAAGGGAAAGTTGTGCTCACCGCTAATTTTTAAAACCATTAGGCGGGGGTGCAATGAGGCTGTGACCACAAAATTCAAATAGACAAATACAAGAGTCCTCTGCACTCAACGCATTTTTTTAGGACATTGAGACTACTGTGAACTGAGGCGGTTTGAATTGCCTTTGATTGGCTGCCATACCTTTCCATTAAATATAATGCCTACGGAGAAGGAAAGCTACAAATACAGTTAATTGCCAATAGATTTGCCAAAATAGTGCAAAGGAGGTTCAACCAAGTATTGATGTAATATCTCTGTTGGGGTGCCCAAATTTATGCATTTTGTCTAATTTTGTTATGATACATATTGCATATTTTCTGTTAATTCAATAAACTTTATGTCACTGCTGAAATACTACTGTTTCCATAAGGCATGTTATATATTGAAAGGAAGTTGTTACTTTGAAAGCTCAGCCAATGATAAAACGCCAATTTTTTCATATGACTATATCCAGATATAAAATTCATAGTCATAGTGTTTCATGTGTCTAATCTAGATATCCAATTTCCGACAAAGCAGCACTGTCTGGCCTACATGCCTAAATGACACTGGCAGTATCAATGAAAAGAACACATTGCTAATTAAGGCAATATTTTTCATGCAATTCCCCCAGGGAAACACGTCCTTGATCCAGTAATATCTTTGCATCACTTCCACATCTTCTCGCAATGCCTGAAGTGCTCAGTTCACACCTGCTAATAAACTTCCTCAAACTTTCAGGCGCACAATTACCAGTGAGTGTCAATGCCAGACTGAAGCTTAGCTAAATAAAAGCTCAATTTTAGGGATAATGTTACTGGCACATTTTCTTGCAAATAAAAAGCTGAAATGGAAGCAAGCTGGCTGCCTGTACATGTCATTTTTGGGTGAAATTAGCAATGGTAGTCAGGTTTAGCAGAGCATCAGGAGCAAACACAAGTTTAGTAGTACTTATCTGTTATCTACTGTGTATCCTGTGCTTGAATGGCTGCCCCCATGGCTACACAGCAGCTTGTTTATATAAACTATAGTAGTACTTATCTGTTATCTACTGTGTATCATGTGCTTGAATGGCTGCCCCCATGGCTACACAGCAGCTTGTTTATATAAACTATAGTAGTACTTATCTGTTATCTACTGTGTATCCTGTGCTTGAATGGCTGCCCCCATGGCTACACAGCAGCTTGTTTATATAAACTATAGTAGTACGTATCTGTTATCTACTGTGTATCCTGTGCTTGAATGGCTGCCCCATGGCTACACAGCAGCTTGTTTATATAAACTATAGTAGTACTTATCTGTTATCTACTGTGTATCCTGTGCTTGAATGGCTGCCCCCATGGCTACACAGCAGCTTGTTTATATAAACTATAGTAGTACATATCTGTTATCTACTGTGTATCCTGTGCTTGAATGGCTGCCCCCATGGCTACACAGCAGCTTGTTTATATAAACTATAGTAGTACTTATCTGTTATCTACTGTGTATCCTGTGCTTGTATGGCTGCCCCCATGGCTACACAGCAGCTTGTTTATATAAACTATAGTAGTACTTATCTGTTATCTACTGTGTATCCTGTGCTTGAATGGCTGCCCCCATGGCTACACAGCAACTTGTTTATATAAACTATAGAAGTACTTGTCTGTTATCTACTGTGTATCCTGTGCTTGAATGGCTGCCCCCATGGCTACACAGCAGCTTGTTTATATAAACTATAGTAGTACTTATCTGTTATCTACTGTGTATCCTGTGCTTGAATGGCTGCCCCCATGGCTACACAGCAGCTTGTTTATATAAACTATAGTAGTACTTATCTGTTATCTACTGTGTATCCTGTGCTTGAATGGCTGCCCCCATGGCTACACAGCAACTTGTTTATATAAACTATAGAAGTACTTGTCTGTTATCTACGGTGTATCCTGTGTGTATTCCTGGGCAGCAAGAAGTGGAACAAGGGGACGAGACTATTGGGGTTTTTGCAGAAATTTTGAATAGATCAGCCTGAAACAATAATTTTTAAAGCACACAATGTGCAAAATACTTCATGGCATTATATAAATGAGTGCAAATAGGCACAAGTACACTGTAATTTTAATGGGTGCAGCTCTATGGGCAGATTTGTACCTAGCAATTGTAAATGAACCCCCATATGTTGTATATTAAACAAATGTTCATTTTATAATAGAATTATGAGCCCTGTACAAAGTAATGTTTCATATTCATTGAAAACAGGCAGTCTCCAAAATATGATGTAAGGCATGACTGAATTCCTCCATTATACAATGCTCAGATTTTCCCTAAAGCAGCATGACACACACACTGGCTGATTCTTGTTTCAGATGCTGGTTCTGCAAATCACTTCTAATTAATATTGACATTTCTTTGACATCAGCTTACTTATTTTGGAGACAAACATTAAACATATAGTGATAAATTGTCTTGTAAAATAAATATATATATATATATATATATATATATATATATATATAATTTTATTAAACTGTCAAAAACAAATGGCATTACTATGTAGCCGTGTTTTTTAAAAGGATCCATGTACTTGGCAATGTCGGTGGTGGTCCCACCTTAACAACCTTAAAGGAATAGTTCAGTGTGAAAATAAAAACTGGGTAAATAGACAGGCTGTGCAAAATAAAAAATGTATCTAATATAGTTAGTTAGCCAAAAATGTAATATATAAAGGCTGGAGTGAACAGATCTCTAATAAAACAGCCAGAACACTACTTCCTGCTTTTCAGCTCTATAACTCTGAGTTAGTCAGTGACTTGAAGAAAAAAAGAAAAGCAGCAGAAATGACCCATGTGGACCCCCCTCAAGTCTCTGATTGGTTACTGCCTGGTAACCAGGGTAACCAGTCAGTGTAAACCAAGAGAGCTGAAAAGCAGGAAGTAGTGTTCTGACTGATATATTATACATCAAATCACTCCAGCCTTTATACATTACATTTTTGGCTAACTAACTACAGTGGTGTGCAAAACTATTTGCCCCCTTCCTGATTTCTTATTCTTTTGCATGTTTGTCACACAAAATGTTTCTGATCATCAAACACATTTAACTATTAGTCAAAGATAACACAAGTAAACACAAAATGCAGTTTTTAAATGAGGGTTTTTATTATTTAGGGAGAAAAGAAATCCAAATCTACATTTTCATGTGTGAAAAAGTAATTGCCCCCTGAACCTAATAACTGGTTGGGCCCCCTTAGCAGCAATAACTGCAATCAAGCGTTTGCGATAACTTGCAACGAGTCTTTTACAGCGCTCTGGAGGAATTTTGGCCCACTCATCTTTGCAGAATTGTTGTAATTCAGCTTTATTTGAGGGTTTTCTAGCATGAACCGCCTTTTTAAGGTCATGCCACAACATCTCAATAGGATTCAGGTCAGGACTTTGACTAGGCCACTCCAAAGTCTTCATTTTGTTTTTCTTCAGCCATTCAGAGGTGGATTTGCTGGTGTGTTTTGGCTCATTGTCCTGCTGCAGCACCCAAGATCGCTTCAGCTTGAGTTGACGAACAGATGGCCGGACATTCTCCTTCAGGATTTTTTGGTAGACAGTAGAATTCATGGTTCCATCTATCACAGCAAGTCTTCCAGGTCCTGAAGCAGCAAAACAAGCCCAGACCATCACACTACCACCACCATATTTTACTGTTGGTATGATGTTCTTTTTCTGAAATGCTGTGTTACTTTTACGCCAGATGTAACGGGACGCACACCTTCCAAAAAGTTCAACTTTTGTCTCGTCGGTCCACAAGGTATTTTCCCAAAAGTCTTGGCAATCATTGAGATGTTTTTTAGCAAAATTGAGACAAGCCTTAATGTTCTTTTTGCTTAAAAGTGGTTTGCGCCTTGGAAATCTGCCATGCAGGCCGTTTTTGCCCAGTCTCTTTCTTATGGTGGAGTCGTGAACACTGACCTTAATTGAGGTAAGTGAGGCCTGCAGTTCTTTAGATGTTGTCCTGGGGTCTTTTGTGGCCTCTCGGATGAGTTGTCTCTGCGCTCTTGGGGTAATTTTGGTCGGCCGGCCACTCCTGGGAAGGTTCACCACTGTTCCATGTTTTTGCCATTTGTGGATAATGGCTCTCACTGTGGTTCGCTGGAGTCCCAAAGCTTTAGAAATGGCTTTATAACCTTTGAAATTGAACTCAGGTGTGATAAACCAGTTAAGTTATTTTTTAACAAGGGGGGCAATCCCTTTTTCACACAGGCCCATGAAGATTTGGAGTTTTTTTTCTCCCTTAATAACGTAAACCTTCATTTAAAAACTGCATTTTGTGTTCAATTATGTTATCTTTGACTAATAGTTAAAGGTTTTTGATGAGTAGAAACATTTAAGTGTGACAAACATGCAAAAGAATAAGAAATCAGGAAGGGGGCAAATAGTTTTGCACACCACTGTATATTAGAAACATTTTTTATTTTGCACCGCCTGTCTATTTACCCAGTTTTTATTTTTATACTGAACAATTCCTTTAAGTGTTATGTTGGAAGTTGCATGGCAATCTCAAATGATATCCAGTGCCCATGGTCTACAGCACCACAACTATGACATATTAGGGATCAATTAGGACTGCAAGCCCTTGTGTATTTTACCCACAATGCAGCCTTGCCATCACCAGGTAGTGCTGCACATGATAAAGCTTTGATGATGCATTAAAACGTTGGTGGGAAAATATCCCAATGCTCAATGACAAAGAATTACACTGCAGTTTGGATTTCCCAGTACAACAGGTCTTCAGAGAAAATAGAAAATGTCCTATTAGGTCATCCTCGTGTGTAATGGGCCCGGATGCCTTGGGCAACAGCACAGAACAAGTGTATCAGATGTTGCCAGGCCTGTTTAACACAATTAACGAACATCACCGGGCAATTCTCTGGGGTTTAATATTACATCAAAAGCACTGGGGGGCTGTACATTTCAGTAGCTGGAGAAGTTGCTCGGATGACTTTGTAGTCCTGGCCATTGAAAGTAATTACGTGCCTTTTGAAGTTATGGCTAAGCACTTGTGCAGAGAGGTCAGCAGGCAGAGCATCTTTTATTCTAAATGAACATTTAAAATGTTTCCGTTGATAGATAAAACAATTTAAAGCAATTTGTTCAAGATTCCTTGTTTTATGGGGGTTATACCATATTAATAAAATGTTAAAAACCTTTAAGGGCAGAGACACACGCTGCAATTCGGGGATATTAGTCGCCCCTCCCCGAACTGCCTCCCCTGCCTTCCTACAGTATGCCGGCTCACGAGGCAACTTTGGGCGACTTCTGAAAACGAAGCACTCTGAGTGCCATCCCACCAGCGATTTTCATTCTAGCCGATGGGAAGGCATGGGAACCAGTTCGGGGAGATTGACTTCGGTAAAATTAAGCAATGCGAGTGCCATCCTGCCGGCGATTTTCATTCTAGCCGGCGGGAAGGCAGTTCGGGGAGATTAGTCGCCCCGAAGAAGAGGAGATTTGTCGCAGCTTGTCTCTCTGCCCATAAATTCATTATCACACCTTAGGATTCATATGTTACGTTAATTAAAGTGAACAGTGTCAAAAAAAAAAGCCCAATATGCCATTGCAATTGCATCTACCTCAATCTGGCACAAAAGCATTTTGGGGCAAAAATGAACCCTGTTCTGTAAGAGGCAGCACATGGGCAGGATATGCACATCCTCACTTTAACACCATTAATTAAAGGAATTGTTCAGTATAAAAATAAAAACTGGGTAAATAGATAGACTGTGCAAAATAAAAAATGTATCTGGATATTTATGGAGTGACTGGATGTGTAACATAATAGCCAGAACACCACTTCCTGCTTTTCAGCTCTCTTGCTTTCCACTGATTATCAGGCAGTAACCAATCAGAGACTTGAGGGGGGGAGCACATGGGTTAAACCTGTTGCTTTTGAATCTGAGCTGAATGTCGAGGATCAATTACAAACTCACTGAACAGTTATGTCCCATGTGGCCCCCCTTATAGTCACTGACTAACTCAGAGTTAGAGAGCTGAAAAGCAGGAAGTAGTGTTCTGGCTATTATGTTACACATCCAGTCACATTGACTGCTATAGGTAACTGCCCATGGCAAATTTGCCCAGTGTTGATAAATGAGCCCCACTGTAAATAAAAGACATCACCGGTGGTAAAATCTACATATCGCAAAGTCGCCCGAAGTTTCCTCCGAAGGCAACTTTGGAAGATTGAAGCGAAGTGTTTTTTTTACCGCCAGCAATTTCAGTTATTTCCATTGGAGAAGCTTTTTCGAGATGTGTCGTTTGCAGTCATGCAAATCTCCACCCTAAGGTACAGGGCTCCCCATGCACCTAATTGCACTTCACCTTACTTTTAACTAGTGTTGCTTGGGCAGGCCCCCTGAAACGCGCAGGTTTGAGCTGGTAAATCACCCTTGTTTAACAGATTGTGGCATCTATTTGTCTTCTGCCAACTGTCGGTTTTTAATTTACTTGCACCCTCCAGGGCAGGGCAGGTATATAGGGAAGGATGGGCTAGACATGGGTTGTCAGAGGGCAGGATAGGGTCAACCAGCTCCTACTTTGTTTCAGCTTCGGCTCCTACTTCATCGCAACTTCGGCGCAACTCGGCACAACTCGGCTCCTACTTCGCCGCAACTTGGCTCCTACTTCGACGCATATCGGCTCCTACTTCGCCGCATATCGGCTCCTACTTCGCCGCAACTCGGCTCCTACTTCGCCGCAACTCGGCTCCTACTTTGTCGCAACTCGGCTCCTACTTTGTCGCAACTCGGCTCCTACTTTGTCGCAACTCGGCTCCTACTTTGTCGCAACTCGGCTCCTACTTCACGGCACGTCGGCTCCTACTTTGGCGCATGTCGGCTCCTACTTCGCTGCAACTTGGCTCCTACTTCAGCACAAATTGGTTTGTATTACTTTGCAGGTGATCAGAGAATTACGGAATGTATCCACTATCCTTCTGCCTGGCCGAACCGAATCCTAATTTGCAAATGCAAATTAGGGGCGGGAGGGAAATTGCATGACTTTTTGTCAGAAAACAAGGAAGTAAAAAATGTTTTCCCCTTCCCACCCCTAATTTGCATATGCAAATTAGGGTTCAGATTCGGCTCGGTATTCGGCCGAATCTTTCGTGAAGGATTCGGGGGTTCGGCCGAATCCAAAAAAGTGGATTCGGTGCATCCCTAATACCTATATCAGGATATAACTGCACTGCATTCTTTATGAGGCCTATTAAGAAACAGGTAGTTTAGAAAACATTTTGGTGAATGTAACGAAGGCCGTGTATGTTGTTTATACAAAATAATATAGAGACATTACAGGCTTCCTGGATTTTATGGTGCCGCTTTTGACCTTTGGAAAGAATACATGCTTATGTGCTTTTTTCTATCATTGCCTAGCAGAATTAACATCTGTGCTTTTTCCTGTTACTAATTAATAAAAGGTTGTGCATAATGCTGACAAAATGAACATACTATGGGGAAAAAAGAGAGAAGAAGCAAAATGGAACTATACTATTTTCAAGACCTCAAAAGAGAAGTGAAAACTAAATTCATACAAGAAGTTTTTTTTTGTTCTAACTCTTGGTTCTGCACAAATGATGATTTTTAATAAAATATTAATATTAATGGGGAGCAACCTCATATACTGGTAAAGACATTTTATCTAAATGTAATTCTCCCTTTAGTTGTACATTATTCCTAAGTTCATCGGAACTCAGATAGTGAGGATCTATGTAGAAATGTGTTACACCAGCAATTATGAGCAAATGGTCGCTACCTTTCACCTTCTTTTGCCCGTGGGGTTATTCGGAAATCGGATAATTCCGTAATTTGGATCTTCATACCTTAATTTTAAACATATAAAAGTTAAATAAACCCAATAGGCTGGTTTTGCCTCCAATAAGGATTAATTATATCTTAGTTGCGATCAAGTACAAGCGACTGTTTTATTATTACAGAGAAAAAGGAAATAATTTTTTATAATATGGATTATTTGGATAAAATGGAGCCTATGGGAGACAGCCATTCCATAATTCGGAGCTTTTCAGATAACAGGTTTCTGGGTAACGGATCCCATGCCTGTACAAAGCTCACAAAATGTTAGCAAAGACCCAACTGCATATGTCCCAGCACAATTTTCTTTTCCTTTCAATGAGAAGTGATCCTAAATCCAAAGCAAACGGTGGAGTTGACTAAAGCACACCGTGACAATGTCAAAAAACAAATGTTGTTGCATTAGAAATCAGTACAGGTGTGGTATCCGTTAGGATTTCTAAATTATTCAAAATTTTAATTATTTCCCTTTTTCTCTATAATAATAGAACAGTAGCTTGTACTTGAAGATATAATTAATCCTTATTGGAAGCAAAACCAGTCTATTGGGTTTATTTAATGTTTAAATAATTTTCTAGTAGACTCAAGGCATGAAGATCCAAAATACGGTTATCCAGAAAACCCTAGGTCCAAAGAATTCTGGTCCCAAACCTGTAATTCAAAATGCCCTTTAAATGTTGGCCGTATATCATTTTTTATTTAAATTAGAACTCAGTATATTTAAAAGAGGATTTCTTTTTAAAGGTATGTAAATCTCTATATTTCCTCAGAAATTATGGGATCCATTATCCAGAAGCTCCAAATTACTGAAAGGCCATCTCCCATAGACTGCATTTTAATCAAATCATTCAAATTTCAAAAGAAAATTCACTGTAATAATAAAACAGTAGCTTGTACTTGATCCCAACTGAGATATAATTAATCCTTATTGGAGGCAAAACAATCCTATAAGGATTAAATTAATGTTTAAATTAGGGATGCACCGAATCCAGGATTCGGTTCGGGATTCGGCCTTTTTCTGCAGGATTCGGATTCTGCCCGACCAAACCGAATCCTAATTTGCATATGCAAATTAGGGACGGGGAGGGAAATTGCATGACTTTTTGTCAGAAAACAAGGAAGTAAAAAATGTTTTCCCCTTCCCACCCCTAATTTGCATATGCAAATTAGGGTTCGGATTCGGTTCGGTATTCGGCCGAATCCTTCGTGAAGGATTCGGGGGTTCGGCCGAATCCAACAAAGTGGATTCGGTGCATCCCTAGTTTGAATTATTTGTTTTTAGCAAACTTTAGGTATGAAGATTTACGGAAAGATCCCTTATCTGGAAAACCCCAAGTGCCAAGCATACTGGGTAAAACAGGTCCCATACCTATATTAATATTTTTTTCTTTTATTAATGCAAAACTCCCTAAAGGCTACATAAAAAAAAAACAAAAACATTCTCACTCACCTTTCAAAATCAGTGGGCTAGCCTGAGTGTATTCCTTACGTTTCAACTGGCCCGGCTGCTTGCGACTATCAATATACTCTTTCACCCTGGAATCAAGCGTCTCTCTCACAAGAGTACAAACCTCCTGAAATGAATATATTCATTTTACTCAAACAATATATGCGGAACAAATATAAAGTTGTTCTTCAATCTTAAAGTGATACTGACAATAAAAAAAATTCCTTTTCAAAATATTAAAGGGGAACTCCCCAGAAACATAACTTTAGCTTTTCAAAAAGTAAACCTAAGTTCAAGCAACTTTGCAATATACATTGATTAAAAAATATGCAGACTTTTCATGATTTTCAATGGTTTTTGACAGTTCCCTAAGCCCAGCCCCCTGCTCTCCTGCTGATCTGTCAGACTACTTTGCTGAGCTGTCTGACTACTGTTACTTTGTATCAACAGCCATCTGTCCTCAGCCTGCATCCTCCAAAACCCACAATTCCCTGCACACGTGATTTCAATAAGGAAAGGAACATCCCAGTGCAATGCATTGTGGGTGATGTAGTTCCTGCATGCTGTCTGTAAGCTGTTGAGAAGTTGTTACAATTTGTAACATCAGTGTTTAGTCCCTCCTTCCCTGCCAGGATTTCAAATGATGCAGAAAGAGAAGAAATGTTAAACAGCTGGATTTCAGCATAGAAATGCCATTTATTCATACTTTTTGAAGAAACAGGTAACTGTGATGGGTATATTAGGGGTTTCTGTGTTATGTGGGCCTCTTTATTCAATTAAAATGTTGGTTTGGAAGCCGGAGTTCCCCTTTAATGTGTATTAAAAGCTACCTGTCCGTCATACTGACCTTTTTTATTGCTAATAAGTTTGCTTTTGTAAATAACAGTTCCTAAACCTGACTGTTTTGCCAACCTGTACAGGATCCATTATCTGGAAACCCATTATCCAGAAAGCTCGGTATTAAAAAAGAAAAAAAATGATTTCCTTTTTATTCTGTAATAACTTGTACCTGATCCCATCTCAGATATAATTAACGTTATTGGAAGCAAAACAATCCTTGGGTTTGATTAATGCTTAAATGACTGTTTTAGTAAACGTAAGGCTAAGGCCACACTAGGCGATAGCGCCGCGATTTGACTCGCCGCGACTTTTCGCCGCGACTTTTAAGCCGCAATCGCTGGGGAAACTTTTGCGCTGGCGTCTATGGGGAATCGCGAAAAATCGCCAGCGTAAAAACACACGCGGCGATCTTTTTTCTGTTGTCGCTCGAAATCGCCTAGCGAGGCAATTTCGAGCGACAGTAGAAAAAAGATCGCCGCGTGTGTTTTTACGCTGGCGATTTTTCGCGATTCCCCATAGACGCCAGCGAGGCAATTTCGAGCGACAGTAGAAAAAAGATCGCCGCGTGTGTTTTTACGCTGGCGATTTTTCGCGATTCCCCATAGACGCCAGCGCAAAAGTTTCCCCAGCGATTGCGGCTTAAAAGTCGCGGCGACAAATCGCGGCGCTATCGCCTAGTGTGGCCTTAGCCTAAGGCATGAAAATCCAAATTACAGAAAACCCCCCCCAGTTCCGAGCAATCTGCATAACAGGTCCCAAACCTGTAATTTGTCTGGTTAAAGGTTTATGTTTGTGAGTACAGTGCTGCAGAATAAATTGTCTCTATAGGAGCAAGCAGTGGGATGGCCCTGAAGGACAATTAATATTGGTAAGTCTCATACAGGTATGGGATCCATTATCCGGAAAGCACCAAATTACGGAAAAGCTGTCTCCCATTTTATACAATTTTTTAAAAATTATTTCCTTCTTCTCTGTAATAATAAAACAGTAGCTTGTACTTGATCCCAACTAAGATATAATTAATCCTTATTGGAAGCAAAACCAGCCTATTGGCTTTATTTCATGTTTACGTGATTTTCTAGTAGACTTAAGGTATGAAGATCCAAATTACAGAAGTTACGTTAGGGCAGAGACAGACAAGAAGATTTCTGGAGATTTAGTCGCCTGGCGACAAATCACCTCTTCTTCTAAACTCCCCAAACTGCCTTCCCGTCGGCTATAATGTAAATCGGCGGTGGGGTGGCACTCGGATCGCTTAGTTTTCCAAAGTCGCTCAAAGTTTCCTTGTGACTTCAGAAAACGCGTTTCGAGTGCCACCCTGCCGGCAATTTAGATTAAAGCCAGCGGGAAGTCAGTTTGGGAAGTTTATTCGCCCACAGAAATGGCGATTTGTCGATGGGCGACTAATCTCCCCCGAATCTCCACGCGTGTCTCTGCCCTTATTCGTAAAGCCTTAGGTCCCAAGCTTTCTGGATAACAGGTTCCATACCTGTACCTGTTTATTTCAATAGCAAATAATTTACCTAGGTAAGTTTGTGTTCATTAGTTTTGACCAAGTTTCCTCCCCTTCACCCCCAGGCAAGAATGACTTCAAGCAGTTGTGGAATATAGTATTACCAGGACCCCTGACTGTGATGCTGCCTGTGGTTTCATTAAGCCCAACTCCCTTTGTAATGATCGTATTTGTGTCCAGTCAGTGGGTTCTTACTCATCAGGTATCGGTCAATAAGTTATTTGTGATGATATTTTCCTTTGGTTGATTTGTTCTGCAACCCATCTACTTTTATGTTTGCCTACATTACATGCCACAATAAAATACATAACCAGTTCCCCTTTAAGTTTGTGTAATAATTTAAAGGATAACTAAAGCTTAACTAAAGAAGTAGGTGGGAATGTAGTACATGATGTTTTGTGCTTCTGTACCAGCCCAAGGCAACCACATCCCTTTAGCAGTAAAGATCTGTGTCTCCAAAGATGCCCCAGTAGCTCCCCATCTTCTTTTCTGCTGATTCACTGCACATGCTCTGTGCTGCTGTCAATTACTGAGCTTAGGGACCCACTCACAATATACAGTACAAATAGAATAGAAATGTCACAATATAAGGCTGATTAGTAATTAATACACATAATTACTACATGGCAGCACAGAAACCAGTGCAATTAGCATCAGAATTGAATAATCAGCAAACCTGTAGCATCAGCTTATATTACAGCCAGGGAAGCTCATTTTCTGCTGGATAATTAGTGACGAGCCCTAAGCTTAGCTTCTCAACAGCCAATCAGAGCCCACTGAGCATGTGAGTGTCACAGACACTTTCCAAGATGGTGACCCCCTGTGACAAGTTTGAAGTCCTGGATCATTGCTGCTATTGACAAGCTGAAACTTTAGCCTCGTGCAATAAGTTCACTATATAAAATATGCCATTTTAACCCATATTCATTTTTAGGCTTTAGTTCTCCTTTAAAGAGTTACAGTATAAGAAGAGAATGTTCCTTAAAATGTCTTGAAAACACACAGGCTCTTCTGGCACTAAACCGAATATTGCTTTGAAGCAACTTACTAAAGATATGTAAAATACAGCCTACTTTGAAAAAAAAAAAAATAACGATTTCTTAAAGAAAACATTTACAACTGAATTGCCCATAAAGCGGTAGTTTGAGAGAACACCAAACAGTCTGTAATTTAAATATTTACGTCTGGTAGTATAGTTAAATGGTTAAATTGTAAACACTTCCTGGGTAAAAACTTGCCAACTTTTTAAATAGAACAGATTAATCCTCATATTTAAAATTACTAAATCCTATTGGATTATCTGGATTTTTCAATGTAATTGAGCCGGCGGACAGAACCAAATTATGGGGGGGATTAAGGAAACAATGTGTAGATGGCCTGCTTTCCACAATATAATAAACTAGATTTCTAGGTACAGGTATGGAACCCTTTATCCAGAATGCTCGGGAAATGGGGTTTTCCGGATAATGGATCTTTCCGTAATTTGGATCTTCATACCTTAAATCTAGTAAAAAATCAAGTAAACATTAAATAAACCCAATAGGCTGGTTTTGTTTTCATTAAGGATTAATTATATCTTAGTTTGGATCAAGTACAAGCTACTGTTTTATTATTACAGAGAAAAAGGAAATCATTTTTAAAAATTTGGATTATTTGATTATAATGGTGTCTATGGGAGACAGCCTTAAAATCGCAAAGTCTTTATTTAGGGAAAAACTTACCGAATCTCCGCTTGAGCTCCTCTTCAGAAAAGGCGATCGGGTGATCCATCGTGCTGCGCTCAATTTGTCCTCCCTGGCTATCTCCTATAATGAAGCCAGGCAGGAAAAATCAAGTGCCGCACAATGGATCACCCGATCACCTTTTCTGAAGAGGAGCGCAAGCGGAGATTCGGTAAGTTTTTTCTAAATAAAGACTTTGCAATTTTAACATTTAATATCTGTTGGTGGGTTTTTTTTCGTCGTATACAAACACATTTTTAAAAAAAAAAATGTTGATGTTACTGATCCACTAAATGTGCCTCTTAAAGGGCACCAATCATGACCAAAATCATTTACTAAGTAAATACACTATGTGAAAGTTCAAGAAATCTGATTTTTAAAACAGTTAGAATTGTTTGTATAATGTAAATGATCAGCTCACTATTCCTTCTGCAAGATCACCCCTATCTCCCCTGCATTTCTAGCTGAGGCAGCCATCTTGGATTTCACTGGCTCCTCCTACCTATATCTTCCCAGCCAACTGTAGCTCTGAAATCTCGCACATGCTCAGTTGAAATTCCTTGTTTGCTTATCAACCCTTCTACGCTATTTTCAAATCAGCAAACCCTCGGTGTTAGCTGCTGTTCAGTAGTGCTGCCCCCTGCTGGAAGGTACTGTGTGCCCTTCATTTGCATAATGACTTTACCAGCAGGGGACAAGATAGGTTAATCTCCTGATACTTCTAGTGGAGGAGTTTACTTAAACAAGGCACTCTGGGTAGAATATTCAAAGCAGTGTTACAATCTGAGCATGCTCCTGAAATTTGCATATTAGAGTCTCTGTTAAAGTCACAGTATGGCCTCCCTCAGTGAAAGAACCCATTTGACAAAGTAAGGCATTTTTTTAAAACCTGCAGTTTTTTCAAAAAACTATATATGTAGTTTGATTAAACGTGTTTAGCTTGTACTGGTCAGATTGTTAATATGTGTTTGATTTTGGCTGTGATAGGTGCCCTTTAATGTAATGTAAACAAGGCATGGAGTAAAGTCCAGCGTTAGAAACTATAAGTAAAGTGATGCATTTATGAGAAAGAGCAGTATAAAGGGAGTCAGTAAGTAAAGGGAACACATGCCTAATAACAATCCCTTAGGAGCTGTTAGAACTCCCAGTAGTCCCAACATAACAATGAAAATAATAAGATCTGAGCAAATCAGGGCAGTCCAATTTCTTCCCTGCGGCTACGGGCTTTTGAAGTTGAAATGGTTTTGTTGTACCTCCTTCTCATGGTCAGAAAACCAGCTGGTGTCTTTACTGGTGCCTTGAGGCAAAACTTGAAGATCCACCAGAACGGCGAAGTTCCCACACTGCAAAACAAAGGATGAAACATTTAGGATGTTGTAAGGCACATGTACAAGTAACATAAAAAGGAAGTCGCCATCCAGAAGTCATTCTAAACCTCTAATTCAAAAGGAACACATCAAATTACATGATTACCTGACCCACTGTTGGAAGTGGCCATTAGCTTTGCAGTCATTGAAAGACCTGCTGGAACTTTTCAATTAAAGGTCAAGGAAAGTTAAACTAAAGAAGTAGGTAGAAATATTCTACAATATTTGTGCTTCTGTACCAGCCCAAGGCAACCACAGCCCTTTAGCAGTAAAGATCTGTGTCTCCAAAGATGCCCCAGTAGCTCCCCATCTTTTCTGCTGATTCACTGCACATGCTCTGTGCTGCTGTCACTTACTGGGCTTAGGGAGCCACTCACAATATACAGTACACATACAATAGAAATGTCACAATATAAGGCTGATTAGTAATTAATACACATAATTACTACATGGCAGCACAGAAACCAGTGCAATTAGCATCAGAATTGAATAATCAGCAAACCTGTAGCATCAGCTTATATTACAGCCAGGGAAGCTCATTTTCTGCTGGATAATTAGTGACGAGCCCTAAGCTTAGCTTCTCAACAGCCAATCAGAGCCCACTGAGCAGTGAGTGTCACAGACACTTTCCAAGATGGTGACCCCCTGTGACAAGTTTGAAGTCCTGGATCATTGCTGCTATTGACAAGCTGAAACTTTAAACTGCTGCAATAAATTCAGTAAAATATGCCATTTTTAGCCACATTCATTTTTAGGGTTTAGTTCTCCTTTAAAGGAATGGTTCACCTTTGAGATAACTTTTAGTATGATATAGAGAGTGATATTCTGAGACAATTTGTAATTGGTTTTAATTTTTTATCATTTCTGGTTTGAGTAATTTAGTTTTTTTATTCAGCAGCTCTCCAGTTTGCAAATTCAGCAATCTGGTTACTAGGGTCCAAATTCCCCTAGCAACCATTGGTTTGAATAAGACTGGAAAATGAATAGGAGAGTGCAACAAACAAATTTTACAAAATCAGACTTTTAAAAAATCTCGAATTTTAAATTTAGGATGGATCTGCTTTCTGGCAGGCTGTTATTTCTCCTACTCAATGTAACTGAATGTGTCTCAGTGGGACCTGGATTTTACTATTGAGTGCTGTTCTGAGATCTACCAGGCAGCTGTTATCTTGTGTTAGGGAGCTGCTATCTGGTTACCTTCCCATTGTTCTTTTGTTTGGCTGCTGGGGGGAAAGGGAGGGGGGTGATATCACTCCAACTTGCAGTACAGCAGTAAAGAGTGACTGAAGTTTACAAGAGCACAAGCCACATGACTGGGGGCAGCTAGGAACCGGACAATATGTCTAGCCCCATCTCAGATTTCAAAATTAAATATTAAAAAATCTATTTGCTCTTTTGAGAAATAGATTTCAGTGCAGAATTCTGCTGGAGCAGCACTATTAACTAGTGCATTTTTTCCCATGACAGTATCCCTTTAAGGAAAATCTTTTTGAGCCAGATGTTGCCAGTCAGCTGTTCTAAATGCATTCTATTTGAAAAAGGCTAATATCTTGAAAACTACAAAAAAAAATACTCCGTAATTAGTGATAAATTAAATAAACTGGTGCAATGCAGTACCTGGCTTAGCATTCCCTCTATACATGTGAATTATGGCTATGAGTAATGAGTAATGCAAATGCGCATTTCTAAGAGCAGCACCATCGTTATGACCTCGCCATGCTCTGGAGACACTGGGTTAGGTTTGCGGTGGCAAAGGGAAATGGTCTTTGGAAAATCCTAAGGTTTAAATCAGTCAGCTGCAATCACGGGAAGTTAGATGTGAATTTTATGGTCAGCCACAAACTTGCAGCAGGCCGAGTTATCCTCGTCATCAAAACTATGGAGTATAAAATCATGTAAGCGGATCATTCTGTAGCTTCTAATGTAACAAATAAGACGGAGTGCAACACGCTCAGACTGATTCGCTGGGAACGTCTGACTAACAGAATGCGGCAATTATGTGGGGAACTAAAGGAAGTAAAACAGTTAAGTATGTAACCAGTGGCCTGAAAACAAGTCTGCTCTCGGCTAATGAGAAGCTTTTTAATTTTCCTTCTAATAGTAGGAAGAATATGGAGGGGTTTTTTTAAAAGCCAATTTAGCACAAAAATTCTAGGCATGCACCGAATCCAGGATTTGGTTCGGGATTCGGGATTTTTCAGTAGGATTCAGATTCAGCCGAACCCTTTTGGCCGGCCGAACCGAATCCGAATTTGCATATGCAAATTAGGTGCGGGGAGGGAAATTGTGTGACTTTTTGTCACAAAACAAGGAAATAAAAAACGTTTTCCCCTTCACACCCCTAATTTGCATATGCAAATTAGGATTCGGTTCGGTATTCGGCATAATCTTTCACGAAGGATTCAGGAGTTCGGCCGATGTCCAATCGGTGCATCCCTAAAAAATCCAACATTACATTTGAACTGGCAGCACTGGAATGGTTGCAAGGAATATCAATCTGCAGATCTGCAGTCATTTCTAAAAGCTCCCCATCTTCTTTTCTGCGGATTCTCTGATTCACATGCTCTGTGCTGCTGTCACTTACTGAGCTTAGGGAGCCACTCACAATATACAGTACACATAGAATAGAAATGTCACAATATAAGGCTGATTAGTAATTAATACACATAATTACTACATGGCAGCACAGAAACCAGTGCAATTAGCATCAGAATTTAATAATCAGCAAACCTGTAGCATCAGCTTATATTACAGCCAGGGAAGCTCATTTTCTGCTGGATAATTAGTGACGAGCCCTAAGCTTAGCTTCTCAACAGCCAATCAGAGCCCACTGAGCATGTGAGTATCACAGACACTTTCCAAGATGGTGACCCCCTGTGACAAGTTTGAAGTCCTGGATCATTTCTGCTATTGACAAGCTCAAACTTTAGCCTCGTGCAATAAGTTCACTATATAAAATATGCCATTTTTAGCCATATTAATTTTTACGGTTTAGTTCTCCTTTAAACTGGGTTCTTATACATATTATAGTTATAAAATCGTGTGGGGTTGAACCTACAATACCAAGTTGAAGTCTAAGGGTTTGTACTAGTAGATAACAGATTTATTGTTTTACTGATCCTTTGTGTTTTAAGTATTTAAATTAGGGATGCACCGAATCCACTTTTTTGGATTCGGCCGAACCCCCGAATCCTTCATGAAGGATTCGGGGGTTCGGCCGAATACAAAAAAGTGGATTTTGGTGCATCCCTAATTTGGGATGGGAAGGGGAAAACATTTTTTACTTCCTTGTTTTCTGACAAAAAGTCACGCAATTCCCCTCCCTGACTCTAATTTGCATATGCAAATTAGGATTTGGTTCGGCCGGGCAGAAGGATTCGGCCGCATCCGAATCCTGCTGAAAAAGGCCGAATCCCGAACCGAATCCTGGATTCGGTGCATCCCTAATTTAAATCAAGGTTCCCAAATGTTCCCATTCCAGATTAATCGCTACTGCGCTACTGACACAGGGGGAACAGTCAATAAGCCCCCCGCACTAACATTCATTTTGAGGAATCGGCAGAAATTATGTCCGGCACAACGCAAGGGCATCATTGGATCTGGAATTCTGTGAAAAAAATACTGCATTTTGGGAAAATAAAAATGGTGATTGTGTTAAAAAAAAGGGATGCACAGAATCCAGGATTCGGTCTGGCTTTTTCCAGCAGGATTCGGATTCATCCGAATCCTTCTGCCCGGCCCAACCAAATTTGCATACGCAAATTAGGGACAGAGAGGGAAATTGCGTGTCACAAAACAAGGAAGTAAACTATTTTCCCCCTTCCCACCTCTAATTTGCATATGCAAATTAGGATTTGGGAGTTTGGCCGAATCTAAAATAGTGGATTCCACTTTATTCACGGCACTTGCAGGCGTAAACGACCCCTAATGACTATAATGTTTGCACTTTATTATTCTCCCCTTGTCTTTTCAGTGTTAAATATCTATATCTGTGGGGATCTCTTTTGTCTTTGAGTTTATGTGTAGTCTGGTAACACTTGCAGAAAACTCTTAACTCGGTCTGAGAAATATCTAGTGGTGCCTGGGCAGGGAAAGGAATTTTAATCTACCATTGTGTTTTGCTTGATTTTTTTTTATCAAGATTTGGCAATGCTGCTGAGATTATCATGTTGCTATAAAACAATAATAGTCACTTGGGAAGAATGACCTATTTCCTTAAATGTTAAAGTCCACGACTAAAATCTCCCTTTCTTTTAAATTTAGATAAAAGTAAAGAATTAGAATTGAATGGTCACTAAAAGGGTGGGGTGAGCCACATGGTGCCGCACCTCTCACGTCTTGGCACTTCGAGGTATGAGTAGGACTCAAGCTAGTAGCACCACACCACGATTAACTCTTACGTTTATGCCTTTATGGGTTTTCAGGTGAAACCTTTGGTGCTGGGACACTGGTTATTAGGGATGCACCAAATCCAGGATTCGGCCGAATCCTTCTGCCCGGCCAAACCAAATCCTAATTTGCATATGCAAACTAGGGATGCACCGAATGCACTATTTTGGATTCGGCCGAACCCACAAAAACTTTGTGAAAGATTTGGCCGAATACCGAACTAAATCCTAATTTGCATATGCAAATTTGGGGTGGGAAGGGGAAGTCATTTTTTACTTCCTTGTTTTGTGACAAAAAGTCCCGCAATTTCCCTCCAAGGCCCTAATTTGTATATGCAAATTAGGATTCAGATTCGGTTAGGCCAGGCAGAAGGATTCAGCCGAATCCTGCTGTAAAAGGCTGAAACCTGGTCGAATCCCGAACTGAATCTTGGATTCGGTGCATCCCTAATGCAAACGGACGGGGAGGGAAATCACGTAAATTTTTGTCACAAAACAAGGAAGAAAAAAATGTTTTCCTCTTCCCACCTGAATCTTTTGCAAAGGATTTGGGGGTACGGCCTAATCCAAAATAGTGGATTCGGTGCATCCCTATTATTTATTAAACTCCGAATGACAAAAACCCCAAGAAAATCATGTTTTTTTTTTTTACTATAGAATCGTAATTCTTAGTGGTAAAAAAAACATGAATTTTTAGGTATTTATTATACCCCGGAGATGGAGGGGAAAAAAAGTCAGAATCCGAAAATCGGGCATCTCAGACCTGCCGAAGTTGTATATAAGTCAATGGGAGAAGTCCCAAAGATATGGTGATCTGCACTGGGTTTAATGCAATAATCTTAAGATTTCGTGGTTAAAAAGGTGGAAAATCCGGAGGTTTGTATGATTCCTTTTCTTCGTGTTTTTTTTGGGGGGGGGGGGTTTCCAGTACAGGAAATTTCCGGGAAAATGTATCAATAAATAAGGGGAAGAAACCCGTGCGGATTTGGTTGGAGTAGTTTTCAGAAAATGATGAGATAAATTCGAACTTTGATAAATGGGCCTCTATGTGGCATAATAGAAATAGCGGAGAGTATGAGGCCCAAGGGCTTCCAACTACTATGAATGACTGTTCAGTCAGGCGGCTATTTATTTAACGCCGAATGTCAAAAATTAAAAAAAATCATGTTTTTTTTTTTTTTTTAACTATAAAATCCGAATTTTTTTGTGGAAAATAAAACCCATGAATTTTTAGGGATTTATTATACCCAGAGGATGGAAAAAAGTCAGAATCCGAAAATCAGGCATCTTAGACTTGGCAAGGTTGCATATAAGTCAATGGGAGAAGTCCTAAAGATATCTTGATCTGCAATGGGTTTCGTGCAATAATCCGATGATTTTGTAGTTTTCAGGTGAAAAATCAGAAAAATACTTACGATTCGGGTTTTTTTACGATTTTTCCCTGCACAGGAAATTTTCGGGAAAATGTATCGATAAATAAGGGGGAAAAACCAGTGCGGATTTGGTTGGAGTAGTTTTCAGAAAATTACGAGATAAATTCAGACTTTGATAAATGGGCCTCTATGTGGTATAAAACAAATAGCGGAGGGTATGATGCCCAAGGGCTTCCAACTACTATGAATGTTCAGTATACATCAATGTACCCAACGTCAGTGGCTAGTGATGTTGGATGGTTGGCAAATGAGAGGTTCAAATGTAGATGGCAAGTCTTCAATTAGAATATGCAGATTGGAGTTTGCACTTTTTTTAACTTTTGTTTTCTGCAATATTTTTGATGGGAGTATTCACTATCTGCACTGCCTTATTGACCATCGCTACATGTAGTGCCCTGCACCACCCTGTTATGTTATCAAATCTGTCCATGCAGAAGAACTGGTTTGCTGATGCCTATTACGGTCTACCAGATGGGTCAGTATCATCTGTTTTTTATTTTTTTTGTGCTAATTAACACTAATGCTCATTTTGAAACGGTTTTATTAAGCACCTTCTACACTGCAAATTGGAGGGTTTAGTTCTCTAATGGGTTTGGCTGCTGTGTAGGCGGTTATAATTCTCTGTCGTGTTAAAACGCTAATTTGTTAGCAACCTTTTCATTATTCAGGGTTTGTTCTGATGAAAGACGCCAGTTAGGTTTCCTTGTTGAAAACTTTATGGAATAAGCAGTCACCAAGTCATAACTCACACACAACAACATCTTTAAAGGGATACAGTCATGGGAAAAAAAATGTTTTTCAAAATGAATCAGTTAATAGTGCTGCTCCAGCAGAATTCTGCACTGAAATCCATTTCTCAAAAGAGCAAACAGATTCTTTTATATTCAATTTTGAAATCTGACATGGGGCTAGACATATTGTCAATTTCCCAGCTGCCCCAAGTCATGTGACTTGTGCTCTGATAAACTTCAGTCACTCTTTACTGCTGTACTGCAAGTTGGAGTGATATCACCCCCTCCCTTTCCCCCCAGCAGCCAAACAAAAGAACAATGGGAAGGTAACCAGATAACAGCTCCCTAACACAAGATAACAGCTGCCTGGTAGATCTAAGAACAACACTCAATAGTAAAAACCCATGTCCCACTGAGACACATTCAGTTACATTGAGAAGGAAAAACAGCAGCCTGCCAGAAAGCATTTCTCTCCTAAAGTGCAGGCACAAGTCACATGACCAGGGGCAGCTGGGAAATTGACAAAATGTCTAGCCCCATGTCAGATTTCAAAATTGAATATAAAAAAATCTGTTTGCTCTTTTGAGAAATGGATTTCAGTGCAGAATTCTGCTGTTGTAACACTATTAACTGATGCGTTTTGAAAAAAACATGTTTTCCGATGACAGGATGCCTTTAAGACGTTTAAAGAAAAACAAAAAAAAAACCATCTTATTGCCAACACAAGTGCCAACTTAAGCAAGACAAAATTGCCACTTTCTTCTAACGACAACCTTATAAACCAGGTCATCCAGCGATTCTATTTTTTGCTTCTAATCACAAAACAAATAATTTTGGGTGCATTTTTAACACCAAGTCCCATTCTCCTAATGTCTTGATAACAACTCTGCACTAAATCACTCTCGGTTCCCAAGCTGCCTTTCACTTCCCCTTATCTCTAGTTGAATTTCACACTGTCAAACTGTGTTTTTCTAGGAAGAGGGCATTAGCAGAGATGAAAAATGTTGCTTAGCACCTCCTTGCCCTTTTAGCATTATTATTCCTGCTGTCAATTCTATTTAAAAATAAAGCTGAAAGGTTTTCCAGCTGGTAGGGGAGATGGTGAAAGGTGCAGCAGTCATTACCAGCCATGCAGTAAGATACTCACAGTTGACTGTTAAAAGGAAAATAGACAGACACGTAGGGACACATTTACTTAGGGTCGAATATCGAGGGTTAATTATCGATATCGAAGGATTTAGCGCTATTCGTTCGATCGAACGATTGAAGGAATAATCCTTCGAACCAAACGATTCAATCCTTCGAATCGATTTTAATACATCGATCGAACGATTTTCCTTCAATCAAAATTGGCTAGAAAGCCTATGGGGACCTTCCCCATAACATTGATGCTCGGTAGGTTTTAGGTGGTGAAGTAGGTGGTCGAAGTTTTTTTTAAAGAGACAGTACTTCAACTATCAAATGGTCGAACGATTTTTAGTTCGAATCGTTCAATTCAAAGTCGTAGTCGAAGGTCAAAGTAGCCAATTCGAAGGTCGAAGTAGCCAAAAAAGACTTTCAAAATTCAAAGTATTTTTTATTCTATTCCTTCACTCGAGCTAAGTAAATGTGCCCCCACGGGGCAGATTTATCAAGGGCCGAATTGAATATTCGAATTTTCAAATTTGTTTTTAGGTCAAAACTGTCAAATTCGACTAGGGAGTTGTTGACATTCTATTCGAGTTTTTAAAATAATTTGAATTCAGTTTTCTAGATTTATCATACTCGGGCCCTTTAAGAACTCGAATTTGACTATTCACGGACTAAAACCTGCCAAATTGCTGTTCAAGGGAGTGGGAGAGGTCCAGGGATCAATTTGGAGTTGTTTGCAGCCCTTCTGACATTCAAGGTTTTTTTGGAGAAAAAACTTAAGAGTTTTTTACATTTGAACCAAATTCTATTTGAATTTGATTTGAGTTTTCAGGTTGATCTAATTCATCTGAGTTGTAAAAATTCGATTTTTTTTTTTTAAAATACATTTAGATTTTCAAGTTTCAAACTTATGGGAGTTTTTAAAAACTCATGAATTCAAAATTCAACCTTTGATAAATGTGCCTCTAAGGGGCTGATTTATTAAGGGTCGAATAGGAAATTATTTATTTATTTATTTTTCTCGGTCAAAACGAATTGGAAATAATACAAACTCGATTCGAATTCATCAAATCTTTACCATGGGAATAAATCAAATTTGACTATTCGCCACCTAAAACCTGGCAAGTTCATGTTTAAGTCAATGACAGAGGTCCAGTGACCCATTTGAAGATGTTAATTGCCTTCCTGACATTCAAGTTTTTTTTTTCGGAGAAAAAAATCGATTCGAGTTTTCGAGTCGGTAAAATTTGTTAGTTTTAGATGTTCTAATTACTTCTTAAATAACCTCCCAATCGCATTTCGAGTATATTCAAATTTATTTGAGCAAAAAAAAAAAAAAAAAACCTCACATGAATTCGAAATTCGACCTGATAAATGGGCCTCTAATTATTAGTAGGCTTTACAAGAAATCATATGTGCACACTGCTTTACCGAGGGGAATAGAATGATCTTTTTCTACCATATCACTGGCACTTTATACTCGACAACTTTGTCAACTAGAATTTTCTTCTCTATTTTAGTGGGCACTGAACGGGGACAATCAAAGCCAAGCCAATCAGAACGAGCTTGCCTTCTTCTAGGAGAGACCTAGACTGTTTACATGTCTAAGTGCTGAGAGACTACTGCACGTGTGTGGTCCGACTCCGTATCAATTTGAATAAAACGAGCAATATGCCACACTTCAATGACAGAAGGGAAAAAGAAGAAGAAGTGGTGAGGCAGGGAACATGCATACAGCTCTTATGAACATTCTTCCATAAATGGGAATTTTATACACACACTTTTCCATGACTATAAAACTCAGAGGCAGCTAAGCCAAAACATTGAGTTTTTAGACAGAGAGGGTTCCAATAGTTGAAAAGCTACAAGGAGCAAATGCTTCTTAATATTGGCAATGCATGTGGTAGAGTAAAGAAATAAAGGTAGAATATAATCCTAGGAGAGGAACAGTTTCCTGAATTCCCAGAATCCTTAGTGAAATGTTAACTGATGTGATTGGTCAGCATCTAAGCCACGCTCATAGGACAGAACCCTCAGCAACTTTGAGGCTGGGCAGGACTATATTAAATGACATAACATCTAAAACTTACTAGCCTCCATGTAAAATATTTTTGGAGCCCTCGAACTTGATCCACTGGCCCTTTTACAGCCCAGAGCTCCCCCAACAGTCAGTGGCATAATGATGCACCAATTCAATACCTGTGTCAAAAATGTATTGTCTTCCCTAAGGTTTAAGCTGGCCATAGACGCAAAGATCTGACTGTACGAATCGAGGATCCGTACGATTTCAGCTAACAGGTGCAAATTAAATACTTTGTAACAATTTTGAGACACAAAAAAACTGTTTAGATAAGGAGAAATATTTTCAAACTTTTCATAACCTGCCGAATTTTGTAAAATGAACATGGTAATTAGGGGGTGTGGCAACAGAAAGGGGCATGCTCAAAAAATGTCGCTGTTCTACGTGAGAAAACATTTTTTGTCCCTCTTTTTACTTCCAAAATGTTGGGAGGTATGGTGATGCACTATTTAATGTTTCTTCGAAGCCCGAACTACAGCTTTAAGCTTCAGCAGATCAGCACTGTCAGGAACACTCGGATGCTCGGAGTAATCCGCCTGGAAGAATACTGAACCTTTGAACTTAGCCAGAATGATAACATGTAAGCAGACACAATGTAGATTAGCGGATATTGGAAGTCCCTATCTAAATAGCCTAATGCCTGTAATAAGAACATGAAAGTTCCGAGGCATGCAACACTGCATAAAAAGGTTAACTAGATCCATGCAACAGGCTAAACGCTACTTCTAAACTTTGAACTCTGGTGTTGGGTTTAGCCAAATTAATCCTCTCGCTCTGTCTTAAGACATGAATGAGGAATCAGCGTGCTATAAAAAGCAGTAGGGGCTACCGTTTCCCAGGGGGCTAGGAAAGGGAATGATCAGTACAGGATCAGTCGTCTGAAATCTAAGGATATTAATTGCCACTGGATACAATTTAGTGCTTTGGGGAAGGCTTTGAGGATATAATAAACTGCCTGGGCTGCTGAGATAGACACATGCAAGTGCCCTACTGATAACAATGTCTTCTACAAAGTATGGATGGCATTTGCCTAGGTCACTGGCTGCATCTCTGGGAGGTGTAGTTCAGCAAACACTCGCAAGGCAGCAATAAGAGCCAAGCTAGAATATTTGGATTCACTTTAAACAGCGTGTTAGTTTAGTAGAAAAAAAAAAAAAAAAGGATTGCTATAAAAAAACCAAAGCCAATCATTAGCTCATTAACAGGTGTTTAAGAGCATTTTTATTACGTGTCCTCTCCTGTCACTTTTTTCAGCAGGCTTTAACTTCAAGCAGCACCAATAAGATGGCAAATGAAACATCCCTGTCCTTTTAAATAACTTAAGCTTTTTGAAAAGTTAACAATTGCAAGCAACTTTGCATTATACTTCAATTAAATAATATACAGACTTTTCATGATTTGGATGAGTTCCCTAAGCCCAGCCCCCTGCTCTCCTGCTGATCTGTCTGACTACTTTGCTGAGCTGTCTGACTACTGTTACTTTGTATCAACAGACATCTGTCCTCAGCCTGTATCCTCCAAACCCCACAATTCCCTGCACACGTGATTTCAATAAGGAAAGGAACATCCCAGTGCAATGCATTGTGGGTTATGTAGTTCCTGCATGCTGTCTGTAAGCTGTGGAGAAGTTGTTACAATTTGTAACATCAGTGTTTAGTCCCTCCTTCCCTGCCAGGATTTCAAATGATGCAGAAAGAGAAGAAATGTTAAACAGTTGGATTTCAGCAAAGAAAATTAAATTTTTTCAGCAAAGAAACTGGCATTTATTCATACTTTTTAAAGAAACAGGTAACTGTGATGGGTATATTAGGGGTTTCTGTGTTATGTGGGCCTCATTATCAAATTTTGGTTTGGAAGCCGGAGTTCCCCTTTAACTTAATTCTTTAAACCAATTTGATCTCCTTTTTCTCTGTAATAATAAAACAGTACATTTTATTTGATCTAAACTAAGATTTAATTTATCCTTTTTGGAGGCAAAGCCAGCCTATTGCCGTTATTTAATATTTAAAGGAGAAGGAAAGGCTAAAATTAAGTAAGCTTTATAAGAAAGGTCTATATAAATACTCCAGTAAATGCTGCTCTGACTCCTCTGTCAACACCACATTTTTTTACTTCTATTGTGTACACATGGGCTTCTGTCTCAGACTTCCTGTTTTCATCTTAAACCTAATTGCCCCGGACGTGAGCATGCTCAGTTTGCTCCTCTCTACCGTAATCTGAGCCCAGAGCTATGAGTGAGCAGGGAGAGACTCAGGCAGGAAATGATGTCACACCAAGCTAATATGGCAGCTGCTATCCTGAACAAATAGAGAGAGATTCTAGAGCGGTTTACTCAGGTATGGCAAAGCATTCTGCAGAATAAATATAGGCTTATAGCTTGCACTACTGTTCTGCTTTCCTTCTCCTTTAAATAATTTTTTTTGTAGACCTAAGGTATGGAGATACAAATTACGGAAAGATTTAGAATCCAAAAAAACACAGGTCACGAACATTCTGGATAACAGGTCTCATATGCGTACAAGTAAAGTGTTATTTATTGTTGCTAATTTGTTAGCCCCCCCACCCTACCACCACCAGTGAGTATAATCTCTAACCTCTTAAACAGCAAGCCGGTGCTTCAGTCATTAGCAAAGTGCACCGGGACCAGTACTGATTCATCCTTGCCAAAGTCTTAAAATTCCCGTAACCCCGTGGAAGATCCGCACTCACAGGGCTTATATAAAATAAAAAAAATGTATTACATGGGACTTAATTTTTTGGTTCTGCACCCAGGCATATTGAACAATTTAATGGAGAGTGCTGGCAATTCTTTGGATATATATATATATATATATACAGTATATTATGAATGCAATGAATTTGGAACCCTAATTGCATATGCACATTAGGGTTGAGAAGCAGAAAATATTTTTTACTTCCTTGTTTTGTGACAAAAAGCCACAGAATTTCCCTCCTGATTCGGTTCGGCTGGACAGAAGGATTCGGCCAAATCATATATATATATATATATATATATATATATATATATATATATATATATATATATATATATATATATATATATATATATATATATATATATTTTTTTTTTTTTTTTTTTTTCTATACACACACACACAATCTGCTGGTGCACACACAGACTGTTGGACATTGCCTGGGTGCTGGTTAAAAATTTGTAAATACCTATACCATGTAAAGAACTGCACTACACAGGATTTAGGAGTGAAAAAATGTTCCGTTTAATCCTTCAACGTTTCAGCTTCTTACCAAGCCGTCTTCAGGAAGGCTCCTTTACTGACAGATGAATTAGAGGTCACTCAAATAACTGATTCCAGTACAAACAAAATCTAACAAAATAACTGCCTTTTGCACAAATTCTGCATGTAGAGAGACATGAGGTCTGGTGAGTTTAAAGGAGAATTCAACCCGTAACATGAAAAAAAACCCCTACCCTAGCTTCCCCCCCCCCCGGGCAAATGGCCCTAACTTTTTACTAACCCCTCGGTGCAGATTTTGTCTTTGGGCGTTCACGGCAGCCATCTTCTTTTCTTTCTTAGTTTCTTCCTTATTGTTCCGGTCCTGAACAACTGCGTATGCACCGAAAGTCCTGAAAATTTCAGTCGCATGCACAGTTGTTCGGGACCGGAATATTACTCCAACTGCGCATGCGCCCAAAATGCCGGTCTGCTTCCAAAGTTTAGCGGAGAAAAGAAGATGGCTGCCGTGAACTCCAGAGGACAGAATCGGCACTGTGGGGTAAATAAAAAGTTAGGGGCATTTGCCCGGGGGGGGCAGTTAGGCTGGGGGGGAGGAGGGAGGGGGTCTACGTAGGGTGGGGGGGTAGGGGTTTTTTATGTTACGGGTTGAATTCTCCTTTAATAGATTTAGCTCTAATAGATCTTCTAGGCTAAGCTCTCTCGAGTAGGGGCCTCTGATCCTATTTTTCCTTCTTTTTCCTCCCTCCCAACTCCCCTCCCTGCTGTAATCTCAACCCAGAGCTATGAGTGCGCAGGGAGAGACTCTGGCAGGAAGTGATGTCACAGCAAGCTAATATGGCAGCTGCTATCCTAAACAAACAGAGAGCTTCCAGAGCTGTTCACTTAGGTATTAATAAAGCATCGTACAGAAAAAATATAGAGTTCTAGCTTACACTATTGTGGCTAATCTATTGGCAATAAACTGCCTTGGAGCTTTCCTTCTCCTTTAAGTGTTCATGGTGATATGATCATCAATTCTCATGGTGCAAAACCCTGTAGCCAAGGTTGCCATAAAAAAAAACACAGATGCCCACAGATGCTAGCATATTTGGACCACAATGTCATACCATGCCATACCTGCAATTGTAATTCTGGATCTCTAAATGCAATAAAGGTATGGGATCCGTTATCTGGAAACCCATTATCCAGAAAGCCCCCAATTATGGAAAGGTTGTCTCCCATAGACTCCCTTATAATCCAAATTTTTAAAAATTATTTTATAATATATATATATATTTATTATAACAGTAGCTTGTACTTGATCCCAGGTAAAATATAATTAATCCTGATTGAAATCAAAAGAAGCCTATTGGTTTTATTTAATGTTTACATGATTTTCTAGTAGACTGAAGGTATTCTGTTATCTGGAAAACCCCAGGCCCGAACATTCTGGATAACAGGTCTTATACCTGTACTGGGGCCATGATGGCAGCCCTGGAACTGAAATTACACTTGCAGTAATAATTATAACTAATAATTACATGTCCATGAAACTCATGTTCTTCCCTGCACTAACTTACTACCACTTCAAGTTAAATTCACTTACAGTCTGCAATGTCTTCACAAAAATTAGGGGGAGCAAATTATTCCAACATATCAGTTTAAATATTACATATGGGCATAGTAGTACAAAACAGTACATGTTCATTTTTTTTTTTTTTTTAAAGAATTATCAAGTAGCCAGCAATTCATGAAATAAAGATTGAAAATGAAAATAGAGTAGAGGTGGAGTTGTCACAAAATCTCCTAAATAAGGTTTGTTTCTAGGACCTGGGACACCACATGGGGAGAAAGACAGCACGCTGGAGACTGTGGTCTCGATTATTAACTATTCTGTTAAGGAACTATCTAAAAAACTGCAAACCCCCAGTTCCTTAGAGTAAAAGAGATCCGGAGAATGAAGTGCTGCTTTAAAGGGCACGTAAAGTCAAAAAGTTACTTTCTTTAATGAACAAGAAACCTATCTCCAATATACTTTAATTAAAAAATGTGTACCGTTTTTATAAGAAACCTGACTGTATGCAGTGAAATTCTCCCTTCATTTACTGCTGTGGATAGGAATTGTCAGACGGTCCCTAACTGCTCTGCAGGCAAACAATCATACTTATGAACAGCAGGGGGAGCCCCCACCTTACTTCCCAGCCATGCAGAACTCAAGCAGCTTTGTTTATGACGATCCCTAAGCAGCCCAGACCCCACTGAGCATGTGCACAGTCTTAGTCTTGCAAAGATGTATAACAAAGTTACAAGATGGTGACCCCCCTGTACCCAACTTTGAAAACATAAATTATTTGTTTGATTAGGCTTGTGGTGCAGTAAGTTCATGTTAAGGTTTAGTATACAAAATACAGCATTTCTAGCCTTATTCTATTCTAGACTTTACTTTTTAAAAACTCAGATTTCGCATAAATAAATGAAGCCTTAAAATATTTCCTAAAATCAAAAAAAGCAGATGCTTGCTGACACGCGTTTCACGTTAGCTTTCTCAAGGCAAAATTGATATCAAGAATCATAACTTGTAGAGTTTGGGTCAGCAATAAATACGTTATAATCCTAACCATGGGGGGAACAGGTGGTGGTGCATGAACATGTTATTTAACGGATAAGTAAACCCTTTAAAATAAGTGAATGTAAAATAGATGAGAGTGCTAATCTAAGAACTTTTAAAATTTATTGTTAATTCCAAGATATTATTAAGGGATACATGTACTGTTAATATGAATGAATTTTGTTACAACAGCGCAAGCTCCTGGTAAGTTTCAGAAAACTTGGGAAACTGACCAGCAGGTGGCGATGTTGTAAGAAAATTCATTCATAGTAACAGTACATTAGTGATGTGTGGGTCAGGGTTTTCCTGACCCACACCTGACCCTAACCCACCCTGCTCCAGCCCACACCCGCGCTTCCAGGGTCCTTTTTATAGACCCGCCCCCACAGATGACATCCCGTCAAAAGGGGCGGGGCGAGCAGAAGCGAGACTATGAAACCGGAACCCGGAAGTCGGAAGCTGGCATTTGAAGGTGGCAGGCAGGGAGAGCAGAAGAAGAGCGCAACCCACACCCGCGAGAAGCAGTGCGAGGCCAACCTGAACAGGTCTCATGGGTATCGGATTGGCCCGCACATCACTACAGTACATGTATCCCTTAATATCTTGGAAAATAAATAGGGATGCAACGAATACACTATTTGGTATTCGGCCGAATCCCCGAATCCTTGGTGAAAGATTTGGCCGAACCGAATCAGAATCCTGATTGCATATGCCAATTAGGGGCAGGAAAGGAAAAAGTGGAAAAAATTCTTCTTTTGTGACGAACTCATGTGATTTCCCTATCCACCCCTAATTTACATATGCAAATCAGGATTCGGTTCGGCCAGGCACAAGGATTCGGCCGAATCCGAATCCTGCTGAAAAGGGCCGAATCCCGAACCGAATCCTGGATTCAGTGCATCCCTAAAAATAAATAATGAACGTACATTGTAAAATTTCTTAGAATAGCACCCTCATCAGTTTTACATTCAATTATTTTAAAGGTTTACTTACCTAGGCCAGATGGGGCCAAAATCCGCAGGCCAATTTAAGCCCCCGACTGCAAGCAGTGTTCTCTTCTTGTTTCACATCCGGAAGCCTTGTGCTGGCTTGGCCAATTTCTGCTCAAAAAGCAAAGTCAGAAGAGAAGTCTGCCAGCAGTCTGGGGATGAAATCGGCCTGCATTGTGGCCCAACTGGCCCTAGCCTTCATAGTACAGATGTTGCTTTTTTTTATCAGTGAGAAATTGCATGCGGAGTCTTGTCTGAGACATTGTGTTTTCCTAAGAACAAACCTTACATGTTGCACAGTCCTTAGGCAAAAAACATGTGCAGTCAGAACTTTGTACTTGCTTTGTTCTTCTGATAAATGGACATAAATGTCCAAAGGTGGATGAGCTGCTCCCCCTGCTGGCGAGATCACTGTGGAATGTGCCACCGACCAAGGAAAACCAAACTTGATGCCAAAATTAATAAGGAACAGAGATAACGTCTATAGGAAAGCTGGGAATGTTTTCCCTAATAAGGCGAAGATCCCAATTCCTACTGTTATTTTCATCTACTCTAGCAAGTGTTCCATTAGTATTGATGCTTTCTAACATTGACCTTAAAGTAGACCTGTCACCCAGACACAAAAAGCTGTATAATAAAAGTACTTTTCAAATTAACATTTTCTCAGGATATCACTTTCTACATCATAATAAAAGTTAGCTGAACCCCGTTAAGGTTGATAAACAATATATAGATATTTGTTTATTGTATCTTGTTTCATAGAAATGATTTAGGGGCAGATGTATTAAGTAGGGATGCACCGAATCCAGGATTCGGTTCGGGATTCGGCCAGGATTCGGCCGAATCCTTCTGCCAGGCCGAACACGAACCCTAATTTGCATATGCAAATTAGGGGCAGGGAGGGAAATCACATGACTTTTTGTCAGAAAACAAGGAAGTAAAACATTTTTCCCCTTCCCACCTCTAATTTGCATATGCAAATTAGGGTTCGATTTGGTTCGGTATTTGGCCGAATCTTTCATGAAGGATTCAGGGGTTCGGCTAAATCCAAAATAGTGGATTCGGTGCATCCCTAGTATTAAGGGTCGAATATCGAGGGTTAATTAACCCTCGATATTCGACTGGGGAATTAAAATCCTTCGACTTCGAATATCGAAGTCGAAGGATTTTGCGCAATTCGTTCGATCGAACAATCGAAGGAATAATCGTTCGATCGAATGATTAAATCCTTCGAATCAAACGATTTTAATCCATCGATCAAACGATTATCCTTCGAAAAGATAGCCAAGCCTATGGGGACCTTCCCCATAGGCTAACATTGACTTCGGTAGCTTTTAGGTGGCGAACTAGGGGGGTCGAAGTTTTTTCTTAAAGAGACAGTACTTCGACTATGGAATGGTCGAATAGTCGAACGATTTTTAGTTCGAAACGTTTGGTTCAAAGCGAAGTAGCCCATTCGATGGTCAAAGTAGCCAAAAAAACACTTCGAAATTCAAAGTATTTTTTCTTCTACTCCTTCGCTCGAACTTAATGAATGGGCCCCTTAGTGAGTGACGGAGACCCTTGTAAAATTATCCCAATCATGGCATTACAAATGAGAATATATCAATACAATATAGTAAGAAAAGAAAAGAAAATACACATGCACAGTACAAATATTATTGTTGTTAAAGGTCTCAGGTTGGTTATAACCGTGTATTTAAATGCTGGTTGTACCCAGATCCATACCTCCCAACATTTTGGGAAATTTTTTTCCGCACATAGCGCAGCAATTTTTTTGACCACACCCCTTTCTGTGGCCACACCCCCTGATTACCATGTTTGTTTTACAAAATTTGGCAGGTTATGAAAGTTTGAAAATATTTCTCCTTATCTAAACTGTGTTTTTGTGTCTCAAAATTGTTACAAAGTATCTTATTTGCACCTGTTAGCTGTTCTGGGCTCTCTGCTAAAAGCCAATTAATTGAGAAACTTTTTTCTTTTTCTGGCTGTTCAGTGCAGAGAAAAGAGGGACTTTCCAGTACAAATGAGGGACTGCGGGTTGAGCTGTCAAAAGAGGGACTGTCCCTCCGAAAAAGGGACAGTTGGGAGGTATGCAGATCGTCAAATTTGAGAGTGGCCTGCGAATGGTGCAAAAACACTTCTACCGGTGCTTTAAAGTGACAGCACTTTGGCCTTTGAAAAGATCAGTAAAACGTTTTATTTATATATTAAATCCCGCTGCATTGGTTTACTTTAAGTCTCGGATGCAATATACGGTTTACAAATTGTGAGAATGGAAATGGAAATCCAATGGGGCCACCTGCGGATACATTTGTAAACTTTTTTTGGCCCCCGGCCACGGTGCAGCTTTTACGGAGCTGATGACTGAGATTGGAGAGAGGCCACAAGTGTTAAATGTGCCCGAAAAGGGTTTGGAGTAACGTAGGATATACAATGGCTACAAGTGTCGCCTCCACAAGTGCACGAGAGGGGCTGATACTGGTCACAGGAGGGGGATCAAATCTGCTTAAATGCTTAGGTGTATTGAGAACGTGAGATAAAGGAGGTTGTAAGATTCATATTGCCGGAGTATTTACATATAAATGAGGTCAGAACTGCACATGCTTAAAGCGATACCAACATGGTGATACTATTTCTATGGTGTGCTGTATATATATATATATATATATATATATATATATATATATATATATATATATATATATATATATACCTCTCCACAGTCCGCACTCCTCTAATTATTCAAACTTTTCCCAACCTTGCCTGGGTGCTGCTCCTGGGATTCAGTAAAACCACATTGAGAGGTGTGAACTTCAGGTTAAAGAAATGTGGGACAGGTTTAGGGCTCGTGGCTATGAGGTGAAAGTTTTACAAAGTGCTTTGGATCGGGCTCGTGAGAGAGTACGAACACCACATAAGAAATCTAGAGAGGGGAGAATGACTTTTGTCACGAGATTCAACACAGCCTCTGGACACATTAGTCGACTAGTTAGAGAGAGATGGCCTATTATCACAGCGGATAAAGGATTAGCTAAATTATGCCCTGAACCCCCTATGATGGCATACACTAGGGGACAAAATCTGAGGGACAAATTAGTCATTACTGATCCAGTGAAGAGTTATCAACGCGAACAGTCTACGTGGCTACCATCAGGTAAATTAGGATGCTTTAGGTGCCCAAGTTGTATATCTTGTAGACATATGGCACCTAGTGAATTTTTTCATCACCCACAAACTGGCCAAAAAATAAAGATTAAACATCGGATTACTTGTACCACTACACATGTTGTATATATGGTCACCTGTCACTGTGGGTTATCCTATATAGGTAAGAAAGACTTAACTTTGAGAATCCGTATGGATGGTCACAGGTCAGCCATAAGTACGGCATTTAGGGACGGGAAAACCGTAAAACCTGTGGCAAAACATTTTCTAGAGAAGGGCCACAGACTACCCATGTTTAAATTTATAGGTATTGACCATATACCGGAGCCAAGAAGAGGTGGCACCAGATCACAATTGCTCCTCCAAAGAGAGGCATATTGGATCAAAAGGTTGGACACGCTTGTACCTAAGGGCTTGAATGAACAGTGTTCTTTGAGCTGTTTTTTGAATCCTAGATAGAAAGTATCCAATTCTTATCCTGTAAAATTTATACATTGTTGCAGATATTAATATTGGTCTATATCCTTGTAACACATTTTTTTGTATTAACTCGTTGCCTTAATTTACTTTTTGATTATTACTGCTTTTAAATAGGGTTAATCTACTGTGAAGATTAGTGGGTGTGGGGTGTTGCACGAGGGGAGGAGCAAATGTGGGTTATTTAACTGTGTGTACTTTTTTGGCTTATTTGATTTTGAGAAAGGCTCTAGATAGGAGCCGAAACGTTGATTTTTATGCCACTAATTTAATAAAAATTAATTTTAACTAAAAGAAGACCTTGGAGTGCGCTACTACTTTATCGCATATATATATATATATATATATATATATATATATATATATATATATATATATATATATATATATATATATAATATATATATATATATATATATATATATATATATATATATATATAAAAGCTGGAAGAAGTTTATACAATGAATGCTATGTATAAAGGAAAAAGGGGAAACTTGAATATATAAGCTGTAGCAGCAGATAATTGTACAATGCAATATGAAGTATGTTACCTCTGAACTATTTAAAGGAGAACTAAACCGTAAAAATTAATATGGCTAAAAATAGCATATTTCATATAGTGAACTTATTGCACGAGGCTAAAGTTTCAGCTTGTCAATAGCAGCAATGATGCAGGACTTCAAACTTGTCACAGGGGGTCACCATCTTGGAAAGTGTCTGTGACACTCACATGCTCAGTGGGCTCTGATTGGCTGTTGAGAAGCTCAGCTTAGGGCTCGTCACTAATTATCCAGCAGAAAATGAGCTTCCCTGGCTGTAATATAAGCTGATGCTACAGGTTTGCTGATTATTCAATTCTGATGCTAATTGCACTGGTTTCTGTGCTGCCATGTAGTAATTATGTATATTAATTACTAATCAGCCTTATATTGTGACATTTCTATTCTATGTGTACTGTATATTGTGAGTGGGTCCCTAAGCTCAGTAAGTACAGCAGCACAGAGCATGTGCAGTGAATCAGCAGAAAAGAAGATGGGGAGCTACTGGGGCATCTTTGGAGACACAGATCTTTACTGCTAAAGGGCTGTGGTTGCCTTGGGCTGGTACAGAAGCACAAAACATCATGTACAACATTTCTATCAGATACTAAGCAGTTACCGGGTACAGAAGTCACAGTTATAAAAACTGGTCATGCTGGAAGTGTTTAAACTGGAGAGGAGGCACGTAAGAGGGGGATATAAAAATATGTATGAATATAAAGCCATACAATAAACTCTTTATTCATTAGAAGGGGCTTCCAAAAGGCACAAGGGCATTCATGTAAATTAGAAGAAAGGAATTAAGAGTCAGGATAGAACTGAGAAAATTAAGGTTTTTTTACCCTACACTCCTGCCTTACAAGATTTATTTTTATACTTGTTCCTATATATATTGTATATACTGTATATATTAATATATGTACATACATACACACACACACCTCCCAACATTTTGTATAAAGAGTAGGGATGCACCGAATCCAGGATTCGGCCTTTTTCAGCAGGATTAGGCCGAATCCTTCTGCCAGGCTGAACCGGATCCTAATTTGCATATGCAAATTAGGGACGGGGAGGGAAATTGCCTGACTTTTTGTCACAAAACAAGGAAGTAAAAACGTTTTTCCACTTCCCACCCCTAATTTGAATATGCAAATTAGGATTTGGTTCGGTATTCAGCCGAATCTTTCGTGAAGGATTCGGGGGTTCAGCCAAATCCAAAATAGTGGATTCGGTGCATCCCTAATAAAGAGGGACAAAAAGACTTGCAGAGCGGAGCAGCGAGGTGAATTTTTAGCCACGCCCATGTTGTGGCCACACCCCTTAATTACCATGTTCATTTTACAAATTACACGTTTGTGTGGTTTTTATGTGTTATTACAGTTTTGCTAATGAAGGTGAATTGCCCTTAAAGCTGCTAGTCACAGTTTCCCCAAGAGACCTGCTTATCTTAAATTGTTACAATTACCTCTTTGCTTATCTTAAATTGTTACAATTGCTTCTTTGCTTATCTTAAATTGTTACAATTGCTTCTTTGCTTATCTTAAATTGTTATAATTACATCTTTGCTTATCTTAAATTGTTACAATTGCTTCTCTTTGCTGATCTTAAATTGTTACAATTGCTTCTCTTTGCTTATCTTAAATTGTTACAATTACCTCTTTGCTTATCTTAAATTGTTACAATTGCTTCTCTTTGCTTATCTTATACTGTTACAATTGCTTCTCTTTGCTTATCTTAAATTGTTACAATTGCTTCTCTGCTTATCTTAAATTGTTACAATTACCTCTTTGCTTATCTTAAATTGTTACAATTGCTTCTCTTTGCTTATCTTATACTGTTACAATTGCTTCTCTTTGCTTATCTTAAATTGTTACAATTGCTTCTCTGCTTATCTTAAATTGTTACAATTACCTCTTTGCTTATCTTAAATTGTTACAAAAGTGTCTAAGAGCACCTGCCACGTATTCTGAGTATTTTTTTCTGGCTGTTCAGTGCAGGAGACCCAAGAGAAAGTCGAGACATTTCAGTGACGATCCTGGGACTGCAGGTTCAGCTATCAAAATCGGGACTGTCTCGCCAAAAACAGGACAGTAGAGAGGAATGTATACAAACTATTTTGGCACTTTGCAATTTTCATTTAATTTGTTAAAGTTTTAGTGACCACACATACATACCTTTACAACAAGCTTGTTAGTCATGGCAAAAATATGTCCAAACTCAAGACCTGCAAGAGATTACATTGAAAGAGATTAAAGGGTTAAAGTAGCAAAATTACAGTCATTTAATTTAGGTCAGTGCTATAAACAAAAGCCATTAAAGAAGCAATTAAGATGATTTACTTGGAATGACTGAATAAAAGTAAAATCAGGCAATTTAGCACAAGGCACCTAGACATGCCCCAAATCTGCCCAAACCCTTTACACATGTCCAAGTCCAACATGTACCTTTGGGAGGATTGTGAACAGTCCCACAAATACCGGGACCATTGGGAGGAAAGCTAAAATATACTGAATATACTGAATATACTGAATATAATGAATATACTGAATATACTGAATATACTGTAGGCTTTCTGCTGCTTTAGGCAGTTGCTGAAATGCAAATGATCCTTTATTCAAATAAGGTAAAATATGGAAAAAAGGTTGGAAAGATTACAAATGTCTACTTATTGAAACATCATAGTATAGGTATGGGACCTATTATCCAGAATGGTCGGGGCCTGGGGTTTTCCGGATAACAGATCTTTCTGTAGTTTGGATCTTCATACCTTAAATCTACTAGAAAATCGTGTAAACACTAGGGGGCAGATTTATAAAAGGTCGAGGTGAATTTTCGAAGTTAAAAACGTCGAATTTCGAGCTATTTTTTGTGTACTTCAACTAGGGAATAGTCCAAATTTGATTTGAATTTGAAAAAAAACTTTGAAATTCGAACATCGAAATTTATCATGTACTGTCTCTTTAAAACTTCGACCATTCGCCATCTAAATCCTGATGAAGTGCTGTTTTAGCCTATTGGGGGACCTCCTAGAACCTATTTGGAGTCAATTGGTTGACTTTCAAAAAAATCCAAGTTTTTTTAGGGAAAAACGTTGAATCAAATTCGATAAACTGACCTATTCGGCCAAAAAAAAAAAAAACCGACTTAATTTCTAGTTGCTCTTTTTGAATTCGAATTTCGACGTTTTTTCAATTCAAAAATCAACCCTTGCTTTATCAAGGGCCGAATTTTGAATTCATGGGAGTTTGTTAAAACTCCCATAAACGCCCATGAACTTGAAATTTCTAATCGAAATTTCAAAACTCGGGTGAACAGGATCGACCCGAAAATTCAATTCGAGTTTTTTTTCTCCGAAAAAATGTCAGGAAGGCTGCACACAACTCCAAATTGATCCCTGGACTTCTCCCATTGACTAAAACAGCAATTCGGTAGATTTTAGGTGGCAAATAGTCAAATTCGAGCTCTTAAAGGGCCAGAGTATGACAAATCTCGAAAATTTCATTAGAATTTTTTTTTTTTTTTTAAAAAGCCACTTTATTTCACCCTGGCCACTTAATTACTGCATTGAATGGTAATTGCTGTGTTTTATTGAGGCCAGAAGCCAAGAATAAAGCAACGTAAACGCCTACTGTAGTGGGTTTCTTATTCTCATCCTACTCGACCTATTATTGTATATGTGGGTTTGAAGTTGGGTGGATAGACTCTAACACCCAAATGTAATAAAAGGCATTAAGTTTGCCCAGGAGCAGTAACCCATAGCCACCAATAACAGGTTTGCTTTATAAACCAATAAATGCTACCTGCTGATTGGTTGCTATGGGTTACTGCAGCTGGGCAAACTTAGTGCCTTTTATTACATAACCCCCTTAGAGCTTGTTTCTGCGACTGATGCAGAATTTGCAGGCGGTGCAGTGCTAAAATATTCTCATGACCCGGAGAGAAAGAAGATACAGTATATGAAGAGATGGATGTGGGTTCATCCTCTTGAAGGGTTGGTTCACCTTTAAGTTAACTTTTAGTATGCTTTAGAATGGTTGTTTCCAAAAAACTTTTCATTACTTCTTTTTTATAGTACTTCTTTGGAGTCTTTCCAGCTTTCAAATGGGGGTCATTGACCCCGTCTAAAAAACAAATGCTCTGTAAGGCTACAATTGTATTGTTATTGCTACTTTTTATTGCTTATCTTTCTATTCAGGCCTCTCCTGTTCACATTCCAGTCTCTTATTCAAATCAGTTGCTAGGGGAATGTGCTAAAGGTACCAGATTGCTGAAACTGCAGAGCTGCTGAATAAAAAAAATAACTAAAAAAAAATGCAAATAATAAAAAATTAAAACCAATTGTAAATTGTCTCAGAATATCACTCTCTACATCATACTTATAGTTAAAGGGATAATGTCATCGGAAAACATGTCTTTTTCAAAACACATCAGTTAATACTGCTGCTCCAGCAGAATTCTGCACTGAAAGCCATTTCTCAAAAGAGCAAACAGATTTTTTTATATTCAATTTTGAAATCTTACATGGGGCTAGACATATTGTCAACTTCCCAGCTGCCCCAAGTCATGTGACTTGTGCCTGCACTTTAGGAGAGAAATGCTTTCTGGCAGGCTGTCGTTTTTCCTTTTCAATGTAACTGAATAGAACGCAGTGGGACACCAGGCAGCTGTTATCTTGTGTTAGGGAGCTAACTGGTTACCTTCCCATTGTTCTGTTGTTTGGCTGCTGGGGAGGGGGTGATATCACTCCAACTTGCAGTACAGCAGTAAAGAGTGATTGAAGTTTATCAGCGCACAAGTCACATGACTTGGGGCAGCTGGGAAATTGACAATATGTCTAGCCCCATGTCAGATTTCAAAATGAAATATAAAAAAATCTGTTTGCTCTTTTGAGAAATGGATTTCAGTTTAGAATCCTACTGGAACAGCACTATTAACTGATGCAATTTGGAAAAACATTTTTTTCCCATGACAGTATCCCTTTAACTCAAAGGTGAACAACCCCTTTAAGAAGAGGAATGCCGCCTACTTTCAGAAGTCAGTGCCTTTCAATCTTTAAAACTGTCCTAGGTACAGGTATGGGACCCGTTATCTGGAAACCTGTTATCCACAAAACTACGAATAACGGAAAGGCCATCTTGCATAGACTGCATTATAATCAAATAATTCCGATTTTTAAAAAGGATTTCAGTTTTCCTTGCAGTAATGAAAAAATACCTTGTACTTGATCCCAACTAAAGCTGGCCATACACGGAGAGATCCGCTCGTTTCGCGATGTAGCCAAACGAGCGGATCTCTCTCAGATATGAAAAAAGGCACACTGGCACACAAGATGTGAATGCAGGTGAAAACCTTGCAAAATATTTATTACTGGAAGTGCAACATTTCGGGGCAAGCCCCTTTGTCAAGATTTGAGGTTGCCGGTTACCTCTATCACTGAGCACCAAGTGGATTTATTTGCACAGACAGGTGTGCGGGAGCAATCACCAATTTCTCTCTCAGATATGCCCACCTTGAGGTGGGCAATATCGGGCTGCCTAACGAACGGGAACGGGCTGTTGGATTGCTGGACCGCATCAACGAACAGATGTGGCCGCGATCCGACGGGATTTTTAGTCCCATCCAATCGAGATCTGGCCGACTTTCGGACAGATCTCGATCGGGGAAGCCCTTCGGGGGGCCCCATACACGGGCCAATAAGCTGCCGACTCGGTCTGTCGCAGCTTTTATCGGCCCATGTATGGCCACCTTAAAGGAACAGTAACGTCAAAAAATAAAAGTGTTTTAAAGTAATGAAAATATAATGCAGTGTTGCCCTGCACTGGTAAAACTGCTGTGTTTGCTTAAGAAACACTACTATAGTTTATATAAATAAGCTGCTGTGTAGCCATAGGGCAGCTATTCAAATGAGAAAAGGCTCAGGTTACACAGCAGATAGCAGATAAGCTCTGGTGTTATCTGTTATCCACTATTTAACCTGTGCCATATAGTCGTTTTTCAATTTCCACCATTGTTCCACAGCAGCTTGTTTATATGAACTATAGTAGTGTTTCTGAAGCAAACAAATCAGTTTTACCAGTTCGGGGCAACACTACATGATACTTTCATTACTTTAAAGCACTTTCATTTTTGGTGTTACTGTTCCTTTAAAACCATGCTTAGCTCTTTAACTTTTAACAGGGATATTATACAGACCAATTATATATCCCCAAAAAATACAAATGGTTTGCGTGCCCTTTGTTCTCAATATACCCCTAACATATTACTTGTTTACTTATACAGGTATGGGACCTGTCATCCAGAATGCTTGGGACCTGGGTTTTCCAGATAACAGATCTTTCCATAATTTAGTTCTTCATACCTTAAAGGGATACTGTCATGGGAAAAAAAAAATTTTCAAAATGAATCAGTTAATAGTGCTGCTCCAACAGAATTCTGCACTGAAATCCATTTCTCAAAAGAGCAAACAGATTTTTTTATATTCAATTTTGAAATCTGACATGGGGCTAGACATATTGTCAATTTCCCAGCTGGCCCAAGTCATGTGACTTGTGCTCTGATAAACTTCAAACACTGCAAGTTGTAGAGATCTCACCCCTCCCTTTCCCCCCCCCCCGCAGCCAAACAAAAGAACAATGGGAAGGTAACCAGATAGCAGCTCCCTAACACAAGATAACAGCTGCCTGGTAGATCTAAGAATAACACTCAATAGTAAAAACCCATGTCCCACTGAGACACATTCAGTTACATTGAGAAGGAAAAACAGCAGCCTGCCAGAAAGCATTTCTCTCCTAAAGTGCAGGCACAAGTCACATGACTGGGGACAGCTGGGAAATTGACAAAATGTCTAGCCCCATGTCAGATTTTAAAATTGAATATAAAAAAATCTGTTTGCTCTTTTGAGAAATGGATTCCAGTGCAGAATTCTGCTGGAGCAGCACTATTAAGTGATTCATTTTGAAAAAAGTTTTTTTTCCCATGACAGTATCCCTTTAAGTTTAGTAGAAGATTGTGCACATTTATAAAGGGTCAAATTTCGAAGGGTTAATAAACCCTCGAATTCGACCCTCGAATTTAAATTCGATATTCGAAATCGAAGGATTTAGCCCAAATCCTTCGATCAAACGATGTAAAAATCCTTCGAATCGAACGATTTTAAGCGATCGATTGAAGAATTTTTCTTCGATGAAAAATTTTTTAGAAAAGTGCTGGGGAAGATCCCCATAGGCTAACATTGTACCTCGGTAGGTTTTATAGTGGCAAAGTATGAAGTAGAAGTATTTTTTAAAGAGACAGTACTTCGACTATCGAATGGTCAAACGATTTTTACTTTGAATCGTTTGATTCGATCGAATTTGACCCATTCGATGGTCGAATTTTTTTTCATTCGAATCCTTCACTCGAGCTTAGTAAATGTGCCCCTAAATCAAGTATGGATGCTGGGTTTTCATTTGGAGGGGTTGAACTTGATGGACTTTGTCTTTTTTCAACCCAATTTAACTGTGTAACTATGTAACCAAATAAGATGTTTTTTCTTCCAATAAGGATTAATTATATCTTAGTTGGGATCAAGTACAAGCTACTGTTTTATTATTACAAAAGACAAAGGAAATCATTTTTAAAAATTTGGATTATTTGGATGCAGAAAATGTTAAGTTTGGTGATAACTTTTATTTGCTAATTATTTGGATAAAATGGAGTCTATGAGAGACGACCATCCCGTAATTCAGAGCTTTCTGGAGGGGTTTCCAGATAACTGATCCCATACTTGTAGTTCTTTAAATCAGAAAATGCATAGAAGTTCCAAACGATCACACAAAATTTGGGTCCAAACATGCGTTTGTGAGCAGAATATTTTAGAACACTTTGCAGAGAAATGACATGAATCAAAGGAAAATATTATGAAGGGTTCAATGCTCTCCTGATCTCTGTACAGGCAATTGCGCAAAGCAACATCAGACGGGGTCATAAAAAAAATGAAAACAGGTTTTAAAAAATCAGAAGTCTATAAAATTGCACTTGCAACATGCTCATGGGGAAACTGAAGATTTATTACAGCATGAATCAGCAATAATCATCCGGGCTTGGCATCTTCTACTGTTACTTTCACACCTTCCCAAAACTCTTATCCATTGCATTATGTTTAAATGCTCAACAGTAAAAATGCTGAATCTGAGATTTCTGAACGGTAAATAAAACACGCAGAATTTGATGAGCAGAGAGGTGAAAGTTCAGAATATTCTAGGGATGCACCGAATCCAGGATTCGGTTCGGGATTCAGCCAGGATTCGGCCTTTTTCAGCAGGATTCGGATTCGGCCGAATCCTTCTACCCGGCCGAACCGAATCCTAATTTGCATATGCAAATTAGGAGCGGGGAGGGAAAGTGCGTGACTTTTTGTCAGAGAACAAGGAAGTAAAAAATGTTTTCCCCTTCCCGCCACTAATTTGCATATGCAAATTAGGGTTCGGATTCGGTTCGGTATTCGGCCGAATCTTTCACGAAGGATTCGGGGGTTCGCCGAATCCAAAAAAGTGGATTCGGTGCATCCCTATAATATTCTGAGATACAGGTTGGTACACAATTACTGAGATCTGGAAACATTAATCAACATCTGACATTGCTGCTAATAATACATGACAGATAAGTACATCTAATAATGTAAATAAAGTATCAACCTAAAAACATTTTTTAAATCGATTATCTGTATAATGTGTGATGCCAGACTCGGTACTGAGAAAATGCCTCATAATCAAGACATCTATCCCTGTACAAAGAGAACAGCATAAACATTGCTTTTCTACAGCTAGACATCATTATTCAAAGGAGAACTAAAGCCTAACTAAAGAAGTAGGTAGAAATGTTGTACATGATGTTTTGTGCTTCTGTACCAGCCCAAGGCAACCACAGCCCTTTAGCAGTAAAGATCTGTGTCTCCAAAGATGCCCCAATAGCTCCCCATCTTCTTTTCTGCTGATTCACTGCACATGCTCTGTGCTGCTGTCACTTACTGAGCTTAGGGAGCCACTCACAATATACAGTACACATAGAATAGAAATGTCACAATATAAGGCTGATTAGTAATTAATACACATAATTACTACATGGCAGCACAGAAACCAGTGCAATTAGCATCAGAATTTAATAATCAGCAAACCTGTAGCATCAGCTTATATTACAGCCAGGGAAGCTCATTCTCTGCTGGATAATTAGTGACGACTTTAAAAGGGGACCTGTTATAGTTCCAGATTATTTTCTGTTGTGTTTGTCAAGCAAAATAAACTTCACTTATACTGAATAAATTATTTATATCTTGTTTCCTTCAGTCTTGGAATTACACAATCACATAATTTTGTGGACATTGTTATTAAAGCGAGCTTTGCATTGTGCCAACGTTTTGTTTATGTGCCACAATTAGGGTTGCCCTTTGGCCGGTATTTTAACGCCATGGCCGGTTAAAATTATGGTTGTTCCCCATGTTATTAATAGGGAAAAAAGATAATTATACAGAAAGGCCGGTATTTTATTCTGGGAAAGGTGGCAACCCTAGCCACAATGGAGGAACTGATGCATAGGCAATAACTACACAATTATAGACAGTGAGGAGGGAGGGGGAATATGACGAGGGAAGTGACATGTTGGAAGTGATGAATGGATTTGGAAAGTGAAAGTAATTGTCTGCCCCACCTCTTAGGCATAGAGATAGGGCAGGCAATATATGATTGACAGGTGCGCTTTTTAAATATCTTTATAATTGTATGGATGTGTCATTAAAAGAATTTGGGTTTCCCGTTTACTTTGAAAGGGACTTTCATTATACAGCTTTTTATGTCTGGGTGATAGGTCCCCTTTAAGCTTAGCTTTTCGATAGTTGCTGAAAGCCCACTGAGCATGTGCGTGTCACAGACACTCCTAACAAAATCTCAAACTCCTGTTACAACTGTGAAGGCATCAATCATTACTACTATTACTAGAGATGCTGAAACTTTAGGTTGGTTCAATAAGCTCAGTATATAAAACATGGTATTTCTATCCATATTCATTTTAAGTGTTTAGTTCTCCTTTAAACTAGCGTTTGAAATGCATAAGTCCATGTCAACTCACACACACACACACGTGTTATGTCAGTTAAGATTCCAACTAGTGAGTCCTGCATTCAGAATTTCTGTATTTGCTGACAATACTCTGCGTTACAAAATATTGGAACTCTTTATGCTGAGAAAAATGAGTCATAAAATACTGGGGTTGCTGCAGCACACTGCTGGGGTACACTGGGTCATGAAGTACTGCAGCCATATTCTCAGCCAAGTTTCCAAATAAAAAACTCGCTTTTAAGTGCACCAATGGGTGTGGCCTTATGGGACTGCAATTTTTTGGTGTGTTGCATACCTTTGTTTCCATCATTTAGCTCATTTTAACCTCTAAGAAAAATATTTTTTTACATTGTATTTGCTAAAATGAAAAATCTCCTGTGGCAAAGCACTTGCGGCGCTTCGATTTCCAAAGTCGCCGAAATCAAAGCACCGTGAGTGCCATTGCACTGGCGTTTTCTCATTTTAGCAGGGGGAAGGCCGTTCAGGGAGATTGTCGCCACGAAGAAGAGGCAATTAGTCGCCAGGCGACTAAATCTCCCCAAATATGCCAGTGTGCCTCTGCCCTAAGGGTGAAAACACATAGAGCTACTAGTAGCAGCTACTTGTCACGGCTACAAAACACCAGAAAATACCCTGCCAGGCCCGGACTGGCAATCTGTGGGTTCTGGCAAATGCCAGAGGGGCTGCTGTATGGTTCCATAGAAAGTTACCATATAGTGGGCTGGTAGGGGGCTGTTTGGGCCTCTGTGTACTTGGAATGGCAGGGCCTATTTTGACTCCCAGTCCAGGCCTGTAACCCTGCCATAGACAATACCTCTTTTTGCAGGCTGTGGGTCAATGGCCCTTCCCCATGAGCTTACTATGCCTCACTAACTCAGTTTGCATTTACAGAAACGTTTGCTCTACCCAGAGATGTTACCAAGGGCATTTTTCTGCAAATGCAGAGCATCACAGCAGGGTTGGTAGCCACCATAACTGAATTATATCCACAGACCAGGCTCCCAGATGGAGAGTGCAGTTCAGAAGGGTGCACACCTGACCAGGTTGGTTTCATTGCACATACTTCAAAAGCAGTCACACAAATTCTGATGAAAGGCCACACTGATCTGCTTCAGTACATGTGCTCATTTGCTAAATGTTTTCATGGCATCTGAGTAGCTGGGAATCCTTTAGTAATCTGCCTGCAGCACCCAAAGAACCCCTGCTGTAGAGTCCTGCGCAGAACCAATTTGTTAAACCCGAACATGACCCGCAACCTGCATACTTATCCGCTTGAAACCGCTACCCGACCCGCAAGTACCTTATTCGCAAGCCGATCCGCTGACCAAGAAACAGGAAGTGCTGTCATTGTATTCCGGAAGTGACATCATTAGAAGTAGGCGTGATCAGAAAAAAACGAGTAAAACTCACTATTGAGAAGACCCGCTGAACCGCCAACCCACGTCTATATATTTAGCAGCGCTATAGTTTGCAATTCAACAATATGGTTGCTAGGGTCCAAATTCCCCTAGCAACCATGCACTGATTTGAATAAGAGACTGGAATAGGAATAGGAGAGGACTGAATAGAAAGATGAGTAATAAAAATAAGCAATAACAATAAGTGTGTAGCCTTATAGAGCATTTGGTTTTTTTTTTAGATGGGGTCAGCGACCCCCAGGTGAAAGCTGGAAAGAGTCAGAAGGCAAATAATTAAAAAAAAATTGAAAAAATAAATAATGAAGGCCTATTGAGAAGTTTCTTAGAATTGGTCATTGTATAACATATTAAAAGTTAACTTACATATACACAGCATACCTCCCAACTGTCCCTTTTTTGGAGGGACAGTCCCTCTTTTTACAGCTCAACCCGCAGTCCCTCATTTGTACTGGAAAGTCCCTCTTTTCTCTGCACTGAACAGCCAGAAAAAGAAACAAAGTTTCTCACTTAATTGGCATTTAGCAGAGAGCCCAGAACAGCTAACAGGTGCAAATAAGATACTTTGTAACAATTTTGAGACACAAAAACACAGTTTAGATAAGGAGAAATATTTTCAAACTTTCATATCCTGCCAAATTTTGTAAAACAAACATGGTAATTAGGGGGTGTGGCCACAGAAAGGGGTGTGGTCAAAAAATTGCTGCGCTACATGCGGGAAAAATTTTTTTGTCCCTCTTTTTATTTCCAAAATGTTGGGAGGTATGACGCAGGGCTGCTGGGAGTTGCAGTTATACAGGAGAGGACTCAGTCATTGCCTTCTCTTGAGTTCAGACATTAATAGACAATAATTCTCAGCCTTTACCTTTGCCTCACATCCCTCGCTTGACTACAGTAGAATATCCCCTACAGTCCCGCCACGAGCAGGAGCAGCAAACACCACAGGAAGAACCCGCGCTAATGACTGAAGGCAAATAAATGTATGGGCAACGCTTTCCCAAATCAATGATGGCTGCTACGGTGGCCAGAAGGAGGCAAAGATCCTTGTAATGAACGACGATTGTTTTTATATGCACAGATAGACACAGCTCTTGAGGTAAACATAAAGGGCCTGTTTTTCGCTCCTATCGCAACGCAACCGGGGGCCTCAGACTGGATCTTCTACACACGGGAATCACAGACAATTTCTCACCCAGCGCGTCAGCGTTTCCATGGTAACTTCAAAGCGCCTGCTCTTACAGAGATTTATCCCTAATGGGCTTGAGAGGTGACGCGCAAAAACAATACGTGACGCACCATTATGTCAAAGAGCAACTATAGACGTTTAATCAGATATTGGCTCATTCCTAGAGTCGCGGTACTAATTTTCACAAAAGTGTAACTCTCCGCATAGCGGCAAATACCGCGTGACGTCATCAGACCGCGCCTCAGTGAGAGACTCCGCTACCGGCAAGCTGTGATGACCTTTTGTCCTAGTCTGGGTCATTCCTTATCCTGATTGGTGCTATAAAGAGGTGAGTGTTCGCTATTATTTGTGGGGTTTTCTTGTGTGTTGTAGTTGCGCTTGAGCTACAGCTTGAGGTACAGCTTGCGGTGCCTTCATGCTGGGACCGTGCGTGGCTTAGTCAGTGTCTCGGGTCTGGGGCGAATGAATAGTTGTAATGTGGGAATATACAAATCAATATACTTTACTTCTCTGCTATCATATGCCTGTGTGAATGGCGCACTGCTGCCATGAATGTATCAGGACCGTTGCCATCTTTTCTGGGGGAAAAAAGCTTCATTCTTATTGGGCAATTCCAGCCTATTCATCATTATTATTATTATTATTATTATTATTAAAGGAAAACTATACCCCAAAACAATGTAGGTCTCTATAAAAATATATTATGAACAAGCTCATATATAAATCCCTGCTTCATGTAAATAAACCATTTTCACAATAATACACTTTTTTTTAGTAGTATGTGCCATTGGGTAATCATAAATACAAAACTGCCATTTAAAAAAAAATAAGGGCCGGCCCCTGGAATCATAGGATTCACGGTGCACACAAACAAACCATACATGTTAGGTCACATGAGCCAATTTACATACAGTTCTGTCTTTTGCTTTCACACTTCTTACTGTTACAGTTAGAGCTGCAGTATTTCTGGTCAGGTGATCAAATCATGTTACAGTTAGAGCTGCAGTATTTTTGGTCAGGTGATTTCTTCCTGTTACAGTTAGAGCTGCATTATTTCTGGTCATGTTATCTCTTCCTGTTACAGTTAGAGCTGCAGTATTTTTGGTCAGATGATTTCTTCCTGTTACAGTTAGAGCTGCATTATTTCTGGTCATGTTATCTCTTCCTGTTACAGTTAGAGCTGCAGTATTTCTGGTCAGGTGATCTCTTCCTGTTACAGTTAGAGCTGCAGTATTTCTGGTCAGGTGATCTCTTCCTGTTACAGTTAGAGCTGCAGTATTTCTGGTCAGGTGATCTCTTCCTGTTACAGTTAGAGCTGCAGTATTTCTGGTCAGGTGATCTCTTCCTGTTACAGTTAGAGATGCAGTATTTCTGGCCAGGTGATCTCTTCCTGTTACAGTTAGAGCTGTAGTATTTCTGGTCAGGTGATCACTTCCTGTTACAGTTAGAGCTGCAGTATTTCTGGTCAGGTGATCTCTTCCTGTTACAGTTAGAGCTGCAGTATTTGTGGTCAGGTGATCACATCATGTTAAAGTTAGAGCTGCAGTATTTCTGGTCAGGTGATCTCTTCCTGTTACAGTTAGAGCTGCAGTATTTCTGGTCAGGTGATCTCTGAGGCAGCACACAGACCATCATGAAATGGGGGTTCAAAGCAAGAGAAGTAAAAGGGCAATATTTACTTAAATATACATACCGGTTTGGTAAGATTCTTTAATGTGCCACTTAAAGGATAAGGAAAGGTTAAAAGTAGGGATGCACCAAATCCAGGATTCGGTTCGGGATTCGGTCTTTTTCAGCAGGATTCGGATTCAGCCGAATCCTTCTGCCTGGCCAAACTGAATCTGAATACTAATTTGCATATGCAACTTAGGGGCAGGAGGGAAATCGCCTGACTTCTTGTCACAAAACAAGGAAGTAAAAAATGTTTTCCCCTTCCCACCATATGCAAATTAGGATTCAGTTCGGTATTCGGTCGAATCTTTCACAAAGGATTTGGGAGTTCGGCCGAATCCAAAATAGTGGATTCGGTGCATCCCTAGTTAAAAGTAAGTAAGCTTTATTAGAAAGGTCTATATAAATACACCAGTAAACCCTCAAAGTAATGCTGCTCAGAGTCCTCTGTAAAAAGAAACAGCACATTTCTTTCCTTCTATTGTGTACTCATGGGCTTCTGTATCAGACTTCCTGTTTTCAGCTTAAACCTCCAGGGCTAGGGCTTGAGCATGCTCAGTTTGCTCCTCTGTCCCTCTTCCTTTCCCCCCCCCTCCTCTCTTCCCTGCTGTAATCTGAGCCCAGAGCTATGAGTGAGCAAGGAGAGACTCAGGCAGGAAGTGATGTTACACCAAGCTAATATGGCAGCTGCTGTCCTAAACAACCAGAGAGAGCTTCTAGAGCTGATTACTCAGGTATGGTAAAGCATTCTGCAGAATAAATATAGTGTTATAGCTTGCAGTATTGTGGCAAATCTATTGGCAATAAACTGCTACGGTAGCTTTCCTTCTCCTTTAATAAACTATTTGTTGCTCAAGTATGAATTTTGGGGGTAAAGTTTTCCTTTAACATTCATTTATATAGCACCAACATATTTCGCAGCGCTGTAAAGTAAATGTGTTTATACAACTAAGTCAATGAAGTGACATACATCACAACCAATACCGGTACAAAAGGTGAGTTTTGAATGAAGTGATTGTGTTAAAAAAGGCTTTAGTTCCTCACATTTTTATGCAATCTTTTTGTTCAACCCACTGAATTAAAGCTGAAAGTCTGCAGTTCAACTGCATTTGAGTTGTTTTCATTTAAAATTCATTGTGGTACAGAACCAAAATTAGAAAAAAGTCTTCGCTGTCCAAATATTTATGGACCTAATTGTATGCTCTTCATCCAGTCAGCAAGCATACCTGATTGGCCAGTGTATTTACCATTCTAGGACTACATAGTAAAGTAAAAGCCAAGTATTGGGGGCGGGGGGTTAGTGACCTTGACAACCAGATGTTGTTTGCATTTGCAGGCTGGAAAATGGGGCACGGTAGTAGCACCAATCAGGTCCGTCAACATAAAGGGGCACATTTACCTAGGGTTGAACATCGAGGGTTAATTAACCCTCGATATTCGACCGTTAAAGTAAAATCCTTCGACTTCGAATATCAAAGCCGAAGGATTTACCGCTATTCCTACGATCGAAGGAATAATCGAACGATTAAATCCTTCGAATCGAATGATTCGAAGGATTTTAATCCATCAAACGAAGGATATTCCTTCGATCAGAAAATTGTTGGGAAGCCTATGGGGACCTTCCCCGTAGGCTAACATTGGCCTCGGTAGGTTTTAGGTGGCGAACTAGGGGGTCGAAGAATTTTTTAAAGAGACAGTACTTCGACTGTCGAATAGTCGAACGATTTTTAGTTCGAAACGTTCAATTCGAAGGTCAAAGTAGCCAAAAAAAAACATTCGAAAAACAAACTATTTTTCCTCTATTCCTTCACTCGAGCTAAGTAAATGGGCCCCAAAGAGTAAAAGTTAATTCCACTGTCAATTTCACCTTTAAGGCGGTTCTAAAACTATAGATATTGTTGTTAAATACAAGGAATGACTGAAACAGACATCCTGGTACAATGAATTTTCATGTATAATGAATGTGACAACATGGATAGAAGAGCAGTGTTACTGAAGCACAAGAGTAAAGAACCGAGAGAGTAGTGGTTGTGCCCATGAAACATGCATGCATTCTGCCTGCTGATTTGACCTACTTATAAAGCACGTCATTTCGTTTTTTTATGAGATATATATTTCCTCTCTTTGTTTTTATTCGAATGTCTTTCTTTTATTTAGATCTGAGGTATGGGACTAGGAAACCTATGGAAGAACTACAAAGTTCTAATTGTTATGGGAACAGGTCTTGGACTTGTACATTGGGGATGGTTTTATATTAAGTCAAACCCAACTTTCCAGCCTGCAAAAGAAGTTACTCTAGACCCAGAACCTGCCGTAATGGAAAAAAACACAGGGAAAAAGGCCAAATAACGCCCCACTTTACTCAATCTAGGTATGTTTTCACAATGGTCTGTTAAAGATTCATCAAAATACCTGTAACAGAAAGGGAAGCTTTACAATGCCCTAACCCTGTTGAGATTTGTTAGAGCAAAAGGAAAATGGTGTCCTGGCTGTTAAGAAACATAAACAGTGGTGTGCAAAACTATTTGCCCCCTTCCTGATTTTTTATTCTTTTGCATGTTTGTCACACTTAAATGTTTCTGCTCATCAAAAACCGTTAACTATTAGTCAAAGATAACATAATTGAACACAAAATGCAGTTTTTAAATGAAGGTTTACGTTATTAAGGGAGAAAAAAAACTCCAAATCTACATGGGCCTGTGTGAAAAAGTGACTGCCCCCCTTGTTAAAAAATAACTTAACTGTGGTTTATCACACCTGAGTTCAATTTCAAAGGTTATAAAGCCATTTCTAAAGCGTTGGGACTCCAGCGAACCACAGTGAGAGCCATTATCCACAAATGGCAAAAACATGGAACAGTGGTGAACCTTCCCAGGAGTGGCCGGCCGACCAAAATGACCCCAAGAGCGCAGAGACAACTCATCCGAGAGGCCACAAAAGACCCCAGGACAACATCTAAAGAACTGCAGGCCTCACTTGCCTCAATTAAGGTCAGTGTTCACGACTCCACCATAAGAAAGAGACTGGGCAAAAACGGCCTGCATGGCAGATTTCCAAGGCGCAAACCACTTTTAAGCAAAAAGAACATTAAGGCTCGTCTCAATTTTGCTAAAAAACATCTCAATGATTGCCAAGACTTTTGGGAAAATACCTAGTGGACCGACGAGACAAAAGTTGAACTTTTTGGAAGGTGCGCGTCCCGTTACATCTGGCGTAAAAGTAATACAGCATTTCAGAAAAAGAACATCATACCAACAGTAAAATATGGTGGTGGTAGTGTGATGGTCTGGGCTTGTTTTGCTGCTTCAGGACCTGGAAGACTTGCTGTGATAGATGGAACCATGAATTCTACTGTCTACCAAAAAATCCTGAAGGAGAATGTCCGGCCATCTGTTCGTCAACTCAAGCTGAAGCGATCTTGGGTGCTGCAGCAGGACAATGAGCCAAAACACACCAGCAAATCCACCTCTGAATGGCTGAAGAAAAACAAAATGAAGACTTTGGAGTGGCCTAGTCAAAGTCCTGACCTGAATCCTATTGAGATGTTGTGGCATGACCTTAAAAAGGCGGTTCATGCTAGAAAACCATCAAATAAAGCTGAATTACAACAATTCTGCAAAGATGAGTGGGCCAAAATTCCTCCAGAGCGCTGTAAAAGACTCGTTGCAAGTTATCGCAAACGCTTGATTGCAGTTATTGCTGCTAAGGGGGGCCCAACCAGTTATTAGGTTCAGGGGGCAATTACTTTTTCACACATGAAAATGTAGATTTGGATTTCTTTTCTCCCTAAATAATAAAAACCCTCATTTAAAAACTGCATTTTGTGTTTACTTGTGTTATCTTATACTAATAGTTAAATGTGTTTGATGATCAGAAACATTTTGTGTGACAAACATGCAAAAGAATAAGAAATCAGGAAGGGGGCAAATAGTTTTGCACACCACTGTAGTTGTACTAGGGCAGTGATCCCCAACCAGTAGCTTGTGAGCAACATGTTGCTCTCCAACCCCTTGGATGTTGCTCCCAGTGGCTTCAAAGCAGGTGTTTATTTTTGAATTCCGGCCATGGAGGCAAGTTTTGGTTGTATAAAAACCAGATGTACTGACAAACAGAGTCTCCTGTAGGCTGTCAGTCCACATAGGGGCTACCAATAGCCAATCACAACGCTTATTTGTCACCCCCAGGAATATTTTTTCCTGCTTGTGTTGCTCCCCAACTCTTTTGACATCTGAATGTTGCTCACAGGTTAAAAAGGGTTGGGGAGCGCAGAATACTACAAAATTCTGATACTAGAACTTACCCCTATACTTGCAGTTAATTTTAACACTGTTTTACAAGGATCGCCACTGTGGAATGAAGCGAATGAAGCTAGGATCATTCTCATTCCAAAGGAGGGAAAAGATCCTACCCTTCCTTCCTCATATAGACCAATTTCGCTATTAAACCAGGACTTAAAATTACTGACTAAAATCATGGCAGACAGACTACAAACTATTCTCCCACACATACTTACCGCGCATCAGGTTGGGTTCCTTAAACAACGAAATCCAGTACAAGCCATACGAATGGCAATTGCAGCCATCTATCAATGTAACCTGGAAAAGAGAAATCACGGCATGTTAATTAATCTAGATTCGGATAAAGCATTTGATAGAATAACACATACACACATTAGAAGACTTCTCAAATTTCAACACTTTGGCATTCAAATGTTAAATCTATTTAAAACATTATACACCCATTCTTATACCCACGTTACTGCAAATGGGCTCAACTCCTCTAGATTTTTGATTCAAAGAGGTACTAGACAGGGTTGTCCTCTCTCGCCCTTGCTCTTTAACATCGCGTTAGATCCCCTGTTGCGACATCTACTGCTTAATGATACCTTTAAAGGTATAACATTAGGTACGCAAAGACTTAAATTGATAGCATATGCGGACGACATTCTCCTCTTTTTGAATAAGCCAAAAATTGAATTACCTACGATTCTGCAAACAATCGAGACCTTTGGCTCAATAGCAGGATTCAAAATTAATCTAGGAAAATCGGAAGCCTTACGCTTACAACACACTACCCCAACAGATTGGACCAACCCTTTTCCCTTTAATAAAGCCAGGACACATATCAAATTTCTTGGAATTCAATTGCCAAAATCCCACCACGACATATACAACATGAACATTAGGCACACCATTGACCACGTAGAACAAGAAACTAGGAAATGGATAAACACTAATTTGTCATTCATGGGCAGAATTTATTTAATAAAAATGGTGATTTTTCCCAAACTCCTTTACAAAATCCAAATGTTACCTTACCGTATAACACCGACGGATATAAAACGAATACAACACATTTTCAGGACTTTCATATGGAATAAAAGACGGCCTAGAATCAACATTTTCAAACTCCAACAACAAAAACAAGACGGGGGACTTAACCTCCCAAACGTTGTAGAATATAATGAGGCAGCTCTCTTACGATTCGTGGGAGACTGGATTCACCATAGGAATGTCTATACCACGATATCCATTGATGAAATACTGTCAGAAGGCTCCTCTCTTAATTCTCTTTTACATACACCACTAAAAGACATTCCTAAAAACATGCAAGATAACCCACTTTTCATCCACACCTATAAAACTTACTATCCGCAAAAAAACGAATATATCTTCTTTTAACTCAATGCACCTCACTTGGATCAGAAATAAAAATTTCACTCCAGGTCTAAATTCTACCATATTTAACTTATGGCAAACACAGGGCTTGCAGAATATCAAAGATTTAATTACAGACAAGTTCACCTTACAGCCAATGGCGGACTTAATACAGAAGTACCCGTTTTTACAGCTCCACCAATTTCAGTTACTACAGTTGACTCATTTTACTTCGCAATACTTGGCCAAACTTACTGACAAAGATAAAAACAACCCGATAGATTTCTTATGGCTTAGGAGGGACACCATAAAATCAACATCCCAAATCCACAGACAAATCAGATCTACGTTAGACATACACAAGTCCAATCTCCAGAAGTGGGCCACAATAATCCCAGAAGCAGATAATGCAGACATTCTTCAACTTCATGCACGAGTTATGAAGAAGTTACCAGCCAGCACTTACCAGGAGATGGCTCTACAAACACTACATCAGACCTATCTCACCCCCCTAAAAAGATATCATATTGGCACAATACTTTCAGATAAGTGCCTAAAATGTGGTGAAGCCAGAGCAGACTTAATTCATTGTTTATGGTCATGCCCACGTATTCAAGAATTCTGGGGGGAGGTCGCCAACTATTGGAACAATGTCTCTGGGAAAATAATGTTACCTACAGCAACATGGGCTATATTCAGTAAATCTCCTTCTGATACCAACATTTCCAAACCAGAAAAAGCTTTGGCTGAACGCTTAGCAGCGGCAGCTAGAAAAGCGATACTCCACAAATGGCTATCGCAATCCTCTCCACCTATATCTTTGGTGTTACAAAAATTACAACACATCTTTCATATGGACTGGGTGGAGACTTTGACAGACAAAGAAAAACATACAACAAAGTTCATTGACACCTGGTCCACCTATATTAACACATTACCGCACACCACCAGACAATTAACCATACAAATATTTCAATACACTACATGGTATGAATCAGAATTACTACGTGGAGCTGTACCTGTCCAGGAGGCGGACCAATTGCTGTTGAACACCACAATCTCACAGACCACTATGGAGGCCCCCAGGAGTCACTACCTTAATAGATTGCTACTGAATCAAGGTACCTGTGAATGAAAATTAACAATTTAATACCATTACCTACAGAGTTTTAGTTGATACAGGTTGTCTATAAAGCTCAACTCTAGAGATGGAGATATTTTGTAATTTTGTAATGGTCACCTTGACAGGGTGCTGATATGTTAATTACTATCTTGAGTTCATATTCACTTGACTTGTTCTGACGATTATTTGTTATTTTATTTTTTTGCTTTCTGTATAACCTGTGTACATAATCATCAAGTACAACAGAAATAAAAACATTATTGAAAAAAAAAAAAAGGGTTGGGGACCCCTGTACTAGGGTATTCATATTTTTAGGAAAATCATTTTCCTTATTAAATGCATATCAACTTCTTGATTACTGTATTTTATGTGCAAATGTGGGAAACTGGAATGGTTTCAGTGCTTATTTTACCTGCTATTAAAATATTTCTAATAAGCTCTCTATGTCTGAAAATAAAAAGTAAAATTGCATGCGAATGAAGAATCCATAGTTAGCATGCATAACCCATTACTGTCTCCTTTCTCTTCCCATTTATTTCAGCTAAAGCCTTGCTAGCCCGTACATTCATTTGTTCATTCAAGGAGAATGATCAAAAAACAGACATGGTTACGGAAGAACTGGATGTGGGTGGCTGGTATATCTTTTTTAGGCATTCATTTTGGAACGTACTTTATTCAGAAGCTGGCAAAACAATCTGCAAAGTCAACGTTACAGCTGAAAGAGTCCAAAAACAATCACTAACTCAACTGGCTACTTCACTTCCATCCGGCAAAACATTCCAGCACACGATTGGTGGTGGGGTTTATGTTTTGTCATTGGGCAGATGTGATCTCAGGTGTGGGATGTTCCTTTTATAGATATCAGATAATATGAATAAAAAATGTATCTATAATTACAGACTGTATTTATTGTCCTGCAATTAAATCCTTATTTAACTCGGGCGACTTAGGAGTGTGTGTCTGCCCTATAGAAAAAGAAAAGGCTAAAAGTAAGTAAGCGTTATCAGAAAGGTCTCTATAAATACACCAGTAAACCCTCAAAGTAATGTTGCCAAAAGTCCTCTGTCAAAAGAAACAGCACATTACTTTCCGTCTATTGTGTACTCATGGGCTTCTGTATCAGACTTCCTGTTTTCAGATTAAACCTCCAGGGCTTGGGCTTGAGCATGCTCAGTTTGCTCCTCCCTCTACTCCCTGCTGTAAACTGAGCCCAGAGCTATGAGTGAGCAGGGAGAGACTCAGGCAGGAAGTGATGTAACAAGCTAATATGGCAGCTCCTATCCTAAACAAACAGGGACAGTGTCTAGAGCTGATTACTCAGGGATGGAAAAGCATTTTTAAGAATAAAAATATTGTTATAATTTGCACTATTGTGACTAATATATTGGCAATAAACTGCCTTGGTAGCTTTCCTTCTCCTTTAATACATTTTGTGGTTTCTAACAAGCCAGTAGACTATATCAGCACATTAATTCTTAAAGCCTTTATCTGTACCATTCCTGATAAGCCAGGGCCCAATATTTTTTTTTAGGGAAAAATGTTGTTGTACCCATTGAAGGTTGCAGTGTATTGGAATGTTCAGTGGTGTCTGGCCTTCTCATTGAAATGCCTAAGTTTTGTTAGAGCAGTTCTGTACCTTCCAGTGGATTCCCATCTACAGAAAGTAAGCTCGCCTTGTTTTCCATCTCACTATCTAGAGACTTTGGTGATACAGGAGAAGGTGCATTGAACATACTCAGTGGTGTTGACATGAAAAGTGTTATGCTGGAGCAGCTATTGGTCCTTGGGGAAAAAAAATGAGTGGATGACCGTGTCAAAATTCTGTTGTGCCAAAAAAGTATCGGAGAGATAGATCAGATCAGAATGTAGTTAACTATATTTTAAAGGGCAATTATTTTAGCTTTATCTCATGAAAATAAAAACTTCACAACTCAACTCTTTAATAGTGTTAAAATCAGACCCCACTTCTGTGACTGCTGATTTGTGTATCTATTTGTGCCTGTAATTTACCCAATTAGACGGTCAGCTCCTTCGTCTGGTGTCTCTTAGCATATGATCCCTGAATATATTATTAATGTGTGACAGTACAGTGCTGGGTATACCAGTAGCACTACATACTGTAATAATGATCCAAATAAACACAGAATGATGAGGGGAATTCAGTTCCCACCCCTGGGGGAGGGCATGTGTTTTCTTGTGTTGCTCAGAACGAGTTTGTCACGGGATGTCAGGGGAATGTTCTGGGCCGCTGTGATTTTAGGCACACGTCCAAGCTGCCTTCAGGCCAGACAAACAGGGGGAGTCTCGGGTTAATTATAGAGCAACTCCGTCTCCTGATATTACCTCTGGCTCCAGTACTATCAATGGCAGCTGAATCCCACTACCCCTCCTTACAGTCTGAGTCCTGATTGGCTGACTGGGGGTGTTCTTGTCTCCCCCAACACACAGCCCTCACTTCTGATTGGTTGCCTGGGGGGATGTGGTTCTTAGTATACACTGTGAACATGTGCAGCTGCTCTTGGTGCCATTGGCCAATGTGTGAGGCTATTCAAGCTGTGATTGGTCAGTGTGTCAGGCTGTCAGTGATGTAATTGGTTGGCAACTCAAATCTGCAGTTGGCTGTGTGTCAGTCTGTGTGGGTGCCATGCATGGAGGGTGTGTGTTGTGTGGGTGCAGGGATTGGGCAGTGCGTATGTGTATAAGTGTGAGTGCTGACACTGCATTCACCCATTCTGCAATACACTCAGCTGTTGTTTGTGGTGCTGAAACAGAGACTGACCCCTGTGATTGTGGCCCTAGAGTCCCAGTTGTGTAGCTGTAACAGTCCTGTAGGATGGTGGACAGTGTGTATCGTACCCGTTCCCTTGGAGTGGGGGCCGAGGGGCTGCCAGATCAGTATGCAGATGGCCGGGCTGCCCGCGTGTGGCATCTTTATATTGGAGATAAGAGGAGCCGTACAGATGAATACCGCAGCTGGATCTTGTTGTTACTGCAGGAGCACAACTGTCAGACGGTGCTGGATGTGGCATGTGGAACAGGGTGAGCACATCAGAGGGGCTGCTTTATGCCCACCATTATATTCCTACCTCCATCAGTCTCCATCCATGTGACCCTATAAGCTGAGATCATAGGTGGAGACTAATGAATGTTTATGGTATATATTATATAGAAGTAGTATAGAGTCTCCAGTGGAAAGGCTTATGTTGGTGGTCTCCCCGTACAAAAGAGTTCCCTTCCTCCCTTGGGCCATAGAGGCTGAGCCAGTGGATTCCTGTGACATTGCAGTCAGGGGCCCCCAAATGTTTAGTCATTGTGGCGGGACCTAGAACCCATTCAGGTGAGGCTCTGTGTGCTTTCAGGACAATAGTTACTCCCACCCAAAAACATCTTCTGTGTCCAGCAAATTCCTTGTGTCTGTGGGTATAGCAGAAATTTTTAACTCACCTCATATACAGTAGGACCAGATGAAATCTAAGCCATGTTCTTCTCCCAGCATTTCCTATCATTAAGGATGCACCGAATCCACTATTTTGCAAATTAGGGGTGGAAAGGGGAAAACATTTTTTACTTCCTTGTTTTGTGACTAAAAGTCAAGCGATTTCCCTCCCTGCCCCCAATTTGCATATGCAAATTCAATTCGGCCGGGCAGAAGGATTCGGCCGAATCTGAATTCTGCTGAAAAAGCCCAAATCTTGGCCTAATCTTAAACCGAATCCTGGATTCCATGCATCCCTTCCTATCACACTCACATGATTCCTTGCACCACTTGCATAAATACAATTATTTTTAATTCTTGTAAGAGTCTCTCCAAGGGAAGCAAGAAAACCTCTCCCAAGCCGTTATCTTCCATAACAAGGTCACATTTCTGGTGGAATGAGCCGTATCTCATATTGTGTCTGCAGAGAATGGCAGCTCCCACCAGTATTCCAATGGATCTGGCACCAGAGTGGGCACTAGGGAAACAAACAGGAGAATGCTGGGGGTTCTGGTACAGGATAATGGATGTTTGTGCTGGAGGTTCTGGTATAGGAAAATGGACGGTTGTGCTGGGGGTTCCGGTACAGGATAATGGATGGTTATGCTGGGGGTTCCGGTACAGGATAATGGATGGTTATGCTGGGGGTTCCGGTACAGGATAATGGATGGTTATGCTGGGGGTAACGTAATGTCAAGAGAACCAGCACTCCCATATGTAAGATATTCTCATTTATTTCCGTTGCACGATGTTCAACGTTTCGGTCCCATAGGGTGGACTCGGAGATGCTGGTGGAGGAGGGCTACTCTGTGGTCAGTGTTGATGCCAGTGATAAAATGTTGAAATACGCCTTAAAGACACGGTGGAGCCGTCGGAAGGAGCCAGCATTTGATAAATGGGGTGAGAAAATGAGACCAACTTTTCTGTTTGGGAAGAAGGAAGCACAGGGGTAGAACAATATTGTAGCTAAACAAAATTCAGACACAGTGGGCAAATCATTAGAGACACCATGAGCCATACATGCCCAGGAGGGCACCTCCTTCCAATGCAAGGTCCAACTATGATCTGAGCCAAGACCCTGGCAGACAGATAATTAATCAGTACACTGGTCATGGTCAAAGCAGGCATCAAGCACAAGAGTTATCAGTACACAAGTCTGGGTCAGCAGCAGAGAACAAGGGAATTTCAGAGGCAAATCAAGGGACAAACAAACAGGCAACAGTCAGGAATAAGGGTGTTTGCACCATCTTTCCTGCCCACAAGCACATGTACCAATGTGGAAACAGCAGGACATTACCAAAGGTTGTGTAGTCCCACTACAACCACATGTGCTAGGATAGTAATATATATATATATATATATATATATATATATATATATATATATATATATATATATATATATATATATATATATATATATAAAGAATCCAAATGGGCAGCACACCGCCTTTAGGGCTTACCTCGGGTGCAAGGTAAATGAAACCGATAATGTAGCAAGAAATGACCAGCAACACCGAGTTCTTTGGTGAAAAATATCAAAATGTATTCATGTTACATGTAAAGCCGACGTGACGTTTCGGTCCACTCAGGGACCTTTCTCAAGAACTCGGTGTTGCTGGTCATTTCTTGCTACATTATATATATATATATATATATATATATATATATATATATATATATATATATATCTCACACACGCAGTGTATGTGATGGTAACGACACCTGCTACTCATTTATATAGCAATTACTTTGTTCCATAAAACAGAAGACATCATGGCAGTTGAGAGTATATTCAGTTGGGCGTTATTTTTTGTGGTTATTCGTGCATTGCCCTCATTGTTGCCATTGTTATATGACAGTACTGCAGGCCGTTATCAGGTCACTGTCTTTATTTTCACACACACTAGTGATGTGCAGGCCAACCTGATACCAGCGGGACCCGTGGGTTTAACCGTGGGTCGGGCGATTTGGAGCCGACCTCACTGCTCCTCTTGCGGGTCGTGGGCAGGTTCAGGTTGTGCTGTTCTGCCTCCTCTCCCCACCCACAACCTTAGACTGACGGCTTCCGACTCCCTTTTTCATAGACTCTCGTCTGTCCTGCCCATTTTATCATGACAACGGCAGGTGCAGGACGGGTGGGTGCGGTTGCGGGTCAAGAAAAACTCTACCTGCTCATCACTAACACACGCACAGACTAATTTCCCAGTCTCCTCCCACTATTCCCAAGGCTGCAACATTCTGACGTCCTTTAAAAGCAATTAACTTTATAAAACTAAAGACAGTTTATGCAAATTCATAACATCATTCTCTTGCTAAAAAGGCATCCGACCCTTTCTTTTGTGTATCTAATGTATCTACCAAACAGGAAGGTTTCACCCCCACAGTCCTTCCAAATACCGGGCTGTCTGGGTGAAATCCGGACAGGTGGCAACCCTAGTTAGTATGTATATAGTCTGGGAAAGTTGTAGTATTTAACAACAGCCCTTTTCACTCAGTCTATTCTATTGGTGTTTAATACCTTCCAACTGTCCCGTTTTTAGAGGGACAGTCCCTCTATTGACAGCTCAACCCGCAGTCCCTCGTTCGTAATGGAAAGTCACGATTTTCTCTGCACTGAACAGCCAGAAACAGAAAAAAATGTTTCTAACGTAATGCAGATAAGATACTTTTGTAACAATTTTGAGATAAGCAAATGAGTAATTGTAACAATATAAGATAGCAGGTCCCTTGGGAAAAGTTAGACTCACAGCTTAAAGGGCAATTCACCTTCATTAGCAAAACTAATAACACACAAAAAAAAAAAACACAGAAATATGTTCAAACTTTCATAACCTGCTAAATTTTGTAAAATGAATGTGGTAATTAGGGGGTTTGGCCACAAAAATGGACGTGGTATAAAAAAAATTTTTGTCCCTCTTTTTATTTCCAAAATGTTGGGAGGTGCGGTGTTTATTGCTATGCAGCACTGTTAACATTAGAGGGCGCCCTCTATAGCAGGCCAGAGAGTATCCAATGCACTAGGATTTGACACGTGGAGCAGAGCTTGCAGCTTTACAACCTCTTTAATAAATATTACAACCAAAGCCTTCCCATGTGTGTGGGGCAAGATCTTACAAAAGTCACAATTTAGAGACTCAGTTTATATCATAGCAGTTCTCTTCGCTGCATCAGATACTTCATACCAACATAGGGTTGCCACCTTTTAACTCTGGGCAGGTGCCGGGGCTTTGATGTAATGCGGCGGGCTTGGGGCAAAGTTGTGACGCCAGGGGCAGGGAGATGACGTGGCGTCAATCATAGGGAAAGTCTTCCTAACTTGGGAAACTAGGCAGGCAGTTTTGACCCGGACAGCCCTTCACTGTCTAGGTCAAAACTCTATACCAACAACATACCCAACCTTTACCTGCTCTCCATTCCCTCATACCCCTTTACATACCCAGTACTTACCTAAACTACATTCACTGATGCTCCTCACATACCCAATACCTACACTACGTTCCCTCATACCCCTCACACACCCAACATTTCCCTGCTCTAAATTACCTGGTACTTCTCACATACCTGAACCTTAACCTGCTCTCCATTTCCTCATATTATTTGCACAATAATTAAATATTGTTACTGTTTTAAACTAAACAGAAACCAAATGTACCAAGGTGAAACGGGGTGGGCGGGTCGTATTTCTATAATATTTTACTCTGCTCGTTCCCTCAGTGATTGAAGAAGGGAACTGGCTTTCTCTAGACCAAGACGTGCCGCGACCTGTAGTGGGATTTGATGCTGTCATTTGCTTGGGAAATTCATTTGCTCATCTTCCTGATTTCAAAGGTAACCCCAGAATAATTGAATACTCTGTTACTTTAATATACCCCCAATCATTGCAGAAAAGGCAATAGATATAGAGTACCCAGCAACTATACAGAGAACTGAATGAAACTGGTTCAAGCAGGACTAGAGTGGCATCTGAGAAGAGGAGCTTTGACTTGCATTGGACATCTGAAGGAGAAGAAAGACTTTGGGTGGTTGGGAAATGTCTTCAGGGAGTATCTGTGGAGGCTTAAAGAAGGTTAAAGTTGGACGACGTTTGCTGGGGGAGAAGAAATTGCTCATTGTATCGGAGATGTGTCATACGGCAGGAGAGAGATTGGGCTGGATATAGTAGAAAGGCTTAGTATCTTTGGTTATTTGGAGAGGAGATGTCTTGAACTAAATTGGATGATAGAGTTGAGTTACAGTTGAGTTGAGGTTAAATAATATTGTCCTACAGAAGGAGAAGCGTTAAGTTGCATTGCAGATGGGTCTAAAGGGAGAATATCATTGAGGTTGCTTTGGAGGTGAGCTCTTGGGACAAAGAGACATTGCGCAGCCTTGCAAGAGTGTCCTACACATTCAGAAAGGTAGTTTAAACTGCATAAGATGGAGGACAAAAAGGCCTCATGAGAACAATGAATAGCAGTGTGTTAAGGTAATTGGGAATTTAACTAGGAAGGCAAATGATTGGTTTAGAAGAAGGAGAGTAGGATTGCAGGTTAACCAATGCATGGGAAGAACAGGCTGGAGGCTCACTCATTAGAAGATGAATCTACAGACAATCAGTAGATTTTGGTGAAAGGCCACAGGGACTTTATTAAAAGTTAACTTCACCTGTTCAATTGTTTTTTTCTTTATTATCATGTTATGGCCTGATTCTGCCCCTCCCCCAGCAACAGCTCCTTAGCTGCTGTGGATGCTGGGTATTACTGAGACTTGACCTGTCTCCATGTGTTTCTGGCTTTCCTGATAAACAGGTAGAGAGGATGATGGGAGGTTTAAGCAACAAAGTTGGATCACTGCAGGTTTTATCTACCCCACCCCCACCTAGGGTTGCCACCTTTTCTGGAAAAAAATACCGGCCTTCCTATTTATTTATATTTTTTCCCTATTAATAACATTGGGATCAACCATCATTTTTACCGGCCAGGCCAGTAAAATACCAGCCAGGTGGCAACCCTACCCCCACCCTACACACTCACACACAGACTTTTAATACATTTTGCAGGCGACCAGAGTGACCACCAGCTGGCGCTCCGTAATATCGCAGGTATGGTCCGGCCAGGAGGAATTTTAATCATTGACCATAGAAACTATGACTACATTCTAAGAACGGGCTGTGCCCCCCAGGGCAAAAACATTTATTATAAGGTGAGAGCAGTTCCAGCCAATGACTATTTATTATCTGTTACTTTCCGTGAGGTCTGCCCTATCCTTATTTTCTGTCTCTACAGAGTGATCTGACTCAGGATATCAGCACTTCCGTTTTGTTTGTGAATAATAAACCTCACATGGTGACACTGGATTACACAGTGCAGGTTCCTACATCAGAGGTGTCACAGCCTGAATTGAGGTACCATTACTTATACACACTCCTACGTAATACACCTGCAAACCCCCCCACATACTGTACTTGTCTGCACCTCTACTAACAGCTACATATCACTCCATGGGGCAGATTTACTAAAGGGCGAAGTGATTAACGTTAGAGAAAATTCGTGTGACATAATTTCATTACTTTGCCGATTTACTAACGGGTGCAGGCATAACGTCGAAGGAGGTAGAGTCTAGCGGTACTTCGCTCCCTAACGCCCGGCGAATTTGCGCTCTGGCGAATGGACGTAACTACGCAAATTCACTAAGATGCAGATTTTACTGAACGTTCCCTCTTGCGCCAGACTTGCCTTCACCACCTCAGACCAGGCGAAGTGCAATAGAGAAGATAGGACTTCCTCAAAAAATAGTTGAAAAAAAAAGACCCAAAAAACGCTGGTGTCTTTTCCTTTTTCAGGGTGATAGGCTGCAAAAGATTGTACATTTTTTTCTGGGGTAACCCACTTCCCCCCTACATTTGCTAACATATGGCACATAAACTATACACCGGGCTCATGTGTAGGGCAATATAACAACTTTATTTTATTTTATTAAGGTTTCCCAGGCTTGTGTAGTGTAATGTATTTGCTGCAACATATACGTCCATTCAACTTTAACCTCCCACCGTATGTAAATTAGGCAACGCTAGCGCAACTTCGCTTGCCGTAGTAATGCTAGCGCTACTTCGCCAGCGTTCGGCGACCCTGGACACGACTTCGTATTTTAGTGAATTAGTGTTGTCCTGGCGAATATACGCCTGGCGAAGTGTTGCGATGTGAACAAAGCGGCCGCTAGCGCAAATTCAGCGCTTAGTGAATCTGCCCCCATGTACTATACATACCTTCCCTGTTGTTTTATACCCCCATACCCCATGTATTGTACCCTACATACCCCCCATGTAGGTACCTTAGCACTATATCGCATGTCTTATAACTAGGGATGCACCGAATCCACTATTTGCGATTTGGCCGAATCCCTGAATCCTTGGTGAAAGATTAGTTCGAATACCGAACTGAATCCTGATTTGCATATGCAAATTAGGGGAAGGAAAGGAAAAAGTGGAAAAAAATTTTGTGACAAAAAGTCACGTGATTTCCCTACCCGCCCATAATTTACATATGCAAATTCGGTTCAGCCATGCACAAGGATTCGGCCGATTCCGGATCCTGCTGAAATAGGCTGAATCCCGAACTGAATCCTGGATTTGGTGCATCCCTACTCATAACAGTGGTATAGTAATGTTTTCCTTTTGTTTTTTTCCCAGCAAATTCCGCTTGTCCTATTACCCTCACTGCCTTGATTCCTTCACTGGGCTCCTGCGTGAAGCATTTGGGGGGCAATGCGAACACAAGTTGTATGGAGACTTCATGCCATATAACCCTGGCCAGCAGAGGGCCCCCTGTTACTTCATCCATGTGGTCAAAAGAACAGCCTAATCCGGGACACATTCCTTCCTTTCCAGTAGTTTGGCCTATGACTGCGTGGGGTTATACCCATGTTTAATAATGGAGGGGTCTGCTGATGTTGGGGTACAGGGGTCCTTTATTCAGATCAGGTTGACTCCTATAGGGGAAATGTGTTAGGAATTTATTGTTATTGTGGCCCATTGATCTTGGGGTCCCTAAGGATACACAATGTTACGAGTAGTGGGATTATGGCAATGATTTTGCTCTTCAATCTGTGAAACTGATGTTGCTTTTCTGTATTTACTGCACTTTCCCTGCTCCGAACACGGATTCTCCTTAGAAAACTGTCAGTGATGTTGCCTTATGCCATTCATTGGCTGCCGTTATTTCAAAGGGACCGGCTGCTAATAACAATAATTAGAGATGCACCGAATCCACTATTTTGGATTCGGGCGAACCCCTGAATCCTTCACAAAAGATTTGGCCGAATACCGAACCAAATCCGAATCCTAATTTGCATATGCAAATTAGGGGTGGGAAGGGGAAAACATTTTTTACTTCCTTGTTTTGTGACAAAAAGTCACGTGATTTCCCTCCCTGCCCCTTATTTGCATATGCAAATTATGATTCAGATTTGGTTCGGCCCGGGCAGAAGGAGTCCTGCTGAAAAAGGCTGAATCCTGGATTTGGTGCATCCCTAATAATAATAATAATAATAATAATAAGTGAGTTGGGATTTGTGGAACAGACATTGGAACAAACAGTTGCTTCAGAGTAAGAATTAAATGTGCTCCAATCACCATACAACTTGCTGCTGTAAGGGAGTTGCTTTGCATTGACAGTAATATCAGCCGCAAAGTGTAACATTGCAAAAAAATGAATTTTAGCTCTACATGCTGAGAAAAAGTACATATAAAAATACATAACATTTCCCCTCATGGAGCCTAACGCGTTTCATGCTTACCCAGGCAATCTATGCTGACTAAGTGCTGGGTAAGCATGAAACTCGTTAGGCTCCATGAGGGGAAATGTTATGTATCTTAATTTGATACAATAAAAAAAACTTTTTATCAGCATGAATATCGAGCTAAAATTCCTTTTTTTTTTTGCAATGTGTTACCTCAATTTGGTCACTAGAGGTCTCTCTCATGCTGTATTCCTAAAAACATTCATTAATATAATATTTACTAATACTAGGGATGCACCGAATCTACTTTTTTGGATTCGGTGGAACCCCCGAATCCTTTGCGAAAGATTCGGCCGAATCCGAACCCTAATTTGCATATGCAAATTAGGGGTAGGAAGGGGAAACCATTTTTTACTTCCTTGGTTTGTGACCAAAGTCACGTGATTTCCCTTCCTGCCCCTAATTTACATATGCAAATTCGGATTCGGTTCGGCCAGGCAGAAGGATTCGGCCGAATCCGAATCCTGCTTAAAAAGGCCGAATCCGAATCCTGCTTAAAAAGGCTGAATCCCGAACCGAATCCTGGATTCGGTGCATCCCTAACTAATACGGATCCTGTAATCCATTTTTTGAGTTCTTCATTTTTGTGACAAAGTGTAACATGGCAATATATTTATTTTCTGCTAATTATTCAATGAAAGTTTATGGCCTTAAGTTTGAATGAGTCTGGTCAAAGGGGGAGAAGCCAAAAAGCGAGACCTAAATAAAAAAAAATGGTGGGATGCTCCGGACTTTTCTAATTACCCCTGGATTTGACTTTGATAATGTGGTACCTTAATATAAGATGTAAATATTATATGTGGCCTGTACATATGGCTTTGCATAGTGTCAGGGAATAGCCAATCCCCATCAGTATAAAACGACATGTGACTCTAACTAGGGGATATCAGTTGCCCTCAGTCTGTATAACTCTATGTATAAGGCTACAGGGGGGCTTTGGCTATGAATGACCTCACACGTATGTTACTCTTACACGCTAAACCAAAGATGTACATTTGAAATGCTGAATTTATACGTGTAATTCAAAATAAATGATTACAACAATGATCTCTGTCACCTGCATTTACATTTGATGTGACCCAATCTGCTTTTATTAGTAGATGTCAGTGAAGGCTCATAGACACAGACAGGGATTTCTACAGAACTGGGAACTATAAAAAAAAAAACCACACACGGGATCTCCTAGTTCATCCTAATCAGAGAGTCCCCAGCTTGGCTAAAGGTGGCCATACACGGATAGATCCGCTCGTTTGGCGATGTCGCCAAACGAGCGGATCTCCCTCCGATATGCCCACCTTGAAGGTGGGCAATATCGGGCAGATCCGATCGTGGGCCCTAGGGCCCAACGATCGGATCCTAGCTCTCACAAACGGGCGGTCGGATCGCGGGACTGCATCAACGAACAGATGCGGCCGCGATCCGACGGGATTTTTAACCCCATCCGATCGAGATCTGGCCGACTTTCGGCCAGATCTCGATCGGGGAAGCCCGTCGGGGGCCCCCATACACGGGCCAATAAGCTGCCGACACGGTCTGTCGGCAGCTTTTATCGGCCCGTGTATGGCCACCTTTAGTCTTATAAACAGATCTGGTCAGTGACATAATGAGAGCGAGCTGGACCCCCCCCCCCCGGCCAAAAGAATCTTTAGAGGGGTCTGGCAGGCTCAAAGCTGCTCCCTCTCACTGCAAAAAAATGTTAAAGGGGAACTATTGCAAAAATTAAAATTGAATGTAAGCTTCCTGATATTGAAGTAAGAAATTTTCTAAATACAATCAATTAAATATTCTGTATTGTTTCTGAAATAATCAAGTTTGTGTTCATTATTCCTCTCTCAGCTGTTTCTCTTCATTGTCTTCGTGCAGCAGTTGGGTGTCAGATATTCATTGACAGTTAGATCCAATATCTTATAGGGGGGCTCCTTTCCTAGCAGATGTATTAGAGCTCACTCAAATAACTGATTCCAGTACAAACAAAATCTAACAAAATAACTGCCTTTTGCACAAATCCTGCATGTAGAGAGACATGATGTCTGGTGAGTTTAATAGAGTGACCTCTAATACATCTTCTAGGCAAAAGGAGCCCCCCCTATAAGATATATTGGATCTAACTGTTGATGAATATCTGACACTCAACTGCTGAATGAAGACAGAATGAAGAGAAACCGATACGGAGAAAGGAATAGTGAAGATAAACTTGATTATTTAAGAAATTGTAAAGAAGATGAATTAGAGCTCACTCAACTAACTGATTCCAGTACAAACAAGATCTAACAACTTAACTGCCTTTTGCACAAATTCTGCATGTAGAGAGACATGAGGTCTGGTGAGTTTAATAGAGTGACCTCTAATACATCTTCTAGGCAAAAGGAGCCCCCCTATAAGATATATTGGATGTAACTGTCAGTGAATATCTGACACCCAACTGCTGCATGAAGAGAGAATGAAGAGAAACAGATGCTGAGAGAGGAATAGTGAAGATAAACTTGATTATTTCAGAAATGATGTAGAATATTTAATTGATTGTATTTAGAAAGTTTCTTATTTTAGTATGATGAAGCTTATATTCAATTTTCATTTTCGTGATAGTTTCCCTTTGAAGGGATTCTGTCATGATTTTTATGATGTGGTTTTTATTTCTAAATGACACAGTTTACACTGCAAATAATTCACTCTACAATATAAAACCATTCCTGAACCAGAAAGTGTATTTAGTTGTAATATTGGTGTAAGACGTGCCGGGAGATTCCGGTGTTCTCTTACCTCCTGGCGCGTCTCGTCTAAAAAGTCTGTGCGCAGGCTCGCACTTCCGGGCTTTGTTACTACTTTAGTGGCATGACGTCATGAATAGGCGCTGGTTTCGAATTTTGCAACCAAATCAGCTTTAAAGGTCCAGTCCTCCCTTTTGTGAGTGCCCGAGCTAGGCTTCAGTTTATCTGTCCTGCTCAAGCATATTTCTGTGTATTGACATCCTGGTTTTGACTTCTGCCTGATCTTTTGACTACGATTATTGTCGTCTGCCTGGAACTCTTCGCCTGACTCTGACTATGCTTTCTCTTGATCCCTGCCGGTACCTCGTTTACGTTTTTTGGCTTCCGCAGCAGAAAGCCCAGGCCCCAAAAGGGCATCGGTGAACACCTGTGCATCCAAAGGTACCGTTCACTATACAAGGTTCCTAATAACGAAATTGTTATAATTGGTGTGTAGGTGCATCTCAGCTCATTTTGCCTGGTCATGTGCTTTCAGAAAGAGCCAGCACTTTGGGATGGAACTGCTTTCTGGCAGGCTGTTGTTTCTCCTACTCAATGTGTCTCAGTGGGACCTGGATTTTACTATTGAGTGAGGTTCTTAGATCTACCAGGCAGCTGTTATCTTGTGTTAGGGAGCTGTTATCTGGTTACCTTCCCATTGTTCTGTTGTTAGGCTGCTGGGGGGGGACATCACTCCAACATGTGGTACAGCAGTAAAGAGTCACATGTCTGGGGGCAGCTGGGAAACTGACAATATATCTAGCCCCATGTCAGATTTCAAAATCTAATATAATATCTGTTTGCTTTTTTTTAAAAATGGATTTCAGTGCAGAATTCTGCTGGAGCAGCAGTATTAACTGATGCGTTTTGGGAAAAAAAAAAAACATTTTTTTCCCATGAGTGTATCCCTTTAAATGTTATAGAGGAAGCAGACCCCAAGTTACAGACCCCTTTTTCATGGGCCCCCTCTATAGTTACTCCACTGGATCCGGTCTTCCTTTGCAGATCTCAGTCCCTCGGTCCAAGAGCACCATGATGGCATAGAGATACAAACAGGACCAGTATCAGTAGCAGAGACAGATTAAAAATTTTGTTGCCAGTTTTTGCAGAAAAAATCCCAGAGTCCCGGGTTGGCACTGGGATACAAACAGGAAAGGCACCTTAGTATGGGACATGAATAAAAATAGGACAGGCATCAGTCAGCCCCAGAGTTCCATGCTAGCACAGGGATCCAAACAGGACAGGCACCTCCACTTTGGACAGGAATGGAAATAGGACAGGCACCAGACAGTACCAAAGTTCTAGGTTGACACTGGGATACAAGTTGGACAAGTAGTACCCCAGATTGATACAGGGATACAAACAGGAGAGATCCAACCGGTCCCAGAGTTCCCATATGGGCACAGGGATAGAAACAGCACAGGCATGAGGCGCCTTCATTTGGGACAGGGGTACTAGCAGTGACTGGGAGTCCCATGTTGGCACAGGGATACAAAACAGGGCAAGTACCCAATATTGGCACAGGTATTCAAATAGGACAGTTATTCAGTCAAAGACTCCCTATGTTGGCACAGGGATACAAACAGGACAGGTCTCACTCAATTCCTGTGTTGGCACTGGGATACAAACACGAAAAGCACCTTAGTATGGGACAGGAATAAAATAGTACAGGCATAAGTCAGTCCCAGAGTTCCATGCTGGTACAGGAGTACAAACAGGACAGGCACCTCCACTTTGGACAGAAATACAAACAAAACAGGCACCTCCACTTTGTACAGGAATGCAAACAGGACAGGCACCAGACAGTCCCAGAGTTCCATGTTGACACTGGGATACAAACAGCACAGGCACAAGACCTTAATTTGGGACAGGGGTACTAACAGTGACTGAGAGTCCCATGTTGGCACAGGGATACAAACAGGACAGGTCTCATTCAGTCGAAGACTCCCTATGTTGGCACAGGGATATAGACAGGACAGGTCTCACTCAGTCTCAGAGTCCCATGTTAACACAGAGATAGAAACAGGGCAAGTGCCCCATATTGGCCCAGGTATGCAAACAGGACAGGTTTCCCTCAGATCCCAGGCCGGGGAAGCACAAATAGCAGAGGCTGAACCTGATGGCCACGTGGGCTGAGAGGTGACCCACCTCCTGGGCTGGTTTAGGGCTGTTGTGCTGAGTGGACAGGACTGGCCGGGGTCCTGACCTCGCTCTTTGTGCTGCTGAAGCTTCTAGTGACGGGGAAGAGAGATGAGGATCGTAGGGGAAGAGCAGAGAGAGCACAATCCCAATGTGTGGCTCCAATTGGTGAGTAACTACTGACTGCACCCGTCTGTCTGTCCGTCTGTCGGTGTTACTGATTAATTCCCAGGTGCAGGTATCACAAGCCCATTGGCTACGTCTCTGTTGCCATTTAACCCTTTCTGTGCTGGTGTTGGAGGCTGAAGGGTCTGTGGTTGGTATTTAGGAACTTGGGAGTTGATGGAAAAGCTGGAGAAACAAACGGTGTCATTAAAGGAAAGGACAAAGGAGGTGAGAGACTGGTTTTCTCATGTGTGACAGTTAATTGGCAGTTTATGGCTGAACCAGGGGCCGTGACTACAAGGGAAGCAGGAGGGCCCAGGAGGGATAGGGGGCTCCATGAGGCCCTAATTAATCAGCAATTTCAATATATACATTGGTAAAACAGGACAAACTCTGGATATGTGATATAAGCTGTGGGGCCCAGTAACATCCAGTTACACCACTGTGCTGAGCGGATGAGGGATCAGTTGCTTAAAGCTTGAAAACATGGGGAAAATCTGGGGCTGAAATGCAGAGAATAAAGGCAAACTTTAGGGAAAACATAATGTTGCCTTTTTATAGGTCCCTGGTAAGGATTACCGTGAGTATGGGGGGATATTAGGACCAGAAACATCACATTTTTTAAAAAATGCTACAAAAAAACACACAAAGACAAATTAAACTCTGAGATCGCTAAGTCTTTATTAAGAAATAACTTAGAGAAACGCCGCTTGCGCTCCTCAGAAAAGGTGACGATCTATCGTGCGGCGCTTGATTTCTCCTCCCTGGCTATCTCCTATACTGAAGGCAGGGAGGAGAAATCGAGCGCCGCACAATGGATCGTCGCCTTTTCTGAGGAGCGCAAGCGGAGTTTCTTAATAAAGACTTAGCGATTTCAAAATTTGTCTTTGTGGTTTTTTTTTTTTCTTTGTATACTAACGAATTAAAAAAAAAAAATTGTTACTGCTCCTTTAATGAGCTGGAGAGAGAGAGAGCAGACAAATAAAGGGGATCTTTTTTTTTCCCCATAAAACGGATCACCGCACCAGAGGTCACCCCTCTACATCAGAACTTTCATTTGAAGCAAAGTCAGGACAGTGAGGTTGTGATGCTGATTCAGTTAATGACTATAAGAGGGACTTGGATTGTTTCTTGGACAGACATAATATCAAATTGTGATACTATAACTGACCATTAGTTACTGATGTTGCTGATGGCGGCAGATACAATGATGACAGTTTGAATTTTATGGACTCTTGTCTTTTTCATCCCAAATAACCTTTATAGTGAAGACTGTTGCTCATAACAAGGTTCCAGATACATGAAAATAAGGTTTTACTACTCGTCTCACCCTATTTTACCCTCAATTCATTCTCCCCAAATCTCACCCTAACTAGAATTTAGTGGGTCATCCCAGCAACTGCTCTGGGTTGTCTCTAGGGAGGGACAGCCCATAGTCTGGGGGGCAGTGCTGTATATGTCTGATTTGGTGGGTTTCATTTTTATGCCTTACAGACAGAAGGGGTGAAATGAATATGTGGCTTGACCAGAGGTCTTGTTACAGCCCCTTTAGAGCAGCAGAGAAGCTTTGGGTCCTGCCTCATCAGGGGGTACTGGGCTATGGTTGGCTGGGCCCAGAGACAGATTTGGGGAAATATGTACTTGTTCTACTAAATACTCCTGTAAGTCGTACTTGGAAGCCAATTAAAGCAAGATTTAGGATGAATTTTTCTTTGATATGTTTGATATTCTTGGACCTATAGCTGATATTTCCTTGGAAAGGCTAAAACTAAGTAAGCTTTATCAGAAAGGTCTATATAAAAACACCAGTAAACCCTCAAAGTGATTCTGCTCGGAGTCCTCTGTCAAAAAAAAAACACATTTCTTTCCTTCTATTGTGTACTCATGGGCTTCTGTATCAGACTTCCTGTTTTCAGCCTAAACCCTTTGCCCCGGGCTTGCACATGCTCAGTTTGCTTCTCTTTCCCCCTTCCCTTCTCTGCTGTAATCTGAGCCCAGAGCTATAAGTGAGCAGGGAGAGACTCAGGCAGGAAGTGATGTCACAGCAAGCTAATATGGCAGCTGCTATCCTAAACAAACAGAGCGCTTCTAGACCTGATTACGCAGGTATGATAAAACATTCTACAGAATAAATATAGCATTCTAGCTTGCACTATTGCAGCTAATCTATTGGCAATAATATGCCTCAGTAGCTTTCCTTCTCCATTATGGGTAAAACCTTGTTATGAGCTGATGGGGGCCAAATATTGGTCCTCAAACAGAGGCTTGACCTGAATAAGTTTGGCAACCATTTATTTCTTAGACAATGGCTCTGGAAACCAGGGATGAACATTTTAAACTGTGTCTTCCAGTCTCATTCAAACCACTGACTGGTTACTAGGGTAAATTAGACCCTAACAACCAAGTCTTGCTCCTGTATAATAAACAAAATCTAAAGTGCTGTGTTACAAATGTCTGAGCCAATTGCCTCTCTGATTTGGATTCCCTCATCTTCCCAGTTCCAAATAATATTATATTGTAGAAGTTCAAGAGTTTCCCAGGCTGGGCAGGAGGGGCCACATCAGACCATGTATAGGGGATACTGTCATGTATAACACATCAGTTAATAGTGCTACTCCAGCAGAATTCTGCACTGAAATCCATTTTTCAAAAGAGCAAACAGATTTTTTTGTATTTAATTTTGAAATCTGACATGGGCTAGACATATTGTCAGTTTCCCAGCTGCCCCCAGACATGTGACTCTTTACTGCTGTACAGCAAGTTGGACTGATGTCCCCCCCCCAGCAGCCTAACAACAGAACAACTGGGAAGGTAACCAGATAACAGCTCCCTAACACAAGAAAACAGCTGCCTGATAGATCTAAGAACCTCACTCAATAGTAAAATCCAGGTCCCACTGAGACACATTCAGTTACATTGAGTAGGAGAAACAACAGCCTGCCAGAAAGCAGTTCCATCCTAAAGTGCTGGCTCTTTCTGAAAGCACATGACCAGGCAAAATGACCTGAGATGCACCTACACACCAATTATAACAATCTCGTTATTAGGAACCTTGTGTAGTGAACGGTACCTTTAGATGCACAGGTGTTCACTGATGCCCTTTTGGGGCTTTCTGCTGCGGAAGCCAACAAGGAAGTGCATAGCCAAAAAACGTAAACGAGGTACCGGCAGGGATCAAGAGAAAGCATAGTCAGAGTCAGGCGAAGAGTTCAAGGCAGACGACAATAATGATAAACTTAAGTCACTCTTTACTGCTGTACTGCAAGTTGGAGTGATATCACCCCCTCCCAGCAGCCTAACAACAGAATAATGGGAAAGTAAACAGATAGCAGATCCGTAACACAAGATAACAGCTCCCTGGTAGATCTAAGAACAGCACTCAATAGTAAAATCCAGGTCCCACTGCAACACATTCAGTTACATTGAGTAGGAGAAACAACAGCCTGCCAGAAAGCAGTTCCATCCTAAAGTGCTGGCTCTTTCTGAAATCACATGACCACTAAATACACTTGCTGGTTCAGGAATGAAATTTTATATTGTAGAGTGAATTATTTGCAGTGTAAACAGTGTCATTTAGAAATAAAAACGACATGATAAAAATCATGACAGAATCCCTTTAAGGCCACCTAAGGTTTATTAAGCCATTCCTTGGCCACCTCACATTCTACTCTTCACCCTGTCCTTCTAGACCCAATCCCTTGAGAGGGAAATACAATATAACACTGCCCTCAGGATACAATGATATCCCTTTGTTCAGTGCGGAGCAGGTCCAGGTTGTTCTGGCAGAGAGAAATGGCTGAAATTGCTATTGGAGAATAATTTGTTTATGATTACAATAAAATAATACAAAATGTAAATAATGATATACACTAGATAGTTAATTACCTTGGTTTTTTCGGTCTAATCCCCGGGGTATCACAAGTGCAGCAGGTCATTGTTTCATTATAAGAAGGCTGTTCAGCCTATGAGTCCAAATGATGACAGGTAGGATAACTATGGTCACTTGGGGCTGTCATCTTTTGGCTTTTGAAAAGCTGGGCAGGGAGGTAGATAGTGATGTCATCAGGTGTGCGACTGTGATGTCACAAGGCGCAATGCGTGATGTCAGGGGGATCATTGATGATGTGATGATTGGTGCATGGTTGATTTTCATGTTGATCCAGAAGAATCCAAATTATGAAAACTGAGCTGTCCAGGTCCAAATTGGACTGGTGGCAACCTTCTTCTTTCTCTACTACACGTCCATGCCTGTTGGGTGTTTCTTATAAAGTGCAATTAATAATACACCATAAAACCGTCATGGCTCCACCCTATGGAATTTTCCTTTTACCTTCCTGCTCTTCTGCGTGAGATCTGAGCTGAGATGGAAACCTCGTCAATGGCACACATTCCATTCATAATATTAATTATGTCCCACCACAGGTTACCTAAGGGGACCCTCCTAAGGAGCTGGCTCACCAAGTCCCGTCCCCGGCTGCTTCTGTTCATCACTGGTTTAAAGAGACCTCAGGTCACTGTGATGAGGAGGAAGAGGATGAAACGCACCAAAATAGCAAAGGCCACGTAAGCGGTAAATAGAAGGGTAGAAGGGGTAGAAATGGCAGAATACAGGGAAGAGCATAGAAATAAAAGTGGAAACTGGAAAGGTAAGAGAAACTGAGAATATAGAGAGAAGATGAACACAAGAAAGAAAAATGGGTAAAAAATTATAAATGTTCAAATAGTAATTTGGGAAGAGCGGAGAGAAAAAATAAAAGAGAAAAACAATAGAAAAAAGGATTTTAAAAAATGTGACAATGCTGGAAAAGGAGAACAATGTGGTGAGAATGTTGGAACAAAAGACTGAACAATGAGAGGAGAAGTGGAAACAAGAGAAACTGTTTAAAAATAACCAAAATTGAAAGAACAGAAAGAAGAGAAAAGCTGGAATGGGATTCCCATGGTAACTTGGGATTCACACTGGCTCAATAGTGGGGAGTTGTTGTAGGCAGTAATGTATGTATTTGTAGAATATACAGAAATATATAGAAATAGAATAGAAAGAAGATTCTGGTTTTGGAAGAAGTTTATAAAAAAAAAAGGACTGGCCCCCTAATATTGAAAATACAATAGGTGACAGCCCCCCTCTAGATGATAAACAGCTTTGCTCAAACATAAGGTCCATTTGTGAAAGATCCACTTCCCCTTGAGGCATTTGGGTTGGGTTAAAGGGCATGTAAAAGCAAAAAAATAAAACCCTATTTTTACTTTCTTTAATGAAAATAAAAAACTATCTCCAATATACTTTAAATATACTTAAAAATGTGTACCGTTTTTATAAGAAACCTGACTGTATGCAGTGAAATTCTCCCTTCATTTACTGCTGTGGATAGGAATTGTCAGACGATCCCTAACTGCTCTGCAGGGAAGCAATCATACTTATGAACAGCAGGGGGAGCCCCCGCCTTACGTCCCAGCCGTGCAGAACTCAAGCAGCTTTGTTTGTTCTCCTGTAGAGCAGTCGGCGACTGTGTAGCGATTTGTATTGGATTTTATTTTTGCCTTTACATCCCCTTTACTGTTTCCAACTCCAGCTGCAGGGACAAAGATCATGGAGCCAGATTTAAACAAATAAACTGGGATTCTATTTGGAGGATTATTTTGCTGCAGCCACTGGTTCTGCAGAGTTGGAGAAAGTTTGTATTAAACAATACAAAAACTATAAAATCCACATTAGATTATATGAGAACACAGGACCCAGTGCAGTCTGTATATTCTGATTATTAATTAGTCTTGCTGTATCGGCTTCTGGCAGATATTATTTGACTTGTGCTGTTTTGATAATTTATGACGATCCCTAAGCAGCCCAGACCACGATGAGCATGTGCACAGTCTTGGTCTTGCAAAGATGTATAACAAAATACAAGATGGTGACCCCCTGTGGTCAACTTTGGAAACATAAATCATTTGTTTGATTAGGCTTGTGGGAAGCACAAGAGAGAGAGATCAGAGAAGGAAGGAAAACAATGGAGAGAGAGAACAGATGACATGGGAGATAGAGAAAGGAGATGGAGCACAGAGGTAAAGAAGGAGAAAAAAGACAGATAAGAAAAGTTTGGGAGAGGAAAAGGTGCCAGAAGAGGTGCCAGATTCTCAGTACAAACCAGGATGGAAGAAAAAATTCTGCATTGTTTCTGAAATAATCACGTTTATCTTCACTATTCCTCTCTCAGCATCTGTTTCTCTTCATTCTCTCTTCATGCAGCAGTTGGGTGTCCGATATTCACTGACAGTTAGATCCAATATATCTTATAGGGGGGCTCCTTTTGCCTAGAAGATGTATTAGAGCTCACTCTATTAAACTCACCAGACATCATGTCTCTCTACATGCAGAATTTGTACAAAGGCAGTTATTTTGTTACATTTTGTTTGTACTGGAATCAGTTATTTGAATGAGCTCCAATACATCTTGATTTCAACCATTTTGCCATATAAAACCTGCCAAATTGCTGTTTTAGCCTATGGGGGACCTCCTAGAGTCAATTGGTGGACTTTGAAAAATCCACCAATTGAATACGATGTTACTTCGATTCAAATTCGAACGAAAACGGCCTATTATCCTGAAAAAAACCCTTTGATTTAAATAAATTTCAGTTGGACTTTTTTTATTTGAATTTTGAAGGTTTTTTTTTTTTTAATCGAAATTCAACCCTTGATATAAATTTCAGTTGGACTTTTTTTATTTGAATTTTGAAGGTTTTTTTTTTTTTAATCGAAATTCAACCCTTGATAAATCTGCCCCTAAGTGTGCAGTAGAGACATAACCCTCATATTGGGCATTGTGGGTAGAGAACAAAATGTTGTCCCTCAGCGTAGGGCACATGGAGACCACTCATTCTGGGCATTGTTGGGACATGACTGATACCCTTCTGCCTGGACATTGTCAGTAGAGAAGAGGTAGGTGCCCTTCAGACTAGGCATTGAGAGACTGGCAGTTGTGGGTATAGAACCAATACCTGTCACACTGGGAATTGTGGGTAAAGCACAGACAGATTCCTCACTTTGAACATTGTGGGCAAAGGACAAACGGGGGGAATTGACAAAAGTGGACAGAGACCATTTTTGGAGTAAAAATACTTTTTCCATATTCACAAATAGAAATCCGCCAAAATCTAAATTCCGACTCAACTGCCACTTTTCACAAATTTAGTAGGGATGTGCCGAATCCAGGATTCGCATTTGCAAATTTGGGGCGGGGAGGGAAATTGCGTGACTTTTTGTCACAAAAGAAGGAAGTAAAAAATGGTTTCCCCTTTCCACGCCTAATTTGCATATGCAAATGAGGGTCCAGATTGGGTTCGGCCGAATCGTTCGCGAAGTGTAAATTTATACAATTTGATATGTCAAAAGTTTTTATCTCACACTTCCATTATTTTACTAGTTTTAGCTTAATGAATGTGGAAAAGGAAAAGTAAAGCCTCCCAGGCATTTTTTTTAGTTTTAGCAGCAATTAGACACTTCACTTAAGATAATAAAACATATTTCTGATACAAATCCCTATACAGGTATGGGATCCGTTATCCGGAAACCCATTATCCAGAAAGCTCAGAATTACAGAAAGGCCGTCTCCCATAGACTCCATTATAATCAAATTTTTTTTTTCTTTTTAAATGATTTCCTTTTTCTATGTATTAATAAAACAGTCGCTTGTACTTGATCCCAAATTAAGATACAATTCAATAGAGTAATTGTAAGAACTGGTCAGACGCAGGTCAACTGCTGCAAATCAAAGGTGCTTTTATTAACACACACTACGGGGCAGATTTATCAAGGGTCGAAGTTAAAAATCCTTCGAAATTCGACCATCGAATTAAAATACTTTGAATTCGAACTTTTTTTCACCTAATTTGGCTATTCTGCGGTCGAACGATTAAATTGTTCGAATCGAATGATTCAAAGGATTTTAGCAATTGATCGAACGATTTTACTTCAATTTCAAAAAACCTAGAAAACTGCTCTAGACGGTCCCCTTAGCACTTTTTCAGGTTTAATTTGGCAAAGTATTGAAATCAAAGTTTTTTTAAAAGGACAGTACTCAGATTACCGAATGGTCGAATATTCAAAGTATTTTACTTCGAATCGAAGTCGTAGTATCCTATTCGATGGTCGAAGTATCCAAAAATTTACTTCTAATTTAGAATTTTTTTTACTTCGAAAATTCCCTCGAATTCACTTCGACCCTTGATAAATCTGCCCCTACATGTTTCGAGCACAAGCTCTTCTTCAAGTCTAACCAAATCCACATTGTAACAAATGATTTAATGAAATAGGTCCTCCCAGCAATTAGTGATGTCAGGTGGCCACTGCTTTGGGGAGACATATTTTCTACAGCCTAGCCGCCCATTAAAGGAGAAGGAAAGCTACGAAGGCAGTTTATTGCCAATAGATTAGCTGTAAAAGTGCAAGCTAGAACACTATATTTATTCTGTAGAAAGTTTTACCATACCTGAGTAAAAAGCTCTAGAAGCTCTCTGTTTGTTTAGGATAGCAGCTGCAGTATTTGCTTGGTGTGACATCACTTCCTGCCTGAGTCTCTCCCTGCTCTGTGCTCAGATTACAGCAGAGAAGGGAGAGAGGAGCAAACTGAGCATGCTCACGCCCGGGGCAAGGAAGTTTAAGCTGAAAACAGGAAGTCTGATACAGAAGCCCATATGTACATAATAGAAGGAAAGAAATGTGATGTTTCTTTTGACAGAGGACTCAGAGCAGCATTACTTTGAGGGTTTACTGGTATATTTAGGTGGACCTTTCTGATTAGGCTGATTTAGTTTTAACCTTTCCTTCTCCTTTAAAAGCAAAAGAGATTTCAGAAAGTTCATTAAAGTCCAATAGTGTAAATCCCAATCCGAGATAATTGGTGTTAGTCCTTATAGAAGGATATAGTCCATAGAAAAAAACCAGAGTAATGTCTCTTTGTAAATGAACAGATGAAAAGGACAACTTACCCCGGCACTGCCGCAGAGGCCTGCCTACAGCCATTTAATGCCAGAACAATTCTTTTAAGCAACTGCAAGCTGCTCCTCATAATTGAAGACATTACTCATACCTTTAAGTTGTTTATCATATTCAAGGGAAAATCCATTTCAGTTATTTTCACTGTTTTCTAAAGCAGCTCCACTATCTAGACCAGTGATCCCCAACCAGTAGCTCATGAACAACATGTTGCTCTCCAACCCTTGGATGTTGCTCCCAGTGGCCGTGATTATTTTCGAATTCCAGGCTTGGAGGCAAGTTTTAGTTGTATAAAAACCAGGTGTTCTGCCTTACAAAGCCTCAGTGTAGGCTGCCAATCCTTATAGGGGCTACCAAATGGCCAATCACAGCCCTTATTTGGCACCCAAAGAACATTTTTCATGCTTGTGTTGCTCCCCAACGCCTTTTACTTCTGAATGTTGCTCACGGGTTCAAAAGGTTGGGGATCCCTGCTCTAGAGAAAGTTTAAACAAGGGACCCAAACTGACACATCTGTCTCACAACATTTTAATACACTAAAACACAACCAAGCACAATAAAAGTGGCAAGTGTTGGAGGTAGTCCGAAGGCCACATAGAGGCGGGAACATGACAAGTTACTTCTCCCTACATTGTTAGTGTAGTACAGTTATATACATGACTCACTGCAGCATTATTTATAACAATTACTAGTTCATACTGTAAATCAGTGATCCCCAACCAGTAGCTCATGAGTAACATGTTGCTCTCCAACCCTTTGGATGTTGCTCCAAGTGGCCTCAAAGCAGGAGCTTATTTTTGAATCCCGGGCTTGGAGGCAAGTTTTGGTTGTATAAAAAACCGATGTACTGCCAAACAGAGTCTCAATGTAGGTTGACAATCCACATAGGGGCTACCAAATGGCCAATCACAGCCCTTATTTGGCACCCCAAGAACAGTTTCCATGCTTGTGTTGCTCCCCAACTCCTTTTTCTTCTGAATGTTGCTCACGGGTGAAAAAGCTTAGGGATCTCTGCTGTAAATGATTCCCATTGTCTCCAGTTCTACCACGGACATCCAGGTACAGACGGAGCAGCTTTATGTACAAGTCAGATGGTTTGGAATATGAACATAAATGAAAGGAAAGGGCGAGGGCAGCAGCGTTGGCAACATGGATTGAAAGCTGTTGCACAAGAGTTTAGTGACTGGGATGGAGGGGCTACTGGTTCTTTGCTCCAGGTGACTCTGCTCTCAGAACAACATTTCTCTTTGTAGTGTGAGATCACGATCCCCCCACTGCAGCGAAGAGGTTCTGGCAAGACCCCGGGGAGATTCCTGTGGCTGGCACTCATGGAGAAGAGAAAACTGAATTAAATAGAAAATCTGAAGTTTGGACTCTTCTGTACCCCCAGCCTGTTTATGAGCTCTGAATAATACATCAATATTGTCTGTACACATTGTCTGAGCTGCGTCTTTATTGCACCAGGGGAACCGACCTGACAGGACACACAAGGAATAGCAGGACAGCCATTGGACAATACATATCTACACAAAGGCTGCTGGTTGGCTCAGGGAAATCAAGCCAAACATTGGCAGGAGGTACAATGACATGGGATAGTGGGGATGGAGAAATGTGGGTAGAAATAGAAGTTCTCAAGATAGAAAATTGGAAGGAGACATATAGGATAAGTGACAAGGCAATAACAAACACAATATGGCGCTGAGACGCCATAAAAAAAAAATGGCCCCTTAGATCTGCTACAGTCGCTGTCCAGGTTCAGATGAGGGGTGGGTGCCTCCTAATGGTCCCTGCCAGAAGCACAGTATAAGAGGGAGAGCCAATCACAGCCCTGCAGTCACACAAGCAAAGTCAGGCTTCAGTTCCCTATCAGGTCAGCCTAGCAGCTGATTGGCTTCTGTCGGACAGTGCTCCATGCTGAGTGACGCCTGGGAAAGGAGGCTGCCGGCAGTGGAACAGATGGGCGGGACTAGTAAGGTTTTTGCAGAAGTTTTCAATGAATCAATCCAAAACATGATTTTTTTCAGCACTTTCCCGTGTGCTCAAAGCTTCAATATGGAACACGGCAAAAGGCAAATAAAGGGAAAAACTCACAACTAATGGGAAATACAAGAAGGAAGCAGAGATTGGAGAAAGGTGGGATTGGAAGGACTACCATCATGGAACTGGGGGCTAGTGAATGGAAGTGGCCAGCACAGAATGGTGGGGATTGGGGGAAAACTGGGCAAGGTCACTAGTGAACAGGGAGTGAGAATACAGACAAAGGGGGGGGGGGTTTTACTGGTGAATGGGAGGGCCAGTGCTGAGTGGGTTAGAATGAGATTTTACCAGTAAATGGGTGGAGTTAAAAGAGACAAGCGAAAGTTGTTATAGTTATACAGGAACAGTGACCAGCTCCATGTTGTAGCTCCCACCCTTTCCAGCTATAGTCAGGTGATCCAAGTGGTGGCCAATAAAAGGGCAACCAGTTTGGTGGTATAACCTTAAAGCAGATTGCAGGCTTAGTCCCTGTGTAAAAGGTACAATGAAGTGGCGAGACCAACTTTCCCTTGTTTGTTATATTTTGTACATCTAGGTTAGTTCTCTGCTGACAAGAATAGGAATTCCCTAAATTGCATGAACAATCCTAAAGACTCCCAAACACATCAAGAATTATCATTCCAGATCAGCATTTATTAAAGAAATCAATGTAAAGTGCATAAACTAATTCTCAGTGCATTATTATTATTTATATTATTTATATATATATATTAATATAAAAAAACAGCCCAAAAATAACACATGGACAGACAAGCCATTGCCCAGCGGCAGGAATGGATGATACAGTGTTTGGGCAGCAGAACATAAGAGTTCACATGAGCCTGGGGCCATATCTTGGGAAATACATCAATAAACCACAGAGAATTACCGTAAATTTGCCAATTGCTTAGAAGAATGCAGTTATGTTACAATGTCTCCAACGAGAATAACTGATTATATGATGTGCACCCATACAAACCGTCTCTCTCTGATCCTTTATATTTACTGTGTATATTGCTCTGTGGGGGTTTAAGGAAATAAAATGGAAAACCTATTTAAATTAGGGCTAGAGCACAGAGTAGAGTCCTGCAGCAGGTCGGGCACCCACAAAAACCTGCGGTACCCTGCGGGTTGCGAGTAGAAGTTCCGGGTGCGGGTATAGACGCAGGTCGACTGTTCTGCGGGTCGCGGGTCTTGTCAATATCGATTTTTACTCCTTTTTTCTTATCATGCCTACCTCTGATGATGTCACTTCCGGTTTACAATGACAGCACTTCCTGATTCTTGATGGTCAGCGGGTCCGGATAAGGGACTTGCGGGTCGGGTAGCAGGTCCAAGCGGATAAGAATGCGGATTGCAGGTTGCGGGCCATGGTTCCAAAAAATGGATCCGTGCAGCACAGAGGGGTGCAAAAATCATGCTCATAGAGAGACATGGAGGCTGTGGATGTTGATTGATACACTTTGTACTCTGCCCTGCCTTTCCTTGCCGGGAAATTTTGGGCATCTTGGCACAGAGTATGTTTCCCCGGTGGCAATTGGCATATTAGCTGCTGGGAAAGCATTGGAGATTAGTCGCCCCCGCAAATGGTGATTAATCAAACTGCAAATAATCTCATGTGTCACTGCTTCTTATTCATCACACAATGACTGACAGGTAGTAAACAGAAAGATGGAAGTCGTCGTCCTGCTCTTTTCATATAAAACTGGGGCCATATTGGACTCTCTTTGATCAACCCCTTGCATAATTACATACAACTCTTTGCTTTCTTTGTTCGGCTTTGGCCACCCTGTTCTCTCCCTGTAAACTGGGGACCCCTGCACCGTCCTCTCTCTCTATATGACTAGCCCCCCAAACTCCCCCCAACAGTATTAACCAAGTAATGGTTTTCTGGAACGAGGAAAAGGTCTTTATAAGGCACTAAAGCTTCCCAGTATGGATCCAGCTAGAAAGTATCAGTTGTTCTGGGCAATGGCCATTACCGGGCATGACTTTTTCTCAGTCCAGAGCTAGAGAGGATCAGTTACTATCGGGCAAGGGACACAACAGGTGACTCAGGAGCAGAGTACTGCTTGCGGATACGTTCATAGCGCTGTAACTCACTGACAGACACAGATGGCTGCAGGCGATTGGCTGCCTGAAGAAAATGCTCCATTTTGACCACCAGCTCCGGGGTCTGTTCCTGGTGTCCTGAAATAAGAGGGTAAAAGCCATAATCTAGGGTAAAGCTACAAGGAGAAAGTAAAGGTCTCACAGGCAGCACTGTTCCTGAATCCCCACTCACACTCAGCATTGCTCCAACCACCCTCTCACAAAGAACAACTTCCCCCTCCTCAACCCACAAAATCAAGCGCATCTTGGCAGTTTTGTACCCACCATCTTCCAGTTGCCGTACCCCCTCTTTAATTGCACTCATCATGGCGTCTGCACAGAGGGAGTACAAATCGGCCCCAGTAAGTGCAGCAGGGCAATGCTCAATCACAACAGACAGGTCCACCGTGGGGTGAAGGGAGAACCTAGACAGAGAAAGATACAGCCCTTACTCCTCAGTCTCCTAATGGAACCGCCAAGACAATGTATATGCTCCACAGGCAAGGGAACACTCAAATGCCACTGCGTATCTTGACAGCGCTATATAAATAAATGATGATGATGATGATGATGAAATGCCACTTTAGCGGGCAGTTACCCAACCCTATTTGTTCATTGGAGGGTTGATTTTGCAATTGTCTATTATTTTCCAATATCAACTGGAGAAATTTCACTCTGCCAATATATCCCCCAAGCTATTTATATAGCAGAACGATAAAGATTATCCAAACTTTACAATGGGTCGAAACCCAAATGTGTTTGAGAAATGGCACCTACTGACAGGAACAGGATGGGCCACGTTTATACGTTATGCACCCTAAATGCCCTATGTGCATTGTTTACCAAAACTCAACATAAAAAGGGCAGTTCAGTTTTCCCCAAGGGCGTCAAGAACAGACAGATTAAAGCAGGGATCGGTAGATTGGTTATGTGCTACCAAAGATGGGCCATACCAAGAAATAAGTTAGGGGAGGCAAAATTCAGATATTCACACCGACATATGCATGAATTATTTTGATGCGACCCATCCAGAACCTTAGGGCAGGTACACTGCAGTGGAATCCATCTCCATCCAAGGAATTGTTTTGTCTATACGTTATATATTTAAATATATATACATGGTAAAAGTGGCATTGCACAAACACTCACTTTCGTGTGATCGCCGCCAAGACTCTGAGCTGGGATTCGCGATCTTCGTTCACTCCAACATATAGCAGTTTGTCAAATCTGAGAAAGAGAAGAATGATTACTGGAGGGTATTTTAAGCAAGTAGTTACACAGGGTCTGGGAGCCCCACCTCATATACAGATATATAAAAGAGATATACAGTATACAGAAATGGGGGAAAAAAATATCTGGGGATACAGACCAGCCCCAATTACCTTCCGGGTCTCAGTAGAGCAGAATCCAAGAGATCAGGGCGATTTGTTGCTCCAATTACAAAGACGTCATTGGAAGAGTGAAGTCCGTCCAGCTCTGCCAGCAGCTGTGATACCACCCTGATACAAGGAAATTTATAGACCAAATAAAATATCTGCTCATAAATGGAGTCCTCTCTGAGCGGGGAAATAGAAACTGGTTAATAGGGCATGGGATGAGATATGGAGGGGAAGTTATAGGTAGAAAAACAAGAGACAAAGAGGAACAGAGACATGGGGATCAGGTGGAATTGTAGAAGATGTGGCCAAATTGGGGAAGGACAATAAAAATGGGGTAGGGTAATTTAAACGGGGGCTGACAAGATGAGGAAAAGGCTGATTGGGAAGGAGGTGGGGGAAGCTTGCAGTGAAATGGGGTCTAGGGATAAGAAGGATGCCTAGCTCTGCCTTGATTGGTTGTTTAGTAAAGATGAACCACAGACTGGATGGACAGTGAATTTTAAACAAATATCCCACAACATTCTCTCTTCCACGGTCTTGGTTGCCTTGTGAGATAAAATAATCTGTCTTGCCCAGAAAACCCTCAGTGGATATAGAGGTCTGACCACTGCTCACCTGTCCATCACCCCTCCGGAATCCCCACTCTTCCCACGATTGGGTGCCAAGGAATCCAGCTCATCAAAGAATATAATGCAGGGAGCAGCCGAGCGGGCACGGGAGAACACTGTAGGGCAACAAGGCATTAAATGCATGAGGAGAAAGCTCAGGCACACTGCAACCGCAAGAGGTTTTTAGATGGAAAATACCACCTCTTTAAAACATGAGCTCATTCAGTTTGAGTCTGTAGAAAAGGTGCAGAAATATCTTAACTTCCAGAAACAAATATAACTATTATCTACACAAACAAACCTGATTACAGCAAGGCAAGCCCACTCACAATTTGTTCACATTGCTCATGGACTTACCTTTCCTCACATTTTCCTCGCTCTGACCCACATACATATTGATGAGTTCAGGTCCTTTAACGCTGGGAAGAGAAGAAATGACAATGACAATTAGGGTTTCCACCTTTTCTGGAAAAAAATACCAGCCTTCCTATATATTTTTCTTTTTTCCCTATTAATAACATTGGGATCACTGACCTTCCTATATATTTATCTTTATTCCCTATTAATAACATTGTGATCACTGACCTTCCTATATATTTATCTTTATTCCCTATTAATAACATTGGGATCACTGACCTTCCTATATATTTATCTTTATTCCCTATTAATAACATTGGGATCACTGACCTTCCTATATATTTATCTTTATTCCCTATTAATAACATTGTGATCACTGACCTTCCTATATATTTATCTTTATTCCCTATTAATAACATTGGGATCACTGACCTTCCTATATATTTTTCTTTATTCCCTATTAATAACATTGTGATCACTGACCTTCCTATATATTTTTCTTTATTCCCTATTAATAACATTGTGCTCAACCATCATTTTTACCGGCCAGGCCGGTTAAATACCGAATACATTAGGTGGCGACCCTAATGACAATACAGCACATCTGTATAAATACTTACCTGCCCTTCCCACCCCATAAAATCTGGAGTTGTTTGTGTGCTGTTGCATAAGACTCTATCGGTCAGACAACATAGGACTTAAATAATGTTACAAAAAGCTTCACATGTCTGACAATTTTCTCATGTATTTGCATCAAAGAGCTCCACCTTGCTCTGATGTAACCAATCCCCACACAGATCGAATTCAGTCTAACAAGCTGCTCCCAACCCTGATCAATATCTAGAAAGCTCCTCTCAGCTCTGGTCAAATCTACTCCCAACCCTGTGTAAATCTTAACACATTCCTCCCAACCCTGTGTAAATCTATAAAGCTCCTTCCAGGTCTGATCAAAACTCTAAAAGCTCCACCCAGCCCTAAGCAAATCTTAACAAGCTCCTCCCAGTTCCCAACAAATCGAATAAGCTTTTCTTCAGTTTACACATCCAAGGCACATAAATAATCTATAATTAATCCCTACATACAACAGGAACAGATATTTTAAAATGTCCTACAACGCCAAGCTCATGTCCTCAAATGCCTAGCCTTTATCTACAAAAAGATCTCTCATCCACTCTACTAACGTTAAGAGCTGAATCATCGGATAAACCGGTAAAAACAAAAAGAATTCTTTAGCTCTATCAAATGATTCAGCATTAACATGAATGGTAAAAAGCCTTGGATATATCTGATGTCTTGTCAATCTGGCAGGACAGAAAACTTTGATTGCCAGATCCACGATACTAAGGCTTTTTACCAATATCGGTCACCTTGTCTCCCACCACACACACTGATTATCATACAAAATATCTTTCATACGATTATTTTGGTGCGTCTATGCCCATCTTAGGGGTCTACATAGGGTAATTAACATACTGCTCAGAGAGAACTTTTCAAGTGGAAAATCAAAGCCACTAAATACAGACAGATCCTCTGTTGTGACACCAGCCTCACATTAACCTAGAGCTGGCTTAGATGGCATCCATAGGAAATCACATGGGGCTAGTTCCATATTAGAGTAGGTATGGTTTTTGTTATCTCTGAGACATTGGCAAACAATACAGATGGAAAGGGTAGGCCCCTTACTCATACTAGGGACCCCCCTCTGCACCAGGGTGACATGTAAGCCCAAGGTAGCAATAATCCATCAATAATCCATGCACACAGACATAGCCAACCCTACAGTCAGACCCCACCAACCTTAGGAAAGTCATGGTGCACTCTGTGGCCACAGCCTTTGCCAGAAGTGTTTTGCCTGTTCCTGGGGGGCCATAAAGAAGGACACCAGATCTCCGAAGACCCATAGACAGTACTTCAGGGTGTTCCAAAGGAAGCTGTACAGTGTCCAGGAGCTGACGTTTCACATCTTGAAGACCCCCAACATCTTTCCATTGTACGCAAGGAACCTAAAGAAACAGAACAGGCATCATGTTTATTGTCCCAATGCAGTGACACGAAAGGTAATTACAGGATACAAAACGTAGAAGAGGTTTATGGGATATTCTTTCAGCTGCTTCCAGTGCAGGAAGGTTCAAGCAGAAGGGATCACATTCCCATATAAATGTTAATCTCACCTTGGGCGCCCCAACAGCCTCGGCCTGGGAGTCCTGCAAAGCAGATAAGGCGTCATGGAAATCCTGAGCCATTAATTGAACCCCAGCTGCTGAGAGTCCTCCCTCGTCTTCCACTGCCTCTGTAAGAGATCTGACAAGAAATTGTGTTTCACCTTCCTGTAACCAGGGGTCTTGTCTGCTAGAGCCAAGGCAAGATAAGAGAGAAAGGGGAGCAGGGAAGAAACCAGAAAAGAACATAAGATACAGAGGGCTGGGGCAAGTATAGAAGATAGAAAGGGTAGTGGCAGAACGTTTCGGCTTAAGACCTAAGGCACAATTTTGGGAACAAACTACAAGAGAGAACACAAGGCAAAAACAGTAGATGCAAGGTAGAAACTTATTAAGCATATAAAAACCTTGAGTTTTGAATCCTCTCACATGCATTGCGCCCAGCCTTGGACAAGAGGGCACAGAAATCCCCCAAAACAAAGCCCTAAAACACAAAAACAGACTTTTACACAAGCAAAGAAAACAGAAGATTTGCAAGTAAGAGCCTGTCTATTGTCATATCCACTGGCACACGGTAACCAAACCGCACCAACCCCAAAAATACTGCGGGACATTCAGCAGTCAGACTTTCCCACAGTTATATCCCTTAAAGTAATTCTGTCATGATTTTTACGGTGTCGTTTATATTTCTAAATTACTGTGCAAATAATTCACTCTACGATATAAAATTTCATTCCTGAACCAAGTGTAATACTGATGTGTAGGTGCATCTCAGGTCACTTTGCCTGGTCATGTGCTTTCTGGCAGGCTGTTGTTTCTCCTACTCAATGTAACTAAATGTGTCTCAGTGGGACATGGATTTTACTATTGAGTGTTGTTCTTAGATCTACCAGGCAGCTGTTATCTTGTGTTAGGGAGCTGCTATCTGGTTACCTTCCCATTGTTCTGTTGTTAGGCTGCTGGGGGGAAAGGGAGGGGGTTATATCACTCCAACTTGCAAAACAGCAGTAAAGAGTGACTGAAGTTTATCAGAGCACAAGTCACATGACTGGGGGCAACTGGTAAACTGACAATATGTCTAGCCCCATGTCAGATTTCAAAATTAAATATAAAAAAATCTGTTTGTTCTTTTGAGAAGCGGATTTCAGTGCAGAATTCTGCTGGAGCAGCACTATTAATTGTTGCATTTTGAAAAAAAACTTTTTTTCCCCATGACAGTATTTGCCTGTGGACCCAAGAATAATAAGCACTTTGAATAACAAAGGGGTCCCTAGAAGCTGCACAGAAACAGGAAGGGAAAGGCTCAGGCTCAAATGCTTTGCATGGATCAGAACAAGGTTCTGTTATTATCACAGATGGCTCTGGGGAGAACCAATATCCCACCTACCGCTGTCCTGCGTGCAAACTTTGGGATACTGACGTCCCGGCCCAGGGATAGAGGTGCAGTGAGAGCTGCTAGCAGGCTGTGTCTCTGATCCTCTGTTGGGGTCTCTAAGAAAACCTGTGGGCAGCAGAAGGGAACACAATAATTTTTTGATAGAACTGGCAAACAGTTATGTTTCCACTTAAAGGAGAAGGAAACCCAGTTTGCGCAAAAACCCTCCCTGTGACTATGCCCCAAAAGGAAAATGAGCTCAAATAACTTATTCCTTTAGCGCACATAATGACTGCGTCGCGCATGCGCACACACCGGCGCAACGTCAATCTGCACGCCGGCCGCAGTCGTGCCGTTCTCATTTGTAAGAGTGGAGTGAGCGAGCCATGGATCTGGGGGGGGCGCCACAGCAGCTGTGCCTAGGGGAGCACAAAAGGTAAATCCAGCCCTGAATGTTCCTACTGCACATGCGCTAAAACGCCGTTCAAAGCAGGTAGAAGATCACGTGGAAGAAGATGGTGCCTGTGAACTCCGTGGACTGGACCTGTGCAGAAGGGTAAGTAACAAGTTAGGGGCATTTGCCCAGCGGGACGGGTAGGCCAGGGGGGAGGGAGGGTTTTTGCGCCGACTGGGTTTCCTTCTCCTTTAAAACACAGCTCCTCTACTGCTCCTCCTTCTGTTGGATGGGGAGATAAAGACAATATGAACTGGACTTTCAGAGCTATCCCACTGGTCTCTGTGACTATTAGGGACCCATCAATATGACTAGTAGGGGCCCATCAATGGCACCTGGAGTTTCTGATGCGAAGTGCTAACTACATAGACCTAAAGCTACCGTGCCTCTGATCCTGTTCAGCTACAGGCAGTCATACTATCCTGGAACAGTACAAGTATTTATTTATTATCCTTTATTCATACAGTGCCAATAAATTCACATCGGTTCCTGCGCCACAGAACTTACGATCTAAGGTTCAGATCAAATTCACATATAAATTAGTCACCAACGTATCAGGAGCCAATAAGCAATCCTGGCACTGCAAGGCAAATATGCAATCCACGGGCAATCAAATAAGAGGATAGAAGGTTATAGATAAAAGGTAGATACAAGGTGATATGAACACTTTTTTAGAAAATAGCTCAGAATTGCCTCAGAATGGAAAAAGCATCCTCCATGCCTACAAAAGGGCAAATTGTTAATGGGTTTGATGTTTTTTTGGCATCCTCTGTCTTAAAGGAGTTGTTCACCATTGAGTTAACTTTTAGTCTGATGTAGAGAGTGATATTCCTAGACAAATCACAATTGTTTTTCATTTTTTATTATATGTAGTTATTTAGCTTTTTATTCAGCAGCTCTCTAGTTTGCAAGTTCAGCAATCTGGTTGCTAGGGTCCAAATTACCCTAGCATCCATGCACTGATTTGAATAAGAGACTGGGATATGAATAGAAAGATGAATAATTAAAAAGTAGCAACAACAATAAATGTGTAGCCTTACAGAGCATTTGTTTTTAGATTTGAAAGCTGGAAAGTGTCAGAAGAAAAAGGCAAATAATTGAAAAACTACACAAATAAAAAAATGAAGAATATTTGAAAAGTTGCTAAGAATCTGCCATTCTATAACATACTAAAAGTTAACATAAAGGTGAACCACCCGTTTAACTACAGTTAAACTAGAATATACTTGGCCAAAGGCTTGAACGTGACAGTTCTTCATTCAGCTTTAATTACTATCCTATTCTAAGAAGTACTGCTGCATTGCACTTTAATAAATGGACCCCAACGTTTCAATAAAGAATGATAAAATGCTAAATTTAAGCTCAGGAGAAGATGATCATGACATAGAAATCCAATATAAACCGAAAAATACTATGGAGCAGGCACTGAAATGAAGGCAATCTTCCATCTGCTCCATAGTATTTTTCGGATCCCCGTGCTGAGGGCTCAGGGCGATGCACCTGGGCCTCTTCCTAAATGTGGTGAGTAACTACTGTACTTTTTGGAGACCCTCATTCAAGTTTATCACAGAAATCCAGTATGCCATGTTTAAGTGCACTCCGTGACAAAGTTTGTGTGTGGGGGGGGGGGGAGGAAGACGGTAGCTGCCTTAGAGCTAACAATCTGTAAAGTCAATAACAACTTAACTATTTGTAAATGAAGAGTTAAAAGACCAGTAACATCAATTTAAAAACACCAACACGCATTAAGCTTTAAAATCGCAAAAGTCTTGATTAAGAAATAACTTACCGAAACTCCGCTTGCATACCTCCCAACATTTTGGAAGTAAAAAGAGGGACAACATTTTTTTTCGCACGTAGCGCAGCAAAAATTTTTGGCCAACGCCCCTTTATGTGGCCACACCCCCTAATTACCATGTTCATTTTACAAAATTTGGCAGGTTATGAAATTTTGAAAATATTTCTCATCTAAACTGTTTTTTTGTGTCTCAAATTTGTTACAAAGTATCACCTGTTAGCTGTTTTGGGCTCTCTGCTAAAAGCCAATTAAGTGAGAAACTTTGTTTCTTTTTCTGGCTGTTCAGTGCAGAGAAAAGAGGGACTTTCCAGTACAAATGAGGGACTGCAGGTTGAGCTGTCAAAAGAGGGACTGTCCCTCCGAAAAAGGGACAGTTGGGAGGTATGCGCTTGCTTTAATCTTCAGAAACGGCATCAGGACGACTATCCATCGTGCGGTGCTCATTTACTCCTCCCTGGCTATCTCCTATAGGGAAGGCAGGGAGGAGAAATTGAGCGCCACACGATGGATCACCCGATCGCCTTTTCTGAAACCGGAGATTCTGTAAGTTAATTCTAAATAAAGACTTTGCGATTTTAAAGTTAAAGTATACAAACAATTTTTTTAAAAAAAAAAAAAAACAATTTTAATGTTACTGATGCATTTAGAGAAAGGGGTATAAATGCTGAGGAATAAAAGGGGGACAACTTGGAGCGGTTATACCTAGTGCTGTTGCTTCTGATAGTAAATGCTTATTCACACAATGAATAAAGGGGCTAAGCTAAACATATGTCTATTAGCCCTGGTGTTGGACACCCACAAGAAACATATCTGTATAATGCTGCTGAACTGTTGTTGTTGCTGATGAACTGTTGTTGTTGCTGCTGAACTGTTGTTGTTGCTGCTGAACTGTTGTTGTTGCTGCTGAACTGTTGTTGTTGCTGCTGAACTGTTGTTGTTGCTGCTGAACTGTTGTTGTTGCTGCTGAACTGTTGTTGTTGCTGCTGCTGAACTGTTGCTGCTGCTGAACTGCCACTAAGCTCAACTGCCCAGGCTAAGCGTTTGTCTTTAAGTACCGAGGAACAAAACACAAACCTCATTCAGGAAACAGGTCTGCATGTCCAGTGGTATCTCGTTGGGGGAAGAGGTGGTGGCAACAACCAACACAGGGAAATCCCTGCAAGAAAATCAGAGGAATCATCAGAATGTGGTTGGAAAAATATAAAGGAGATCCCTGCAGAAATCAGAAGCCATTAGCATCAGATCTCAGGAAACATTAGTGAAAGGCATAATAGAGAAACCTGTGGGAGACAGAGAATACAGGTATTGGACCTGTTATCTAAAATGCTCGGGACCTGGGGTTTTCTGGATAATTGATCTTCCCATTATTTGGATGTAATAATAAAAAGTACCTTGTAGTTGATCTAAACTAAGGTATAATAAATCCTTAATGGAAGCAAAACCATCCGACTGAAATTAATTAATGGTTACATGATATTCTAGTAGACTTAAGGTATGGATATCATGTAAACATTAATTCATTTCAATCAGATGGTTTTGATCCCATTAAGGATTTATTATACCTTAGTTTAGATCAACTACAAGGTACTGTTTTATTATTACATAGAAAAAGGACATCGTTTCTAAAACTCTGAATTATTTGGATAATATCATGTCTATGAGAGACCGCCTCTCTGTAATTCTGAGCTTTCTGGATAATGGGTTTCCGGATAATAGATCCCAAACCTGTATAGGATATAAGGGATTTTCTTACTGTTAAATCCTAGTCGCCTAGAAATGTTTTGCTGCTGGACTTAATAGACATAAAGACTGCTTATCAATATTAAGCAGCAACATCGCCTGCTCTGTTCTGCTGAAGAGTAACCCAGTACTCAGAGGGTGCAGCCTGAATAATAAATACCCTCATTAAGACAAGTACCCATAAGTGAGCTTAAAGGATTATTTACTAAATCATCTTGGTACCTGGCCTGGGTCTCTCCCCCCAAGAGAAGGCTTCGGAAAGCGCTAATAACCCTGCCATCCTCTCCAGAACCATCTCGTTCTCGACCCAGAAGCTCCACATGACCAAGCAGGACAAGGCAAGGCTGAAACTCCTGTGCCCTGGAAAGTAGTGCCTTGAGGCGTGCCACACTTCCAGCGCTGCTCTCTCTGCACAGCCTTGCACACTCAATCTGGAGGAAAGATAAAGACAACAAATAAGAGGAGTTAAGAGAGGAACAGCAGTAACACCAAAAAATTAAAGTGATTTAAAGGAATAAAGTACAAATGATGTGTTTGCTTCAGAAACACAAATATAGTTTATATAAACAAGCTGCTGTGTAGCCATGGGGGCAGCCATTCAAGCACAGGATACACAGTAGATAACCGATAAGTACTACTATAGTTTATATAAACAAGCTGCTGTGTAGCCATGGGGGCAGCCATTCAAGCACAGGATACACAGTAGATAACAGATAAGTACTACTATAGTTTATATAAACAAGCTGCTGTGTAGCCATGGGGGCAGCCATTCAAGCACAGGATACACAGTAGATAACCGATAAGTACTACTATAGTTTATATAAACAAGCTGCTGTGTAGCCATGGGGGCAGCCATTCAAGCACAGGATACACAGTAGATAACCGATAAGTACTACTATAGTTTATATAAACAAGCTGCTGTGTAGCCATGGGGGCAGCCATTCAAGCACAGGATACACAGTAGATAACAGATAAGTACTACTATAGTTTATATAAACAAGCTGCTGTGTAGCCATGGGGGCAGAAACTGTTTTTATAATCCTCCTCCTGGAAAATACGGTATTGCCCAAATCCTGGGAGTTTCCAAATAGTCCAACTTCCTCTAAAAAAACAGAGTCAGTAATGATGGTCTTAGTCACCTCGTACAGATGGAGGTTTAAGCGGCTGCACACGGCTTTCACTACTGTCTTTTTGCCACTGGCAGTAGGACCAGAAAACAGGATTCTTCCTCCTGTAGGAAGAATGTCACACCTAGAAGCAGAACAAAGTAAGAACTAACTCCAGGTGCAAACATTAATGCAGTAAGGGTAAAGGAAAGACTCAGTGATACCCTACAGCTACCCTCAAACGTATTTCAATGTCTTGATACTCACGTGACCTCAAGGTAAGGCTGAAGGATCTTGCAGATTTCATCCACTGCATGAGAGAGTCCAGCTGGGAAGAGACTGCTCCAGAACACGTGTCCATCCCGGGAAGGAAAGGATGGAATGTAACTATGAGTGCTGCCTTCCTGTCAGATAAAAAACCATGAATGCTACTTGGCTTGTTCTCCTACACAAATTATTGTTCTGTTACTCCACATTATAGAGGGGACCCTGGCCACGCAATTTACCTGGAACAGGATCATGTGGTTGGAATGGGCAAGGTAGGCTTGGCACTGCTCTTCTCCTGGTCTGCCCTCGATTCGAAGCACCTTAAAATAAAGGTCGGGGCACCTGAAGAACATTGAAACAGTCTTGCGGTTATGTTATTATTGCCAAAAGCACTTAGAAGTAGGGTCTGAAATGCCGGAATATGAGGAGTGCACACCTGACAGCCATGTTTGGATTGTTCTGTAAAAATTCTTCATGTGAAAGAGATGAAACACACAGAATATCTCCGCACTGAACGACCCTATGGGTGAAAAAGAAGAGAGAACACAGTTAGGAACAAGACAGAGAGACAGACAACACTGAGAAGGTCACGGCTAGGATTGCTCTGCCAGGAATTGGGGAAGCAGAAGAGACACATAAAGGTCACTGCTATAAAGGTGGCCTTACACTTTAACATTCACTAGATTGGCAACTTGGCCAAATGAGAAGAAATCTCCCTGATACGACCACCTAAAGTGAACAACATTGGGCTTTAATTGGATGATTTGGCTTTAGGATCAGATTACAATGTGGGTATGCAAGTTGTCTGAGCGAGGACCTCATCAACTAGTGATGTGGTGTGCGATCCAATGGGAAAGTCAACCTTACAAGAGCATAAGGATGAAGTGACAAACCTACTGGGTTCAGAGCTAAAATAGGTGAGGGAATGGTTGGGGTAAAAGAAAATAGAAAGCATTACGGTTGTTAGGGTACCAGTCTGTTCACTAATAAACACTTAATGTACCTGGCAGTTTGGAAGTGATGAAACAAAGCCTTTTTGTATGAGATGTCACTGTTATAAGACGGAGACTTCACAAACTGCACACAGAGCTCCCTGGCCAACGGAGGTCCAACAAGAGCAGAACGGCCTCCCTCCAATGTGTCACAACAGAACCTCTAAGGAAAGAAATAGGCCAATCAATCCACTGTGACCCCCATCTCTCACCCTAAACACCGACCTTTCCGTATGAAGCAATGTGCTGTAAAGCCACACTAAACACAACCCCCATCATATCAAGCATGGCCTCCTAGTTCTCCCTAGTACTCTACTTATTCCTAGATCCTTTCCCATTACATTAAAGGGCATGTAAAGTCTAAAATAAAATAAGGCTAGAAATGCTGTATTTTGTATACAAAAATAAACATGAACTTACTGCACCACAAGTCTAATCAAACAAATGATTTATGCTTTCAAAGTTGGCCACAGGGGGTCACCATCTTGTAACTTTGTTAAACATCTTTGCAAGACTAAGACTGTGCACATGCTCAGTGTGGTCTAGGCTGCTTAGGGATCGTCATAAACAAAGCTGCTTGAGTTCTGCATGGCTGGGAAGTAAGGCGGGGGCTCCCCCTGCTGTTCATAAGTATAATTGTTTCCCTGCAGAGCAGTTAGGGACCGTCTGACAATTCCTATCCACAGCAGTAAATGAAGGGAGAATTTTACTGCATAGTCAGGTTTCTTATAAAAACTGTACACATTTTTTAATTAAAGTATATTGGAGATAGGTTTCTTTTTCATTAAAGAAAGTAAAAATGGGATTTTATTTTTTTGCCTTTACATGCCCTTTAAATACATTATACATGTGTCCCTGTATATACACACTAACATTCTATTGACATTCAATCTGTTATCGTCTATTATTCCTAGCTCCTTTCCCATAAACACATTATGATACATGTGCCTGTATATACACACTAACTTTCTATTGCCCTCTGTACTGAGAGTTATAACCAATTTGTTATCTACTATTATCCCTGGATCCTTTCCCATCACATTAAACACATTATTATTCCTGTATATACACACTAACATTCTATTGACATTCAATCTGTTATCTACTATTCTTCCCTAGACGCTGGTGATTGCTCTGGTCTGAGTCAGGGAGTAGAATTGACAGGAGGTACAGCAGAGTCACGTGGGGGTATTGGGAGCCAATGAGAGGAGCTCACCTGTATGAGGATTTCGCTGAGGGGCCCAGTCCCAAGGCCCAGGTTAAAGAGGAGGGAGGCGGAGATGAGGGCGGTGTGGGTGCAGTGAGGGGGACGCAGGGTGCTGAGGGGGTGTTTGTACTTGTGGGGGTGCCCCCAGCACAACTCCGCAGCCAATATGAGAGCGACGTGTCTCCCCTCAGCCGACCCCCTTATCTCCTCAGGGACAGTCACCCACACCCACTCCCGGTGGAAGAGGCCCAACTCCCGGAGCTGCTTGTTGGGGAGCCACAAGGCTGAGCCCCGGTCCGACGCTCCCCCCAACTCATGTAGCCGCCCCGCCCGCACCATCGACTCTGCGTCTATCGGGGCCACACGGAGCCTTTGAGGCGCTGCTTCCCGGGCGAAGCTCGACACTACCGGAGCCATGAGACCAGAGCGAGGCGCAGTGTGAGAGACCAGCGCACAATTCCCATTGGATCCACCGGGCATTCCGTCTACTGACCATGTCCCTTCCTCAGACCTCTGCCCGACCCCCGCCGACCCATCTCTCATGATTCTCTCTTGCCCATACTGCCCCGCTCCTCTTATCCCCGGGAGGCTGTTTAATCTCACTGCTCCTTGACCCCCTCAGCGCCGCTAGTTCCGCCCTCACACGTCTCGTGTCGCATAATTGTGACGTCAGAGTCGCCAGGTCTGATTTTCAACAGTAGCCCACAAATCGCACAATATGTGCAGTGAGACAAACTCTAAAAATAAAATTAATGAATGTATGTGAAAATACACCTTTTTCATATCTTCACTGAAGTAAAAATGTTTCCATGAAGTCAAATGGGACAAATTCGCCCGTCACCAGAGGACGTAACTACAGAGGGGGCCCAGGAGGAATAGGGACCCTTTAAGACCTTAATACAAATACAATTTCAATAAATAGCTGTAAAACAGCTCAACCTCTAGACATTTTGGTGGCCGGCAGATTTTTGCCCCAAAATTTACTGAAATTGAAGAAAGTCACTGGAAAATGTGAGAATGCTTAAAGGGATACGGTCATGGGAAAAAAATCTAAATGAATCAGTTAATAGTGCTGCTCCAGCAGAATTCTGAACTGAAATCCATTTCTCAAAAGAGCAAACTGTTTTTTTTTATATTCAATTTTGAAATCTGACATGGGGGTAGACATATTGTCAATTTCCCAGCTGCCCCAAGTCATGTGACTTGTGCTCTGATAAACTTCAATCACTCTTTACTGCTGTACTGCAAGTTGGAGTAATATCACCCCTCCCTTTTTCCCCCCAGCAGCCAAACAACAGAACAATGGGAAGGTAACCAGATAACAGCTCCCTAACACAAGATAACAGCTGCCTGGTAGATCTAAGAACAGCACTCAATAGTAAAATCCAGGTCCCACTAAGACACATTCAGTTACATTGAGTAGGAAAAACAGCAGCCTGCCAGAAAGCATTGCTCTCCTAAAGTGCAGGCACAAGTCACATGACCAGGGGCAGCTGGGAAATTGACAATATGTCTAGCCCCATGTCAGATTTCAAAATTGAATATAAAAAAATCTGTTTGCTCTTTTGAGAAATGGATTTCAGTGCAGAATTCTGCTGGAGCAGCACTATTAACTGATGTGTCTTGAAAAAAACATGTTTTCCGATGACAGGATCCCAGGGACTGGAGACTGGGGTACAGAGCCCAAAATCTGGTAACTCCTGACTTCTACACAAGTCAGTCCCAGTGCATGCTGGGTATAGGTTTGGCACCTGGCTGGTATTTTAGCAGCCTAGCCAGTAAAACACCTGCCGGGGCCAGTCTTGCAAATTTACAGGCAATGTAGCTGCCGGTAAATATTTAATACTCCTTACAAAAGCCCTCGGCGCGCCCCCAACTGGCTCACAATTTACCTTTTTAACTGCCTTCGATCAATCGTGCATTATAGCTCTGCCCCTTTGTGGCAACCCGCCCCTTTCTATGTCACGGTCCGCCCATTTGCTCCCGCCCCCACCACCAGCGGGTGAGCATTTTATTAAAAGGTGACAACCCTAGCTGGGTATTGTAGTCTTACATGAAACTTGCAGTCTGCAAAATCTACATTACCCAGCATGCATTGGGAGATGTAGGCTTGGTACATTAGGGCAACAATATATTTTTAGCTGGTTTACAAAATACAAACCAGCTAAAGGCCCAAAAAGTAGCCCAAATCTGTACCCTGGCTAGTTTGTACCTTCAAAACTTGCCAGGGCTTTAATTTAGTAGCCTAATTTGGCTGGAAACCTGCCAACCCTGCGTGACATCAACACCAGCCGTCACTTCAAAATAAATAAAGGAGTCTGTTATATTGTATAGCTACAGAAGATGCTACAAGGTTCCTTCATTCAGATATATCCCCACACGAGCACATCTTGCTGGACACCGGCTTTGCTGGACCCAATTTGTCCTCCAACATTTAATAAATGAGCCGACCCTAATTCCAGCTCCTCTCCAACATGACAGCGCAATGATTTTGGGACTATCCCACAGTTGAACATTTCATTTCTGGCCCCTTCAAAGGAACAACTCATAATATTGCAAAAAAAAAACAAAAAACTTTTTATGGATATTGCTGCTATTTATCATTGATTTTTTTAGGAAAATCATTGGATGTTCTAAGTTATAGATAGTCCAATTCTAAACAACTTTTCAATTAGTCTTCATTGTTAGTTTTTTAATGATTTGCCTTTTCTTTTGACTCTTTCCAGCTTTCAAATGGGGGTCACTGACCCCATGCCGAAACAAATGCTCCATAAGGCTACACATGTATTGTTATTGCTACTTTTTATTCCTCATCTTTCTATTCATCCCCTCTCCTATTCACATTCCAGTCTCTTATTCAAAGCAATGCATGGTTGCTAGGGGAATTACTACCCTAGCAACCAGACTGCAGAAACTGTGGAGAGCTGCTGAATTAAAAGCTAAATAACGCTAAAACTGCAAGTAATAAAAAATGAAAATATCAGAATATCACTCTCTACATCATACTAAACTTTAACTCAAAGATGAACAACCCCTTCAAAGCTACTGTAAATAAAATTAGTTGTTTACCTTCCAAACACTTTTTCAGTTGAGTTGTTTTCAGAGTATTCACAATAAACAAAGACTTTTTTCAGTTGCTTTCCATCTATTATTTAAGTTTCAAGTATAATGTCTCTAGTAGTGATGTGCCTCCATTTGCGGGTGGAACTGCCGGCTTCCTGCTTGATGTTTTTTAAAGACGCGCGCCTCCTTTTGTGACATCATCAGCGGGGCGCCACGGGCCTTAAAATGGAAGCAAGAAGTCGGGCTCGGGCGGGTTAGAGTCGGGCTCGGTCTCTAGTAGGGATGCACCAAATCCAGGATTCGGTTCGGGATTCGGCCAGGATTCGGCTTTTTTCAGCAGGATTCGGCCGAATCCTTCTGCCCAGCCGAACCGAATCCGAATTTGCATATGCAAATTAGGGGCGGGGAGGGCAATCGCGTGACTTTTTGTCACAAAACAAGGAAGTAAAAAATGTTTTCCCCTTCCAACCTCTAATTTGCATATGCAAATTAGGGTTCGGATTTGGTTCGGTATTCGGCCGAATCTTTCACGAAGGATTCGGCCGAATCCAAAATAGTGTATTCGGTGCATCCCTAGTCTCTAGTATATCAATCTGGCAGCTCTGTGATCCAGGAGCATCTGAACTGTAACAATTTGTTCCATTTAGTTGATACATATAGTTGATCCATTTCTCAGCAGCATCTCTGGAGTATCAGTAACTATTGTATCAATTCTAACAGCTGCCTGTAATGAAACTCAGAGATTCTGCTCAGCAGGGACAAAGATAAGAAATGTATCAATTAAATGTATCAATTTAGATCAGTTTGCATGGTCGGCGACCCCCCTCCCTCCCAGAGCTGCTTTAGAATATGAAACCTAACACTTCAATATTAGAAAAATAGGCACAAATAGAAAGTAATTGGAAAAAGTCTTTATTTCTGGTGAACTGTCTGAACCAACTCAACTGGAAAAAGTTTTGAAGGTGAACAACTCTTTAGGGTAAGGACACACTGGACGATTTGTCGCCAACGTTTTAAAAAAGTAAATTGCGGCGATAAGACGATCGTCTTTTTTGAACAGACGATTCACAGCGACTATTGGCACAGAGCGATTTGTATCCCATTACTCTGTGCGGTACGTGCTCCACCCAAACCGGAAACGGTTTGTGCTTCCCGCTGTAACCTGGCGTCTTTGCGTTCGCATTGTAATTTGAATACAATTGCTGCTATTTATCTGTATGTGTGTGCGTGTCTAGGAGATTTCAGTGCTTTTCTAAGTACATGCTATTTCTGATAAATCGCTCGGAAAAGGGTCTCAGTGCGTTTTGGAGCTACAGGTGATTCACAAACGCGCTGTGGGCACAGGAGCCGGCGTCTTTCATTTGGTTTTGTTCAGAGACAAAACGAGCGATATGTCGCTGCGATTTGCTTTTTAAAAACGTTGGCGACAAATCGTCCAGTGTGTCCTTACCCTTAAAGGCAGGGGCTTGAAATGGAGGATTGAATGAGAACCTGTAGGAGCGGGCAAATGTTTTTTCTGGTTATATCTGTAGAGGATCAAACATGGAATATGACTCAAAAGCAACAGTAACTAATACAACTTACCCCAGGTTATGGACAGGGAGAGGTGCAGTAGTAGCCAGTGAGGCTAGCTGAAATGAGGAGGAGGAAGCAAGAGTGAAACAAACAGGAGCAACATCTGAAGCAATGCTGGGAGTCACCGGAGAGACCAGGTGCAATTTGAGGAACGGATGTACTCACACAGAACGTGCAAACCTGATGCCTAGACGCAGGGTAAGACTGGAGCCTTGGGGGCCCACCAGGGCTGCAAAATGAAGGGCCCTCCTGGCAGTCCCTGGGGTCCCCACCAAACTCCCACCGCCGTTGCATGAAAGATGTGCCAGATGCAACAGCTGGTTTTTACGGGGCAGCAGGTCTGGGCCGGCAGGGGCCCATCAAGTTTTTTTTCCAGCGTCCCGCCGGGAACAGTCTGAAACTGCTTAGAAGTGATTCAGTACTGTCTTAGAGACCCATATCCCTGCTAAAGTATTGGCATACATCATGAAGCTCTGCTAGAACACTGGCATACCTGTTTAGATTTAAGGGTCCTTACACACTAGCATTTGGCCATGTGCTTTTTTTATACATTCCACACAGAACAGACTAGTGCTCCTTTGGTTTGGTGGCTCCATGTGGTGCAGTGAGTAGAACGTCTATAAGAAACATGGAGTCTATTGACTCACAGTATTTAAAGGGGGTGTTCACCTTTAAATGAACTTGAATTAGTAGGGATTCACCGAATACAAATCCTAATTTGAATACTGTATGTATATTAGCGCTTAATTAAATAAAAAAAAAGGAAATAAAAGGAATTCCATATGATCTCTTAGTCCAGATCCATACGTTTGTATTTCTGACATGTCGCAGTCCTTTCTTAGTCCACATAATTAGCCATAAATCCAAGGCCCAGGTTTAGTCCCTTCTCCAAAAAATTAAGTTTCCATTAATTTGTAATTGTACTCTTTGTACTTTCCTTTCATGATCTGGTTTAAAATTGCCCCAGGAAAAATTGGGCTTTCTGGTTTAAAATTGGGCAGATGACAAACCTACTAACTGTTCTGAGCCCCTCCCCCCTCCGATACCCAAATTCTTTCCCACCAGTCATGAACGACCATCCTTAACCTTTCCACCCCCTACCCTGCAGCATGGACACCTTAATACATTCTGGGGTCTATTTATCATGCTGTGTAAAACATGGAGTAAAACATTACTGGTGATGTTGCTCATAGCAACCAATCAGATCTTTGCTTTTGTTTGCTAGCTGTTAAAATCTACTTGCTGGGACTGTATAGGGAGATGACTGCAGATATACAGAGAGGAGCAGAAAAATGCAAGGCCCAGGAGGGAGCATATGGGGATGATAGCAGATATAGAGACGAGCAGAAGAATGGCATGGGTAGGGACTGATGTGGTAGGGACCTTAGATTGCAAGCTTCCCGGGACAGGGACTGATGGGAATGTGATAGGGACCTTAGATTTCAAAGGGGGAACTATTACAAAAATTGAAATTTAATATTAGCTTCATCATACTGAAATAAGCTTATTTCTAAATATAATCAATTAAAAATTCTGTACCATTTCTGAAATATCCCTGAGTTTTTAAAGGGGAACTATCGTGAAAATTGAATATAAGCTTCAGCATACTGAAATAAGAAACTTTCTAAATAAAATCAATAGGGATGCACCGAATCCAGGATTCGGCCTTTTTCAGCAGGATTCGGCTGAATCCTTCTGCCCGGCCGAACTGAATCCTAATTTGCATATGCAAATTAGGGGCAGGGAGGGAAATTGCGTGACTTTTTGTCAGAAAACAAGGAAGTAAAAAATGTTTTCCCCTTCCCACCCCTAATTTGCATATGCAAATTAGGGTTCGGATTCAGTTCGGTATTCGGCCGAATCATTCGTGAAGGATTCGGGGGTTCCGCCGAATCCAAAAAAGTGGATTCGGTGCATCCCTAAAAACCAATTAAAAATTCTGCATTATTCTTCCCTATCCCTTTCTCAGCATCTGTTTCTCTTCATTTTGTCTTCATGCAGCAGTTGGGTGTCAGATATTCATTAACAGTTAGATCATCTGCTAGGAAAGAGAGCCCTCCCCCCCCCCTATAAGATATATTGGATCTAACTGTCAATGAATATCCGACACCCAACTGCTTGATGAAGACCGAATGAAGATAAACAGATGCTGAGAGAGGGATAGTGAAGAATAATGTAGAATTTTTAATTGATTTTATTTAGAAAGTTTCTTATTTCAGTATGCTGAAGCTTATATTCAATTTTCCCGATAGTTCCCCTTTAAAAACTCACTGGATAGTGATTGATGGTAATGTGATAGGGACCTTAGATTGTAAGCTCACTGGTACAGTGATTGATGGTAATGTGATAGGGACCTTAGATTTTAAACCCACCGGGACAGGGACTGATGGAAATGTGATGGGGACTTTGGATTGTAAGCTCACTGGGACAGGGTATATTGAACCACCTCTATAATATGCTGTATGAAGCTGCCAGCTCAATATAAAAAGTCAATATGGATGAAGATATAGATAGCACACATTGACAAAAGTGGAATCTGATCTCATAACATTTATTTTCGTTGCTACTGGAAGAGTTAACCCTAAGCCAGTTGCTGGTATAACAGATGTACCAGAGAGGGTAAAGGAGTCTCCCATAGTGTAAGGAGATCCAGACAACATAACAAACACTTCATATGTACTGTACCCTTGTACCACCCTGATGGGGGTCCTATTCCCTGTGCAAATCACCCATCCAAAAACAATTGTCCAATAAGGTAGAAGACCTGGCAAATTATTTCTTGCCAAACTGAAGTGCTGTTGTCCGTGACTGGATCGCCTGATGAACCACATGTTCCCATTCTACATCTGAAATCTGCTGTGCCCAAAGTGGAACTGAGAGGGTGGGAAGTTTTATACCAGCCATCGTCTTCTTAACCAGCTCCACATGTGCTGCAATGATTGGAAAAAAAAACAGGCTCATACAGTCAGTCAAGTTAGGCTATGAGTATGTGAGGCCCAGGTTCTGACAGTGATAACGACCCAGTTACAAATACTATACAGGATGTGCAGCTCATGAGTTTACAATAATAAGCATGTGACACCTTAGTAAATATAGGCTGAGAACCACCGATTCCCGCCTTCCCTCATAGCAGCCTTCCAGGGACTTTCAGCGGGTTGAGAATGTAGACCCCTGGGATGTACCTACTCATGTCTGGGTTTTCTCTGTCGGTACAAGAGGTTCTATGAAAGGTCCAAATACCTGTATCCATAGGAATAGAGCTTGCAGCTTCCTCGCTCTCATCCTCATCTTCACTGTCTGCAGGAGGCTCAGGAAGGTGCAGTCCCATTGCCTAGAGGTGAGAGATCAGAATAACCAGACTGCCATCCTACCCATTCACTTTTGAGACTATTTGGCATGAACTAGTATAGTGGGCACCTGACAGTTGGTATCCAGCCCTCTAATATGTGTAAGTGAGGGTCTCCCTGGTCAAGAATATGCAATTATACAGCACAATAAAGGATCACTGAAAGAAAAAGAATGAAAAAGTGATAAACTGTCAAAATGAGGCCCTTGGTGCTGCCACCTTTAGACTGGGACAGTACAGAGAAAACATGCAACCTGGATCAGAACACCCCTGAGATCTGAAGCCCCTATCAGTGGAAGCATAAAGCCAAGACTGGGGTGCACATATCAGAGAGAAAAAGTAGAGCCAGGCACTCGCAGGTCAACTGCAATTATTTTATTTGCACTAGCCTTATTTGGACTAAGGCAGAGATTCAAAGCGCACAAGGCATAATACAAGTGCACATATCAGAGACTTGTAGCCCAGATCAGGAAGCACATATCAGAGACTTGTAGCCCAGATCAGGAAACACATATCAGAGACGTGTAGCCCAGATCAGGAAGCACATATCAGAGACGTGTAGCCCAGATCAGGAAACACATATCAGAGACGTGTAGCCCAGATCAGGAAACACATATCAGAGACGTGTAGCCCAGATCAGGAAACACATATCAGAGACTTGTAGCCCAGATCAGGAAGCACATATCAGAAACTTGTAGCCCAGATCAGGAAGCACATATCAGAAACTTGTAGCCCAGATCAGGAAGCACATATCAGAGACGTGTAGCCCAGATCAGGAAGCACATATCAGAGACGTGAAGCACAGATCAGGAAGCACATAGAGACTTGTAGCCCAGATCAGGAACACATATCAGTGACTTGTAGCCCAGATCAGGATACACAAATCAAGAGACTTGTAGCCCAGATCAGGATACACATATCAGAGACTTGTAGCCCAGACCAGGAAGCACATATCAGAAACGTGTAGCCCAGACCAGGAAGCACATATCAGAAACGTGTAGCCCAGATCAGGAAGCACATATCAGAGACGTAAAGCCCAGATCAGGAAGCACATGCCAGAGACTTGTAGCCCAGATCAGGAAGCACATGCCAGACAGCAGCACCCAGATAGAGAAATACAGAAAGAAGCTCTGCAGCCCAGGAGACACATAAAATAGACCTGCACCTTAGTACGAAGACTTGCAGCTCAAATAAATACACCCACTTCAGACTTCTACCACCCACACTGGGTTGCTCAAATTGGAAAACCTGCAGTCCATACTGGAGTGCACTCACTAAAAACCCGAACCCCATATCAAGATGCATACGCAGAGGCCTGAACCCAGACTGTGATGCACACCAGAGGCCTACAACCCAGATAAAGTTGCAGTGGAGACCCCAGTTTAGGAAGCAGAAAGCGGAGACTCACATCTCTGACCAGGACACACACAATGGACTCCTGCAGCCTGGGTATCAACAGAGAAGCCATACTCAGAACCTCCAGCTCAAGAGAGGAGGTGGGACCCAGAAGCCATACTCAGAAAGGAGTGGGCAAAACTGGAGACTTGTAGCCCAGATCAGGAAGCACATATCAGAGACTTGTACCCCAGATCAAGAAGCACATATCAGAAACTTGTAGCCCAGATCAGGAAGCACATATCAGAGACTTGTACCCCAGATCAAGAAGCACATATCAGAAACTTGTAGCCCAGATCAGGAAGCACATATCAGAGACTTGTAGCCCAGATCACGATACACATATCAGAGACTTGTAGCCCAGATCAAGAAGCACATATCAGAAACTTGTAGCCCAGATCAGGAAACACATATCAGAGACTGATACTCAGAAAGGAGTGGGCAAAACTGGAGAACACGTTACCTGAGCCATAAAACTACTGACAAATGAAGCAAGTTAATATTTCAATGCCCTTTAATGTCTTTAAGCAATATAGGATTAGTAGTTGCAATAGCCTGTGGTATAACAGTCCTGGTTGTGTATGGGAATATAATGTATATAATGCAGAGCTTGAGCACTTAGTGACAATTACCTCCAGGCGCTCCTGGATGTCTCCCTCTGTCTGGATTCCTTCTTCTGGATCCTGGTTTAGGGGCTGGTACTGATATCCACTTTGTACTTCCCCATCGTCCTCTTCTACCTCACCCCCACTCCACTCCACAGTAGTGTCCTGGGAGTCTCTCAGATCATCGCTCTGGTTTGGGAAAACTCGTTCTGGCCCCATGCTCTGTGCCCTGCACTATAACACTGCCCCTGTAGAGAAAATACATTAAAATGGGATCATTGCCTTTACCACATGCTGCTATATTCCCCCTCATTTGTCTCCCCTGCATAGAATAATTCCTATAATCCACCATAGGTCCCAAAATGAATGTGGTATATGCCACCCCTGGTAAAACCCTTAGCTCAGCTAAAGCACCCACCCTGAGCTTTGTGCATCCCACCCATGGGTCCCCCTCTGAGCTTTGTATATCCCACCCACGGGTCCCACCCTGAGCTTTGTATATCCCACCCACGGGTCCCACCCTGAGCTTCGTATATCCCACCCACGGGTCCCCCTCTGAGCTTCGTATAGCACACCCTGGGGTCCCACTCTGAGCTTCGTATATCCCACCCACGGGTCCCCCTCTGAGCTTCGTATAGCACACCCTGGGGTCCCACTCTGAGCTTCGTATATCCCACCCACGGGTCCCCCTCTGAGCTTCGTATAGCACACCCTGGGGTCCCACTCTGAGCTTTGTATATCCCACCCACGGGTCCCACCCTGAGCTTCGTACATCCCACTCACGGGTCCCCCTCTGAGCTTCGTATATCCCACCCACGGGTCCCCCTCTGAGCTTCGTATAGCACACACTGGGGTCCCACCCTGAGCTTTGTATATCCCACCCACGGGTCTCACCCTGATATTAGAATATTCCCACACTGGCCTTATGTACTGACCCACTCAGCCCTGATACAACATTGAGCTGTCGCTTCTGAACTCTCCCCTGGTCCCATATTGACCTCTATTATCCCCCCCCCCTTTACACCCAAACTTTCTTCCTAAATATCGGGGTGAGGAGACAACCTGTAGGGAACAGTGAGGGGGTGTAGTGGGAGAATGGGGGTGGGGTGTAGTGGACATGTAACCTTATCCCCCAGAATGGCAGCCCCCAGTGGGCCACAAGTAAAGCTTCCCCTCCCCCCAGGCAGTAAGTATAAAGAGTAGAGGAGGCAGTGTAACAATATATACTTATCACTCAGATGCTACACGGGATTAATTTGCAGCAGGAGAGTATTAGCAACCACGCCCACGACTTCTTCATCAGTTACATCATCAGACAGCGACTGCATAAACAAGCTCTCTCTTTCATTGGTTACAGCCGATGTCAATCACCAGTGTGGCCCTGTCTAGCTCCTACAGGCTATACTTGTGCCCTCTATTGGCCAAATAGTATCATTGCAACCAGGGCTCAGTTACCCACTGACATAAAGCCCAATACAGATGAAGGAAACACTGGGTTTGTCCCTACAGAAACAAATGGTTCTGGGAGTTTTTTTTTGTTGGTAAAACAAATTTTATACAAGTCATAAATAGTCTTATAATTGACCACACTCACAGTTTAACACTTTCAGGTAATGTAGCCTCACATCACAGGCTGAAAAATCTTTTGGTGAGATCAATAAACAAAATGAAGAAACTTCTCCTTGAATTGTAGTTAAAGTGTTTAAAAGCAGAAATTGGAATTTGGGCTCTTGAAGTTACTATAAGTGGCTTTTTGCTCTTCTCATGCCTAGGGTTGTCACCTTTCCTGGAAAAAAATACCGGCCTTCCTATATATTTATATTTATCTTTATTCCCTATTAATAACTTTGGGATCACTGACCTTCCTATATATTTATCTTTATTCTCTATTAATAACATTGGGATCACTGACCTTCCTATATATTTATCTTTATTCCCTATTAATAACATTGGGATCACTGACCTTCCTATATATTTATCTTTATTCCCTATTAATAACATTGGGATCACTGACCTTCCTATATATTTATCTTTATTCCCTATTAATAACATTGGGATCACTGACCTTCCTATATATTTATCTTTATTCCCTATTAATAACATTGGGATCACTGACCTTCCTATATATTTATCTTTATTCCCTATTAATAACATTGGGATCATATCACTGACCTTCCTATATATTTATCTTTATTCTCTATTAATAACATTGGGATCACTGACCTTCCTATATATTTATCTTTATTCCCTATTAATAACATTGGGATCACTGACCTTCCTATATATTTATCTTTATTCCCTATTAATAACATTGGGATCACTGACCTTCCTATATATTTATCTTTATTCCCTATTAATAACATTGGGATCACTGGCCTTCCTATATATTTATCTTTATTCCCTATTAATAACATTGGGATCACTGACCTTCATATATATTTATCTTTATTCCCTATTAATAACATTGGCATTAGCCATCAGTTTTACCGGCCAGGCTGCTAAAATACCGGCCAGGTGGTAACCCTACTTATGGCAGCAGCCAGGTCCGGACTGGGATTTGCAATAGGCCCTAGGGTTGCCACTTGGCCGGTAAAAATTATGTCTGAGCCCAATTTTATTAATAGGCAAAAAAGATAAATATATAGGAAGGCCAGTATTTATTTCTCAGGAATGGTGGCAACCCTAATAGGCCCTGGCATTTCAAATACACAGGGGCCCAAGCAACCCCCCACAGGCCCAATAAATAGTGACTGTCTATGGCAACTTACAGCGGCCTCCCTGGCATTTGCCAGAATCCACAGATTGCCAGTCCGGGCCTGGCAGCAGCTCCCGTGAGTAAGGTGAGTTAAAAGTGTCCATATGACATTGTATAAATAAAAGGAAAAGCCGCTGGTCTGACATCAGCTCCAAATTGCTACAGCCCCAATCGTCATGTCTCATTTTATATCCCCATGGGTCCCAAACAGCATGAGCAACATAGAAATGACTGTCCAACTGCTTATGCCAGACACATTTATTATTCCCGCAGATCACACTGTCCATCAATATCGCATTCCAAATCTCTCCCAAGACTGTGCACATGCTCAGTGGGGTCTGGGCTGCTTAGGGATCATCATAAACAAAGCTGCTTGAGTTCTGCATGGCTGGGAAGTAAGGCGGGGGCTCCCCCTGCTGTTCATAAGTATGATTGTTTCCCTGCAGAGCAGTTAGGGACCGTCTGACAATTCCTATCCACAGCAGTCAGGGGTGCTTCGCCAATAAGGCGAGTTGAGGCTGTCGCCTCAGGTGGCAGCGCCCCACTAGGTACCAGGGGCAGCAAAAATGCTGCTCCTGGTACTTTAAGAGCGACTTTTTGGGGGAGGGGGCAGCAGCAACTGCTGCTGCCTCAGGCAGCAGAGGGGCTAGAATCGCCCCTGACAGCAGTAAATGAAGGGAGAATTTCACTGCATACAGTCAGGTTTCTTATAAAAACGGTACATAATTTTTAATTAAAGTATATTGGAGATAGGTTTCTTTTTCATTAAAGAAAGTAAAAATAGGATTTTATTTTTTCCCTTTACATGCCCTTTAAGGTTGTGGGCTCAGTGAGAGACAAATCTGAAGTCACCGGGTGCAATGATACACTTTGACCATTAGAGGGCACAAGTACACGCCTAGGTGCTACAGACTGGTGATTGGCATCGGCTTTAACGAATGAGATTCTTTAATGGGAGTCAAGCGCCTGTTTATTGGGTCGCTTTGTGATGACGTGCCTGATAAGGAAGTGCTGCCGTGGGCGCTAGTGTGGGCTGTGTAAGACGAGCGACGCTGTTGCGCGGTAACGAGTAGGTTATGACGTAGCAGTGCGTGTAGACGTTATTGTCGGACGTTTTTGGTGGCAGTAGAGGAGTATTTGGGTTAATTCTGTAGCACTTGTGGGGGCGGGGCGTGTACTACTGCGGATCCCACCACCACAGACTCATGCGGCCTAATAAAGAACACGGGAAGAGACCCGCACACCCCAAATCTCAAGCACAGGATCACAGGGTGGAGCCACTAACCCAGGCTGAGAGTTCCCATTGTGAAGAGAGTGAGGACGGGGGGCCCATGGAAGGTCCTTCTACTCTTTCCTCGGCCTCCGAGTCTGACGGGGACACAGAGGAGACACCAATGCAGCATGGTATGAGCAGCTCTCTGGCCACTGTAGGGTTAACGTCACGTGCTGCTCCTATTCAGCCACTATAGGGTTAATGTCACGTGGTTTTTATATTCAGCCACCCAAGGGACCTGTTATCTTATATTGTTACAGTTACTTATTTGCTTATCTAGAAATTATTACAAAAGTATCTTATCTGCTGCTGTGGATTGTTCTGTTCTCTCTGCCAAAATATGTTAAGGTCTCATAAGAAATAATTGTTTGTTAAAGGGATCCTGTCTTCGGAAAACATGTTTTTTTCCAAAACGCATCAGTTAATAGTGTTACTCCAGCAGAATTCTGCACTGAAATCCATTTCTCAAAAGAGCAAACAGATTTTTTTATATTCAATTTTGAAATCTGACATGGGGCTAGACATTTTGTCAATTTCCCAGCTGCCCCTGGTCATGTGACTTGTGCCTGCAATTTAGGAGAGAAATGCTTTCTGGCAGGCTGCTGTTTTTCCTTCTCAATGTAACTGAATGTGTTTCAGTGAGACATGGGTTTTCACTATTGAGTGTTGTTCTTAGATCTACCAGGCAGTTGTTATCTTGTGTTAGGGAGCTGCTATCTGGTTACCTTCCCATTGTTCTTTTGTTTGGCTGCTGGGGGGAAAGGGAGGGGGTGATATCACTCCAACTTGCAGTACAGCAGTAAAGAGTGATTGAAGTTTATCAAAGCACAAGTCACATGACTTGGGGCAGCTGGGAAATTGACAATATGTCTAGCCCCATGTCAGATTTCAAAATTGAATATAAAAAAATCTGTTTGCTCTTTTGAGAAATGGATTTCAGTGCAGAATTCTGCTGGAGCAGCACTATTAACTGATGTGTTTTGGAATTTTTTTTTTCCATGACAATATCCCTTTAAATATAACAATATACATTTTCCCCTAAACCAGTATGTAAGTAATATTTTCCATGGAACAGAATGCCAACAGTGATATTATGGATGTAGATCATAATGGGACAACATTACTTAAAGTAGATCTCACATTAGTAAATGATGGGCACTCCTGGGTTAGTCTTGTCTCCTCTCCCTCTTGTTCTGTCCTAATACCCCTGAATTGTTTCCTTCTCATACTCCACTCACTCCATAACTCAAATGCCCGTGTGTGTCCCTCTATGTTTAGTCATTGTAGGGTTAGGTGTGTGCATCCCTATATGTTTAACCATTAGAGAGTTAGGGGTGTGTGTCCCTCTCTGAGACAAATTGGAAGGGCTACTTTCACCCTCCTTTGGATCAGAACCGTTTGGGCAGGTTTCACTAAGGTTGAACCTCATGTCCGTCTCTCTTGTCCGTCTCTCTTTTTGCATATTTCTGGGATTTCCATGTGTTTCAGCTGAGTTCTCCTCTATGTCCTTTGAGGAACTGATGGAGCTGCAGAATAAGGTTGGCACTAAACTATTCTACAAAGCAGTTGGAGGAAAGAAGGTGCCAAAGGCGGATGTGAAAGCAAAGAGGCCACGGCTGGAAAAGAACCAGTAAGTGCATCTGTAGCAGCAGGTACGGCCCTGATCATTACATCTTCCCTACCCATTATACAACAGCGTCTACTTCTAGTACCTGTAACAAACACAGAGGACTGGATGGGGATGATGTTGCACAGATGATGGGCACTCAGGGTTAATGGGTATGGGCATAAGGTGGCACAGGTATGAGATACACAGGGTTGCATGGGTGATGGGCACAGGGCTTAAAGTAGGGATGCACCAAATCCACTTTTTTGGATTCGGCCGAATCCTTCGTGAAAGGTTCGGCGAATACTGAACTGAATCCGAACCCTAATTTGCATATGCAAATTAGGGACGAAAGGGGAAAACATTTTTTACTTCCTTGTTTTCTGACAAAAAGTCACGCAATTTCCCTCCCCGCCCCTAATTTGCATATGCAAATTAGGATTCGGTTCGGCCAGGTAGAAGAATTCGCCCGAATCCTGCTGAAAAAGGCCGAATCCCGAACCGAATCCTGGATTCGGTGCATCCCTAGTTTAAAGGGTAGCACAGGTACCATGAGTATCTGTGTGAGGTGCAGATGGGCTCCTTTCTTTATTGTTTTGTAATGTCACTATATTCTGTGCCCTTAGACCCACTGAGATGTCCTCCAAGAAGCCTGTAGCATTTCTGCGTAAAGTGGTCCAGGCCAAGAAGCAGGTGAGATGTGAGGGTTTAGTAAGTACTCAGAGCTGCTTAGAGAAGAGGCAAAGGACTGTAGGCACTGTCCCACTTTCTCCTGGTGTGAATTTAACTAAACGGCCCAGAGTTCTTTGGTTAAAGTGCAATTCTCCGTTCACTCCGTTCTCTTTATATTCCATAGATAATGCAAAAATTGTACTTGCAGAATGAAAAACTTCCCCTACAGGCCAGCACAAGCGACTTTCCCCAATAGGATAAACATTCTCTTTCCTCCCTTACCCTTAATTTTATTTTTTAGCACTGTCCGGGCCAGAGGTTGGCTTGACCTTTTTGCAAACATTTTTTTTTTTTTTCTGCCATCACAGAGGATTCCGTTAAGGACTCAAGTCTACTAATTAAGGTTTCCTGCTAAGCTCCCATTTTTCAGGGGTTAACATAAGAATCATCTGCATGTGACTATCTTCCTCCCTTGTATTGCGTTAGGATGCACACAGACCTGTTTCAGTTCCCTGTGGTCATGGGTCCATGGATTAAACCTCTTTGTTCCTCAAAACTCAAATTTTTGAATGGATCTGAAAAGAACAAAGTCTTGGAGAAAATCAGACTGTTTATTTATAATTCCTAATGAATATAGAAAGGGGCAGTCTCCTACTAAAAGAACGTTCAGCTCTTGGATTGTGGCTGCCATTGCAAAGGCCTATAATACAGCAGGCAGGAAGGTTCCCAAGGGGTGACGGAAACTAGGGCATCGTCATAAAGCATTGGCAGATCTGCAAGATTGTCTTCAATAAATACTTTTGTTATGCATTATAATTTGGATGTTTTTGCCTCCCAAGAAGCAACAATTTGGGAGAAACATTTTGCATTCTATGGTATACACTGATAATTAAATTGTTACTTAAAGGAGAAGGAAAGCAATGGAGGCATTTTATTGCCAATAGATTAGCTGCAATAGTGCAAGCTAGAATGCTATATTTATTCTGTAGAATATTTTACCATACCTGAGTAAAAAGCTCTAGAAACTCTGTTTGTTTAGGATAGGAGCTGCAGTATTAACATGGTGTGACATCACTTCCTGCCTGAGTATCTCCCTGCTCTGGGCTCAGATTACAGTAGAAAAGGGAGGGGGGGGGGGAAGAGGAGCAAACTGAGCATGCTCTTGCCCAGGGCAATGAGGTTTAAGCTGAAGGCAGGAAGTCTGATACAGAAGCCCATGAGTACACAATAGAAGGAAAGAAATGTGATGTTTTTGACAGGGGACTCCGAGCAGCATTACTTTGAGGGTTTACTGGTATATTTAGGTGGACCTTTCTGATAAGGTTTACTTAGTTTTAACCTTGTGTTACCAGGAATTCTTCCTCTCTCAAAATTTGGACAGCTTTATGTTGAGATTAAGAGTAAGGGAGGAAGGAGAACTTTTGTCCTATTGAGGTCATGACCGCTGGCCTGCAGGGGAAGGTAACCCATTAGTGAATGCTGCCATGGAAGGTGACCAGGAAGCAGAAATGATGTTATGTAAGGGGAAGGCACTAAATATGGAGATGATTATGACCAGTGAACATGTTAGTGCCTGAAAAGAGGACATACCTAAACATAAGGCCAGTTACCATGGAAATACCATGTTAGTGAGTTGGGCTTTTGGACTATTTGCTAAGTTTACCCTTTCTGTCATGCAGATGCGCAGGGACCCTCGATTTGATGACCTTTCCGGTGAATACAAACCAGACGTTTTTGAGAAGACCTATAAATTCCTGGGTGATGTAAAGAAGCGAGAAAAGGAAGTGAGTACATCATAGAACTTTTACCGGCCAAGCATGCTGCTTATTCCGGGACTCCTCCCATTGCTCATTAAAACCCTTGCATTAAGCTCCTCCCACTACTTCTCCATGTAACTGAGACGCCTCAGCCCCTTTCTGAAGCACCTTTTAGTGCTCTACCTGAAGCTCTTCCTTTTATGCATCTAAAATCTCCCTTTTGACCTTTGAAATAAAAGAATTTCATTCACTGGAAACAAAATATCCTGGAGACTTGAATTTAGAATCCTGTGACTTTAGATTTGGTTTAGATTCGGTTCAGCTGTTAACTTCGGTTTCGCTGCATCGTTATCTGTAACTCCTCCCACTGTCGTGTAGAACCTTGGCCTGAAACTCTTGTTCCTGCTCCTTGTATTGTAACAAGTGCAGTAAATTTGTAAAGAAACAGCATTCCTAGCCACATTTTTGTTAGGGTTTATTTGCCCTTTAAAGAATGCATACTCTGTCTACATTTATTACTTTCTCTACGGATTCTGACTGCAGACACACACCTTGCAGGTTGAGTGAGAGGCAGGAGAAATCCAGAGACTCTTGTGTTTCACTATGAAATTAATCTTTTTCGGAGTGGCACATGATGGGCGTGTGATGAGTTCTGCATAGTACAAAACACCTTTTCCCTCTCCATCAGTCATTGCACTGATGCCCTTTGTTGGCTACTAGATGCCCTGCAGGGCTGCATACCTGGTTTTTGTTGCCTATGGAAACCTGTATATTGTTGTTGTCATGCAGATGGTGCAGAAGAAGCTTAAGAAAGCTCGGGACCCAGAGCTGAAGGAGAAGTTGGAGCAACTGGCAAAGCGAATGGTGAGTGACTTTTTTGGCTGACGCTGGGCACGAACTGTAGAGCTGGCACTCAGGAACCCTGTTTTTTTTTTCATTTAGGATCAGCAGGAGGCAGAGGTCCAGAAACGTCAACAACAGAGAGAGCGGGAACTGGAGTTTAAGAAACAGCAGATGGAACTAGCCCAGCAAGGAAAGAAACCCTTCTACCTGAAGAGAAGTGAGTGAGGGCACATTAATGTCTCCTGAAACAGGGTGGGAGCACTAATGGACCCTCATTATGAGACGCTGTGTTTCCCTTGGGTGGATTTATGGGAGTTAGTGAAGGTGTTGGAATTATTATGGAAGCCCCTGTCCTGAGGGTTGAATAGAACTGGAGATTTGGGGATGACTAGTGAGCGCTAGGCAGTAGGGGAGCGGTGATTGTGAGTAGCGCTAATCCCTTGCCTATTTCATCTTAGCAACATGGTGGATAAATGGAAAATATAAATTGGTGCTAAACTGAGAAGACAGACAGACTGCTCCAACCCCACCCTGACTTTGTTAGATTAGGAAGTGTTGGATTCTGGGGCTTGAATTCTCTCTGGTTTCAGAGAATCCATGCTCCGTCCACTATGGAAAACAGAGAGTTCAATTCCCAGAATCCAGCACTTCAAAACAGAGCAAGTGCATTACACTATGAGCCTAAGGGGATGGGAAAATGGTTCATCAGACTATCATAAATGACCGCACTTAATTTGCTTTAATTAGTGCTGAGGGTAGGAATACTGAAATACTGGAAACTCACATTTCCCATCTGTGTCCATAGGTGACGTGCGCAAGATTGAACTTGCAGATAAATATCAAGAACTGAAGAAAAGGGGGAAACTGGAGCATTTCATCAGCAAGAAAAGGAAACGGAACTCTCACAAAGACCGAAGGAAACTCCCCAACCTGCAATAGTTGCCTTCCTGTGCTGCTGCCATCTTGGCTCAGGCCAGGGCATCTTTCTGAACGTTCTGCCTGAAACTGCCGTCTTGCCTGATGACTATGGCTAGTGGCTACAGCTCCTCTGCCATTTTCTTCTTGACACCATTGACACTAGCTAATCTGTTGGGGAAAATATATTTCCTTTTTGTGGAACAATAACGGAGACTTTGGGAGCAAATCTGTTTTCTCCATTTGCCCTAGCATCATGGCTGGGGAATCCTGTCAAAGTTTGTGGAAGATACTCCTGAAATGTTCCCAAGTGACAGAACAGTGTTGGCATATGGTGCAAACAAGACGCAATGTACAGAAATAGTCATTTTGCTGTGTTCACCTTCATTTTATCTCTGTCCATCGATTGCATGAGGTGGGCATCTGATTCACAATAAAGACGCCATGTTGTGTACATGTTACTTTAATTCATCTGGGTCAGCAATCCATATGGTACATAAGGTGTGCTCCTCATTGCCCAGTAAGATGCGGGACAATACAAAGACTTACAATGGATCAGTAATATGTTTTGTATGACTTACCTGCTGTAAGATGCTTTGTTTGGAGGGTATTGTTGGGAGAGGCTGAGCAAGAATTTAGCAAGCCAGAGAAAGCATTACTGCAGCTCCTACCCTCCATATTAATGCTGTAAAGAAAAGGGATCAACTAATCAATCCATTAGGGTGGAGCTGCCATTCTGATTGTTTTGTTCCATCACATAAACACACAACATTTTCTATAACTTCACACAGAATAAAGCTTTTGGGTGAATATTCCTGAACATGTTGGGGCTTCTCATATAGATAATTGACTCGGCATCAATCCATAAAGTGCTGATTCTGTATCCACTATGGTGAGTGGATAATACTGCTCATGAGCAGAACACGTGTGCAAATAATTTAGTGAAGAATTTCTTCCCTTTCTTGTATTGTCAGACAATATGTGGAACATTTTGTTAGTTTAAAGGGATCCTGTCATCAGAAAACATGTTTTCTTTTTTTCAAAACACATCAGTTAATAGTGCTGCTCCAGCAGAATTCTGCACTGAAATCCATTTCTCAAAAGAGCAAACAGATTTTTTTTATATTCGATTTTGAAATCTGACATGGAGCTAGACATTTTGTCAATTTCCCAGCTGCCCCTGGTCATGTGACTTCTGCCTGCACTTTAGGAGAGAAATGCTTTCTGGCAGGCTGCTGTTTTTCCTTCTCAATGTAACTGAATGTGTCTCAGTGAGACCTGGATTTTACTATTGAGTGTTGTTCTTAGATCTACCAGGCAGCTGTTATCTTGTGTTAGGGAGCTGCTATCTGGTTACCTTCACCATTGTTCTGTTTAGGGATGCACCGAATCCAGGATTCGGTTCGGGATTCGGCCTTTTTCAGCAGGATTCGGCTGAATCCTTCTGCCCTGCCGAACCGAATCCTAATTTGCATATGCAAATTAGGGGCGGGGAGGGAAAATCGTGTGACTTTTTGTCACAAAACAAGGAAGTAAAAAATATTTTCCCCTTTCAACCCCTAATTTGCATATGCAAATTAGGGTTCGGATTCGGTTCGGTATTAGGCCAAATCTTTCACGAAGGATTCGGGGGTTCGGCCGAATCCAAAATAGTGGATTCGGTGCATCCCTAGTTCTGTTGTTTGGCTGCTGTGGGGGGAAGGGAGGGGGGTGATATCAGTCCAACTTGCAGTACAGCAGTAAAGAGGAAAATCTTATCATACTTACCGTGATTTTCTTTTCCTGGACTGTAACATGGCAGTGGGCACTAACGGGTTAACCCCCCTCGTCATGTGACGGACAGGAAATTACCTCATCAATAAAAGCCTCCCTAGCCCCTGATACGGCCTCCAATTTTTTTCTGTACCGATGATCTCCCCTTAAGGGCTGGGAAGTGTTGCCCACTGCCATGTTACAGTCCAGGAAAAGAAAATCACGGTAAGTATGATAAGATTTTCCTCTTTCCTGTCCTTCACATGGCAGTGGGCACTAACGGGACCTTACTAAGCAGTAAAGGATAACACTTGGGCGGGCTAATGCAAATATATTTATTCGTTTATGGTAGCTGCTTGAAGAATGGATCTTCCAAATTTTGAACGACTTTCTGCCCAGACGTCTAATTTGTAAAATTTTATAAAAGTGTTGACACTGGACCTAACCGCCGCTCTGCATAAATCCTCTGCCGTAACTTGGGCATGGAAGGCCCAGGATGTCGCAACCGCTCTGGTGGAATGAGCCTTAAGATTTAATGGGACTTGCACTGCACTAGCTTTGTAAGCCTCTGAGATACAAGATTTTATCCATCTGGCTATTGTAGGTTTTGAAGCTTTGCAGCCGGCCTTCGAGCCTGAAGGGATGAGAAGGATATTATCGTCCTTTCGGATGTCTTTTATTCTGTTAAGGTAAATTTTTAGGCATCTCACTATGTCCAGGTTATGCCATCGAGCTTCTTCCTCTGTTCGGGGTGAAGGAAAGAAAGTAGGTAGTACAATGTCTTGATTCATGTGGAACTCTGATACTACTTTTGAGATGAAGTTTTGTGGAGTTTTCATGATAACACAATCATCCATGAATCTGAGGTGACTGTCCAAGGCTATTAGAGCCTGAATTTCTCCTACTCTTCTAGCCGATGTTATTGCTAGAAGAAAAGCCATCTTCCAAGTTGTGTATTTTAGCTGGACTGTGTCAAAAGGTTCAAAAGGTTCTTGTGTTAGAGCTTGTAACACCAGAGACCAATCCCAAGGCGGAACTCTTTCTTTAATTTTGGGCTTTATTCTTCTTAAAGCTTGAAAGAAACGGGATACTAGAGGTTTTGATGCCCAAGACTCTCCATGCAAGGCTGATAAAGCTGAAATTTGCCCTTTTAGTGAGGAGACACTCAGATCTTTGTCTAAGCCGGATTGCAAGAATTCCACAACCTGCTCCTGAGATACTGCTTCACTGGATTTATTGTTGCTGACGCTCCAGTTTATGTAAACTTCCCATATTTTGTAATATTTTTGGGAAGTAGATGGCTTTCTGGCTGCTAGGAGTGTGTTTATAGTCCTATGAGATAGACCTAAGTTTTCCATGTTTAACCTTTCAGTCGCCATGCCGTCAATTTCCAACTTCTCGGGTTTGGATGCAGAAGAGGCCCCTGTCTCAACAAATTCTGATGTACTGGGATTTTGAGTGGGGGAGCTTGTGCCATATTGAATAATTGGGGGAACCAGATCCTTCTGGGCCACCAAGGTAAAATTGCTATTACTTCTGCTTTGTCCTCCTTGATTTTCCTGAGGAGCTTGGGAATCAAGGGGATTGGTGGGAACACATAAGCAAGTTTGAAATTCCATGGAATTCTGAAGCAGTCTTGGTACCGGGCTTGATTGTCTTTGAACCTGGAATAAAACAGGGGGATCTTCCTGTTCTTTGATGTGGCCATCAGGTCGATTTCTGGTTGACCCAAAATCTCCGTTATCTGGATAAAAGTATTTTGATCTAGTTCCCATTCTCCTGGGTGAGGATTCCGACTGAGCCAATCTGCCCATACATTCATTTTCCCTGGTACATGGAGGGCAGCCAGATCTGATATATGAGCTTCCGCCCACTGGAAGATAAGTTGAGCAATTTGAAGTAAGGATCGGCTCCTTGTGCCTCCTTGTTTCATCAGGTATCTCACTGTGGTCATGTTGTCGGAGTTCACCATTATCGCTTTTCCTTTGATGTCTGTTTTGAACTTCTGGAGAGCTAGTCGGACTGCCGTAAGCTCTTTCCAGTTCGATGAATACTTTATTTGATAAGATTTCCATCTTCCCCAAACCGACTTGTGTTCTATGTGAGCTCCCCATCCGTGTTTGCTCGCATCTGTGGTCAGGTGTAGCCACTGAGGAGATAAGAGGGATTTCCCCTCTAACAAATTCTGCTGAATTTTCCACCAGTTTAGGCTGATTCTGACTACCCGGCTGATTTGAATGACTTGAAAATCTTGAGTTTTGTTCCATTGCTTCAAGAATTCTGATTGAAGGGGTCTGATATGGGATAGAGCCCATTTTACAGCATCTCTTGTAGCCACTAACTTTCCTAGGAGTTGTTGGCATATTAAGGCTGTAGAGACCGGGAACTTTGTGAATTTGGTTATGAGATGATGAATCTCTTCTGCTTTCTCTGTCGGAAGAAAAATCTTGAAGTTCACTGTGTCTAGGTAAAAACCTAGATATTTTAAGTTTTGAGTTGGTATTAGACAGGATTTTTCGGTGTTTAGGATCCATCCATGATCTTGAAGGATCTTTGTTACGGTTTGAGTGTGATGATTTAGAATCAAAGGACAAGAGGCCTTGATCATAATGTCGTCTAGATAGGCGAAGATCTCTATTCCCAAGGTTCTGATGTGTGCCAGTAGCGGGGCAAGAACCTTCGTAAAAGTCCTTGGCGCGGTGGCTAGGCCGAACGGGAGAGCCGCATATTGGAAATGTTTTCCTCGAATGCAAAACATTAGAAATTTCTGATGAGCTGGAAACACAGGTATGTGTAAATAAGCCTCCTTTAGATCTATTCTTACCATCCAATCTCCTGGTTTCTGCATTTGAGATATTGAGGAAGTTGTCTCCATACGAAATTTCTTTATTGTCAGATATTTGTTCAATTCTTTTAAGTTCAGAATGATTCTGAAGTCTCCCGATGTCTTTCTCCTTAGGAAGATTGGTGAATAATTGCCTTTTCCCCTTTCTTGTATTGGAACTGGAAGAATAACTTTTTCTTCTAGTAGTCGTAAAATGCCTATCTTCAGGGCTGTTTTTGCTTCTTCGCTTTTTGGTTCTCTTGAACTTTTGAATTTTGGAGGAGGGAAATTTTTGAATTCTAGGCAATAACCATTGGAAATGATTTGTGTTACCCATTCGTCCGAAATTGTGTGAGCCCAAACAGAATGAAAGTCGAGGAGTCTTCCGCCAACCTGATGCTGTAGGGCTCGCAAACCATCATAAGTTTTTTGGATTTCCCTGCTTCTTGTCTTCTTTACGTTGAAAAAACTGACTTTTGCCTTTCCAGTAATTTTGCCCGGAGAAATTTCTGCCTGGTCTATAAGATCTAGCCTGTTTGAAAGCTCCCCTTGATGGCCTTGATGGTTGTCTTTTGTCTCCCTGTCCCCTTCTATCCTGGGGCAGGAAGGAGGATTTCCCTGCCGAAGCTTTAGAAATTATGCTATCCAGCTTTTGACCGAATAAGAGATTTCCTTCAAAAGGGAGGGAGCAAAGGTTGTGTTTTGATGGTGTGTCCGCCATCCAATGTCTTAACCACAATGATCTTCTAGCTGCAACTGCAAGGCTCATGCCTTTTGCAGCCAGCATAACTCCATCTAAGGAACCCTCGGAGACAAAGTCGTTTACTGCTTTTACTTTTTCCAACATTTTTAAGATTTCTTCCCTGCTGATTTTTTCATTTAAAGCTTCTTCAATCTCTCGGATCCATATGTTGTTTGCTCTTGCCAAGGATGTAATGGCTATGGCCGGTTTACAGGAGGTGCCAGCCACCAGGTAAGCTTTTTTTTAACGTGTAATCCTGCCTTCTTTCCATAGCATCACGTATTGATACACCTTCATCTACTGGTAAAGTGGTTTTTCTAGCGACCCTAGTAATAGCAGCATCGACTTTGGGAGCTGTTTTCCACTCTTTCTTTTTTGAAAGGGTACATTTTCTTTATTCTTTTGTTAGGGTAAAATTTTTTATCTGGAGTGTTCCATTCTTCATTTATCATATCATTAATTACCTTATGAACTGGAAAAACAGCTGATTTTTTTGAGGCTGTATGAAACATTAGGTCTTTGTCTTCCGCTGTCTTAGTGGATGTATCCAGTTTTAATGTTTCCCTCATGGCTGTGATTAGAGGTTCCACAAGCTCAATGTTGAAAGAAAATTCTTCCCTGTCTTCGGTTTCATTCGGAGATAGCTCTGTGTCACTTGAAATGGGGGAATCCGATAAGGACACATTCTGTCTGCCATCCAAACTTGCTATAGTCAATGATCTTCTTTCCAAAGCGTGAGAGGAAACTTTTGATAAAACGTGTTCGGTAACTTTGTTGACCATATCGTTCATGGTTTGATCTACTTTTCCTTTCATCCAATCCATGAATGATGAGACCTCTTGTGAGGTAGATGGGCCTGCTAATTGATTCAGGCATTCTTGGCACAGCTTTTTGTTTAACAGTGCTGGGTTTTCACAGGAGAGACACTCTTTCCTAGAGGATTTACTTCTCCCTTCGCTTCTTTCTCTGCCCTGATCATATCTTCTTCTGTCAGGGGAATGCCTGTGAAAAACAGTGCCCATAAATATTAATAACATATAAAATAATGCTTTCTTCGGCTCAAATCACTGTCCACTCACCCCATTGAACTTGAGTGCGATCGCCTCCCAGAGCTCATAGCTGTATTAGGGAAAAGGTAACAATTATCCATAAGCAAGTAAGTAGAAAAAAAAAACTTACTGCCAATATTCCCTGTGGATGCACTTACTGCAGTGTCTTAATCCCAGCTGGAGGCTTAGAAAAGTTGTCCTTAGTCCTTGCTAGATAAGAGGGATTTCCCCTCTAATAGTCAATGTGTTTTATATCTTATGCGGGGAGACCCGCGGAGCACGCCAGTTTTATTCCGTGCTGATTGAATTCCGCCGGAAATGACGTCATCCGTCTGGCTGCGCTCCAAATGACCCGGCGTCTTACTGCGCATGCGCCCAAGCGGAGCATTGCGGCTTATTGCGCTGGCTGGCAACAAGGCCACGGCCCCGGAGGAGGGGGTCCTGCAGGGACTTACTAAAGGCATGATGCATTGTCCCGCAGCATCAGTGGATGGAGCCAGGATCCACCGGGTTCGAGGGTGAGCCACAAATGACGAGGGACAGGAAAAAATTAAGAGGCCGTATCAGGGGCTAGGGAGGCTTTTATTGATGAGGTAATTTCCTGTCCGTCACATGACGAGGGGGGTTAACCCGTTAGTGCCCACTGCCATGTGAAGGACAGGAAAGAGTGATTGAAGTTTATCAGAGCACAAGTCACATGACTTGGGGCAGCTGGGAAATTGACAATATGTCTAGCCCCATGTCAGATTTCAACACTGAATATAAAATGGAAATGGATTTCAGTGCAGAATTCTGCTGGAGCAGCACTATTAACTGATTCATTTTGAAAAAAAGTTTTTTTTCCCATGACAGTATCTCTTTAACAAGGAAAACCAAAGTTATCCTAATATGATGGAAAACACTTTATGCAGATATTCATTTTTGGAAAATCCAATGGCTCCTAAACCTGCCACTATCAAATATGTATTGTTTTATGGAGACTTCTGACTTACTCAAAAGCTCCCAGTACACATTCTGTCGAATAAAAAAAACGGTAAAAATGCTGCCCTAAACTGCCCACCTCAGTGTTTTTTGTTTCCTAACAATAAATGAAATTTTATGATAAGTCACATCAGTGCTTCCAGTTTACAGAGGTCACTAGGTACCTACAGTAGATAAACCACCCAAAATATGAATGCCAGCAGTCTAAAAATGTGATGCCCGTTATGCATAGGGTAACCCAAGTATGGTGTGTAGGGACCCCAAAATGGAATTAAAGGGTTTGTTCACCTTTGAGAACTTTTAGTATGAGGTAGAGAGTGATATTCTGAGACAATTTGCAATTTGTTTTTATTACTGAAGGTTTTTGAGTTATTTAACTTTATATTCAGCAGCTCTTCCATTTGCATATTAAGCAATCGGGTAACTAGGGTCCAAATTACCCTAGCAACCATGCATTGATTTGAATAAGACTGGAACATGAATAGGAAAGGCCTGAATAGAAGGATCAGTAATAAAAAATAGCATTTGTTTTTTAAAAGGGGGTCAGCGATGCACATTTGAAAGCTGCAAAAACAGTCAAATAAAAAAAGGCAAAAAACTATAAAAAAAAATAATGAAAACCAATTGAAAAGTTGCTTAGAATCGGCCGTTCTATAATATAATAAAAGTTACCTTAAAGGTGAACCAACACTTTAATGTGATTAGTGTAATTGATAGGTTTAAAATACTAACCAGATGCATATTTTTCCATGTTTCTGTCAGTAAATAGTTAAAGGGCATGTAAACAATAAAATCCCATTTTTAATTTCTTTAATGAAAAAGAAACCTATCTCCAATATACTTTAATTAAAAGATGTGTACAGTTTTTATAAGAAACCTGACTGTATGCAGTGAAATTCTCCCTTCATTTACTGCTGTGAATAAGAATTGTCAGACGGTCCCTAACTAGGGATGTAGCGAACCGCCGACAATGTGTTCGCGAACGCCGTTCGCGAACACCGGCAAAAACTGCGAACAGTTCGCGAACAGTTTGCGAACTTCGAACATCCGAAAATCGTTCGATTCGAACGATCTAAGGATTTTAATCGTTCGATCGAACAATTTCCGTTCGAATCGAACGATCGAAGCCATTGGATCGAATGATTTCATTCAATCCAATGGCTTCGATCGTTTGATTCGAACGAAAATCGTTCGATTTTAGCGATCGAATGGTCGAACGATTTTGACGCAAACGCCTATTGGCGAACGTCGCGCGACGTTCGCGAACTTGCGGCGGACGCGAACAGTCGAAGTTCGCGCGAACTAGTTCGCCGGCGAACAGTTCGCTACATCCCTATCCCTAACTGCTCTGCAGGGAAACAATCATACTTATGAACAGCAGGGGGAGCCCCCGCCTTACTTCCCAGCCATGCAGAACTCAAGCAGCTTTGTTTATGACGATCCCTAAGCAGCCCAGACCACACTGAGCATGTGCACAGTCTTGGTCTTGCAAAGATGTATAACAAAGTTACAAGATGGTGACCCCCTGCAGCCAACTTTGAAAGCATAAATCATTTGTTTGATTAGGCTTGTGGTGCAGTAAGTTCATGTTTATGTTTAGTATACAAAATACAGCATTTCTAGCCTTATTCTATTCTAGACTTTACATGCCCTTTAAGTCCAATTAGTCTGCACCACCTACATTAACGGATAAATCACGTATTGCTTTGTGTTGTGCATGTGACTGGCCATAAGTCCCACCACCACAGTGTAACATTAATGTGGATAGGGTTGCCACCTTTTCTGGAAAAAAATACCGGCCTTCCTATATATTTTGATATCAATGACATTTGAGAAAAGTGAAGAAGTATTTAGGATTGATTTGAAAGTAGGTAAAAAGTCGAGGGAGAAGGACTTCCCATATACTCTCTGTGTCATGTTAGGGAGATTAATGCACGACTGAGAGATTTGGGTTTCTGAAGGGCTGGTCTGATTACAATCCACTCTTGGAATGGGGGCATCTCAATGATGATGGTGCAGGTGCTTTGTGGGAGATGATGGCTAGAAGATTGGAGGAGATATTAAACTAGTCATGGGGGGCAGTGAGTAATTCTGGTTAGAGAATGATCTGGGCAGTAGTAAGTGAAAATGGGGGTGGAGATTTGGATGAGGGTATCAGTAATGGAGAGGAGCAGAAGTTTACAATTGAGTACACAATTTACAAGCTGGTACCAGGATTAAATGTACAGTATGTCACTAATGTAATAAGACTGACTGGTACAGTGGGAGAGCTGAAGGTACTGGCTCTGGGAATCTGTGCGAATAGACTGATAGACTCGTGGCTGAATGAGTTACATGACCTGGTAGTAAATATAGGGTACTATATTTTTTTCAGAGAGACATGGCAAAAGAAAAGGAGGAAGAAGCCAATATAAAAGAAGAAGTAATGATGGAAAAATGAGGGGCTGAAGCCTTATGAGTGGAGACTAATGTAAGTGAGGCCGAGCTTCTGTTGCAAATAGAAAAGAATGCTAGTTTGGTACAAGTAAATAAAACGGGGAATTGTCATTACTCAGATATTGACTAGGCCAACAGAACTGACAGGGCAGAGAATTGGAATACATTAATAAACTACTACATGACATTTAATGTCGCAAGTAGTTGAGGAGCCAATCATCAATCATGCTATACTTGATCTAGTGATCATTTACAACCCAGAACGTATAGCAAATGTGCAAGCTGAACCCCTGAGGAGCAGTGACCATAATGTGATCTCATTTTGCGCTAGCGATGCACCGAATCCAATTCAGCCGAATCCTTGGTGAAAGATTCCGCAGAATACCGAACCGAATCCAAATTTGCATATGCATATTGTTTGGTAGAAGACCCTTCAACAGGTACCTGGCCAGCCCCCCCCCCAATAGTTGTGCCCTACACAGGTACCTCTTTAGCCCTATTTCCAGCCCCTCTTTAATACTTACTTTAACTGCGATTGGGGTGGAGCCCCCAGGTTCTTTTCTGTGTCCTGGCAGCCAAGTTAGAGCCTGGGTGGGCCCCAGTATATCCACAGGTCTTTATGTACAACAGGGGCCCAGTATATGCACCAGTCTATATGTACAATAGGGGCCCAGTATATGCACCAGTCTATATGTACAACATGGGCCCAGTATATGCACCAGTCTATATGTACAACAGGGGCCCCAGTATATGCACCAGTCTATATGTACAACAGGGGCCCAGTATATGCACCAGTCTATATGTACAACAGGGGCCCAGTATATGCACCAGTCTATATGTACAACAGGGGCCCCAGTATATGCACCAGTCTATATGTACAACAGGGGCCCAGTATATGCACCAGTCTATATGTACAGCAGGGCCCCAGTATATGCACCAGTCTATATGTACAACAGGGGCCCAGTATATGCACCAGTCTATATGTACAACAGGGGTCCAGTATATGCACCAGTCTATATGTACAACAGGGGCCCCAGTATATGCACCAGTCTATATGTACAACAGGGGCCCAGTATATGCACCAGTCCCATTCTCCCCCACTCAAGTCAACATACCCTTCTTCCAAATCTCTCTTACCCCCCATACTCCCAACATTTTGGAAGTAAAAAGAGGGACACATTTTTTTTTCGCACGTAGCACAGTGACATTTTTTGACCACACCCTTTCTGTGGCCACACCCCATAATTACCATGTTCATTTTACAAAATTTGGCAGGTTATGAAAGTTTGAAAATATTTCTCCTTATCTAAACTGTTTTTTTTGGTGTCTCAAAATTGTTACAAAGTATCTTATTTGCACTTGTTAGATGTTCTGTGTTCTGAGGTAAAGCCAATTAAGTGAGAAACTTTGTTTCTTTTTCTGGCTGTTCAGTGCAGAGAAAATAGGGACTTTCCAGTACAAATGAGGGACTGCAGGTTGAGCTGTCAAAAGAGGGACTGTCCCTCTGAAAAAGGGACAGTTGGGAGGTGCGTCCCTGTCGCACTTTATAGACGTCATACCACTGCGTCTCATGCCTCGCTTTGCATTTACTGACAGGCTAAAGACACGTCCTCTGCAATATGGGCGTCTCCGTGCCATTCACAGTATGGAGACTGGTGGCGTCAGGTTTACAATCTGGCCAGTAAACCTTCACAACATGGCGGCGATTCCACATTTGCAGCACGCCCTCGGGTTCCCCTCATCAACAGGTCGTCATTGGTAGTGACAGAGGGGCACGTGACCAGGGAGCCGGCGGATGACAACAATGCAGCGCAAAGGATTGTGGGAATCTTGAGGAGCCAGAAGAGAGGAGGATCCATATCTGCCCCAGGAAGGGAAACTGCTTCACTGTAGCCCGTCTGAGAGGTAATTGTCACCCCTGTATCCCCGATAATAAACCCAAAGATAGGGAGTTAACACTGTACCACGGATAATAAACTAATTATTCTCATTAATGACTCAATACCACTCAGGGAGGGCAGTTTACTCATATCCCTTATTATAATTAATTCCCCAGGAGAGAGACAGTCACCCCCATGTCACTTACAGAACCCTCTAAGCAATTCCCATAAACCCCACAGAAGTGTAATTAAGTCTTGGACAGTCTTGTCTTGTATAGTAACCTCAGTAACTGATAATTACTCCTGTCACCCGGATAATATAACAGATGAGTCAGTACTGAAGGGAGGTGTTAGAGTGCAGCACAGAGAGCCTGACAACAGCAGTGTTGGTGCACAGGGATTAGAGTGCAGCAATAAGACCCTGGGGGCAGTGCCTGAGAATACTGAGGGAAGGGGCTAGAGTGCAGCAAGAAGACCCTGGGGGCGGTGCCATTGGGATATTGAGGTACTGAGGGGAGGGGCTAGAGTGCAGCAGTAAGACCCTGGGGGCAGTGCCAGTGGTATATTGAGGTACTGAGGGGAGGGGCTAGAGTGCAGCAGTAAAACCCTGGGGGCAGTGCCTGAGAATACTGAGGGGAGGGGCTGGAGTGCAGCAAGGAGACCCTGGGGGTGGTGCCAGTGGGACATTGGAGTACTGAGGGAGGGGCTAGAGTGCAGCAGTGAGAAGACCCTAGGGGCGGTGCCTGTGGAACATTGAGGTACTGAGGGAGTGGCTAGAGTGCAGCGGTAAGACCCTGGGGGCGGTGCCAGTGGTATATTGAGGTACTGAGGGGAGGGGCTAGAGTGCAGCAGTAAGACCCTGGGGGCAGTGCCTGAGAATACTGAGGGGAGGGGCTGGAGTGCAGCAAGGAGACCCTGGGGGTGGTGCCAGTGGGACATTGAAGTACTGAGGGGAGGGGCTAGAGTGCAGCAGTGAGAAGACCCTGGGGGCGGTGCCAGTGGGACATTGAGGTACTGAGGGAGTGGCTAGAGTGCATCAAGAAGACCCTGGGGGTGGTGCCAGTGGGACATTGAGGTACTGAGGGGAGGGGCTAGAGTGCAGCAGTAAGACCCTTGGGGCAGTGCCAGTGGGATATTGAGGTACTGAGGGGAGGGGCTAGAGTGCAGCAGTGAGACCCTGGAGGTGGTGCCAGTGGGACATTTAGGTAAAGAGGGGAGGGGCTAGAGTGCAGCAAAAAGACCCTGGGGGTGGTGCCATTGGGACATTGAGGTACTGAGGGGTGGGGCTAGAGTGCAGCAGAGAGACCCTGGGGGCAGTGCCTGAGAATACTGAGGGGAGGGGCTAGAGCGCAGAAATAAGAACCTGGGGGCAGTGCTAGCGGGACATTGAGGTACTGAGGGGAGGGGCTAGAGTGCAGCAGTAAGACCCTGGGGGCGGTGCCAGTGGGACATTGAGGTACTGAGGGGAGGGGCTAGATAATACAACTCAGAAAGAGCAATTAACTCATATACCTTGGATAATTCTAATTAATACCGCTGGGGAGAGACAGTTATCTCGTGTCACTTATGATAAATACCTTCAGGGCAATTGTAACAAACCCCACAGAAATGGTAATTACTCCTGTAACCCAAATAATTTACCCAAATGAGTCAGGTACTGAAGGGAGGGGATAGAGTGCAGATGACAGTGTCATTGGGATATTGAAGTACCGAGGGGAGGGGTTAGAGTTCAGCAGTGAGACTTGGGGGTGATGCTTTTGGAATATTGAGGGGAGAGGGTTAAAATGCAGCGGAGAGACCCTGGAGGCAGTGCTGGTGGGATATTGAGGTACTGAGCGGAGGGGTTAGAGTGCAGCAGTGAGACCCTAAATGTTGCCTCGGGTACAGGCCTGGTAGAGAAGTAAGGTCTGGTAGAGAAGTAGGGTCTGATAATGTGAGGAGAAAGTAAAAATGCAGGTGTGAGACCCTGGATGAGGCGATGAGTGCAGTGCAGGTGTGGGGGATGCTGGGAGTTGAGGGTACCTAGGGGAGGATCGTGAGTGATGCTGGGAGTTGAGGGTACCTAGGGGAGGATCCTGAGTGATGCTGGGAGTTGAGGGTACCTAGGGGAGGATCGTGAGTGATGCTGGGAGTTGAGGGTACCAAGGGGAGGATCGTGAGTGATGCTGGGAGTTGAGGTTACCTAGGGGAGGATTGTGAGTGATGCTGGGAGTTGAGTGTACCAAGGGGAGGATCGTGAGTGATGCTGGGAGTTGAGGTTACCTAGGGGAGGATCGTGAGTGATGCTGGGAGTTGAGGGTACCAAGGGGAGGATCGTGAGTGATGCTGGGAGTTGAGGTTACCTAGGGGAGGATTGTGAGTGATGCTGGGAGTTGAGGGTACCAAGGGGAGGATCGTGAGTGATGCTGGGAGTTGAGGGTACCAAGGGGAGGATCGTGAGTGATGCTGGGAGTTGAGGGTACCAAGGGGAGGATCGTGAGTGATGCTGGGAGTTGAGGGTACCAAGGGGAGGATCGTGAGTGATGCTGGGAGTTGAGGGTACCAAGGGGAGGATCGTGAGTGATGCTGGGAGTTGAGGGTACCAAGGGGAGGATCGTGAGTGATGCTGGGAGTTGAGGTTACCTAGGGGAGGATCGTGAGTGATGCTGGGAGTTGAGGGTACCTAGGGGAGGATCGTGAGTGATGCTGGGAGTTGAGGGCACCTAGGGGAGGATCGTGAGTGATGCTGGGAGTTGAGGGCACCTAGGGGAGGATCGTGAGTGATGCTGGGAGTTGAGGGCACCTAGGGGAGGATCGTGAGTGATGCTGGGAGTTGAGGGCACCTAGGGGAGGATCGTGAGTGATGCTGGGTGTTGAGGGTACCTAGGGGAGGATCGTGAGGAGTGATGCAGAAAGAGTGCATCAGGGGTTGGGGACACAGATTGGGGGAGGAGACACTGACAGACAGATGCTGCATTTGAACATCAGGTGGATTCTCGATCTCTGTTGCACCATCATCTCTGGAAGCTTCTTTTCCATAGGAGACTCACCCTGAGGGAACTGCCCCCCCCAATACCCCCAGCACAGACTCACAAGGTGGGTGTAGTTCAGCCAGAGAGCTGGAGAGGGGGGGCACTGAAGTTGTTTTGCAGGGCAAGCGTTGTACCTGCCGACCTTGGTGGTGGTGGGGGGAGATAGATTAACCCTTGCTCTGCCTGTGATGTTTGCAGCTCATGTCATTACTGCAAATTGGGTTGTTCCTTGTGTTGTTATTGTGCTGCATCTGGCGCTGTATTGCTGCTCTATCACCATGTGTTGCTGTACATGTGGCATCGCTAGGAGGGAGGGCTTCTGATTTATATACTGCTGTGTCTCCTGTCTTCCTTTTGTGTGCTGCATAAATTGTGTTCCTTTCAGGATTGGATTTTGCTTTTCTCTGCTTTATCTTGAGTGGCTTCTTCTTGCTGTGTAGTGTTTGTGTTGCTGCATTGCGCTCCTGTTGTAATGCTGCCTTGTTGCACAGCTCTTTCTGCATTGTCCTTATTTTGTGTTTCTGTTGTGTAATTAATGTTCATTAGAGAACCGGCTGTGCATTTCATAGTGAGTTGGGGCCTGGCTCTGGTTTGGGGGCTGCAATGTCTTCCCTCTCATTTATATATATATATATGGCTCCCCATTATTATTGTACATGTTGTCCTTCATTGCTATTAGTTTGTAATTGCTGTTTTGGGCAGGGCCCTATTTACCCCTTTTATCAGATGTATTTCTATATGAAATCTGTATGTTCAGACAGTGTATATGCCCATTTACTGTTCTGCACTGTGGAATATGTTGGTGTGTTATAAATACATGAATATAATTGGATCCAACATTCTGATTCCCCTTTTCTCCTGCACAAAAGCTACTGGGGCCCTACACCCATTCTCTATTCCCTGAACTGCCATCTAACCTATTTAGGGGCCCTACATCCAGTCTCCTCTGAACTGCCTTTATTGCCTAAGCTAATCTATCTAGGGGCTTTATATCCACCCAGCACTTTAACCTATCTGGGCCCGCACCCAGTCTCTACCCTGAACTTCCATTGTCCTGCACTCTAACCGAGCTTGGGCCCCCACACTCTGTTGCCTTTGGTTTCTTTAAAATCACATGACTGCTCTAACCTAGCTGGGGCCCCACACCCAGTCTCTGCACCCTGAACTGCCTTTCTCCCACACTCTAACCTAACTGGGGACTCACACCCAGTCTCTGCACCCTGAACTTCCCTTGTCCTGCACTCTAACCGAGCTTGGGCCCCACACTCTGTTGCCTTTGGTTTCTTTAAAGTCACATGACTGCTAGGTTTTGACGGTTCAATTCAGATGATTAAAGGGGAACCATCGTGAAAATAAAATTGTTTAGATGGACAGATATGATGGAAATAATAATATTCTTAAATATATTTTACCAAAAATGCTTACTTTTTAAAATAAAATAAATAAATATGATATACTTTTTATCAAATCTGAATCCACTGAAATGACACAGAATTAATTGTGGGGATAATTCTGCTAATTTTTTTGCACTGTAATCTAGCTGGGCTCCTACAGCAATCCCAAGTATGCCCAATATTCTCCTGTACTATAAACTACCCAGGGCCATACCTTGTATATGTGGTTTAATCTGATTGAATTCCTCTATTATAAACTAGCTGTAGTCTAACTGTACTTTAAACTAGCTGGGACCAACAGTAACTATGGGGATTATTCTGACTATATTCCTGTAATATAAACTATCTGTAGTCTTAACTGAGATTATTTAAATTATTTTCCTGTACTATAAACTAGCTGTGGCGAACAGTAACTATGGGGATTATTCTGGCTATATTCCTGTACTATAAACAAACTGGTGCCAGCTCTAACTCTGAGGATAGTTCTGATTATATTCTTGTATTATAAACTATCTGGGGTCCAACTGAAATTATTTAAATTATTTTCCTGTACTATAAACTAGCTGGGGCCAACACTAACTCTGGGGATTATTCTGATTATATTCTGGTACTATAAATAAAATGGGGTCCAACTGAGATTATTTAAATAATTTTCTTGTGCAATAAATGAGCCAGGGCCAACACAATCTCTGGGGATTGTTCCGATTAAATTCCTGTGATATTAACTAGATGGGTCCAATACTGACTCTGGGGAATGTTCAAATTGTATTCATGTAATACAAACTATCTGGGTGCGTACTCTAAATTTGGGGAGTACTCTGATTGTATGCCTGTATTATAAGTGATGTATTATAAGTGATGCAGGGGAGTGTCCTGCAAAAAAGCGTAGTCTTACACTAAGAGGCAGATTTATTTACAGTCAAGGTAGTGATTTTCCTGTAATATGTGGGAGTAATTACTGATGCTCCTGTAATATAAACTTGCTGGGTCTTGTCATTGGGAAGCTTGCCGCTAGACTTTGGATCATTCATTCGGCTACAAGAATTGAGGCTAGGCACACATGCTGTGGTCGGGCTCAATCCAATTCATCCCATATGGATTCATCTGGGGTCAGGGATCTGTGCTGTCAGGTTCTTCATTAAACCCATTCTGTACAGACCTATTGTGCTGAAACAGTAAAGCCCCCCAAAAAAATGTTCCACAAAGTAGGAAGCATGGAATTACCAGTAATGTCATTGTACCCTTTAAAGGAGACATATAGGATAAATGAAAAAACTCCAATTGTGTAGGCAATTATAAGTAATATATGGTGTTGCTTTTACATGGTGCTAAAAATTTTAACTATCTTTAAAAATGGCCCCTTTATTGGAGCTCCCTATAGATGTTCTCTGGTCCCTGTTTCAATGAGGGGTGGGCGTGTCCTAACGGTCCCTGCCAGTAGGAGGGGGACAGCCAATCACAGCCCTGCAGTCACACAAGCACAGACAGGCGTCAGTTCCCTATCAGGTCCTGCTAGCTGCTGATTGGTTCCTGTCCTATAGTGCAGTGAGCTGAGTGCACGGCCTGGGAATTCAGGGAGCAGGAAGTGGAAGAGAAGGGAGGGATTATTAGGGTTTTTGCAGAAATATTCAATAAATCAGCCTGAAACACTACTTTTTTAAGCACATTTCTTCTATATCTAAATGCGTATAATGCACAGGTACATTTTTATGTTTTACACAAAATGTCTCCTTTAAGGATTTAGTGCTGGTGCCAATAACACTGCTCCAGCCAAGACTTGGCATTGCCCATAGTCATATTAGACTTGTATGTAGCTGCAGCACCTATTCAGTACCCAGTTAATACATTTTCGAAGGATTCTGTCATGATTTTTATGATGTCATTTTTATTTCTAAATTACACTATTTGCACTGCAAGTAATTCGCTCTACAATATAAAATTTAATTTCTGAACCGACAAGTGTATTTAGTTGTAATATTGGTGTGTAGGTGCATCTCAGGTCATTTTGCCTGGTCATGTGCTTTCAGAAAGAGCCAGCACTTTAGGATGGAACTGCTTTCTGGCAGGCTGTTATTTCTCCTACTCAATGTAACTGAATGTGTCTCAGTGGGACCTGGATTTTACTATTGAGTGGTGTTCTTAGATCTACTAGGGAGCTGTTATCTTGTGTTAGGGAGCTGTTGTCTGATTACCTTCCCATTGTTCTATTTTCAGGCTGCTGGGGGGAAAGGGAGGGGTAGATATCACTCCAACTTGCAGTACAGCAGTAAAGAGTGACTGAAGTTTATCAGAGTGCAAGTCACATGACTGGAGGCAGCTGGGAAACTGACAATATGCCTAGCTCCACGTCAGATTTCAAAATTAAATATATAAAAAAAATCAGTTTTCTCTTTTAAAAAAAGATAATTCTGCTGGAGCAGCACTATTAACTGATGCATTTTAAACAAAACAGGGATTGTTTGTCCATAATATATTGATAATGGGTTGAGTGTAGAGACCCCCAACCTAAAAAAAGTCATTGAACTCTTGCCCTGCATTTGAAAAATGTAGCTATTCTGTTGGGACTGACCTTTTCTCTTTCTCGTCTCTGCAACCAGCATTTCTGTAATCATGTACCCGCGGGAAGAGAAGTTGGACAAACTGTCCCAGGAGGAAATTATCTCCAACACAAAGCTGGTGATGCAGGGCTTGGAGGCTCTTCGCAATGAGCACAACTCCATCTTGCACAGCCTTCTGGAGACCATCAAGTGTCTGAAAAAGGATGAAGAGGCCAACCTGGTGCACGAGAAGTCTAGCCTCCTGCGCAAATCCGTGGAAATGATTGAACTTGGCCTTGGGGAGGCACAGGTGAGTAGCCAGTTCATACTAAGAGAATAGTATGGGATTGAGTCCTGACCTAGCAAAGCTAGAGAACCAGAAGTAAGAAGGGTACTGTAGATGTAGAAGAATTATTTATTTGGGCCCTACAGGTCTGGGTGGAGTTCCTCCTAGGGTAAAGTTACCAATTAAAAGAGAACTAAAGTTTAACTAAAGAAGTAGGTAGAAATGTTGTACATGATGTTTTGTGCTTCTGTACCAGCCCAAGGCAACCACAGCCCTTTAGCAGTAAAGATCTGTGCCTCCAAAGATGCCCCAGTAGCTCCCCATCTTCTTTTCTGCTGATTCACTGCACATGCTCTGTGCTGCTGTCACTTACTGAGCTTAGGGACCCACTCACAATATACAGTACACATAGAATAGAAATGTCACAATATAAGGCTGATTAGTAATTAATACACATAATTACTACATGGCAGCACAGAAACCAGTGCAATTAGCATCAGAATTGAATAATCAGCAAACCTGTAGCATCAGCTTATATTACAGCCAGGGAAGCTCATTTTCTGCTGGATAATTAGTGACGAGCCCTAAGCTTAGCTTCTCAACAGCCAATCAGAGCCCACTGAGCATGTGAGTGTCACAGACACTTTCCAAGATGGTGACCCCCTGTGACAAGTTTGAAGTCCTGGATCATTGCTGCTATTGACAAGCTCAAACTTTAGGCTGGTGCAATAAGATCACTATATAAAATATTAATTTTTAGGGTTTAGTTCTCCTTTAAGAATAGCACGGCTGTGGCTATGGATCTAATTGCTCACTACTTCCTTAACTTTCTATTATTACAGACAGGGATGGTGTAGGAGCTGTTTGGCCCAAAAGAGGGTTATACAGGAAAGCTAGACTAGGCAGCTTATGGCGGTGAGACATACAAGTTGTTGTGCAGTGTGTTGGAATGGAGGAAAAGGAAGTGGACAACAGGATGGTTACATGATATTTTTGTGTTATGCTATTGGCTACAGCTAATGATGGCACTATCCAATCACCTGACTGCAGTGGAGTCAGAAAAGCAGAAACTGAGAGCACAGGTCAGGCGCTTGTGTCAGGAGAACCAGTGGCTACGAGATGAACTGGCAAACACTCAGCAGAAGCTGCAGCACAGTGAACAAAATGTGGCCCAATTGGAAGAGGAGAAGAAACACCTGGAGTTCATGAACCAACTTAAGAAGTACGATGAGGATGTCTCTCCTACGGTAAGAGAGCAATATGGCTACTCCCTCAGGTTTGGCCTTTAACTCCCTGTTTAACCTCTTGCAGAGAAAGCAAATCATTTCAAAGTATGGGAATATTGTTTTTGACATTTCCACTCCCATAACCTTCTCAACATTCTTCCAAATTAGTCTTAAATAAATGCAGTCGCCCATAGCAACCAGTCAGCCATGATAATCTCTGATTGATCGAAGTGCTTTATTGCACTCTGGCACATTTTACAACATGACCACATGCTGGTCGGTTTCCCACCAGTCTGACCCAACAAACCGGACCCAAGGGTGTTGGGTTCACTTTAAACAGCATCATATGTATCAGATCCACAAGGCTACAAAGAGTAGGTTTAGAACAGGTTCAATTCTCCCATTAATCTGCCTCCTTGACAGGTTGAAGCTGTTTTACCATTAAAGGATATTATTTATTATTATTATTAACATGTATTTATATAGCGCCAACATATTGCGTAGCACTGTAAAGTAAATGTGATTATACAACTAAATCACATGAATTATATACATAGAACATATGGAGTAACAAACATCACAATCAATACCGGTACAAAAAGGTGAGGAAGGCCCTATGCATAGGCATACAGTCTAAAGGGAAGGGAGTAATACACAAGGTGTGGGAGTGGGCAAGATCCAATTAAGTGGGTGAGAAATGTGGTATTGTATGTGGTGTTGCGTTTGGTAGTTAAGCAGAATGAGGGGAGGCTTCTCGAAAGAAGTGCGTTTTCAGAGATTTCTCGAAGGCAGAAAGGTTGGGAGAAAGTCGGACAGACCGTGGGAGAGAGTTCCAGAGGAGGGGTGCAGCCCTTGCAAAGTCTTGAATGCGAGCATGTGAGGAGGTAATGAGAGAAGAGTTGAGTAGCAGGTCAGTAGAGGAGCGTAGTAAGCGATTGGGTGAGTATATAGAGATGAGTTCAGAGGATAAGTAAACCTTTAAAATAAGTGAATGTAAAATTGGTGAGGGTGCTATTCTAAGCATTTTAGTAATTTACATTCATTATTTATTTATTTTTTTAGATATAAAGGGATACATGTACTGTTAATATGAATGAATTTTGTTACAGCATCGCCACCTGCTGGTCAGTTTCCCACCAGTCTGACCACCAAGTAGTCAAGGAAGTTGTCAGGTGAAAGAAAGGGGCTGCTCTGATGTTCTTCTGCTTAGGGAAAAAAATAGAAAACTTTCTCACAACTTTCTCAGCCTCTTTCTTTCTCCTGACAACTTACACAGAGCATGTGCAGTGAATCAGCAGAAAAGAAGATGGGGAGCTACTGGGGCATCTTTGGAGACAGAGAACTTTACTGCTAAAGGGCTGTGGTTGCCTTGGGCTGGTACAGAAGAACAAAACATCATGAACAACATTCTTTCATCATATATATATATATATAGAGGTCTGGGTCAGATTTGATTGACAAGCAGGTCTAATATGTCTTTTAGGGGGGATCCCTTTCCTAGCAGATGTATTAGAGCTCACTCAAACAACCGACTTCAGCATAAACAAAAGCTAACAAAATAACTGACAGGCACACACCCTGTATACAGAAAAACACAATTACCATCAAAGCCAGTCATTTTGAAAGTGTGAAGTCTAATACATCTTGTAGGCGAAACACTCTCCCCAGATTCCCCCGTTCTCTTCACCATTTAATTGTGTAGCAAGGACATGGGGATGGACATCAGGTCCCCTATTCTGGTGCACAAACAAGATTCTGAGATGATACAAGGCTTGCCTTAATAACAGTGTCCACAAAATGGCTCCTGCCCTCTTGTTATAATTATGAATTCCCAGACTGAAGGCAACAAGATTCAAATAACTTATATGGAGTGATTAAAGTTAATCTTGCTTGACTAATTTGGTAAAATAGGATCTTGAATAATTTTTTTGGGTGACGGGTTCCCTTTCAGACGACTTTGCCTTGGATTGATTTAATTGCACGCCACTGACACATGTATTGCTTTACCAGACTGACACAAAATGCACAAGAATCATCTCCTGCTCGTCAGAGCAATGTCAGCACATTAGTTTCTTCTATTACCAGACACAGGGAACAGTATGTACCAACAGTTACTCAAGTCACTTCAGGCAGTGCAACTCTTGGCTCTCCAGTGTGCCCCAGGCAAAGGGTGATATTGGAACTACTCACTCCTTTAAAGGGGAAGTATACCTCATACAACATGCCTGCAGTGAACCGGACGTGTGCTGAAAATACCAATACCTTTTGTGTAGTTTAATTAGAAATATGAATGTATGTATGTATGTATATTTCTTATTTCTTGCACATACAGGTCAACATTGAAAGTAAAGTCGGATTCATAATCTTATGGTTCTTATGAGCACAAACAAAACAAATCAAGAGTCCACTAAGAAGCCTCTGTAAATTGAACTCCTCCTTGTCTTGCCTGGCCAGTAAAAATGGTGGCTGATTCCAATGTTAATAATAGGGGAAAAAGATAAATATATACGAAGGCAGGTATTTTTTTCTGGAAAAGGTGGCAACTCTACTTGTCTCACAGCCTAACATGCTATATGTGTGAGAATGTTGGAGTTGGTTTATACAGACTATGAAGATTTTCATTCATCCAATACAAGTAATTCAAAAATAAACGACTGGACTTGCTGAGTAGTTATTGAAGACATTTCACTACTCACCCGAGCAGCTTCTTCAGTTCAACTGACTGGTGTGGGAAGTTCTCGGCATATAAACGTTTATAAAACCTATTTATATACTGTATGTTTATACAGAGTTTTCTCAGTATGATTTTGACATGTTTTCACTTATGAGGACAGAAAGTAGGATGTGACTTACCTGAACCCTAATTTTCAAATAACAGAAACCAGGTTTTTACTTTCATGGTGTCCCTACACTGTTCTCGTCCCCTCGCTACTCCTTTCCATAGCTATAGGGAAACTGGTGAGACTGCCAGAACTCTAGAGAACAACTCTGATAGTATGATAGTGATTCCATGTAACACCCTGACTGCTGTGTCCCCCATATCTATATTGTTTGTCTCTAATCTCTCCCTGTGGTTTTTCCTTTGTAGGAGGAGAAGGAGGGAGATTCTGGCAAAGACAATCTGGATGAGCTTTTTCCTAATGAAGAGGATGATTCTGGACAAGGAAGTGAGTGTTTGATGCAGTATTTGCCTGTGAATCTCAGGCTGCACATAATCCTGCTATCTGGAAAGCCCCCCATAATTTCCTTTTATCTATTCACTCCTGGATTTATGCTTGCCCACTATTTACATCCCCTATTCAGTTACATATTTCTTTCCTGGATTGGTGGTGCCATATGAATATGTTTCTACTTCTCTGTTCTCTTCATGACTAGTTCCTCACCAGCACAGCAGTGCAGCAGCCGCGGCCCAGCAGGGTGGATATGAAATCCCGGCCCGACTTCGCACGCTCCATAATCTGGTAATACAGTATGCATCTCAGGGCCGCTATGAAGTGGCTGTACCACTCTGCAAGCAAGCGCTGGAAGACCTGGAAAAAACCTCTGGCCACGACCATCCTGATGTGGCAACTATGCTAAACATCTTGGCTCTGGTGTACAGGGACCAGAACAAATATAAAGAGGCTGCTCATCTTCTGAACGATGCCCTGTCCATAAGGGAGAAAACTCTTGGCAAGGACCACCCAGCTGTAAGTGCAATGGCTTGTAGGGCTATAGCAGATTTCTATGTATTTCTTACAGGGAGGTGTTGGTTTTGGGTTGTGGGTGTTTGGAGCTGGTGTTCCCATACTTCCCACCTAAACCACATTTTTCTTTATCTTGCAGGTTGCTGCAACCCTCAATAATCTGGCTGTTCTTTATGGCAAAAGAGGCAAATACAGAGAAGCAGAACCGCTGTGTAAGCGAGCACTTGAGATAAGAGAAAAGGTAATACCCTCGATTCCCTGGCTACCGACTGAAAAGACCACCTCTTCTACCAATCCTCTAACCCAGCGATCCCCAACCTTTTTTACCCATGAGCCACATTCAAATGTAAAAAAAGTTCCTGGAGGTGCCACTTATGGGCTGTGATTGACTATTTGTAGTCCCTATGTAGACTGGCAGCCTATAGGAGACTCTGGCAGAACATCTTGTTTTTATGCCTCCAAAACTTGTCTCCAAGCCAGGAAATCAAAAGCAAATGCTTTGAGGCCACTGGGAGCAACATCCAAGGGGTTGGAGAGCAACATGTTGCTCACAAGCCACTGGTTGGGGACCACTGCTCTAACCACTGACATCCCACCTACCTGTTCTGTAACCATTGACATGCCCCACTTTTCTTAACTACCTGTCCTGTAACCACTGACATAAACCACCTCTATGCATCTTTATCCATTCACATTCCCCAGCTTTCCTGCCTACCGCTACTCAAACCACTGATATATCCATCCTTTCTTGCATCCCTTCTACCCTCTGACATGTCCTGTTTTCCTGCTTCTCCTCAGCCTACTAACATGCCCACCTTTCTTTCCTCTCTACCCCTTGCTCTCCACTTCCATCCTGTATCACTCTCCATCTGTATCTTCGCTCTTTGCTACCCCCTCCATTACTCGATGACTTGATGTCTTCTGTTGGATTATTTGCAGGTGCTGGGAAAGGATCACCCTGATGTTGCCAAGCAACTGAATAACTTGGCACTTCTTTGCCAGAACCAAGGAAAATATGATGAAGTGGAATATTATTACTGTAGAGCTCTTGAGATCTATCAAGCTCGCCTTGGTCCCGATGACCCAAATGTTGCCAAGACCAAGAATAACCTAGTAAGGAGCCAGGGTCTGGTGGGTGTAGGAAAGTTCTAGTGCTGCCCCCTGAGCTGAACAAGGGGAAACTCACTCACCGTGTAAGTGGAGTGTGGGAATATTGGAATGTCTGTCTTTAAATTACCAGTCAAACAGAAAACAATGTACAGTATATCTGTATGTAGGAACATCAGTTGTAACTGTGTTACATCTGATAAACCCACATAAAGATACAAGTCTATCTGTATGTAGAATTGTAAGAACTGTGTGTGAGAGAGTCACCAATGAGTTGCTGTTTTTCTGCTCTAGGCCTCTTGTTACCTGAAGCAAGGGAAGTACAAGGCAGCAGAGCAGCTGTACAAGGATATTCTTACTCAAGCTCATGTCAAGGAGTTCGGCTCTGTGGATGGTAACATCAGTGGTTCTGTTGTGTGATTAAATATGCAGTTAACATATAAGTAGCAAACCTTTTTACATATGTGTGGCCACCTCTTTTGTCTGTTACAGCTTGTCTCGTTACCTTCCCCCTGATTCGGCCACTGTTCCTTTCCAACCCACTTCCATAGTAATGATGACCTGATCATCTGTGACCTGCACCCCAGCCCTTTCTTGTCTGTATTCAGCCTCCCTCTGAGACATTCAGTATGGTTACCCTGCTTTCCAGCATACCTTGCTGCCCTTTAGTAATCTGTCATCTCTCCCTTAGATGATCACAAGCCAATCTGGATGCATGCAGAGGAGAGAGAGGAGATGAGTAAGGTGAGAGCTTTGTGTGAGTGTGAGAAATACTGGTTTGACTTTGGGCTTCCCTCCTCAACATAGGATGTATTGGTTTACACATTGCCTGAGCTTTCCTTCTCTCTGTTGGAAATATTGTTTTTGCCCTTGACTTCCCTTACCCACATGAGTTATTCCCTTACCTGTTATATAAGCAGCAGTCTTCTTTATGAGTCAGAGTGAGCACAGATCTTCTTCCTCCCTTCAAGCCAATATTTGTTCCTATAACGCCACAACTTTCTGTCTTGTATAGAATCTTCTGGCTCTGATCCCTTTATTTTTGTCTCTAATAGACTCCACACAATGACAGCACACCCTACTCTGAGTATGGAGGCTGGTACAAAGCATGCAGAGTGAACAGGTAGGTTGCATAAGGGCTGTTAGGAGTAACTGTGCAAGGCAGAGACATTTTGGATGCTGCTGATCTCCACTAGAGGGCGTCGCAGTGAAACCACCCAGTGTACCATTACCTTAAAGCAACAGTAACGTCAAAAAATAAGTGTTTTAAAGTAATGAAAATATAATGCAGTGTTGCCCTGCACTAGTAAAACTGGTGTGTTTGCTTAAGAAACACTACTATTGTTTATATAAAAAAGCTTGTTTATATGAATTATAGTCGTGTTTCTGAAGCAAACACACCAGTTTTACCAGTGCAGGGCAACAGTACATGATATTTGCATTACTTTAAAACACTTTTTTTGGTGTTACTGTTCCTTTAAAGGGATTCTGTCATGATTTTTATGATGTTTTTATTTCTAAATGACACTGTTTAAACTGCAAATAATTCACTGTACAAAATAAAATTGCTTTCTACTATTTTTTTTCCCATGACAGTATCCCTTTAAAGGTGGAAAAAAAGATTGTTACAGGGAGAGAGCTGGGAAGTTGTTGGATTCACTTCTTGTATTGCAGTTACATTAGAAGCTCTGTGGTTCCTGTTTGTCTGATAGAAATTAATCTTATTCCAACCTTAGAAACTCTGTGTGTAGTCAAGTATGTCAGCCCCAAGCATTGCAAGTTGTTTTAAGGCCCCTCCACTTGGGGGTTAATATTATGTTCCTTTTGTAGCCCCACAGTGAACACAACACTTCGCAACCTGGGAGCTCTGTATCGCCGACAGGGCAAGCTGGAAGCAGCTGAAACATTGGAGGATTGTGCTCAGCGCTCACGCAGACAGGTACACCCAGTATAAACAGATCACTCTGGGCCTAAATAGGACCCATCTCCACTGACCTGCTGATTTAGAGCAGAAGCAAAATTATTGGGGAACAAGGAAATATTTGTCTTTTTAGTTTTTCACTCATTTTTTACCTTTGTTTTAGGGTCTGGATCCAGCCAATCAGACAAAGGTGGCTCAGCTGCTGAAAGAGGGTGACACACCTGAGCAGCGACGGAAGGGTCGGGAAACCCCCCGGAGTAGTGTGAAGTATGAGAGTGGAACAGAGGGGGGAGAAGAAGTGAGTATGGGAGGAGTTGAGTGGAGTGGGGTAAGTACAGATCCTCCATCATGATATCCAGGAGCGCTGCGTTAGCCATGCTCTTCCCTTACAAGAGTCTGTTTAGCAGTGGGTGAGGGGTGCAGCTTGTCTGTTTAGTTTCCTCTGCTGTTACAGATCCCTGATTGGTTTCCCCTCTGCTACCATCTAACTGGCTTATGTGTCAGATATAATTTACACTTCCCGCTCCATAGACACTGATCTGAGCTATAGCCCCTGTATCCAGTGTGTGCTTCTCAATGTTACCCCTAATCACTGGGTGCAGGCAGTCTCCATATCCACTCAGTACATCATAGTTACTGAACTCCATCTGCTACTTTGGTCAGAGACATGTCACTGTCATATGTGGTACATACATCAGAGACATGTCACTGTCATATGTGGTACATACATCAGAGACATGTCACTGTCATATGTGGTACATACATCAGAGACATGTCACTGTCATTTGTGGTACATACATCAGAGACATGTCACACCTTGTCCATAGCCACAGTTTGTATGAGTTTACAGATTAAATAAAGTCATTGAATATAAAGGGGTTAAATATCTTCAGGTGTAAGTAGCAGCGCCTAGTGTAATTCCTTCCGCATGTTCATGCATGTTTCCAGGCATATGGAGAGCATGTTCCATCCAGTCCCACCCTAACAGTAAGGGGGGGAATTCACGAAAGTGGTGATATTGAGTCAAAATAGAAGTGGAGATAAAAATGTCGGATTTCCCAACAAATTCACAAATTTCTGCATTTGTGAATTCGTCTTTTAAACAGACCGTTTTCAGATTTTGTCTTTTGCGCAACATTTTAACAACATTCTTTCTGAATTTCTCTTTCGCTCTTGCTAAACCTGTCAGTCAGCCAATAAATTGGATTTTTTGGGGAGGGGGTTTATTTTACCTAGAAAAATGATATATCATTTCTTTCAGGATAACCTGGGCTTTCTAAATCTGCCTACATGTTTGTGTAATTCCACTTCTGTAACAAGATATGAGGGTCTGAATACAATAAATGCTATTTTGCATAATATGGGGATTTGTATGAGAAATATGTTTTATCTTAAGTCAAGTGTCTCAGTGCTGCTAAAACTAAAAAAAATGGCTGGGAGGCTTTACTTTTACTTTATTTCACTCAAATTGCTAATATTGCCTCACTCATTAAGATAAAACTAGTAAAATAATGAAAGTGTGAGTTTAAAACCTTTTACATATCAAACTGTATAAAATACACTTTTTTTGTTTAATCAGTGTTTTATTTGTTTTGTTAAAGAGGCTTTTACACCTATAGGGTTAGAACCAAATCAGAACAGATGATCTTAGAATTGATCTGACACATGGGGGTATATTTATCAAAGAGTGAAGTTAATAGTGAAGTTCCGCCACTAGAGTGAAATTCCGCCACTTCCCATTCATTTCTATGGGGTTTTTAAAGGCGTATTTATCAAAGGGTGAAATTTCACTTTCACCCATTGATAAATACGCCTTTCAAAATCCCATAGAAATTAATTGAGAGCTGCGGAATTTCACTCTAGTGGCGGAACTTCACTCTTTGATAAATTTACCCCATGGAGAAGATGAATTATACTGAGCTTTACTCCGTTTTTAAAATGTCGGGAAGAAAATGTCATTTAAAATGTTGTTTTTTCACAATTTTTATGTCGTTTGAAAGACAAATTCATAGTGGGGAATTCACAAAAGTGTCGGTAAAAAAAGTAACCCAGAAGTGGCGGTCGACAAATTTGTAAAATGTCGTACGAATGGCAAATTCACAAAGGCAGATGTTACAGTCTCTGAATGTCTCGTAAGTCTGACAGTTTTCTAAAATGTCGTATATCTTTTCATCGTACAAACGACATTTACCAAGACTTTTTAAACGACAATTTGTCTGGCATTTTCATTTTGGAGAGCCTAAAGTGTCTGAAAAATTGTTGGTAAAAAAAATGAGTTTACGAGTAATTCATAAAAATGACGGGAAAAGTGGCGCCGAAAAAAACATGCCACTTTTAACGACACTAATTCAAAAGTGTCGCACGTGTCGGAAAACTGGCGGAGAAATGCTCTGTGAATTTGTCGGCTGTTGCTACGACACTTTCTACGACATTTTAAAGACATTTTTTCGTTCCCGACACTTTTGTGAATCCCCCCCATGGTGTCTGTAAACTGTCTTTCAGTTTACAGTATTTTACTCCAGTTTACCACCACTTTCACTCCAAAAATGGTCTCTCTCCACTTTTGTGAATTCCCCCCTAAGCCTCTTAACCAACACCCCTTAACTCTGTGCATATTCCTTCCATTCGCTGCCTGCGCTCTGCCACTAACCGGCCTCCTGGGTCACTGTGTTTTATTGTAAATGTCAAATGTGCTGCAAGTGAATTGGGAAACTGTCATCCTGTAGATGTGGGGACAAGAGGGGCTCATGTATATGAGTATAAGGAACCGTGTGGAGAAAACTGCATGTATGTTTGGTATGTAGTTGTGTCCTCTCTCTTATTGGTGCAGTATTTACAGTAGGTGGGTAAATGGGTACTTATACTGGTATGTAGGTGGAAACTCTTACATTGGTATGTAAGTGGCTAATCTCATACAAAAGAGGAGGGTTGTGGGTGCACTCCAAGTAAAAATGTGTTTAAAAACAATGGAAGTGCTACTGATTTGGCCAATTAATCAATGCACATTCCCTGGTCCCCTGTCTCATAAGTAATTCAGTATAAATCTAAGGGCATGTGTTTACAAAAACAGGGGTTTTTAGTTGCAAAGTTATGATCATAAAATTGATACCACGTCAAGGTTAAAAGGCATGTAATGTGTAAAATAAAATAAGGCTAGAAATGCTGTATACTAAATATAAACAAGAACTTACTGCACCACAAGTCTAATCAAACCAATAATTTATGCTTTCAAAGTTGGCCAGAGGGAGTCACCATCTTGTAAATTTGTTAAACATCTTTGCAAGACCAAGACTGTGCACATGCTCAGTGGGGTCTGGGCTGCTTAGGGATCGTCATAAACAAAGCTGCTGGAGTTCTGCATGGCTGGGAAGTAAGGAGGGGGCTCCCCCTGCTGTTCATAAGTATGATTGTTTCCCTGCAGAGCAGTTAGGGACCGTCTGACAATTCCTATCCACAGCAGTAAATCAAAGGAGAATTTCACTGCATACAGTCAGGTTTCTTATAAAAACGGTACACATTTTTAATTAAAGTATGTTGGAGATAGGTTTCTTTTTCATTAAAGAAAGTAAAAATTGGATTTTATTTTTTTGACTTTACATGCCCTTTAACCCCAAACAGTGATCCCTAAGTTGTTTACCTTGCCACCATCTTGGAAAGTGTCTGTGACACTCACATGCTCAGTGGGCTCTGATTGGCTGTTGAGAAGCTAAGCTTAGGGCTCGTCACTAATTATCCAGCAGAAAATGAGCTTCCCTGGCTGTAATATAAGCTGATGCTACAGGTTTGCTGATTATTCAATTCTGATGCTAATTGCACTGGTTTCTGTGCTGCCATGTAGTAATTATCTGTATTAATTACTAATCAGCCTTATATTGTGACATTTCTATTCTATGTGTACTGTATATTGTGAGTGGGAGATGCCTAACAACGGAAGGGGCACCTGACAGTGCGTCTCAGTAGAAGGGGTGCCTGACAGTGCGTCTCAGTAGAAGGGGTGCCTGACAGTGTGTCTCAGTAGAAGGGGTGCCTGACAGTGTGTCTCAGTAGAAGGGGTGCCTGACAGTGCCTCTCAGTAGAAGGGGTGCCTGACAGTGCGTCTCAGTAGAAGGGGTGCCTGACAGTGCGTCTCAGTAGAAGGGGTGCCTGACAGTGTGTCTCAGTAGAAGGGGTGCCTGACAGTGCCTCTCAGTAGAAGGGGTGCCTGACAGTGCGTCTCAGTAGAAGGGGTGCCTGACAGTGCGTCTCAGTAGAAGGGGTGCCTGACAGTGTGTCTCAGTAGAAGGGGTGCCTGACAGTGTGTCTCAGTAGAAGGGGTGCCTGACAGTGCGTCTCAGTAGAAGGGGTGCCTGACAGTGCGTCTCAGTAGAAGGGGTGCCTGACAGTGCGTCTCAGTAGAAGGGGTGCCTGACAGTGTGTCTCAGTAGAAGGGGTGCCTGACAGTGCCTCTCAGTAGAAGGGGTGCCTGCAGTTGGTTGTGCCTATGTGTAGTCTTTAGGCCAAGCTGGATGTTACCTGCCCTGCATGATGTTTCTAATAATCCTAGAGAACGAGCTAATGCTGCCCTTTGGTACTACCCTACCCCTATGTTATTGTGCCCGTTTCCCCGCACCCTAACAGCTTGTACTACCTTTCCTCCTATATTCTGTCAGTCTGTCATGTTCATATTCCCTTAACCTCCATTGCCCTGAGATCTTCCAATCACTCCCCCTTGCAGCATTCCTGCCTTTCTGTGACCCTGGTATTATCATCCTGCCCTCCTTTACTTCTCTAACCCGACTGACCTCCTACTCCCTTAATTACACTCACATTTGCCCATTACCCAGTGACCTCTCATTCCTTCTTCTCCTTATTCCGACTGCCCCTTTGCTACAGTCTGCTCTTTCCTCTAGTCCCACCTTTATATTCCCTCTGTGACCCTGATATTCTCTTTTAGCAATGAAACCTGCCATTACACTCCCAGTTACCCCTGCAGCTAGCCTTCTGCCCCAGGCCTATTTATATATATATATATATATATATATACCTCCAGGAATATTTACTTTATTGCCATGATGTTGTCCCTATAAGGCATCGGCAACATCTTCTTCTTATTCATGTGATGGACACAACTGCATTGGCTTCATACTGTCACTTGCTTCCAGATTTGGGCTCCAGCTCACCCACAGGACATATTTATTAGCTGTGTCTTTACAACTCCCCTTTACCCCCCATCATCCCCAGTGGGACTGCCTTGTGAAATTATAACCAGTAATTGGGCCTATTCCTGCATGTGGCCGGTCTTCTAATATTGACAGCAAAGTTTTATCACTCCAGGAGGCTCATCTTCCTAATCATGTCTTGTGTAGGTTTGTACTAATTACTCTTTTGTCTGGGCTTATATCTGATATCCACTCACCTTAGACTCACTCTCCAAATGTAACCAAGAGCTGCAGTACTAGCTCCCCTGTTAGGGCCCAGCTGGACCTACATTACCCCCCGGCCTATAGGGTCACAAACCATTTAGTTACTTTTCCTATTCCCCTGCCCCTACCCCATGTTATGTTTAGAGTGTAACCCTTTGTGCACTACAGCTCCACTCACATTGGATCCCCAGCTGCCAATCTCAGTCCCAAGATTGGTCATTGGCCTTGTAAGGCCCTAAAAGCCTGACCTTCTTTGTGTGACCATGAGCCAATGAAATCACAGTTAGGAGCAGTTTGGATTGGCTGCAGCTGGTAGATTATAACATGACTGCCCTGAGTATATACAGTTAATTTTCTGTAACTAATCAGTCCTTCCTCTGCCTTTCCTACCCTTCCCATGGGGATCCTGCAAATGCTCCTGGAATCTTGATTGGGGACTGTGTCCCACTTTGTGTTTCAGTGTCTGTCCTTCCTATCTCTTGTGCTCCCCCAACCTGTTCTCTGCTTTCCCTCCTGCTCAAACCCCATGATGGGCTACACAAGTTAGTCCTCTCCTCCTACAGACACACAACACTAACCCATGTTAGGACCAGCCTAGTCTCTATACTGATATAATAGCTCTTACTTGTGTATTTATATCTGTCTGCGTGTACGGGAACAGGCCAATATGTGGGTTATCTTACCTGGTTTACTCCCCTGTGTATCTGCCCCCCCAATACACTAGTGGTACAGACTGATCTCTATCCTGTGTATCCTCCCCCCTCCCCAAATACCCTAGTGGTACAGACTGATCTCTATCCTGTGTACCCCCCCCCCCAAATACCCTAGTGGTACAGACTGATCTCTATCCTGTGTATCCCCCCCCCCGGTACCCTAGTGGTACAGACTATCCTGTGTGTGTGTATATATATATATTTATGCTCCGGCATCCAGATATCTCTAGGCAGAGCAGCTGAGCAGTGACCCCTGTGTTACAAGGTATGTGAATGAGACGACCCTCACAAGGCTCACTGGGCCAAGGAAAGGTGATCACAGGTAAAGGGTTGATCAATCTGATAAAAGCTCAATTTATATTTCCTCCTAATTTTTTTCCTGTGCTGTTGCCTATAAAATCCCCTTGTCGCCAGGCAGATTTATTAAATGACATTATGCACTGGTCTATATTGTCACCAGATCCTGATCAGCCTTCTCATTGTGTGTTTGGGTTTAAGGGAGTTATTTTACCAGTTCAGTTCTGCTTGACACCTATAAAAGACTCATACTGCATGGCTAATTCTCTATATTAGGCAGCTAACGTGAGTATTGTGACCTGTACAGCCCAAGTTCTGTATAACAAGTTCACTTTAGAGTCTCCCAGACCTAGACTGCCCCTCGACCGCTTGTTGTAGAACATCAGTAAGAGCAGTACAACTCTCGATGAGCGATCCCTGTAACTCCTCTCTGAAAAATTTGAAGGGAAACATTTGAGCAGATCATTGCTTGAATTAAAGCAGTGATATATCCTCTTCCCTGTTTAGTCCTGTAGAGGGGCGGAGCCTGGAGTCCAGATACAGAGACACACACATGTACACACAGACATACACACAGACATACACACAGACACACACACATATCTTCCCTGTGTCTTTCCGCCATCACCCCCTCTGCTTCTTTCCACCTTCAGCCCGTCTGTGCATGATGGGACTGAGCATTTTTGTTGCACAAGTGCTATAAGATATTCTTTTGTTTTTTTTTTTTCTCATTTCTGTGCTTTTTAGGCCTAATTACCCCAGGCATCATCAGAATTTCTACCCTTTTCCCAATCCCACATGATCATTGAGGCAGCCGTCACACCCCCCACCAAGCAAGAAGCAGATGGTGCATTACTCTCAAGAGGACATTGATCAGCCCCTGTCCCACCCAATCACTACAAGATACTATTGTGCAGATGTGCAGCCCACCCCTCCACTTGTCCCCCATCATTATCTGAACCCATTGCCTTATGAAAGGGACAAGTATTCCCGTGTGCCTGGAATCTCTCTGTAATATCCCGTTGAGTAGTATCATATCCATGTCTTTTCTTTTTTATAAGTTATATTTTCTTTGCTGTAGCTTGATTGGATGGACTCTTCTGCTTTCTTACAATCAGAATAAATTAGACCAATGCATTAAGATGAAAGCTGTTCGCTCTGCTTAATGAGTCTATTGGGGCAGAATTCAGAACTATAATTTTATGGAGGCAATAGCATTTTTGGAGGTGCACAAAATTTCACTAACGCGGCAGCATCCTCCCTTTGTGTAACTGCAGGACCTTAAAGCAGAATGAAACCATAAAAATTAATGTGGCTAAAAATTCCATATTTTATATACTGAACTTATTCTACCAGCCTAAAGTTTCAGCTTGTCAATAGCAGCAATGATCCAGGACTTCAAACTTGTCACAGGGGGTCACCATCTTGGAAAGTGTCTGTGACACTCACATGCTCAGTGGGCTCTGAACAGCAAGCATATCATCTGTGATTGATGGTAAAATGGTTTGCCACTTTTGGTGGGCTAAGCAGAATGGGGAGGCAGCGCATCCTGCAGGGCCTTATACAATGTTGACACCAATTTGGGGGAATCAGAAGAGCAAAGTATATCTTCCTTTTCAGATTTATGGAATGTAAGGTTATAGCTCTTGAATTGAGCTTTAAAATACGTGCTTCTAAAGGGGTCTCTGGGAAATGTCACAGGAAATGTATTTTGAAGTTGAGGGAGAGTAAGGAAAGTTCTAGGTTTCAGGAAGTCACCAAGTTTCTTAATCTGCCCATTAGGCCAATAGATAAAATCTAGAAGGTAGCACAGGTGAGAGAGATGTGAGCTCCTCCAGAGCAAAATGTATAGTGATATCAGGTAAGGGGATATTTTGCATATGTGCATGGATTCCTGCCAAGCAAAGTAGGGATCAATTCTGGTGGTAGTAGGTTGGAGTCTTTCAATTTACACATAGGACAGTGAGAAAGTGAAGTTATAGAACCCAGGAGCAGCATATGTAGTAACATGTTAGGGTCTTCAGGATTGAGAATGAACCAGTCATGTATGTGTGACAACTGCATAGCTAGTTGAGACCAATACTTTGTATTGGTGTTGTAAGGAATTTCCATGAGAGCCTGGGTTGTTTCCAAGACCATATATGACCATAAGACCATAATTGTTGGGGAATATGGTGGATTGGCAAAATATGCGTTCTTCGCAGGTTTTGTAGTGAAGACTTTGGATAGTTTCTGTGCCTCGAATAGCAATGGCTAGTAGTTCTTTTGCTAGTGCAAATAGAAGAGGAGACAGCGGACAGCCTTGTCAAGTGCCTCAATGTAATTTGAAAGATTGAGATCTGGAGTTATTCACCCAGGCCCGTGCGATTAGCTCTGCGTATAACAGCTGTACCCATGCAATAAACTTGGGTCCAAATCCAAATGCTTTAAGAGTTTCCCACAAGAAGGCCATTTGAAGACTTTCAGTGAGTGTAGAGATACTGCAGTACGCGAACCAGTGTTATCTGTTATATGTTGGTATACATATTGAATATACATATTGATTGAGGTAGATATATTAGGCATGAAGCTAGACTCATCCTGGTGTATTATTGATGTTATAACCTTTAGTAGTCTAGGTGCTAGGACCTTTGCTAGTAGTTTAGCATTAATCTTTATTAGTGAAATAGGCTGATATGATTCACACAGGTCTGGGTTTTTGCTGAGTTTGTGAATCAGTACTATTAGAGCAGAAGTATCTAAACACAGAGCTTTGGGTCTTTGCCATGGTCAGGAAGGAAGTCCCCCCAGTATTACTTGGCTGCTCTCTACCATAAACAGGTTGGGTAAGTGGATCCAGCCTCCCTCAACTACAGGTACAGAGCTCTGATTCTCTGCTACCTGGTCAAGAAGGGTAAGTGATTTCAGGTGGTGGATCCATGTACGAATCACATTGTAGATCCACAGGGGCCATGATGCGTACTTCTGTGCTTTTTGAAAAGTGACGGGTCTGTGTCAAATGACTTGTAATTATCTATTAAGTTTGGTTTACATTGGTATTTTGCTCAAGGGGTGCAGGTTTCATCGGCAGTGATTGGATTGTAGATTGGAATGTTAGATCCGAGGTTTCAGACTAGGTTATTTGCCTTGAATTTGAATGTTAAATGGTCACCTCTATTGGGTGATGAGCTCAACATGTCTAAGTTGGATGCTATCTCTAAATATGGGGGCTGAATTGTTGTTTTTAGGGGTGTGGATAGTAGGCTGTGAGAATTTAGGCTGAAAAATTGACTCTAGGGTCTCAGTCTTACAGATTATTTCAAGAGGTGTAGTATAGAGTGCTAGATGTGCAGACAGGATAATGATGAGCTTTAGATGTGCAGGCAGGATACCGATGAGCTCTAGATGTGCATGCAGCATAATGATGAGCTCTAGATGTGCAGGCAGCATAATGATGAGTGCTAGATGTGCAGGCAGGATAATGATGAGCTCTAGATGTGCAGGCAGGGTGATGAGCTCTAGATGTGCAGGCAGGGCAATGAGGCTCTAGATGTGCAGGCAGGGTGATGATGAGCTTTAGATGTGCAGGCAGGGTGATGAGCTCTAGATGTGCAGGCAGGATAATGCTGAGCTCTAGATGTGCAGGCAGGGCAATGAAGCTCTAGATGTGCAGGCAGGGTGATGATGAGCTTTAGATGTGCAGGCAGGGTGATGAGCTCTAGATGTGCAGGCAGGATAATGATGAGCTCTAGATGTGCAGGCAGGGCAATGAAGCTCTAGATGTGCAGGCAGGGCAATGAAGCTCTAGATGTGCAGGCAGGGTGATGATGAGCTCTAGATGTGCAGGCAGCATAATGATGAGCTTTAGATGTGCAGGCAGGGTGATGATGAGCTCTACATGTGCAGGCAGGATAACGATGAGCTCTAGATGTGCAGGCAGGGTGATGAGCTCTAGGGGTAGAAGCAAAATGTATGTTCAAGAGGTGCAGACTGAATATTTAACTCTTTCTTTACAAAGTTCATGTGTTAAAGAATGGCACTGAAACAGTGAGTGTGAGTTGTGTTACAGTATATTGGTAAGTGTAAGTTGTGTTACAGGTTGACCCCGTGTATGAGTAGTGTTGTATTACAGGATAGTAACAATGAGTATGAGTTGTGTTATAGGACAGCCTTGTAGGCAGTGAGTGTTCCTGTTGTTTTACAGGACGGCAGTGTAACAGTGAGTATGAGTTGTGAACAGGTTGGCAGTGTAATGGTGAGTGTGAGTTGTGTCATTGTGCTACAGGATGGCAGTGGACCAGTGAGTGTGAGATGTGTTACGCGACAGCAGTGTAGCAGAGTTGTGTTGTTGTGTTACAGGATGGCAGTGGGATGCTAAGGCGCTCTGGTTCTCTTGGCAAGATCCGTGATGTTCTGCGCAGAAGCAGTGAAATGTTGGTGAAGAAACTGCAAGGAGCAGCTCCCCCAGAACCTCGCAGCACAAAGTAATGAACCCTCATACTAATAGTATTCCTGTGCCGCACAATCTAACTGTAATTATGTGCCACACACACAAAAACTAATAATGTGCCACACACCCTAAAACGATTCCTGTGTCACACTTATGCAATCCCTTTGGCATACACACATACTTACACCATCCTTATGGATATACTAACACAATCAATATGGGATACACACACTAAGACTATCCCTATGGGATGCACTCACTAACACTATCCCCATATGGTACCCACAGACATACAGTCCCAGTGAATACACACATGCACCTTCTGAAACACAATTAGTGTAAATGTGAATTGGGTTAGATCTTTGTTATTATTAGTTAGACATACCGGGTAACACAATGTGGATGGTGGGAGTGGGTGCTGCATAGGCAGGTCAGTATAGAATGTAAATCATAGGCCAAAATTTCCATGCAATCTTATCTCATCACATGTGATGCCCAGTTTAACTTCCTTATATCTGTTTTGCTCACAGTATGAAGAGAGCAGCTTCCCTCAACTATCTCAACAAATCCAGCGATGAGACCTTTCAGGTAATTGAGACATTTTAGATCAACCTTAAAGGAGAACTAAAGCTCCCCACCACTTTCCTACCACCCTTCCCTCCTGAATAGTTAGTTACCCCTGAAATTGTTTCAATAGTTTGCTAACGTATTGGTGCAGAGTAAACGGAGCTCGTGGGCACCATCTTCTGGATCTCTTATTCCTTCCCTTCAGCAATTTCCGGCACTTTTGGTGCATGCACAGTTGATATGAACAGAAGAATGCTCCAACTGCGCATGCGCCAATACACGCTCATCTACAGAAGACCGGAGATCCGGAAGATGGTGCCCATGAGTTCCACTGAGCTTACTCTGGAACTATAAGTGAGCTAATTCTTAGGGGCAGTTTCAGGGGTAACTATGCGAGGGGATTACCTAAGGTAGTAGGTAGAGAATTTTCTTATTGGGGAGAGGTTGTTTACATTTAAGGCCAACTGGGAACAGCTATAGTGGAGCCAGTCATAGAGCCTGCATAAACCTCAATCAGCCATTGTGCCTATTTACAATGTATACACCAGAGTCAGCCATAGAGCCTAGTTACAATGGATACACCTGGGTCAGTCGTAGAGCCTAGTTACAATGGATACACCCGGGTCAGTCGTAGAGCCTAGTTACAATGGATACACCCGGGTCAGTCGTAGAGCCTAGTTACAATGGATACACCCGGGTCAGTTGTAGAGCCTAGTTACAATGGATACACCTGGGTCAGTCGTAGAGCCTAGTTACAATGGATACACCCGGGTCAGTCGTAGAGCCTAGTTACAATGGATACACCCGGGTCAGTCGTAGAGCCTAGTTACAATGGATACACCCGGGTCAGTCGTAGAGCCTAGTTACAATGGATACACCCGGGTCAGTCGTAGAGCCTAGTTACAATGGATACACCCGGGTCAGTCGTAGAGCCTAGTTACAATGGATACACCCGGGTCAGTCGTAGAGCCTAGTTACAATGGATACACCCGGGTCAGTCGTAGAGCCTAGTTACAATGGATACACCTGGGTCAGCTGTAGAGCCTAGTTACAATGGATACACCTGGGTCAGTCGTAGAGCCTAGTTACAATGGATACACCCGGGTCAGTCGTAGAGCCTAGTTACAATGGATACACCCGGGTCAGTCGTAGAGCCTAGTTACAATGGATACACCCGGGTCAGTCGTAGAGCCTAGTTACAATGGATACACCCGGGTCAGTCGTAGAGCCTAGTTACAATGGATACACCTGGGTCAGTCGTAGAGCCTAGTTACAATGGATACACCCGGGTCAGTCGTAGAGCCTAGTTACAATGGATACACCTGGGTCAGCTGTAGAGCCTAGTTACAATGGATACACCTGGGTCAGTCGTAGAGCCTAGTTAGAATGGATGAAATCCTGAGAATGGATAAGCCTGACTGGATCAGCTGTAAGGGAACAGTAGCACAGCCAGGACCTTTGAGAAACAATAGGAAGTGGGACATGTACTAAATCAGCTGTAGAGCTCAGTGGAAGGAGATACACCTGCCATTTCAGCCTAGTAGGGACATATGTACATTTTCCCTGTATTAAGTTTTACCAGGCCCGGATTTGTGGAAAGGCCACCTAGGCCCGGGCCTAGGGCGGCAGGATTTTAGGGGGGGCGGCATACTGCCGAACCACACCCACATTGGTTCAAAAACACTGGGGATGTGCTGGAGATACAATCATTTTTTAATTTTTCTGTGAGCCAATCCCCATTACTCCAGTCCAGATGATGAAAGGGGAGGGGACAGGGGGCAACGAACGGCAGTGGGCCTAGGGGCGCCCACTATGTAAATCCGGCCCTGAGTTTTACATGACCTTTGCTCCACTCTTTATCCCTCAGCTGTCTCCCACTCTCCAGCCTCTTCCTTCCCCTATTCCCAGGCTCTCCCCTACTCTCTATTGGCTGGATCTTTACTCCCTATTTATTTCCCACTCTCCCCTCACTCTCTATTGGCTGGATATTTACTCCCTATTTATTTCCCACTCTCCCCTCACTCTCTATTGGCTGGATCTTTACTCCCAATTGTTTCCCACTCTCTATTGGCTGGATCTTTACTCCCTTTTTATTTCCCACTCTCCCCTTACTCTCTATTGGCTGGATATTTACTCCCTATTTATTTCCCACTCTCCCCTTACTCTCTATTGGCTGGATATTTACTCCCTATTTATTTCCCACTCTCCCCTCACTCTCTATTGGCTGGATCTTTACTCCCAATTGTTTCCCACTCTCTATTGGCTGGATCTTTACTCCCTTTTTATTTCCCACTCTCCCCTCACTCTCTATTGCCTGGATCATTACTCCCAATTATTTCCCACTCTCCGCTCACTTTCTATTGGCTGGATCTTTACTCTCTATTTATTTCCCACTCTCCCCTCCCACTCTATTGGGTGGATATTTACTCCCTATTTTTTTTCCATTACCTCCTCACTCTCTATTGACTGGCTCTTTACTCCCTATTTTTTTCCAGGCTCTCCCCATTATTTGTTGGATGGCTGTTCACTATTTAGTGAGTCTCTCTGTCACTTTCTGTTGCTGCTTCCCAGGCTCCTTGAACAGATGAAATATTTTCCCTTTAGTGGTTTCATGTTGCAGCCAGGTCTCCTTTATCCCTCACTGTGGCTCTGGCTCCCTATTCATTTTCGCCCCTCCAGATCATTATTTAGCACTTTACTTCTGATTTCCCATTTGTCCCGCTGTTGAGTCCATTTTGTAATATCTGCGCTGGATCCAGGTTTCAGTTTCGTACTGATGGATTCCCTTTTGTCCTGCTGGTTCTTTCCTTTAGTGCATTTCAGTGTTCCTGGATCCAGTTTATTTAGTGAACAACATTTCTATCATGTTTTTTTATTCAAGTGGGACGTTTACCTTCTGCTTCTATTCCCCCCCCCCCCCCGTCGTGGCAGCAGTAACTGAACTGATAACACATTTTGTTTTGTCCTTTAGGTTTCTCAGAATCTTCTGTCCGAGACGCGGGGGCTGAGCGCGAGCAATATAGACCTGTCGTCCCACAGCTAAAGAGAACTTTCTGCACCCAAACAACTCTGTGACCCAAACACTAACAGAGACTCCCTAGTAGGACCTGCCATTCCGCACTGACCTAAGGGAATCTCCTTTTGATTCTCATGCATTCTCTACGCTTGAATTCCCACAACCCAAAAGTATGAATGAGCACTGAGACCCCTCCGCAACTCGGAATAAGTCCCACCAAGAGGCACTAGGACTTACCTGGGGACAACACAGAAGCCTTTATGGACACTAATAGGGGAGCACTGCTGTCCCAAGCACCAGTAGGAGGAGAGCACTTCTGCCCCAGGGACGAATACTAGAGCCCTGTACCCCTCAGCCATTGCATTCTTGTATAACGGTACCATTCCTGTCTGTGCCAGTTGGAGGGCAATGCAAAACAACACTTATTTAATTTTTCTACAGATCCAATGGCCTTTAACCCCAGCCTCTCCTTATAATGGTACCAGCCCATTTGATGGCTCCAATAGGAGAACATTATCACCCCCAGCCACCACATTACTGCATAACAGTACCAACCCCTGGAATGGTTCACTGGCACTAATGGGGGAGCACTACAGGCACCTTATTATTTTTCCCTGTGCCCAATATTTATAGATTAATGCTAGGATTGTGGTACCAGGACTGTACCCGGTATTTATAGGGTGTTCTAGACTTCTAGAATTATAAAAAGTAAGGCCAGACTGGGGGACCCCTATATTTAGAGGCTGATTATTTGGGGGACACCTTATCATGACTGAGAAAGTATATGGGGGCCCCCCAGTCGCTGGAAAGTCCTTCCTGCTGAGATTTCTGTTCTTATTAATAACCAAAAACACTCCATTTGCTTCGTCGTACCTCTCCAGTGTCCAGCCTTTTTTTGTGGCCCCTCTATTCTCCGCAATCAGCATGGGAGCGCCTAACACCCCCCCAACGGCGTGTGCATGATAGTAGAGTCTGAACTGTAGGACCATTAGATTCAGTAGAAGCCGAATGCTATGCACCCCTTCCTAGAATGGGGCTTCTCAGCAGCCTGCACTGCTATAACTCTCTGTCCCCATGTAGACTGCTGTCCTGCACCCCGAAATTAAGCCTTACAAATGTGGGGCTCCCCATGCTTTCTCTGCCTTCTTGTAATGCCCCACCCTGCTTCCCCCAATGTCTTGTTGCTGTACCCTGCCGCAGCATTCTTCTACTTTGGCGAATCTAGGGGGCATTTTTATATTTATACTGTCTACCAATCATTGCTCTTTGTCTGCCTCCCCACCCCAGTGACCCCATCCTTCTGATTTTATCTGTATAAGAAGCTCAGGAAAATAAAGATTGTCACAAATATGATCCACTGGGTTCTATGAGCTTCTATGTATGACTGGAGCTTCCCCAGTGGTGCATGATCTGCCCATGATCTGTAACATTTCTGTAGAGCTGAGGGTGACAAGGATTCAGCCTAATGCCCACGGCAGGAAAATTATGGAGATGGTTTGTGATTGTTCCCTTTGGGGGGTCCAACTGTGACAATATTGGTGTGTGTTGGACTCAACTAATCACTTAAATTCAACTGGATCAAGTGTTTGATTTTCCAGATTGGAACCAACACATGGCAGTTAATTACTGTAAATAATCTCAGGAAAGGTCCAACAAGCTAATACTGGGTCAGAGCCGATATCTGTAACAATGGAATGAGTGGGACAGAAAAAAAGTTGCTAAAGGACACACAAACCATGAGTAACAAAGAGACTAACTGCCACAATTCCCTCTGTCGACTGTTTAGGTCTAAAGGAGACCTTCACATAACAGAACCAGAAGGAGAAGAATTTAGGTGCTAAAAGCCATGTTTAACATCTCTCCTCACATTCCCAATAATGCGTCAGTCTGTGGAGGCCAAACCTTTGGGTCACCAACACCCCATGGCAGTTTAAATAATCTCAGGAAAGGTCCAACAAGTTAATACTGGATCAGAGCCGATATCTGTAACTTTATGCACTAATGAGTGGGACTGACAGACTGGTTACTGAAGGATACATAAACCATGAGTAACGAGGAGATTGGCTGAGCCACAATTCCAGCTGGAGACTGTTCAGGTCCAAAGGAGACCTTCACATGACAGAACAGGGAGGGAAAGGATTTAAGCACTAAAGGTTTGTTGGAGCCGGATCTCCTTTTCATTTGCTCATGTTTATTGGTTGGGGGGTGGTGTGATAGGACATGTCCCATGGTGTCAGTCACAGGTGAGGGTTACTTTAGGACATGACCCATAGCTGTGCCAGCCCTGGGTCCAGCAACTCTTCACAGCTCCAGCCTTTATATGAAAAATTAGAGCTTTAATTCGTAAAATAACCAAATGATGGTGGAACCACAGCTGCCGCTCATACGTTGCGTTCAGATGAAGGAAGCTGAGGGTCAGGATTTATTTGACAGGAATATACAGTTAGGGATGCACCGAATCCAGGATTCGGTTCGGGATTCGGCCAGGATTCGGCCTTTTTCAGCAGGATTCAGAGTCGGCCGAATCCTTCTGCCCAGCCGAATCCTAATTTGCATATGCAAATTAGGGACGGGGAGGGCAATCGCGTGACTTTTTGTCACAAAACAAGGAAGTAAAAAATTTTTCCCCTTCCAACCCCTCCGGATTCGGTTCGGTATTCGGCCGAATCTTTCACGAAGGATTCGGGGGTTCGGCCGAATCCAAAATAGTGGATTCGGTGCATCCCTATATACAGTATTAGTTTATTACCCCAACTTCTCAAGCCTAAACATAAAGTGCTGAATATCTCCTACAAGAAGTTCAGGCTCCTCCAGTGCTGCGAAGTGGCCCCCGTGAGGCGTGTATGTGTAGGTGGAAATGTTTATGAACTTCTCCTTAGCCCAGGAGCGTGCCACGTGCATCAGCTCACAGGGGAAGGCGCCAATACCTGTGACAACGTGCACCCCCATCCTGTAATGCAGTGATCCCCAACCAGTAGCTTGTGAGTAACGTTACTCTCCAAACCCTTGAATGTTGCTCTCAGTGGCCTCAAAGTAGGTACTTATTTTTGAATTACAGGTTTGGGGCAAGTTTTGGTTGTATAAAAACTGCCAGACAGAGCCTCCTGTAGGCTGCCAGTCCACATATGGACTACCACTAGTCAATTACAGCACTTATTTGGCACGACCCAGGAACATTTTTCATGCTGGTGTTGCTCCCAACTCTTTACATTTGAATGTTGCTCTCTGGTAAAAAAAGGTTGGGGACCCCTGCTGTACTGAAAATGTATTGGCTGGAGAGAAGATAAAGTCTCGGGTGAAGGAGGTGATGGAGCCTGAGAGCCAGTAGATCAGTTGGTGAGAAGATCATCCAGGGAGTAATTCCTGCAGCACAAAAAACAAAGGATCCTAATGATCCACCAGGACGGGGCAACATGTTGAATATTTATGTTCCTCTTTATCCATCCAATTATTTTGGGCTTTAGAGTGAGGATATAGACACAACTGTACTATTCTAGCCAGATACAGCAACATACCCGTGGAATTCCTTTCCTGCATAGACGTCATCCCATCACTGTGGGCTCTGCTATAGACCTCCACTCCCAAATTTGGACAGATAGTTATAGGCTTCTGCCCTCCCTTGTTTATTCATATATAGTTACTAATCCCCTTCCCTGCCTCTACTGATCCCATCAGTGTGGTTTATGATGGGGCTACCTACTCTTCTCTTGTTTCTGCAGATACAGCTACAAATCCCCTTCCCTGCCTTAAGTAATTCCATCAGTGACCTCCAGGGTGGGGCCAAAGTACAAACTGTAGAAAGTGGTACCCCCAAAAAATATATAACTCCAGGAATAATAAATCTGACCTGTCAAGACCACTATCTTCGAGTTTACGGAACTCTTGGTCTGTCCAGGTGGAGAACTTCTATAGAATGTGGGCAGCCAAGCCAGGAGAGTAACTGAGAGCAGAGCCTAAAGGGAAGCAGAGAATATGGAAGGTCACTTAGGATCAGTCCCAAGTGAGAGCAGCTCTGGGGCTAATGTTGGGGTAAAATGTACTTCTACTGACCACCAGGGACAAAGATCTGGGTGGGGCCCACATGGATTAGACTGGCCGAGAAATACAAATACTTCATGGGCCCCCTGGAGCTGTCAGCTCACAAGCCAATCTACCAGATTTCTCACCTACAGAGTCAGGCTTGGTGGCCTGGATGTGCAAGTAGCCAAATACCCTCAGCAAAGCATAGATGTTCCTCTCAAAGTATGGATATAAGCGATTGGCATCCTCCCATGTCATGCCCACCAACCAAGGAACAGACCGTCCCAGGAGCAAAGATATGGTCCAACCCTTGGGTATGAAGGCCCCAAATGGAGACCCATCACACATCGGAAAAAGGATATGAACATCTGAACCTTAAAGCTCTCAGGTACATCTAGCAAGAAACTACCCAACAATAAACCCCCGCCAGGGTATATATCGACTTTAGTTTCAAGAGTAATAACACTTGAAATCCTAGTTACTGACACCCCTGTATAAAACCCATACACGTTACATACAAGCTATTTCTCTATACTATTTCCCCTGCCATTATAGCATAATATTACCCCTGATATAATTACTGCTACATTAAAAATCTGAATTAAAGGAAAACTCCCAAAATTAATATGTAAGCAACAGTTTATATCATATTAAGCGGCATATTAAAGAATTTTACCAAACTGGAATATATAATTAAAGGAGAACTAAACCCAAAAAATGAATGTGGCTAAAACTGCCATATTTTATATATTGAACTTATTGCACGAGGCTAAAGTTTGAGCTTGTCAATAGCAGCAATGATCCAGGACTTCAAACTTGTCACAGGGGGTCACCATCTTGGAAAGTGTCTGTGACACTCACATGCTCAGTGGGCTCTGATTGGCTGTTGAGAAGCTAAGCTTAGGGCTCGTCACTAATTATCCAGCAGAAAATGACCTTCCCTGGCTGTAATATAAGCTGATGCTACAGGTTTGCTGATTATTCAATTCTGATGCTAATTGCACTGGTTTCTGTGCTGCCATGTAGTAATTATGTGTATTAATTACTAATCAGCCTCATATTGTGACATTTCTATTCTATGTGTACTGTATATTGTGAGTGGGTCCCTAAGCTCAGTAAGTGACAGCAGCACAGAGCATGTGAATCAGTGAATCAGCAGAAAAGAAGATGGGGAGCTACTGGGGCATCTTTGGAGACACAGATCTTTACTGCTAAAGGGCTGTGGTTGCCTTGGGCTAGTACAGAAGCACAAAACATCATGTACCACATTTCTAGTTCTTAAGTTAGGCTTTAGTTGTCCTTTAAGTAAATATTGCCCTTTTACATCCCTTGCCTTGAACCCTCTTTTTGTTATGGTCTCTGTGCTGCCCATGGGCAGATTTTCATAAAGGCTTACCCTCTTCAAACCTTCCCTTCCTCACTAAAAAGAATAAAGAGTTGAATTTAAAAAAAAAATGGAATAAAAAAGTTTACAAACTGTTTATTCTGCCTGTGCAGAAGTCTCCTGGTTATGTGTGAGAAGGCGAAGCACCCAGGTACTTTATTTCTTTACTTCTGCCCCCCCCCCCCCACAAGTAAAAAAAAATTGGTGCCCGGACCCCTAAGTCCAAATATTGGTGGACGGCTTTCAATGAAAAAAAAAAGATGATTGGTGTTCAGTGGAAACTTTTAAAATGTAGCAGTTCCAGGTTCCAGAAGTGCTGACACCTAGTGGTTACTTTGAAGAACTGCAGAGGAGCTGTAGTCACTAGAGAAATAAGCGACATCTAGTGGTGTTTGTCAGTAACAGCAGCTTCATTAAATCTACAGTATCGGGACAGCAGGTTGTGCAGAGAGGCCCGTGCGGCTAGTGCCAGGCCAGGCTGGTGAGCAGCAGGTCCGGACTGAGAATTAAAATAGGCCCTGACATTTCAGGTACACAGAGCCCCAATCAGCCCCCACAGCCAACTAAATACTGACTTTCTATGGCACCTTATAGCAGCCCCTCTGGCATTTGCCAGAACTCACAGATTGCCAGTCCGGGCCTGCTGGTGAGGTGCCCTAGGCAACCTGGCTGGTCGCGGTGTCGGCTGGTCGTGTGCATGTGTGAAATGGCGATTGTGGCGTGCCTGCGCCAATCGACGTGCGTGCAAATACAAGGGGCAAATAGAGCAGACGGTCGGAGAGAGGGGACCGGACATGGGGTAGGAGACAGAGGACAGAGCCTACTCTGCCTACCCCTAGTTCTGGCCATTTACATTGCACAGACAATGGCCCAGTGGGCATTTGCCCGAATTTACAGATGGCCAGTCCTGGTTACCAGGGTTCATCCTGCAGCCCCAAGCTAGTGTTCAACTGCACCCAGTGTTGGACTGGCCCACTGAGATACCAGGAAAACTCCTGTGGGCCAGGTATCGGTGGGCCCTCCTGCTTCTAAACATTTCATGGCCATTCCCTATTTGTATGAGAACAAAGAGACTAAATAGATGGAATAATGGATTATAGTATGTAAAGAAAAGAGACTAGGAGAATAGAGGTTGAGTGAGTAAAGGAAGAATATTAGTACTTACCTCCCAACTGTCCCTTTTTCGGAGGGACAGTCCCTCTTTTGACAGCTCAACCCGCAAGTCCCTCATTTGTACTGGAAAGTCCCTCTTTTCTCTGCACTGAACAGCCAGAAAAAGAAACAAAGTTTCTCACTTAATTGGCTTTTAGCAGAGAGCCCAGAACAGCTAACAGGTGCAAATAAGATACTTTGTAACAATTTTGAGACACAAAAAAACAGTTTAGATAAGGAGAAATATTTTCAAACTTTCATAACCTGTCAAATTTTGTCAAACAAACATGGTAATTAGGGGGTGTGGCCACAGAAAGGGATGTGGTCAAAAAATTGCTGCGCTACATGCGGAAAATTTTTTTTTGTCCCTCTTTTTACTTCCAAAATGTTGGGAGGTATGGTACTGAGACTGGGCCCCTGGTCTAAGGTGGGTGGGCCCCTGATGTCCCAGTCCGACACTGACTGTACCTCTTAAATATCCTTTGGTAGCCAAATGCATTTAGTGGGTTTTTAAATTGGAGAAATTGAAGTTGCCCCTTGTTTGATCCTTGCAGGGTGGATATATTACCTGTGTAGAACCTCCTTTCATCACCTTTATTGCCAGTGTTTTTCATTCATCAGTCTGATATACAGAACTAAGCACAACATTCACATCTTGCCTCTAGTCAGGGACAAATAAGTTCCTTGGCATTATCCTTACTTATTACTGGGGAACTAATGGAAAGGTCTTCATAAAACTGAATCATAAAAAAATCTTTACTCACTTATCTAACAAAAAAGTTCAATTCTGGAGTGTTAGCTATTAGGGATCTGACTGGCAGCACGGTAGTTTCATTTATGATATGCCGTTTATATACTGGACGTAAGCAGACTTGCAAAAAGTCCCGGCAAGGAAGGGGTTAGATAGCCTCCCCAAACACGAAAATCACCCTCCGCCTATGCTACAGACGTTAGTGAAGAAGGTTCCACTCATTCAGATAGGAGAAGCCATGCTGTGGGCCAGACAATAATCTTGTTCAAACTGTACATGTTCCTTTGTGTGGCGGTTTATTTGGTTGGTTCTCCTTTTAACTCGTTCACTACCACATTCTGTTTTATTGTGTCAATCAATTCTCTAGCACCATCGGACTCTCAGTAAAGAAGGTGATTAAAGGGCATGTAAAGTGTAAAATAGAATAAGGCTAGAAATGCTGTATTTTGTATACTAAACATAAACATGAACTTACTGCACCACAAGTCTAATCAAACAAATGATTTATGATTTCAAAGTTGGCTACAGGGGGGTCACCATCTTGTAACTTTGTTATACATCTTTGCAAGACTAAGACTGTGCACATGCTCAGTGGGGTCTGGGCTGCTTAGGGATCATCATAAACAAAGCTGCTTGAGTTCTGCATGGCTGGGAAGTAAGGCGGGGGCTCCCCCTGCTGTTCATAAGTATGATTGTTTCCCTGCAGAGCAGTTAGGGACCGTCTGACAATTCCTATCCACAGCAGTAAATGAAGGGAGAATTTCACTGCATACAGTCAGGTTTCTTATAAAAACGGTACATATTTTTTAATCAAAGTATATTGGAGATAGGTTTCTTTTTCATTAAAGAAAGTAAAAATAGGATTTTATTTTTTTCCCTTTACATGCCCTTTAAATGCCACATTTTTGCCTACAAGATCATATTTAAGATATTTTCCCCAGGCTCCTGGTCTGTCTCAGCTCTTATTGGGCGGCTACTTCATCGTTGCAAGGTGAGTTGTTGGGCGCTGGTATCGACAGTAGGAATTTCACTGGTGCCCATAAAGGGGGCAGTGCCTGTGTCTGTCCCAGGGGATTTAGCAGAGATGGAGATGTGTCCATTGGTGCCACTATCTGGACGTTGGTGCAGAACACAACACAACACAACACAACCTTATTCACTACAAGGTTTCTCCAAGTTCTCCAAGAAAGTAAAAACGGGATTTTATTTTTTTTTTCCTTTACATGCCCTTTAAACAATCGTTTCAGGATAAGCTTGGTCCTTCGATAACGAAAAGGTCTTTTAAAAAATCTTTGGCCACCTAAAAGCTGAGAAATCTGCTCAATCTGCCCCGGATGTGGTGAGAATTCTGGTTGAATGGACTCTGAGCTGAGAAAGTGGAATCAGATTCCAGGGCGCAAATTCACTAAGCGCCGAAGCGCCGAACGCTAGCGTTAATTCGCTAGCGTTTGGCATTTTTCGTTACTGCGCAAATTCACTAACGAACGTTGGCGTAGTTTCGCTAGTGTTACTTCGCACCCTTACGCCAGGCGAATTTTCGCTAGCGACGTAACTACGCAAATTCACTAACTTGCGCAGTGTACTGAACGCTATCTTTTACGCTAGACTTCCTTCACCACCTCAGACCTGGCGAAGCGCAATAGAGTAGATAGGGATTGTTTCAAAAAAAGTCAAATTTTTTTCTAAGTCCCAAAAAACGCTGGCGTGTTTTCTACATGATGGGTGATAGGCTGAAAAAGATCGAAAATATTTTTGGGGCTCCCCTTCCTCCCCCCCTACATTTCCTGACTCATGGCAACTTACCTAGACAGTGGGCACATGTGTAGGGCAAAATAACATTTTTATTTGCTGATCTGAAGGTTTTCTTGGCATTTGTAGTGCTGATACGTGTTCCTCCATTGAAATTTGAATTTCGCGCCATATGCAAATTAGCCTTCGCTAGCGTAACTTCGCTTCACTTAGCGAATCAACGCTAGCGCAACTTCGCAACCTTACGCTACCCCTGTGCGCAACTTTGGATTTTAGTGAATTTGCGGAGCGCTGGCGAAACTACGCCTGGCGAAGTGCGGCAAACTTGCGCCTGTCGCAACTTCGCATCTTAGTGAATTTGCCCCCAGGTCTTTCTTTAAGCTCCAGCTACTGTATATAATGTCGGTTTTAGAAGCTTTTAGCCCTTTATTTCTTCCCAGAAAAAGAAACCAAAATCTTTTTTTTTTAAGAATTTCTTAAGCTTCCAGTTCGCTCAATAAAAACTTACAGGGTCTTCCTACATCTAAAAAAGGAAGCTTTTCATTTGCAGAGGGGGTAATAAGGCAATGAATATCAATCATAGATATGAATAAAAGGCAATATTTACATTATTAGCAAATCTGTAAGTGGGACCCTGACACCACTGTTTTTTTTTTAACTTATAGGAGGGCCCTGGTCAATTATTTTTTTTACTTGTAGGGGGGCTTGACCACCAATTTTTTTTTAAAAAAACCTGGAGCCACAGTTTTTTTAACTTATAAGGGGGCCCTAACCATCAATAGCTTTTTATAACTTGTGTGTGTGGGAGGGTTACCTTTTTTAGCGCTGATGTCTGTGTGGTCTTTTGAAGGAAAAGTAACACCAAAAAATGAAAGTGTTTTAAAGTAATGTCAATATCATGCAAGTGTTGCCCTGCACTGGTAAATCTGATCTGTTTGCTTCAGAAACACTACTATAGTTCATATAAACAAGCTGCTGCTGTGTAGCCATGGGGGCAGCCATTCAAGCACAGGATACACAGTAGATAACAGATAAGTACTACTATAGTTCATATAAACAAGCTGCTGTGTAGCCATGGGGGCAGCCATTCAAGCACAGGATACACAGTAGATAACAGATAAGTACTACTATAGTTTATATAAACAAGCTGCTGTGTAGCCATGGGGGCAGCTATTCAAGCACAGGATACACAGTAGATAACAGATAAGTACTACTATAGTTCATATAAACAAGCTGCTGTGTAGCCATGGGGGCAGCCATTCAAGCACAGGATACACAGTAGATAACAGATAAGTACTACTATAGTTTATATAAACAAGCTGCTGTGTAGCCATGGGGGCAGCCATTCTAGCACAGGATACACAGTAGATAACAGATAAGTACTACTATAGTTCATATAAACAAGCTGCTGTGTAGCCATGGGGGCAGCCATTCAAGCACAGGATACACAGTAGATAACAGATAGGTACTACTATAGTTTATATAAACAAGCTGCTGTGTAGCCATGGGGGCAGCCATTCAAGCACAGGATACACAGTAGATAACAGATAAGCACTACTATAGTTTATATAAACAAGCTGCTGTGTTGCCATGGGGGCAGCCATTCTAGCACAGGATACACAGTAGATAACAGATAAGTACTACTATAGTTCATATAAACAAGCTGCTGTGTAGCCATGGGGGCAGCCATTCAAGCACAGGATACACAGTAGATAACAGATAAATACTACTATAGTTTATATAAACAAGCTGCTGTGTAGCCATGGGGGCAGCCATTCTAGCACAGGATACACAGTAGATAACAGATAAGTACTACTATAGTTTATATAAACAAGCTGCTGTGTAGCCATGGGGGCAGCCATTCAAGCACAGGATACACAGTAGATAACAGATAAGTACTACTATAGTTTATATAAACAATCTGCTGTGGAGCAATGGCGGAAATTGAAAAATGGCTATATGGCACAGGTTAACTAATGGATAACAGATAACACTATTAGACAGACAGAGCTTATCTGCTATCTGTTGTGTAACCTGGGCCTTTTCTCCTTTGAATGGCTGCCCCCATTGCTACACAGCAGCTTATGTATATAAACAATAGTAGTGTTTCTGAAGCAAACCCACCAGTTTTACCGGTGCAGGGCAACACTGCATTATATTTTCATTACGTTAAAACACTTTTATTTTTTGACGTTACTGTTCCTTTAACTGTGGTGTGGAGTAGGCAGGATCTGGGGTGGGCCCCATAAATGTTGTTGTATGGGGCCCTGTGATTTGTAATGGCAGCCGTCACTCAGGGTCAGATTGGGCCAGTGGGCAGACCCGCTCTCCCTGTCTGACATTCTGCGATCCCACCTCTCCCCGCCTTACCAACAGAAGAAATGAATGTTTCTGGTTGGAATCAAGACTGGTTCTTCATGCTTCAGTGTCCATCTAGTTTCTGTAGGACGTAAGGTTGCTTAACGTAGAGCAATCAGTCAGTTATCTCGGCAGTAGACTATAATGACCCATGATAATGATCTATGAGAGCTGCTGCTACTGTAATAATGATTCAAACTCAAGAAACTGAAGTGATTCAGTAGGACAGTTTACGTTGCGATTGACATTCAGTATGGCTACATTTTGCATATAAATTGCTTTGTTTCACAAAAGTTTGCTAAAATTCTTCTGAGCAGAATTATGGGGAACAGAAAAAAACAGAAATGCATGTTGGGAAAAGAAAACTACAGGCTGAAAAATGCATATTATCATGTATGTGTGATTTCATTGGCGTATTTACGCTCAACTGTGTTTTTAAAAACGCAATGTGAAAACGCCACGTGTAACCTCGCCCTAATTCCCTTCCCTCTCATATATTTATATATAGTGATCATATCCCCTTATATATTTATATATTTAGTGATCATATCCCCCTTATATATTTATATATAGTGATCATATCCCCTTATATATTTATATATTTAGTGATCATATCCCCCTTATATATTTATATATAGTGATCATATCCCCTTATATATTTATATATTTAGTGATCATATCCCCCTTATATATTTATATATAGTGATCATATCCCCCTTATATATTTATATATAGTGATCATATCCCCTTATATATTTATATATAGTGATCATATCCCCTTATATATAGTGATCATATCCCCTTAAATATTTATATATAGTGATCATATCCCCTTATATATTTATATATATAGTGATCATATCCCCTTATATATAGTGATCATATCCCCTTATATATTTATATATATTGATCATATCCCCTCATATATTTATATATAGTGATCATATCCCCTTATACATTTATATATAGTGATCATATCCCCCTTATATATTTATATATAGTGATCATATCCCCCTTATATATTTATATATAGTGATCATATCCCCTTATATATTTATATATAGTGATCTTACCCCCTATATATATATTTATATATATTGATCATATCCCATTTTATATTTATATATAGTGATCATATCCCCTTTTATATTTATATATAGTGATCATATCCCCTTATAAATTTATATATAGTGATCATATCCCCCTTATATATTTATATATAGTGTTCATATCCCCTTATATATTTATATATAGTGATCATATCCCCCTTATATATTTATATATAGTGTTCATATCCCCTTATATATTTATATATAGTGATCATATCTCCTAATATATAGTGATCATATATCCTTATATATTTATAGTGATCATATCCCCTTATATATTTATATATATAGTGATCATATCCCCCTTATATATTTATATATAGTGATCATATCCCCTTATATATTTATATATAGTGATCATATCCCCTTATATATTTATATATAGTGATCATATCCCCTTATATATTTATATATAGTGATCATATCCCCCTTATATATTTATATATAGTGATCATATCCCCTTATATATTTATATATAGTGATCATATCCCCTTATATATTTATATATAGTGATCATATCCCCCTTATATATTTATATATAGTGATCTTATCCCCTATATATATATTTATATATAGTGTTCATATCCCCTTATATATTTATATATAGTGATCATATCCCCCTTATATATTTATATATAGTGATCATATCCCCCTTATATATTTATATATAGTGATCATATCCCCCTTATATATTTATATATAGTGATCATATCCCCCTTATATATTTATATATAGTGTTCATATCCCCTTATATATTTCTATATAGTGATCATATCCCCCTTATATATTTATATATAGTGTTCATATCCCCTTATATATTTATATTTAGTGATCATATCTCCTAATATATAGTGATCATATCTCCTTATATATTTATATATAGTGATCATATCCCCCTTAACTGTCTCTTCTCCGGTGTAACCAATCCCAATGTGCCTTGCCCCATAACTAATCCCTTCCATTCATTTTATCAACTTAATTTATACCCAACTAACTGCCTCTTCTCGGGTGTAACTAATCCCAACTTGCCCAGCCTTCTCATAACCAAGCCCTTCCATTTCCTTATCAGCTTAGTTGCTTTTCTCTGTACTTTCTCTATTTCATTACTGCACCATTTATATTTATAACAACAGCTAAAGAGCCACTGATTGAATAATGTTTATGTGACTGGGTTCTGATATGCCCCCTAGAATGGAAAGAGCATAGGAAGCCTTGCACATAACCCTGCTCTGATTCTTACCCCCCTATCATTTTGCCATAATGTACATCCCATTATTTGCCCCCACCCAACACAAGGAAATGGCAGACTTTACAGCAGGCTTTGTTTATTGATATTATGGGATGGTTTGATGGAAAGAATAAGCATGATATAGCTCGTCCCCCTACAGTTGGACTGGGGGAGTCCTTTTCACAGAGCGGCTCTGGCCCCACTGTCATGCCTGTGGGAAGGACAACATCCGGTGGGAATAAGATGGTGGGGGTTACATTCAGCTCCAAGTGTGTAAACGTTGGGGCATTGCCCCAGTCATTGAGTTCTGCAGTGAGAGTAATATAGTTGGATTGGGTTAGCAACCAGTCATGTACCATCCATAGCATCAGGATACTGATCTGAGCAAGTGCAAGCCTGGCCTCCAGCTGTCCATTCCTAATTCCTGTACATGGCCGATCATTATACTGAATAACCCCAAATTATTGCCCACAGTTTTACCCAACCAACCAATTTTGCCCTGTTGTCTAACCTGTAGATAAAAACATCAATATTCTCAGGAAGAGAGGTTGGCTATATCGGGCTAGAACTTTTAATGGAAACGACAAAAGAACGACTTTGGATCTTTCTATTGAGTGCCAAAGTGTGATTTACCCTTCAGTGCAGACACGGTACAAATGATACAACCATGGTCGCTCTCTGGTTACCCTCACTGGCCTTGTGTGATGGACACGGCACGGAGCGTGTATGTACAATAAGACTGAAGCACTGTGGGAATTTGTTGGTGTTGTATAAAGTGGACATATATCCAAACAATAAAACCCCTGTCAGTCTAGAGAGGGGTTCAGCCTCCTTTGATAGGGAAATTGTGGATCCCTGGGTCCATTTGCAAAGGCAAAGCTTAATTTCACTAGGGTGGCACAATGTATGTGAGATAGGGGTCACTGAAATGGTTATACATGGGAAATATCAGCCATTATGGATCCAGTTAAGATGTTGCAGGTGAAACGAATGTGGGTAATGGGAGTAAACCCAGTGTGACTGTTTAACGTACAGCTTTTAATTGGATAATTAATGATCCTGGAGCTGGGGAGCAAAAGAAGAGCATTGTCATATATGTACTATGGTGTGTAGAGCGGTGCTGCTAAACAGGAGCACTGATTGGTTATAATTCCACAAATCCTAGAGCGGGGTGGTTCTTACATGTCTGGCCATGGTGTGTAGGAGTGTGCTGCTAAACAGAAGAATTGATTTGTTATATTCCTGCCAATCCTATGGGGGTGAGTTTTATATGTCTGCCTATGGTGCATAGGGCTGTGCTGCCAAAACGGAGCATTGATTGGTTATTTTCCCACCAATGCTGTGGAGGATCTTACATGTATGGCCAAGGTGTGTTGGGCAGTGCAGATACACAGGAGCACTGCCCCACCAGGATTAGAAAGGGGATTCTCCCATCTCTAACCAAAGTTAGTAGGTCTGTGCATTAATCCATTATTTTACCACCAATCTTACTGCATAAAAGCCCCAGTGTTGGATGTAGAGTTCTAAAAAAACTCCCATATTCCCTGCTGATTGGCTTAGTCCTCCTGCGGGTGGGAGCATGTCTCTGAAAGCGCATGTATTAAGCTTTAGAAAGTGAGCAAAGCATTGCACTTTTCCCTCCTGGTCCGTTCTATGGCTACTGTAGGATGTGACCCCAGGTACCATGATGGGTGCCATTATCTACCATCCCCAGCAACTTGCCTTCCTTTGGTTGCCAGACTTGATGTTTGGACTTTTAGTCTTTGTCCTTTACGTGGAAATGCTGGAGTTGCTGGGCATTCCCCCTGGGTCTGTGCCCGGGGTTGGAGCTTTGGGGAAGGATATACTCGGGGGGTACTGGCAGTTGGCCTTTTTTGTTGTGATGGGGATGGACTTTCGGTTCTTGAAAGCGATTGACTCCGTGAAGATGCACCAAGTGTTCGTGCAGGATTCACTGGACTTTTGGGAGGAACACGGCTGGCTCTCTTCACATTGCTTCTGCTAGATATTGGACTAGATAGGGGAGGAAACCTCATATTCAGGGCTTTGGGCCTGAACTCAGTAGAAGAGCTTACACCTCCACTAACTGCTGATCTTGGGAGCTGGAACCTTTAAGGAGACACAAAGCATGACAGAAGTAAGAGTCAGTAGAGTAAATTCAGGGAGAGAAATGGTCCTGAGAACCTTCAGTTCTTAATGATCTCAGACCCAATGAAATTCACAAGACAATAGCTAATGTACAAGAGATATTTGGGATTAGTCCTTTAGTCCTATCCAACCAGGGCAGCAAGTGGTGGGGGTTGATTAGGTACAATATGAAGTTCTACACCATACGATATAATGGGCCCCAAATATCAGGGGTCTGATATAAGGGAATGATGAAGGGAAGGTACCGGCCTTGCCACTGGATGGAGTTCCCAGACTTAACTGGAAGTAAGAGATTCTAATTGCTGCAATAGAATTGTGCCTGGTCCATGGGATGAACAAGAAGTGAGTACGAGAACTGGTTCACAGGATCTTAGGGTGGCAGCTATTTTGTATATAATCTGACCATTAGGCTGTTATTATTATATTGATACAACCATATATTATTTGATACAACCACATTCATCACAATGACACTCTCCACCATATACATATTTAGTCCTCTAAATCCCGGAAGAAGCTGGTGTCGTAACGCACATTGGTTTTGTGTTTCGGTAGGATGGAGGAAGGGAACTGGCATAACATGGGGAGCATGCACGAGGCTATGCGAGACACTATGCAGCAATAACAGCAGATAAGGGCGAAAGTATCCCAATAACTGGGGACGATGCACCACGTAACGGTAGTGGTGCCACTAATAAGTGACTGGGACTGTTTGGCAGATAGATAAATTAGCCTAAATTTACAAATATTACATTGGACTATAAAAGCCTTTGGGTTAATACCCAAAATTTCCCTTATAAACATGGCAAATCATTTACTAGTAGGTGTAGAAGAGTAATAGAAAATCAACAGACTCAACAGTTGTGACATGCTGCTGATTCTGTGTCATTGAATCATTAAATGAGGCTTGTTCCAAATAATAGCAGTGTTCAAAATAATAATAGCTTGTTCCAAATAATAGCAGTGCGGAGTTCAATTAGTGAGCTCATTCATTCTGTAATGTTGTGCTGCTGGTTTTAGAGCATTTCTCTCTGAAAATCTGAGTAAAATGGCTTGTTCCAGACATTATAAATTCAAATTGTGGAACAGAAGGACAGGTTTAACTGCTAAAGTGAAAATTTATTATGGTCCACATGAAATGCTTTAAAATGGCACCAAAACCTGAAAGATGTGGAGAAAATGGAAAACTACCATTCAAATGAATACAAGAAGAACCAAAATAGCAAAGCCAATTATCAACTCCAGGAAGATCAAAGAAGGTGTAAAGTTACCTGTCATATTGTTACAATTAGAAGACGACTATGTGAAGCCAAACTATCGGCAAGAAGCCCCCGTAAAGTCCCATTGTTGAAAAAAAGATGTGCTGAAGAGCTTACAATTTGCCAAAGAACACATTGACTGGTCTAAAGAGAAAGGGCACAACATTTTGTGGACTGATGAAAGCAAGCTTGTTCTTTTTGGGCCTAGGGGGCACAGACAATTTGTCAGACGACGCCCAAACACTGAATTCAAGTCACAGAGTGAAGCTGGGGGCACAAGCATCATGACATGGGGATGTTTCTCATACTATGCTGTTGGGACTATTTATCTCATACCAGGGGCCATGGATCAGTTTCAATACATTAAAATACTTGAAGAGGTCATGTTGCCTTATGCTGAAGAGGAATTGCCTTTGAAATGGGGGTTTCAACAAGACAACAACCCCAAACACAGCAGTAAATGAGCAACATCTTGGTCCAAGACCAACAAGATTGACGTTATGTAGTGGCCAGCCCAATCCCCGGACCTTAATCCAATAGGAAAATACAGAAGAATTGTGGAATGTTACAGGTTGTTGGAAGTTGTTGGACTCCATGTAACACAGATGTGCAGCAAGTTCTACAGAAACACTGATTATACAACTCAATATTAGTTCAGTCATTCAAAGGAAAGCAAAATCTTGAAACATGTTTCAGTTTATACAGTGAATGAGTTTGTAAAGAAGAATGCAGAACTGTCTAATATTTCCTTTTCTTCACTTTCTGTAAAGGAATAACACAAATTTCATAAATGTTTCTTCATGCTTTGATTTGGAATAGAAAGTGCAGTGTTCCCAATGCATGTGTGTGTATGGAAATAAAAGTTGTTATAAGGATTTTGAGCTTTACTTTTTCAAACACACTGCTATTATTCTGAACACAAAACTATATTTATGGTGGAGAGTGTCATTGTGATATTTTAAAATAGCATGAGGAAATGTGTGCCCATTTCTAACCCTCTGTAATTTCTCTTTTGAATTAATCATTTTGTGGTTGGAGAACCTCCGCTATGTGTGGGGTCCCAGTAATAGCCTGTACCTTTACTCACATACAATCCCTTACACTGTTTGGCTGTTAGAACAAATATGGGACCAGCAGGTGTGGAACACTTGACCAATATGCATGACAGCCTTGGGGATATTTAAATCTAAAGGGGCAGTAGACACGGAGACTGACATATGAGGACATCCTTGTGACTCCTCTCATATGAGAAAATGTGTCCGATTTCTGAGTTCCACTGATTGCCGCTGGTGAGAAGTCACAAGGGTGATATCTGATTGGTTTCAAATAAAACTTGTCTTTGTGTCATGGTAGATTGCTTCTTTATGAAAAGTCCCCGCATCCCAAGTCCTGCCCCGCGGACACTGTATAGATATCTATCTGTCATTAGGCTCAAAGAAAGAAATAGGGGGGTTATACCCAAAAGCAGCAGAAACATAACAACCCCTCGTCTCGTTGACTCTTTTGTTTAATGAAAATACTCTCCAGAGCCAACGTGCCTCAGAGCAATAAACTTGAGTAGCATTAGATTATCTCCTGAATGGTATTAAGGCAGTGCTATGTCTATGGCACCCTAACCAGGTTCAGTTCTCTGCTCTGCTGAATGTACCCCAGCATCAATCTGCCCTCTGTCTTCCTGCTCAAAGGGACCACACGCCTCTATTTTTCTAATAACAGCTTGTAAATGACACTGTCCTAAACATTTTCTCTAGACTAGGGGAAAGTGTTCTATTCTCTAATACTGACCCCACAAATATTAATAAAGCCAGTAGTTTCTTACCGATGTGCCATTAAAGATTCGCTTAGGTTGCTACTGGTTGCTACTGGTGGAACCACTGGGTAGATGCTCTTCACTGGAGTAATGGGACGGGGAATTTTGCTTCGGACACTGATTGCCCCATCTTCTTTTCTTGGAGGAACAACTTTCTCCTTTCCCACCTTCCTTGGGACAGAGTCATCAGAATCATGCGTGTCCTCCTCCGAGCCTGTGGTGGAAAGAGTTTCTGATGTCCTCCTCCTTTCATCACTGGAAGAGGCAGAAGATGAGCCTGCAGAAGCCAATCTTTGCAGCCTCAGCTGCCTTTTTTCCATTACCAGACGGGCTAAATCCAACTGTTTGGTCCTTTTATGGAACCTTTCTTTGGCTGAATGTGACATGGACTGATCTGACCCGGTATCTTCTTCAGATAAAAACACAGGGATTCTGCTCCTGAAGTGAAGCCCAGTAGGTTTGTTAATGCTCTTGCTGGGGCAGTGCTTGGTTTCTTTAAGGCGATCAGTGGCAAATACAATATCTTTCTGTTCCTGCTCAGTAACCTCTTCACAAGTCACGTTGATGGGTTCTTTAACCAGCTGTGACTGGGATACATTGATTCCATTGGCTACACTGGGCACTATTTGAGGTTCAGCAAAGACATTGGCATGGCTTGCTGACACAGCACAGCTGTCCATCTCTCCCATTTCCACTGCAGAATTGAGGTTTTCATTCTCTCTTCGTTGCTTGTGGTCCTCTGTTTCTTCTTCAATAATTGGCTCTTCAAACTGCCCTGGGGTGCAGTGTTCATCGAGCCTCAAGAGCTGTCCATTGGAAGACATGACGTTTAAATGTGTCTTTTCGGCAATATGAACAAACGTACGTTCAACTTTGGTAAAGGGGGAGGAAGTGGTAGCAGATACTGAGCAATGTGGTTTGGGTTCTGATTTGAGAACAGAGGATAAAGTCCCTGGTTCAGAGACATCCAGTTGGCTACCTAGGGGCTGCAGCCTCTCCCCTTGTGGGGTCAGCACAGCAAGAGTTCCTAGATCAACCTCTGGCATCAGTTCATTAGTAACTGGGGACCTTTTTATGTCCCCAGGGGAAAACAGCACTAAGGTCTTTGATCCCTCTTCCAGCTCCAAATCATTCTCTGCTGTGGAGGCTTTACCCCTCGAATCCTTCTGGTCATCAGCCAACAGGGTGGAGGGAGCTCCTTCCTGGCTGCGTTCGGTGCTCTTCTGGCTTACCACACTGCTGGATCCACTTTGGAGATCAAGATCTTCTCCTAAAAATGCTGCCTCTTCTTCAGCCTCTTCCTGATGTGGGGCCCGCCCATTAATGATGATATGAGGCTCTGTAGCATACACAGCCGGCAGGACCACACTAGAGAAGTCCACTCGCTTGATTCGGAGTGGGACCCGCAGCATTTCCTTGCTGTCAGATATGTCCTTCTTGAAATCTTGGTAAGGCAAACTTAAAGGCACCACCCTGGGCACAGCATTCAACTCCAGGTGCTTCAGGCTGAGAACCTGCATTGAAAGAAAATATAATCAGTGATTTTAAGCTAATGGCAAACATCAGAATTTTCTCTGAACCTTATCTATGGATCTCTAGAGCTTATATTGGCCAATGGGGAATCACTTAATTAAAGAAAAATAATAATAATTATAGGTTTAACAGGGGCAGCATCTCCTAGAATCACCTTCAAATTTTGCCCCATGATAAATAATACAGGGGGTCTAATTTGCATATGGAATAAATGGTCAAATCATTTATAAAAACTAGGCAAATATGACCCTGGCCAGAAAACCATAGCAACCAATCAGTGCTTAGCCAACTCCAGGTAGAACAATGAAAACAAGCATTTGGTTGGCTACCATGAGTTAGTGCCCAATATTTATAAACGATTTCCACAATGTTCTACTTCTGACCTCTCCTACGAATCTTTTGCTTCTCTCCAATGCTCAGTAAACAGCCACCTGGAGTCCTGACACACCCTAGATCCTCTGAAGTCAATGTACTTCTAAATGTAATACCGTATATACTCGAGTATAAGCCGTCCCGAGTATAAGCCGAGGTACCTAATTTTACCTCCAAAAACTGGGAAAGCTTATTGACTCGAGTATAAGCCGAGGGTGAGAAATGCAGCAGCTTCTGGTAAGTTTCAATCTTGTTTTGGATGACTATTCTTAGGCGCCGGCTACTATTCTAAGGCGCCGGCAAATATTCTTAGGTGCCGGCTACTATTCTAAGGCGCCGGCAAATATTCTTAGGCGCCGGCTACTATTCTAAGGCGCTGGCGAATATTCTTAGGCGCCGGCGACCGTTTTTGCACTTGACCTGAGTATAAGCCGAGGTAGAGTTTTTCAGCATATTTTGGGGGCTGAAAAACTTGGCTTATACTCGAGTATATACGGTAACTCATTCTCACCAACAACCTATGTTGATTGCTCCTCAACCTTTATATTGTAAGCTCTTGTGAGGACCATCTAAGCTTCCTATATCTGCAAACTATGTTTGGTCATTTTGGATTTATTAGTCTTATTAGCTTGCACTTAATGAATATTAATTGTGATGCTGCTGACCCTACAGTTTTTCTTGCCCCTGACCCTACAGTAAGCGCTTATTTTCGGTTTCCCTATGACTGTGAGTATACACTTACCAGCAGAGACCAGACCAACAAGCCAAGGCTCATTACAGGCTCAGGATTTCCACACACTTACAACAGGGTTATTGCATCATTTTAATGTGTTGTACACATTCAGTGGTTAGTGAGAGAACTCCCACATTGGTGGGTTTTCTGCTGCTCTTTAAAGATCTTTTGTGTTTTGTAGCCAACCCTAGATGTTGAAGGACCATGTCATGTGCCAACTTTGTTTGTGCTAAGCCTTCTGTACTACTACAATGCAAGTCTTCAGACAGTGTTATATTGAGGAAAATAATCATTCAGCACATATTTTTTTCCCAGTGCCCTGTAACCAAAATATATCATTTTTAATGGATCCACACTCAACTGTATATTTTTACTACTGATAGAGTAGAGCAATATAGAGTAATTATAAAGGAAAACATTTTTGTCTCACTGAAGTTCAAATGTAGTGTAATTTCTAAAGTCAGTGTGTGTTTTTTTTGTTACATATATGAAATGAGACAATAGTATGTTTGCTAGCTCCCGGATATTCCATTCATTTCTGGTTGGGGCTCAACACTTTCCAAATTACATTGTGATGCAGTAAATGGTTAATCCAGTCAATAAGTGTGTTTAAAATTCCCCATTGTAATAACTTGCCCCAATTAATAGCTGAGCTTCTATAGACCCCCTTGTCACTCAGATGAGGGGGTCTATAGAGATCCCAACAATTAATCTGTCATTAATCCTTACACCCCCAGAACCTCTCCTCTCCCCTTCGTTCTATCTTAACCAGTTCCTCCACTACTGACATCCAAAGACATTTGCTCCCCCTCAACTTGTAGTCTCTTGTGTCCCATTGACAACCACCATGCTTTTACACCTACCCAGCTGCTGCCCTCTTACTCCTTGTAAACTTTCTCTCACAATGTTCATCTACACCAGAATAGCTCAATAAGGAATATCCATCTTCAGCTTTTTCAAAATGGAACCCGTGTCCCACCACCAGAAGCCCGCATAAGGCCATAAACATCACAATTTGGATTCACAATGAACAATTGGATGGTTAATTGGGCAGGTAGGAACCACTTACACACTGAACAGAATCCAGCAGATGTGAGAGACAATTGTACGACTGTTATAGTCAGCTCCAAATGACACTGATAACGATGAAATGGTCAAACTTACCCAACTGACAAACTGATCGGTATCCATGGCACAAAGATATAGGAATCCTTGGCACAAAGATATGGGAATCCATGGCACAAAGATATGGGAATCCATGGCACAAATATATGGGAATCCATGGCACAAAGTTATGGGAATCCATGGCACAAAGATATAGGAATCCTTGGCACAAAGATATGGGAATCCATGGCACAAAGATATGGGAATCCATGGCACTAAGTTATGGGAATCCATGGCACTAAGTTATGGGAATCCATGGCACAAAGATATGGGAATCCATGGCACAAAGATATGGGAATCCATGGCACAAAGATATGGGAATCCATGGCACAAAGATATGGGAATCCTTGGCACAAAGATATGGGAATCCATGGCACAAAGATATGGGAATCCTTGGCACAAAGATATGGGAATCCATGGCACAAAGAAATGGGAATCCATGGCACAAAGTTATGGGAATCCATGGCACAAAGTTATGGGAATCCATGGCACAAAGTTATGGGACCATCCATGGCACAAAGATATGGGAATCCATGGCACAAAGATATGGGAATCCATGGCACAAAGTTATGGGAATCCTTGGCACAAAGATATGGGAATCCATGGCACAAAGATATGGGAGGGCATCATCAGACCAACATACCCATATCAAGGGTGGTATAAAAATGTATTTTGTTTTATTGGTATGTATATGGGCATTGGCACTTATGTACATTGACCCAAGCACTGTGTATCATCCACCTGTGTGCCTATGAGGCACCCACCCAGTCTGAATTTAAGCAGTATGTGGCAAGGACCACTCTCTATCTCTAGCTAATGCAGTTACTGTATCACTGTGAACAATTTTATCAGTCCCATATACAAAAACTTACACTCCCACTTCCTGTACCTGATGTGTACAGTCATTTCCTTCAGACACAAAACTGGATCATGGGAACTTATCCCACAAAGCAGGGAGTAATAACCACCACCCCGTCTTATCAATCAACCTCTTATCATCTCTAGTTAGGTGAGTGAGACTCAACCTCAGAACCCTCAGCCCTGCCCATACTGCTCCAACACACCAGTATATGGAACAAGTGCAATACACAGAATTGTACAGTAATCAATCATACAGACCCATTGGGTGCAAAAAATGTGCCCATTTTAGTGAAACATGAACAAATCTAATATTTTACATTGAGTGACTGGATCCCAGAAACAGAAAGCATTAATAACAGTAAAAGGGGCAAGAAGCAGAGACTGTGAGGAGTAATATTGAGCAGGGGCCATTACAGGAAGAGATAGGAGGAGTTATAAGGGGAATTATATGGAGCAATTATAGGGAGGGTTATATGGCACAATAAGAGGAGTTAAAGGAAGGGTAATATGAAACAATAGGAGGAGTTATAAGGAGGGATATATGAAGCACTGGGAACAGTTATAGGGAGGGATATATGGAGCAATAGGAGCAGTTATAGGGTGGATTATATGGAGCAATAGGAGGAGTTATAGGGAGGAATATATGGAGTGATAGGAGCAGTTATAGAGAGGGATATATGGACCAATAGAAGCAGTTATAGGGAGGGATATATGGACCAATAGAAGCAGTTATAGGGAGGGTTATATGGAGCAATAGGAGCAGTTATAGGAAGGGTTATATGGAGCAATAGAAGCAGTTATAGGGAGGGATATATGGAACAATAGAAGCAGTTATAGGGAGGGATATATGGAGCAATAGTGCCGCAACTCGCTGTTTGAAGCCTCGGGTGCACGCTGTACTCCTCTCTGCACAGGTTCTCTACACATGGATTATACAATTGCAGCAGCACTCCGATGTTTGATCAAACTTTTAATTCGTGCAACAACAGCAAATGTTTTGGGCTATTCCAAGGCTTGATAAAGGGCTGGAATAGCCCGAAACGTTGCTGTTGCTGCACGAATTAAAAGTTTGATCAAACATCGGAGTGCTGCTGCAATTGTTTAATCCAGATATATGGAGCAATAGGGACAGTTATAGGGAGGGTTATATGGAGCAATAGGGACAGTTATAGCAAGGGTTATATGGAGCAATAGGAGCAGTTATACAGAGGGATATATGGAGCAAAAGCAGGAGGTATAGGGAGGATTATATAGAAAAAGGGAAGAGTAAACAGAGAAGTAGGAGCTAAAAGGAGGTAGACTTAATGCTTAACCATTCTGGGGCAATAATAGAGGCATAAATATAGGGAGTGTTACATGGAGCATAAAGAGGCATACCATTGAATAATATTTGGAAAAAAGGGTTTGTAAGTCCTACTGTGAATGCAGAGAAGCAATAGGTTAACCCCGTCCCCCCTCACTATCCCCCAAAGTTAAACACTCTGGGGTATTTAGGGTAGCAGCATTCTCATGTGAGAGACCAGTATATCAAACTCGTACAATTGTTACTAAATCATCAATCTAACAGCCTTATGCAGAACATATCCTATGGCCTTATTATGGGTTACTGTCGCTGTACAATATACATTACTACTCTGATCTAGATATAGCCTAATGCCAGTACTCAGTACTGATTTATGCTGCAGCATCTTCAGTCTCAAGGACAAACCTATGCACTGAGTCCATTAAATGCAGTATAAGGGTTTAGAGCCTGGGCCCTTCAGGGTATAAAATATAGGGCCAGGTGGGTGCAGGCATGCATCTATGCTTTAGTGGCTCAGTCCCAGGGAGCTCAGAACTTCCTCCTGCAGTACAAAGGGTCTCCCAGAGACCACCAACAGGAAGAAGACGTGTTGTTGGTTTTTTTTGCATTTATTCTGTTCTTCAAGTTTTGCCCAATTTTATAGTGATACTTTGTAACACTGTTAGAGCAGCATTGATTGTAGTGTGAGTTCCATTCCAGAAGCTTCTGGGTCAATGGGGCGCTTGCCAGAACTTTCAGAAGTTGATTTGCAACTTTTGGTGAGACAGACGGTAGGAGTCGGTGCAGTTGCTTCTAGTCATCATCGTGTCTGGTAGTCACAGCAGAAGCAGCCCCCTTGCCCGTGCTACAGTGATAGATTGCAAAGGATTCGAATTTATACATATATATCTGTGCTGGTTGCGGAAGAACTGGAAACTCTGCCCATGATGGAGGCCATATGCCATGTTTAGGAACACCGTGTTCAAATTCTACAACCAGATCACATGGCAAGATGGAAGAACCTCACTGGTCACACTGTGTTGGCGCTTGTGCTGGTTAAGGGGGTCCCACAGGCCCGGACTGGCAATCTGTGAGTTCTGGCAAATGCCAGAGGGTCTGTTGTAAGATCCCATAGACAGTCACTGTGGAGTGGGCTGGTGGGAGACCGGTTGGGCCTCTGTGTACTTGAAATGCCAGGGCCCATTTTGAGTCCCAGTCCATCCCTGATAGGTGAGAATGCAGAACATGGTTGCCCCTGGAAGCTACATGGACTCTATTCGCCTTAGGACAGACGAGACATGCACAGTGCTAGGTGCACCATCCTGCAGCATCTGGGACATGCAATATCTGCTTAAATCAGTGCCAGGTGAGGTGTGAGTCTTAGGGGTATGTGGGTGTCCAAGACCCACCTCTATCAAGAGATAGAGATTCCGTTTTACAGCAGCCGCCTCTAACTGGGCCCAAATTGCATTGCACTATGGGATTCCTTTATTGCAGTAGTGATTCTTCCACCTTCCTCAGCAACTTTATGGCCCCAACAGACGGTTCTTACAACTATGTCTTGTGCGTGAAGCGTGCCCACACTTGCTGAAGCTGGGAGCGTGAAATGCGCAAGACTGACGGTACCAGTCTGTGATTGCCAGCGGGCAGTGGATGGTGCCGGCGGTGAGGAAGACGCACAGGGCTACTTTCTGCAGAGCGGCTTCGCTGGATGAAGGTGCCAGTTGGGTGGGGATAATGTTCCGTCTCCAGAGTAGAGGATGAGAAGACAGAGGACGCCAGTCTGCGCAGTGGGCTGTACCGAGGCAGGGGGTTCTGGGAGAATCTGTCCTCCTCCGGCTGAAAAACATCAAGAAGAGCGGAGGAAAGGAGTGAGGCAGAGCAGAGACTGGCTTCCTGCTTCTAGCTACATGCTGCATCTTCAGGGGTCCCCTCCCCCAGACGCCTCACACTCACACCATTCCCAGAATGCCTCTGTGCTTCCCTGTCCTTGGCTGGGTGCACTTCCTGTTGTGGCGACTCTTGGTTGCAGTTGATATTGCACACAGAGAAAAGCACTGAAATGCATGGACACACCCTTGGAGCTAAAGGGGTAATGGCTGGAAAGGCTAAAGGCCAGGGAATCCCGGCCTCAGCTCTAAATCAGTAGCCTTCCCCAAATCAACTTGTGTTTCTCTCTCTCTTGTGTCTAAGGGTAAAACCTTAGGGTTAGGGCACCTCCCGTGCAACTCCCCGCTGGTCTCTAAAGATCACTCAGCCCATACAGAGATACACAATGAGGGGCGAGTGTTCACTGCATGAGGCTTGGAATTAGTGGTACAGATAAAGCTAACAGATCTACTGGCAAAAATGGAGACTCTATAAATAAATGACTTTGTCACTAGTCATGTGTAGGCTGCTCCAAAACCACACGACTTGCATTTTAGGCTGGTTTAGGACATTTTTATTATTTGCCTTAAGCTGGTCATAGACGCACAGATAATATTGTACAAAACTAATTTTGTACGATATTCAGTGTGTGTATGATGGGAAATGAGCCAACCGATTTCGGCAGAAGACTTGGATATCGGTCGGCTCATCGATCGGGGTGGACGGAAAATTTTGATTGGGTGCCTTTGAAGGAACCCAAACATCGGCCATTGTTAGTGCTGAATGGTCAGATACAGGTAGAATTCTATTGTTTCTATATGTATATCTGACTATTCAGCTCTACACGTGTGTATTGAAACGAATGATCTTTCTTGGAAGCATCTTTTCCAAGAAAGATCGTAATTGTTACGTCTATGACCTCCTTTAGAGACACTGAAATTGATTCAATCTACTCATGGTTTCTAGTAAACTAAAAGCAAGTCTGGTTACTTAACACACGGGCGACAAATTGTTAGAGTTAATGCAACAAGATCAGTTGGTTGGGTTTTTAACCCTTGGCATTGTCTACTTATACAGGTATGGAATCCGTTATCTGGAAAACCCATTATTCAGAAAGTTCCGAATGATGGTAAGGCCGTCTCCCATAGACTCCATTATAATCAAATAATTCAGAATGATTTCCTTTTTCTCTGCAATAATAAAATAGTCCATTGTACTTTCTCCAAACTAAGATAAAATTATAACTTGTTAGAAGCAAAACCAGCCTATTGGGTTTATTTAATGTTTACATGATTTTCTAGTAGACTTAAGGTATGAAGATCCAAATTACAGAAAGATACGTTATCCGGAAAACCCCAGGTCCTGAGCATTCTGGATAACAGGTCCCATACCTGTATACTTTTGTGTTTCAAACTGAGGATCCACCTGGAGAACTGTGAACTTTGATTGGCTAAAAGAATGGGGGACTTACTTTTCCATTGTTATTCTATATAAAGGAGTCGTTCACCTTTAAATTAACTTTAAGCATGATGTAGCGAATGATATTCTGAGACAATTTGAGATTGCTTTTCATTTAGTATTTGATTCAGCAGCTCTCCAGTTTGCAATTTCACCAATCTGGTTGCTAGGGTCTAAATTACTCCAGCCACCATGCATTTGTTTGACTAAAAACCTGGCGTAAGAATAGGAGAGGACCTGAATGCAAATATGAGTAAAAGAAAATAGCGATAAGAATATGTTTGTAGCCTAACAGAGCATTTGTTTTTTTTAGATGGGGTCAGTGACCCCCATTAGAAAGCTGGAAAAACAAAATCTATATAAATAATTCAAAATCTATAAAAAGAAAAAATGAAGGCCAGTTTAAAGGTTGCTTAGAATTAGCCATTGTATGAAATACTTAAAGTTAACTTAAAGGTGAACCGCGTATTTTTATAAGTGTGTTAGAGCCTCTGAAGGAAAAGAGCAGTTGGTACTGGTACATTATATTTGACGTAAATACAAATAAAAAACCCTTTCATGTTTGGGGGGTTACTGGTCCTTTAATATACACAGGAAATGCCCAGTTATACTTTAATTTGTGCAACACCAAAGCCTTTGTATTGCTCTTATTCTACTGTGTATTGTGTAAACACACTTATCTTACCTGTCTCTGAGGTCCGCTTGGATCAGATTCTCGTCTCCGCTGCCGTGTTAAGGACGTAGAATGAGAATGTGATGGGCTCCCAGGAGTAGCATCAGGCCTGTCTGGCCCCTCATTTCGAGAGGATGTCTCTTCCTCTGCTACTGTTTGCATGGCTCTCGGCCTAGCATCATGGACCTTTGGTCTTACAGCTGCTTCTGCCCCTCCAGGCCTCCGTCGATCCTCCCCATCTTCCAAGGGTCTCAGCTCCTCAGGCTCTTCATCAGTAGTCCCAGAAGTACTGGGCTCAGCCCCTGGATGGAAGTCCTTGAGCTCAGTTTCTTTATCTATGATCACCCACTCCTTGCTATCAAAATCTTCCTCCTCTGCCAGCGGCACCGAGCGAAAGGCATTGCTTAAAGCTTCATGTTCCACTGAGGCAGAAACTTCCATCCTTCCACTGCCCTGACGATCAGCATTACCAGTGTCAATGGACAACATCTGGGCCGGCTGAGAAGAACAGACCTGACGGGATGGGGAAGCAGGGAGGTCCATCCGAGACCTGACAGAACAGAAAGAGGTAATGAGAAGTTCAGACCCATGCAGTGTGGGCACCAAACAAGAGTTGGGGTGTTTTTACTTTCTTTATGCAAACTGATTGGTACCAGCCCGTTTGTATCTATTGCACCAAGGGCAGAGACACACATGGAGATTCGGGGAGACTAGTCGCCTGGCGACTAATCTCCCGAACTGTCTTCCTGCCGGCTAGAATCTAAATTGCTGGTGGGATGGCACTTGGAGTCGGTAAACGAAGCGCTTTGAGTGAATCTCCCCAAATCTCCTCGTGTATCTCTGCCCTTAGAAGGAGGCGGCTCCAATGGTTTAATCCAATTAATAAAGCCCTCCCGTCCATTAAACTTACCTACTTAGCCAAAGGCTGCCCTGGAAAATTTTAAACGATATGGGACCCATGGATAGACATTAATCCAATTGAGCTCCCAGAATCCTAAGGTTTATGCCAGCCAACCAGGCCAATCAAATATTAAGGCACAGTGTATTGATCACATACAAGGATTGATACCTCTTATACCAAGTACTGATGATTATGTACTCTTTATTCTACCGTATAATGGAAACACCAAGTATTGACTATTACTACCATCTTCAGCAGTTCTACAACAGTTCTAGTTCATTGGGGAACTATTATAAAAAAATCCCCAGAGTTCAGAAGTTCTACAACAACCTCAGACAAGGGAAAATGCCATGACTAGGCACAAAAACATTGCCCAGGGACTGGAGAGCATTCTTACATGGGGTAAATATCCCTCTGCACTATGAACAGTGGCCATACCTAATAACAGAAGGTCCTGCATGGCTCCTCCAATGACTTGGCCACATTGGGTTCCAGCAGCATCAAGAGCCATAAAATGATCATCCTCCCCAATCCATTACCCTCTCCCCAGGTTCTCTACCTTCTCTCTGGCAGCTCTGCCCTGTCAGCTGTAGATAGTCGGTCTGACTCAGGACTATTGATACGTCTGTAGCGCAGGGAACGAGCCTGGGTGGTAGGGGATTCTGGAGGTGCCCGTACAGGTGAACTGGGACAACCTCCCCGACTGGGATCCTCTTCCATCAGGCACTGTGTCTGCAAGGCAGAACCCATTCATGTACAGGAGGTAAGATGTTTGTGTTGGTAAAGTCATTTGCAGGGAGCTGGGAGAATATGTATATGTGCTAAACAGCCTGGTCTCTACCCACTGGGAATCTGATCTAGGGTCAACCTACTGGAGTCTGTGTACCCACCTCCTGATCACCCTGTGCTCTTACATGTGTTAGAGTGGTGGCAGACTGGGAGATTAGTCGCCCATAGACAAACTGTCGGCGGGATGACATATGAATCGCTTCGGATTTCCAAATTCGCCCGAAGTTTCCTTGTGAGGCAACTTTGGAATAAAGTGTGACTAATCTCCCCGAAAATGCCTTCCCGCTGACAAAAATAAAAAATACCGGTGGGATGGCATACAAATCGCTTTGGATTTCCGAAGTCGCCTGAAGTATCCTCGTGAGGCAACTTCTGGCGACTTCATAATAAAGTGCGACTAATCTCCCCAAAATGCCTTCCCGCCAGCAAGAATACGAATCGCTGGCAGGATGGCATACGAGTCGCTTCGGATTTCCAATGTTTCCTTGTGAGGCAACATCGGAATAAAGTGTGGCTAATCTCCCTGCATTGCCTTCCTGCTGGCAAGAATACGAGTCGCTGGCAGGAAGGCATTTTGGGGGGTTAGTCGCTGCAGAAGCTAAGATTTGTTGCTAGGTGATTAATCTCCCTGTCTGCCACCACCCTTACTCTATAAAACCTCACATTAGGTAGAATGCCTTTTCCCCATGTTCTGTTCAGTATTGACCAATAGCCAATTTGTGACATGAGGCCACACCCACTCCATGTTCTTTATAAAACAATCATTTGTAGGAAGTTGTGCTTCCGGCATGTCTGGCAAACAAAAGGCAATGAAGATATTTTAAGGGTAATGACACACTGGGAAATTAATCGGCGATAAATCTCTGCTTCTTGGGGCAACTAATCTTCTGTAAAAGCTTCCCCGCTGGCAATAATGTGAATTGCTGGTGGTAAAACCCATGTGTTGCTTCAGTCTCCCACAATTGCTTGAAAAGGAGAAGCAAATTTATCAGAGGGATGAATTTGTGTAATTATATCGAACAACTTTGCAAACTAGGCTTCCTTTCCTCAAGGCAAAGAAAGGAGACTTCACGATCAACATAAGGAAGGGGGTATTTACTATATAGGCATTCACGTTATGGGATTCCCTACCAAGTAAGGGGGGGGGGGATAAGTTATACGGTGGTGGGGAGAGGAGATGTCACAATGATAAAAGAAAGGGGGTTATTCTCTGTAGTGGCAGTCATATTGTGTACTTGCCTAACCAGAGAGGGAAATACAAGTCTGTCAAGTAGATTGTAATTAAATTCTTATAAATGCCAGAATGCACCATTTAAACTGAGAGAGTCAGGACTTGGTGATTTAGGCTTCTTCCTCCATCCTGTCCCCCTTTCTGCCTGACTTTCAGCACTTTCTTACTTCACACATTGCGCTCACTCAATCCTCCTCTTGTTTCTCTTTTTCTGGACCTTTTTTTCTCTCTAGTCTCACTCCCTCACCTTCTGGCCTCACTCCCCATGTCCCTCCCAGTCTCTCTGGTTTTGCTCCCCTTGTCCCTCTCCCTCTGGTCCAGCTCCCCTGCCCTCGCTCCCTTGTCCTTTACTCTCCGATCTCTCTCCCTGTGCCCATCCCTCTCCAGTCTCACCCCCCTTACCCTCCCTCTTGGATCTTGCTGCTTCCCTTGCCTTTTCCCCTCAACTTTTTATCATGCAGTAATGTAATATGGCCAGATTAAGAGGAGCAGAAAAAAGCAACAGTTACACAAAAACAGGTACTACAGGGAGACACTAGAAAAAACTATAAACAGCAAGGGAACAAAAGCAAAACATAATAAAGTGTGGCATTTCACAACATGGAGCAAAGGCAAAGAGCTCCATGAAGTAAAACACTGCACATTATAATGCATAATCCACTGCTGTAATTTAGAAGGATACTGGAAGTCACTGAGGGGTTCTGTGACCATATAAAGGCACATGGCTGAATATCACTCATGTATTATAAGGGATAATGTACCCCCTACTGTAAATGATAAGAATATTAGAAGTCACTGAGGGGTTCTGTGACCATATAAAGGCACAAGGCTGCAGGCTGAGTTATACAGGGAACTGTGAGTATCACTCATGTATTATAAGGGATAATGTACCCCCTACTGTAAATGATAAGGATATTAGAAGTCACTGATGGGTTGTTCTGTGACCATATAAAGGCACAAGGCTGCAGGCTGAGTTATAAAGGAATCTCTAGCTATCACTATTAAAAGACATATTGCACTCGTCTGTACTACTGTAAATTATAAGGAGAAGTAACCTTGGGTAATGTGACCTGCAGATTACATTTTTTGATGGAGATACTGTTATTAAATGAAGATAAGGTTATTAAATGAAGATAAGGTTATTAAAAGAGTGGATGATGAAATTGTGTGGGAATTTATGCAGTCCAGGTTCTCTAGTTTCAAAAAATTGAATGTAGTTCTACACTTAGGCTAGTGTCAAAAGTGGTGGAAAAACGCAGGCTAAGAATCAGCCACTATGCTTAAATCTCTGCTCTTCTGTGTCTGCTCCCGATCCTTTGTGTTGGCCCAGGGTGCATGTACCTGAAGAGGATTACTGCAAGGAACCACTCAATGGCTGAAGGTCCTGGCACATCCAAAATCTTTCAGGAGCATATGGATGAATTTTCAGCCATTGTTTACCTGCAGGCCAAGAGTCCATTATGAGTGGCAAAAGCCTTAGAAGAACTACAAAGATACCCAAATCCATGTATATGGAGAGCAGGAACTAATGCCACAAATGTCAAGTCTAACAATTACTCAGTTAAAAATAAACTAGAAAATAATCTTTAAAATCACTTTTGGTGTGTGTGTCCTTTGTTTATAGTGTTGTTGTTTAGCATGTGAACAAGTGATTAATTGCCCCAAGGTGGCACAAAACGCTATTTGCTATTTGGGATTATTAAAAAATGTTGAATTCCTTTAAAATAATTCATTGCTTTGAGTCTTCAACTTTTTGGATTGGACCAGTGGCAGCCTGTTCCTTAATAGTTTCAATGCTGGGATTGGAGGAGTAGTGACAGAGACATAGCGAGGGGTGCAGGCCTCATGTGAAACACAGGAAGTTGATGCGTTGCTGATGCTAATCCTGTGCTGTGATTGGATAAGCAGTGAGAATAGGGCAACGAGGGAGCAGGGCAAGTGTTGAACACAGGAAGTTGATATCTTGCTAATGCTAATCGTGAGCTGGGATTGGACGAGCAGTAAGAGTGGGACATCAAGGGGGCAGGGCATGTGTTGAACACAGGAAGTTGAAACCTTGCTAATGCTAATCCTGTGCTGTGGTTGAAGAAGAGACAGTGAGAGTGGGTCAGCAAGGGGAGCAGGGCAAGTGTTGAACACAGGAAGTTGAGCCTTGCTAATGCTGAGCTGTGATTGGAGGAGGAGGAGCAGTAAGAGTGGAAGGGGCAGGGCATGTGTTGGATAAAGGAAGCTGATACCTTGCTGATGCTAATCCTGAGCTTGTTGCGATTTACATCTGTCTCTTCCCAAATCTCAGTATCATTAAAGCCCAGATTGGGTGTTTGACCAGTGATGTCAGCTGGCCGGCATGGAAGCACTGGTGGGGCATTTTCCTGGTCACTGAGATGCTCTCCCTGCAGGACATCTTCTGTGTTTTCCCGCATTAAATCACCCGGTACTGGAGTCACATTCACCACCCTACAAAGATAGAGAAGAATCAGTCCCATATTGCCAGGTTCTGTCCCACAGGGGCTAAATTGTGGCTCAGAGAGTCCCAAAATGCCTTCTTCTGCCACAAAGGAACCATGATGTGGCACAGAGGGTCCCATAATGCTTTGCTCTGGCCCCAGAGAGGCCATATTGTGGCACATACAATCCGCACACTACCCTGGAGGTGCCATATTGTGGCACAGAGTGTCCTCACACTCCCTGGCCCTGCCCCAGAGATGCCATACAGAAAACCAGTAATAGTGTTAAGACTGTATTCTCACCCAAACATGGCTGCCGTCTGCCGGGTGTTCTGCTGAGGGGGAGTGGAGGAGCTGGTGGAGAGTAGGATATCTGTTCCTCCTTTCTCCCAGTCAAAGGCCTCGTTCTCTGTGATCCCTCGTTCCTTCATGCTGCTCTCAAACACTGACATGATCATCTGTGGGCAGAGAGACAAGCTTGTTAGTGATTGGGCAGAGAGAGACGCTGGTCTGTGATTGGGTGGAGTGGAACGCCCATCGGTAATAGGGCAGAGGGAGATGATTCCTGATCCCTGGGTACATCTCACACTTATAGGATGATGATTCCGTGTACATTACAGACCTACATACATATGTAATGGACTGATAGTTTAACCTAGGGACACACAATTCATTTTGGTGAATAAGATCTATTTAAACTACACTAAGTCATATCCAGGGTAATATGGAATTTACCCACATGACACTAGTAAGGCCCCCCAAGGCTTTGGGGTAAGTAAGTCAATTTGTTACCGGCCAATTCTCCCAGATGTGCCTATAGGTTTCCAATTCATGGCAGAGGGTAGGCGGCCATTGCTGGGAGAGGCAGCAGAACATCTGCAGGCACTGATGTTTGGAAGTGCAACGACATTCAGTTTTGGGGATTAAATATTGGACCCCATTTTCAATACTCAGTGTGGGTGTGGTCATCTTGCTCTGTGAGTACCTGATAGTCTGGTTTAGTGAAGTAGTCCAGATTGGAAATGTGCTCCAAGAACAGGTGGAACTCAGATGGCATGTGCTTGAGTAGCATCCGGTGATCATATTTCTCTTTAATCATCCCAACTTGCTCCTGGGTGGGGGACAAAAACACAATGGTGCAATTGCTTTCACAGCAGAGAGACCCCCACATTTAAACCATAAGTGCTGCAAGTGAAAAACATGGAAAATGGTGGACAAGGAACAGATCTTGTGCATGAATATTATAGGACCCGTCTCACAGAAAATGACAGGGTAAGGTCACTAATATCGCCATTGTAGATCCAGTCCTGGCAGCCCAGAGGCCCCATTTACAGACCCTTTCTCTGGCCCCTACACACAAACTCCGAAGATTAAATGAAATGAAGCAGGGTCTGCATGGTTAAATGGGTCTGTAACACTGTTCCCGGCAGCACCTTAATAATAAGAGATGCCCAGAAGGTTGGTAACTATTTAGACCTTACCTTGTCCTTAATCTTTCTCCAGGGCAGTTGCCCAACAGCAAACTCAACTAACATATAAAACAAGGACCAGAGGTCGTCGTGCCGGCCCATCTCCTACAGGGCAAAACAAAGGGTCACAATAAGAAGCAAGGGACAGTGATGGGTGCCCAAGTGATACCATTTGTACACCCAATGATTATGGATAATCATTTGCACCCATTGAAATGCTTAATTATGGGGAACATGCAGCATTGTAGGTAACATAATGATTTGGATGTTTTTTTCTCTTAACACTCGTTATTATAAGGCACACCCGAGGGGGACATATGTATTGCAGCAACCCGAGTCTGCTCCATCTGCCTTTGTGCGATACTACATGTTCAGGCTGTAGGGATGTGAATAGCCCCGTGTCTGATGTGTTGCACAATGCAGCTCTGCAGGACATTAAACCAGCTGTGTGCCCAACGTTACCTCTAATTCCTTCTCAGCAACGCATATTTTAAAATTGCGTATTTTTAAAAACTGTGCAGGTCAGAATAAATGCAAAGTTTTGTGTTTTTACAAGGCATGAGCACACACCTTTTGAGGGAACTTAGTTTGTGCCCCTAGAGGGGGCAGGAGGGTGGAATGATAGGGCTCCAGGAAAAGCTCTGCTAGGGATACAGGTTGTGTACAGGAGCTGTGATCATGTTACACTCCCCAAACGACAAGGCAGAATATACATATATGAGTATGAGAGCTCGCCCAGTGGTGTAACTATAGAGGGAGTAGACCCTGAGGGGTAACTACGAAATGTAGTTATGTCACTGACTGAGACCCACCCCAAGAAAAAAGAGTAAGTAGAATGGACTTCTTTTAAGTACTAGTAAATGAAACCAGGTCTGAGCTCCCACTGAGATGGTTTCCTGCGTTGCAGGGACCAGCAAGAGTAGGATGTTAGGTAAGGGGGTGCTGGGGGATTAGGATGTTAGGCAAGGGGGGGCCTTGCTCTAGGCGGTAGGTACCAGGGAATATAAAATATTCGATACTCACCCTGTTCTTGTGTGCATTTACTGCTGCATATCGCACAGTTCCACGGAATCCAGCAACATTGCGAGGCTGTTGAGAAGCAAAAAAAAGTTGTCAAACTTTCAGCAGGACCTCTCTTTTTCTCTTCTGGAATGACTTCTTTTGTATGATATAACTGTTTGCTCTCATTAAGCAGCAACTTCCTGTGTACTCTTCCATGTCTTCTCCCTATACAACTTCCTGTGTACTGTCCAATTTCCTCTACCTATGCAACAATTCTTATGTACCGTCCCATTTCCTCTCCCTATGCAACAACTTCCTGTGTACTGTTCAATTTCCTCTCCCTATGCAACAACTTCCTGTGTACTGTCCCATTTCCTGTCCCTGTGCAACAACTTCCCGTGTGCTGTCCCATTTCCGCTACCTATGCAACAACTTCCTGTGTACTATGCCATTTCCTGTCCCTATGCAACAACTTCCTATGTACTGTCCCATTTCCTGTCCCTGTGCAACAACTTCCTGTGTACTGTCCCATTTCCTGTCCCTATGCAACAACTTCCTGTGTACTGTGTCATTTCCTGTCCTTATGCAACAACTTCCTGTGTACTGTCCCATTTCCTCTACCTATGCAGCAAACTCCTGTGCACTGTCCCATTTCACTACCCTCAATTTAGATATTCTTTCATTCCCTATTGGATCCGCATAATCTTGTTATTGCTTCTCTCACTCTTCCAGACCCAGGTTATCTCTGTTACATTACACCTGCCCTGCTTGGATACAGTTCTTTTTCCCATCATCCCTTGCAAGGTCCTCTACAAACCATTTCTAACTATTTATGTTGTTTTTTTCCCAGTTGATGAAAGGCTGGTTCCTGGATTTCCCAAGGCCACTTGGTGCTGCCAAACAGTATTGGGGTCCAGGGGAAGAAAGCCAAAAGGCCAAGTGGTTTTACCATCTACAAAGCCTCCCAAAAGGCCATAAGTACTACTTGTTAGAGGATCCCAGTGTCCAGGTCTCCAGGAGCTTCGCACCCACTCAACATAGGGACCCACACTTTTTGCAGTCACACTATTGTGTAACACACCATCATATACTCACATTCTGTCTCCTTTACATCATACTGTATACTCTCCTTTACAGTCATATACCGACCCACACTCACTCCTTTACAATCATACACTCACACACACTTACTCCCTCCTTCACAATCATACACTCACACATTCTCACCCTCTCCTTCACAATCAAACCACACAAACTTACCCTCTCCTTCAGACATATACTCGCACACACTCACCCCCTCTTTTACAATCATACACTCTCACACGCTCACACTCTCCTTAACAATCATATACCCCTCCCCCCCACACACACTCTCCTTCAAAATACTAAACACAGACATATACTCACACACTTACAAACTCACTCTCCCCTTCCCAATCATATACTCACACACACTCACTCTTCTGCACAATCATATACTGATACTTGCACTCACTCTCTACTTCACAACCATATATTCACACACACTCACTCCCTCCTTTACAATCATACACTCACACTCATGCTCTCCTTCCCAATCATATACTCACAGACACTCACTCTTCTGCACAATCATATACTCATACCTGCACTCATGCTCTACTTCACAATCATATACTGACACATAGACTCGTGCAAAGTGATAAACGTATACAAACAAACATGGATACGCATACAGACACACCCACACAAAGTGCCACTAGCCAGACACCCATTCCCACTGTACAGACATCCCTGTTGCAAACGAGGAGACAAAATAAGAGGCAAAGAAAATGGATGAGGATGGAGACTCACAGCGCATGTCCCCGCCGGCAAAAATAAACTGCGCAGCAAACTGAAAAACAGAAAGCAAAACATGGTGGGACAACAGAAATAACTCATAAATGTGAATGTGCAAATGAACAATAATTCCACTTGGCTGCCCCGTCCACATAACACTGGCCAGATATATAACACTGGCTCCACCCCTAATTGATCAAGTATTAAGTGCCCCTGACTGCCAGTGTTCTGATAGCTCCACAATGACTCTTAGCATTATTGTTATGTCCTCACTGTGGTACAACTATTCCATTATCTGAACATATTCAGCAACAGCAAGAGGGTCTTATATGGTGGTACTAATAGGAGTTATAGGCAGTTTTATATAAGGAAATACAAGTAGTTATAGAGAGGGTTATATGGAGCAATAGGAAGAGTTAATGGAGGGTTATATGGAGAAACAGAAATAATTAGTTATAGGGAGGGTTATATGGAGCAATAGGAGGAGCTATAGATAGGGTTATATATGGAACAGTGGAAAGGGTTATAGGGAGAGTTATGTGGAGCTATAGGAGGAGCTATAGAGAGGGTTATATAAGCAGCAGTGGAAAGAGTTATAGGGTGGGTTATGGGAAGCAGCAGAAGGAGTCACAGAGCAATAGGAGGAGTTATAAGGAGTGCTATATGGGGATAAGTTAGCCTTGAGTGACCTTCCATCACAATTTAAATTAAATAAAAGAGGGCAGGTCTGGGAAGCACCAGAGTGAAGCATTTTTGTATTTTCAGTCCATTCATTTTGGCTCCATCTCCTTTACATTGGTCGAAGCCTCTGAGACAGAAGTTGGTTACTCACCTGAAATGGTGTTCCAGGAATTCTGCACCAGTTTCCCATCAATGGACATAATAAATAGATCCAATATGGAGCTGGTCAGTGAATGCTGTACTTGCTGGGAGCTGTAGTTATGATTACCCAGACCCCCTCTCCCACACTTTGCTATAACTAATGTGTCTGTACTCACCGGGCGCACTTCCCCCGTGGTGTTGGTATACTGGCGCGCCAGGCCGAAGTCCAGCATGTAACATTTACGGTAGGTTGATGGCAGCCGTCCCATAGCGAAGTTAGACTGCAAAACAGACAGCAGGTGACACCAGAGTAACATGGGGGAATAGCAGATTGTATAGGAAGTAACAACATGGGGGAATAGCGGAATTTATAGGAAATAACAACATGGGGGAATAGCGGATTTTATAGGAAGCAGCAACATGGAGGAATAGCGGATTTTATAGGAAATAACAACATAAGGGGAATAGCGGATTTTATAGGAAGTAGCAACATGGGGGAATAGCGGATTTTATAGGAAGTAGCAACATGGGGGAATAGCAGATTTTATAGGAAGTAGCAACATGGGGGAATAGCAGATTTTATAGGAAGTAGCAACATGGGGGAATAGCAGATTTTATAGGAAGTAGCAACATGGGGGAATAGCGGATTTTATAGGAAGTAGCAACATGGGGGAATAGCGGATTTTATAGAAAGTAGCAACATGGGGGAATAGCAGATTTTATAGGAAGTAGCAACATGGGGGAATAGCGGATTTTATAGAAAGTAGCAACATGGGGGAATAGCAGATTTTATAGGAAGTAGCAACATGGGGGAATAGCGGATTTTATAGGAAGTAGCAACATGGGGGAATAGCGGATTTTATAGAAAGTAGCAACATGGGGGAATAGCAGATTTTATAGGAAGTAGCAACATGGGGGAATAGCGGATTTTATAGGAAGTAGCAACATGGGGGAATAGCGGATTTTATAGGAAGCAACAACATGGGGGAATAGCGGATTTCATAGAAGGTAACAACATGAAGGAATATCGGATTTTATAGGAAGCAACAACATGGAGGAATAGCGGATTTTATAGGAAGCAACAACATGTGGGAATAGCGGATTTTATAGGAAGTGTCTGTGGCCTATTATACGGCTGTCACTGAATTACTATTGAGTACACCCTGTGGTTTTGCGCATCTGGCGGATAAGTAGGGAAGGCTCCTATAACATTGTGCTAAGCTCCTCCTCTCAACAAATGACATGTACTCTTGGTATTGATTATGGGGATGAGCCCATGACTAAGCACCCTGAAGGGTGTGAAACACGTAGAGTGGATGGAGATGAAGCTTTATTTTTAATTTTTCTACCAATAAATTTATCTTTTAACTGAGCATCTTTGGTCTTGTGGATCCGTTTGAGTGCCGGTCAGCCCTGCTTCTTTATCTTCTATTGATTATGGGGATGTCAAGAATTCTGCTCCTGGGTCAGTAAATGCTCAGCAACCCAGTTATTCCGATTTTTTTCCCAGGAGTAGCTCCCTCTTTCTGGCAGGCTGCTACTCACTGGTTTGATGTCACGATGCAGGAAGCCTACGGAGTGAATGGATTCTATGGATTCCAGGATCTGTTTGCCCAGACGCAGGGTGGTGCTCATGGTGAAGGTTCCACGGGGCTGACTCCGCCGCAGGTCTGCCAGGTTTCTTCCCTGTGAGGAAAACGGCACAGAGCACGTTTTCACCTAATGGCCCTTACATAGATTTGTTGGTGCAGATACCCCACGGGACAGGCCAATAAACTACCTACACTGGGGCAGGAGCTACAGTGATGTATTTGCATGAGCAGAGCGAAGCATTCTGAATCTATCAACATTGCACACATCTAATAAACTGAATGTTCCAACTGCCCTATCACTCAATGTTCCACCTGCCCCAATATCACATACAATGTAAGCTCCATTTGCCCTGTATCACTGATTGCTTCATTTGCTCTGATATCACAGATTGCTGCACCTGCTCTGCATCACTGAATGCTCAATCCGCCCTATATCACTGAATGCTTCATTTGCTCTGATATCACAGATTGCTGCCCTGATATTACAATGTATGCTCCACCTGCCGTGATATCACTGAATGCTCCACCTGCCCTGATATTACAATGTATGCTGCACCTGCCCTGATTTCACTGAATGCTCTATCTGCCCTGATATAACAAATATGTATGCTCCGCCTATGCTGATATCACTGAATGCTCCACCTGCCCTGATATTACTGCATGCTCTACCTGGCCCGATATTACTGAATGCTCCACCTGCCCTGATATTAATGAATGCTCCACCTGCCCTGATATCACTGAATGCTCCACCTGCCCTGATATCACTGAATGCTCCACCTGCCCTGATATCACTGAATGCTCCACCTGCCCTGATATCACTGAATGCTCCACCTGCCCTGATATCACTGAATGCTCCACCTGCCCTGATATGACATTCACCACACTGTAAGACCAGTGAGTCCCATAGCTCCTCTTTTACCTGAAGCTGCATGACCACGTAATTAAACTTCTCATTCCTCCCACAGCCGATAAACCTGCAGACATGATCCTTTCCTGCAGAGATAAATAAGGAAAGCTAGAAAGGTCACTGCTTATAATGCAAACGAGAGGAGCAACCCCTCAGCTGGGGAGAGGGATAGACAGAAATACAGTATACAAGCCACTTCCAAAAACTTAGGACACTGAATAAAATGTAAATAAGAATGGGATGAATTGTAAATCAGTGAATTTAATGGCAAATAGTCAAGACAATATATCAAATGCTGACAGTGAGAAATTATTTTGTTTTGGAGCATCATCTGTTTATTGGGTACCAGGATCATTGAACCCACAGGAGGCGCTGCATTAAATAAAGAGCTGGTGATTCTGCACTGATTTTCACTACAGAATGATCCCATTCATTTTTTGAAAATAGGCTTGTACAGAAACACAAACACAGAGTATTCTGACTCCAATTGCTGTAATAATGGCTGAATCCCCGTGAGACCTCCCTGCTGGGCCTGTATGGAGCTGTAACAACCACTGAGGGCAATCTTTGCCAGATAGCTGAACTCACCAGACACTTGTAGTCCACAAAGCTGCTTTATTTGAGGTGGATAAACAATGTAGCAGTGGATGAATAAGTGCTGCAGGTCAAAAAGAATATTTCCTTCCTAACCTCTGAGCTGTAGCTCCTCACTCATGGAAGGCAGGAACACAAGAGGATGATGGGAGGAACTGACATCACACATAAGGAAGGAATAGGAGGAGGGTTTACAAACGAGGAAATACAGAGCTTGCAATACAGCCTTGGTCAGCAGGTGGCAGCATAACAATGGGTATGCATATAAACATAAGCAATTAAACATATATATTTTAACCCTGATAACCTTAACTGCGGAGACAGCACACTCCCCGTCTGGTATTTTTAGATACCACTATATTATAATAAACATAACGGCAGTTATGAAAAGGCAAAATAAACATTGAGCAGTTTTGCTTGAAGATCTTTCCTGTCATCTGAAAAACAAAGAGGAAAACAGGCATGCAATACAATAAACATGGCATTGTAAAATAACCCAATGTCCTTAGTAGGTTCTTAGTGGAAATTGGTGGGAGTCTCTTGCTTTAAGTGTTGAAGCAAATCAGAGTTCAATCCCCAAAGGGTAAGAAGTTAAGTAATGGGCCAATTGAAAGTCTTTGTGGCACCATCCTTAGCAATTTTTGTGACAAGGGTGGAAACTTCAGGATGAATCTCAAAGTCTCTGTCTGGATCCAAGAGACCGAAGATTTCTGCAGAAGTTGTAGATTCTGAGTGATCCTTGAGGTAGGCCACAACCGCTATGGTCTCAGTAGATGCATCTGAGAAAACATGGATCTCTCTCTCCTGGTTGGCAGCAAGAGAATTTGAAGTATAGCACCTAGATATGTGAAGCTCTTCCAGGGCCTTTAAAGAATGCTTCCACGACTCCCATTTTGACTGCTTATCAATTGGTAAAGGAGTATCCCAGTCCTAAACAGTCTCTGATAGCTGTCTTAGCAAGGCTTTACCTTGTATGGTGATGGGTGCTACAAACCCCAGAGGGTCGTACAGGCTGTTCACTATTGATAAGACACCACGTCTGGTAAATGGCTTATCTGCCACGGTAACCTGGAAGCCAAATGTGTCATGCAATAAGTCCCATCTTAAGCCAAGGCTTCTCTGAATGGGTGGCTCATCTGTTCCCAAATTTAAGTCTTTAAATTCTGTGGCATGGTCATCAGAATGGAAGGCTTTCATTACAGCTGTACTGTTTGAAGCAATCTTGTGGAGTCTGAGGTTAGCCTCAGAAAGCATACATTGTGTCCTTCTGAGTAAGTCAATAGCCTCTTGGTCTGTTGGTAAAGATTTAAGGCCGTCATCCACGTAGAAGTCTCTCTCCACAAAGTGTTGAGCATCTGCACCATACTCACATTTACCTTCACAAGCAGTCCTTCTTAGACCATATGTAGCAACAGCAGGTGATGGACTGTTACCGAAGACATGCACTTTCATGCGGTATTCCATTACTTCGCTGTTGATGTCATTGTTGCGGTGCCAGAGGAATCTGAGAAAGTTTCTGTGGTCCTCTCGTACGATAAAACAATGGAACATCTGCTGGATATCGGCTGTGATTGCAACCGGCTCCCTTCTGAACCTCATAAGTACTCCTACAAGGTTGTTAGTTAGGTTGGGACCAGTGAGAAGAACATCATTGAGAGAAGTACCTTGATATTTGGCACTGGAGTCGAATACCACCCTGATTTGTTTTGGTTTGCGTGGGTGATACACTCCAAAGGAAGGTAGGTACCAGCATTCATCGTGTTCTTGTAGTGGTGGGGCTGGTTCAGCATGATCATTGTCAAATATTTTCTTCATAAAGGCAATAAAATGTTCTTTCATTTCAGGCTTGCTTTTAAGGGTTCTCTGCAATGAGGCAAATCTGGACATGGCTTGCTCATGATTGTTTGGAAGTTTGATTCTTGTAGAGCGGAATGGCAAGGGTGCAACCCAACTGTTAGAGTTGTCTTTAAAGAATTCAGTGTCCATAATTTTTATGAACTCCTTGTCCTCAATGGAAGGTGCAATTTTGTTATCATCACTTGTAGTATGAAACACTGTATCCCCAAAGTTGTCATCACAGAAGATGGGAGTGACACTGGATACTGGGATCATATACTTAGGATTCTCCTTTACCTCAAAATGATGTGGGCATGGTGTGAAGTGAGTTGCTTGTCCATTTTGCAATACATGAGTTTTAAAGGAGTCAACTTCAGATGGCCTGTGCATTTTGTCTAGACAAACATCGCCCACTATTACCCAGCCTAGGTCAAGTCTTTGCGCATAGGGAGCATCATGAGGACCATTGCACTGTTGCCGTACCTTATGGACTCTAAGAATGTCTCTTCCCAACAAGAGCAGGATTTCAGCATCCTTTTCAATGGCAGGAATCTGACTGGCGAGGTGCCTTAAGTGGGGTTGGTGGTATGCAGCTTCTGGTGTGGGAATCTCTTCCCTGTTATTAGGTATCTCACCACATTCAATTAGTGTAGGTAAAGGCAGATGAATGTTACCTTTAATTGAGGAGATAATGTACCCATTAGCCCTCCTGCCTAGAGTCTCTATATGACCAGCACAGGTATTGAGGGTATAGGGTTCTGCATCTCCTTTGATGTTGAAAATCTCAAAGAACTGTGGTCTTGCCAAAGATCTGTTGCTTTGGTCATCAAGCATAGCATAAGTCTTTATTGCTTTCTCTGGTCGACCTTCAGGATATACCTGGACTAGGCATACCTTGGCACAGCATTTGGGACTATAGCCTTCTCCGCAGACTTCGGTACATGAAGTTGAAATCTTTGTTGAAGCAGGAACACATCTTTGTTCCTCCCCGCCATGATTTGAGATGGGGGTTGGAGACTGTGGACTATCAGGAAGAGGTGTTGGATGCATTGCTGCAATATGCTTGTCACTGCTGCACTCGGTGCACTTAATAACAGTCTTGCAATCCTTAGCAATATGATCTGAGGAGGCACAGCACTTATAGCAGACCCCAAACTTCTGGAGAAGCTCCTTGCGCTCCTGTAAAGACTTTGCCCTGAACCCACGACATTTCTTAAGTGGATGTGGTTTCCTGTGAATTGGACACTGACGGTTGGGATCCTCAGTTTTCCCAGCGGAAGTTTTGTCAGCTAAAGAGTCTGTAGCAGGAGGGATGTCTGTCTTTCTAACAGACACAGTGCCACGCAAGTCTCTGTGTTTAGTAGCTGTGTTGTCATGCCGTGCAGATGATGAGGCAGAAAGGTTGGGTTCACTAAAGCTGAAGCTTGGATCATTTTTGACCCAGGCATAGTCGCTGATGAATTTGCAGAAGTATGAAAATGGAGGGAAGGATACATTATATTGTTTCTTGTACTTTGAGCCCACTGTGGCCCACTTCTCTTGCAGCCCATATGGTAGCTTCAATACTACTGGGTTCACCCCGTGAGCAGTATCCAAGTAGCTGAGTCCTGAGAGACGAGGGTCTGCCTTAGCTAACTCCAGCTCCATCAGAAGGTCACTGAGTTCTTGCAGCTTGTGATTGTCTTTGTTGGTTATTTTTGGGAAAGATTGTAGTCTCTTAAACAAGGCACTTTCTATGGCTTCAGAGCTACCATAGGTTTGTTCAAGTCTTCCCCAAGCAGCAGCAAGACCTGCATCTGGGTAGTCAACATGTACAGCTCTTAGTCTCTTAACACGATCTGCAGACTCTGGACCTAGCCATTTGATGAGTAAATCAAGTTCCTCTTTGGCTGTGAGGTTGAGGTCAGCAATTGCAGCTTTAAACGTAGATCTCCAGGCTCTATAATTCTCAGGACAGCCATCAAACCTTGAGAGACTAACGTTAATGAGCTCACGACGTATCATATACCTGGCAAAGTCAGACAGGTCTGATCTCTCACTCTTTGGTGCCTGGGTAACTTGTGGAACCTGGGGGTTGTATAAGCTTCCCGGTGTATAAAGGTGAGATGAACCAGGATAAAATGAAGTGGCGTAAGCATTCAGCAGTGGTTTGGTCTCTGAGGCACTTGCTGGCTCTAGTTTAAACTGAGGTTTGTCACTGGAATTCACCTGAGAGATGGTAGGGGGTATCATCTCATGCTGAGTGACTACGTCTGTGTGGTTGGTCTGTCGCTGTGTCAGTGGTGGCAGCCCCATGGTTTGGGTACAGTAAGGTACAGCAGTGTCAGTAGTAACAGGTAAAAGAGACTGACCTGTATTATGAGTTGCAGGAGTTATCCTTGTATTTTGTAAGATTGGTTGATTGTCATTAGATGCATCCTGGTTTAGTACATATTTACTTGTGCGTTCAATAGGATCTTCAGACTCTGCTGGAATAGGGCAGTCTTGTTCATGTGATTCTCCCAGTGCTTGCTCAAGGACGTTTAGTCTTGCAATAGCTGCTGCCTTTTCCTTTTCCATTTGAAGAATTTCTAATTCAGCTTCCATTTCTGCCCTTTTGCGTGCAGCTTCTGCTTGCTGGCGTGCAGCTTCTGCTTGCTGGCGTGCAGCTTCTGCTTTAAGTTTAACCTCTCTTTTAGCATAGGAAATTTGCACCTTAACTGCTTCAGCATTAGCACGGGCCTCTATAAGCTTGTCACTTAGTGTGGATTTCCTAGAATGAGAGGTCTTGGATGATCTTGATGTGAGCCGTGATGATGTGGATCTGTGAGACCTAGTCTCTTGCAAGTGTGTAATCTTGAGCTCTGCCTTATCCTTAGCGCTTTGCACCAAAAGGTCTCTTTCTTGGTCTAAGGCTTCAGATCTGGTTAGCTCTGCTGAGGATTCCTCTATATTAGTGTCTTTTAAGAAGGTAGTATATTTAGCAGACAGCCGCTGATAACGTTCATAGCTAGCAGATAAGCGATTTATACAGTCTCTTAAATCGGCTGCATCATTGTTAGAATGTGAAAGAACAGACATGCATTGCACAGTTCTATCCCATAGTTCTGATAAATTGCTAGAAAACTCATCCCTTGTAATCTCATAATTTTCTCTGGACTTTTGAGATGGCTTTATTATGCGCTTGGGCCTGACGCTTTGCTCTGCAGTATATATGGGGTTTTCTCCCTGGATGTCTGTGAGCTCTGGTGCATGGTGCACTTGCTTAGCTTCAGTTGAAAATGAATGCACAGAGCCTTGCTGAGACATTTTGCACTTTTGCTGACAATGGTTACTGTCTCTTTAAGAAAGTTACAGCAGTGGCAGGAGTGTGGGGCAAACTGCAGCAGTGTTATAGCAGGACCCTGAGAGCAGTATATACAGCAGCTTGAGCAGCACAATAACACAATCCAGTTGCATAAAACAGTCCTGAACATTCACTGGGAACAGCATGTGCTTGTATAACCATGTGCTTGCAGGGAGTTGTTAGACTGCATTAAACTTGGCTGCAGATTGAATATAAGTGACTTGCCAGTGAGTGGAGACTTGATGGAACGTACGGTGTGACAGCAGGTTATAGAATTTTATTCTTTTTGACTATTCTGACTCCAATTGCTGTAATAATGGCTGAATCCCCGTGAGACCTCCCTGCTGGGCCTGTATGGAGCTGTAACAACCACTGAGGGCAATCTTTGCCAGATAGCTGAACTCACCAGACACTTGTAGTCCACAAAGCTGCTTTATTTGAGGTGGATAAACAATGTAGCAGTGGATGAATAAGTGCTGCAGGTCAAAAAGAATATTTCCTTCCTAACCTCTGAGCTGTAGCTCCTCACTCATGGAAGGCAGGAACACAAGAGGATGATGGGAGGAACTGACATCACACATAAGGAAAGAATAGGAGGAGGGTTTACAAACGAGGAAATACAGAGCTTGCAATACAGCCTTGGTCAGCAGGTGGCAGCATAACAATGGGTATGCATATAAACATAAGCAATTAAACATATATATTTTAACCCTGATAACCTTAACTGCGGAGACAGCACACAGAGAGACAGACACAGAGAAGCAGAGTTCAGCCACAATGGTTGTTATGACACAAGTACAAAATAGTCGCTCTGACCTTGCAGTTTTTTCAGCACTGCCACCTCCATTTTCAGCACTTGCTTCGGTTGCTGCGCAGACTCCACTTTCAGTGCGACGTTTTCCCGCGTCAGCAGATCTATCGCTTCATAGATTTCTCCAAATCCTCCTCCTCCGATCTTCTTGAGCTGCAAGTAACATGATTATTCAGTACACGGGGTTATCACTCTGTATGGCAGCAGCTAATGTAGAGCACTGTCTATATCAGCACCCTACTGTGATATAGTCAAATGTTTATGGTGCCACCAGTAGAAGCCACATTTCCACTCACCACTTTCCAGCGATCCTTGACGACATAGCTGACTGGCAGGATATCCACCTGCTCTGCTCCACCACTCATGTTTCCGTCGTCCTTGATCACAGCCGCTAAGCACTGCATGGGCCACCCCGAAAGGATGCGCCCCGCTCCAGATCGTATAGAAACATTGACCTATAGAGATAGAGTGAGAAAGGAGCATCAAATCAGCACTATAATGGGGTTCTACCAAACTGCACACAGAACCCCACAGAGAGTACTAGCTCATTCCCACAGTAAGGATCTCCTTTACTGCACCCAAAACCCCAAGCAGGACTGCATCTGGAATCACACAAGGAGTATCAGCTTTGTTCTACAGTAGAGCCCAACCACACTCAAACTAGAACCTCACAGAGAATACCAGTTATAGCAGGGCTCTTCTTGGGAGGAATAAGAGTAACTTGACCTAACAGAACCCACTGTGTCAGAGATGAAGTATAACTGAACATCTGTAGGTCCCAGTTATTTCCATCATGATTCAGTGGAGGATCTTAGTTCCACATACAGTATGGTATGAGTATCTGGATGAGCCTGGAGGAGACAACAGCAAATTAAATGACAGAAACAGATCCTATATCTGTATTATGGTACCCCTGCCAGCAGTGTCTGGGTTCAGAGACAGACGGTTCCAATCTTCTGGGTTCTCTGCAGGTGTCTGAGCTCAAAAGCAGAAAGTTTGTTTATTCTGTAACGCAGTGATCCCCAACCAGTAGCTCGTGAGCAACATGTTGCTTCCCAAACCCTTGGATGTTGCTCTCAGTGGCCTAAATGTAGGTGCTCATTTTTTAATTCTTGGCTTGGAGGCAAGTTTTGATTGCATAAAAAATAGATGTACTACTAAACAGCCTCCTGTAGACTGCCAGTCCACATAGGAGCTACCAATAGCCAATCACAGCCTTATTTGGCTCCATCCAGAAACAATTTGTAATACTTGTGTTGCTCCCCAACTCTTTTTACATCTGAATGTTCTCACGGGCGAAAAAGGTTGGGGATCCCTGCAACGGTTCTCATCTTTTGGATCCCCTGCTAGCAGTGTCTGGGCTAAGAGACAGAGGGTTCCTAATGCTAGATTCCCCACCTGCAGTGTCTGGGTTCAGAGACAGACAGTTCCTAATTCTGGATCCCCCGCTGGCAGTGTCTGGGCTCAGAGACAGATGGTTCCTAATTCTGGATCCCCCGCTGGCAATTTGTTGGGCTCAGAGATAGACAGTTCCTAATTCTGGATTCCCCACCTGCAGTATCTAAGCTCAGAGATAGGTGGTTCCTTTAATCTGGATCCCCTGCAGGCAGCAGCTAGGCTCAAAGACAGGCGGTTCCTAATTCTGGATTCCCCACCTGCAGTGTCTGGGCTCAGAGACAGACCATTACTAATTCTGGATAACTCACCTGCATTGTCTGGGCTCAGAGACAGACAGTTACTAATTATGGATACCCCACCTGCAGTGTCTAAGCTCAGAGACAGATGTTCCTTTAATCTGGATCCCCTGCAGGCAGCAGCTAGGCTCATAGACATAGAGTTCCTAATTCTGGATTCCGCACCTGCAGTGTCTGGGTTCAGAGATAGGTGGTTCCTTTAACCTGGATCACTTGTAGGCAGTGTCTGGGCTCAGAGACAGATTTCACAGGTGGGTTGCTGGGCACCATACCACCAATATTTGGGCTCTTCACTTACTCTGAGAACAACTCAGTTTGCCCTGAGACGGACTCACCCTTCATGGAAATAACGGGGGCCAGGGAGTATTTCTAGGAAACTGGGCACCAACCCCTTTATTATGCCCTACATGTCTGGAACAGGTTCTCCTATGTAGGACACTTCCTATCCTAATGGGCAGGTCCCCAAACCTTTAGATACTGCTACTCTACCCCATTTCTCCTCTCACTTACACAGGGGCCAATCTGTGCCCTGAAAGCCCCCGAATAAATGTGGGTACATCATTCCAGGAAGAACAACTGAATGAACACATTTTTACCACTGATGACATTTTCCCCTCCAATTTTAATATGAGGGTTTGGTTCCTGTTTAATATTCAACTGAATCCAAAAGAAGTTCTTTACAATGGTTTATACAGGGCTGAGCTCCCCTTACACTGACTCTCTTGATTCCAGGGGGTGGAGTTTATAAAGCAGTGCTCATTATCACTCCTTACACTGACTCTCTTGATTCCAGGGGGTGGAGTTTATAAAGCTGTGCTCATTATCACCCCTTACACTGACTCTATTGATTCCAGGGGGTGGAGTTTATAAAGCAGTGCTCATTATCATCCCTTACACTGACTCTATTGATTCCAGGGGGTGGAGTTTATAAAGCAGTGCTCATTATCACTCCTTACTCTGACTCTATTGATTCCAGGGGGTGGAGTTTATAAAGCAGTGCTCATTATCATCCCTTACACTGACTCTATTGATTCCAGGGGGTGGAGTTTATAAAGCAGTGCTCATTATCACTCCTTACTCTGACTCTATTGATTCCAGGGGGTGGAGTTTATAAAGCAGTGCTCATTATCACTCCTTACTCTGACTCTATTGATTCCAGGGGGTGGGGTTTATAAAGCACTGCTCATTATAACCCCTTACACTGACTCTCCCATGAGCCCTGTTTAATTAATATATGGGAAACAATGTGCACAGTCACAGTTAAACAATCAATATTACTGGTTATACTGGAGACATGCCCCCTGTGAGCTGCACACTCACTTTTAGCACTTATTTATGCCACAATAACCCAGAGAGCATTAGTATAATGTGCAAAGGTGAGGTTTGGGACATTAAGTTTTGATGACACACTGAATAATGTAGCCACACCCCCACTGCTGTAACAACACTCTCTTCTCTTTCTTACAGGGAATGGGGAGTTTATTACATGATTAGACAACTAGAACTCCACTGTGTCTTCAGCCCTTTATGCAATGTAGACATGTCAGGCTAGAGGAGGGCAGGGGTATATAGTGTATAGTGAAGGAATGTCAGGTTAGAGGAGGGCAGGGGTATATAGTGTATAGGGAAGGAATGTCAGGCTAGATAGCGGCAGGGGTATATAGGAAAGTCATTGTAATGAGTGGTTCGAGAGTAAATTAGGATTCCGGAGAGGGCAGAATCAAGAGTTATCCCCAAGACTATGTGAAGTATGTAATTCACATAGTCTAATTGAGGGTGTTAGGGGAGAGGTGAAATGGGGTAGGCGGGAGAATCTGGGGAAAGATAGATGAGAGGGACATCAGCATAGCCATTTGATCTGATCAGCTAGCTCACAAAGAAAAAGAAGAGGGTTACTTGGACAGAATTTTGAGGAACCCCAAAAGACAAATAGAGAGGGGTAACACAATAAAGATAGATGTACACTGTCAGGTTTCCTGGGTATGGGCTAGAAAGAGAATGGTCTAAACTCATAAATAGCAGTGGTAAAACCAGAGAAAGCCAAGGTGTGTGGTAACAACAAAATCTTGCACAAAAGTAACCAAAACATGCGCCCCCCCTTCCTTACTGTGCTCTTCTTGCCGTGGCTGGACTGGGGTGGGCAGATATCCAGGTACACGCGGGAGAAGAAGACAAGACAGATGAGGTGAGACACAGGAATACATGGACAGACATGCACATCACATGCACAGACAGACAGATGGCAGAGACACAAGCAACGGGCAGCACCAACTTCATATTCTGAGACACCAGCCCCAGAGAGACCTTGTGCTTCATCTAATAAGAACAAATGCAAATTATAGGGGGACATTATGCTTCCATGGGGTAACTACCTTACACCAAACAATTCTGATGGGGGCATGATCCTCAGTGAGTAACTCTGCTCCACAATGTGTGGGTGTTTCTCAGTGGGTGGCACTACCCTCCAGTGAGTAACTCTGCTCCGCAATGGGTAGGTGTTTACCAATGGGTGGCACTATCCTCCAGTGAGTAACTCTGCTCTGCAATGGGTGGGTGTTTACCAATGGGTGGCACTATCCTCCAGTGAGTAATTCTGCTCTGCAATGGGTGGGTGTTTCTCTTGGGGGGGCACTATCCTCCATTAGGTAATTCTGCACCCAAATAGGTGGGTGTTTCTCAATGGGGGGCATTATTCTACATTATGTAACCCTGCACCCCAGTAAGTGGGTGTTTCCTAAGGGGGGCACTATCCTCCAGTGAGTAACTCCCCAATGGGTGGGTTTTTCTCAGTGCTGATCCTTGTCGCTTGTGTGCCTGATGGAGTGACAGTCATACATGCAAGGGCGCAAAGTTCTTTTCCATCATGCGCACCCTTCTATTGGAGGAGACGGTGCATCACATATGCCCAGGTTGCCTGCAGTGCTACAAATAGGCCCAGACATTCAGAACAGGCAAGGCAAACGGTAGCCAAGTGGGACTACTGTACATTTGGCACAGTGTGGCACCAAGCGGAGTACAGAAGCCATTACATAACTAGCCTGGAAATAAAGTGACACAGCATATATATATACTGTATATATATATATATATATATATATATATATATATATATATATATATATATATATATATATATATATACCCCCCAAAATACATACCCCTTCTATAGGTCACACATGCTTTTCATTACAAATGTACTCTACCACCCCCCCCCCCATATGCACCCAGGTGGGTATCCCACAGCAACCAATAAGCTGTTTGCTTTTAAACAGGTAACCAGTAAATGCTATTGGTTTGATTGGTTGCTGTGGGATACTGCATCTGGGCAAATGTAGTGTATTTCATTACATAACCCCATATACTGTATATCCTTCACCCCAACATACCCTTCCCTATAACTACAAGTAACCAACCCCGCTTCCTACTAATCCTTCACCCCAACATACCCTTTTCTATTATTCCTTCAACCCAACATATTATTCATGTACAACAACTAGGAATTAATATTCCCCTCACTAAACAATGGTCACAATAACATACCCAATATCTATAACTCCTAGTTACTTATACAACCTTTGTCTAAAGGGACACTATACTCCAGTGAGTAACTCTAATCCCTAATAAGTGATTGTTTCAACATATGAGTGCTCAACTTCAGTGATTAAGACTGCTCTCCAGTTTCTAAGGACTCTTCTATTGGCCCATTATCCTCCAGTGAGTAACTCTGCTCCCTTGTAGGTGCATGTTATAGAGGGCACCAATACTCAGTACCAAGGCTTCAGCTCCTCAATGGGTGTTTGTCTATAGGGGGGCACTATCCACCAGAAAATACTTCCAATGCAAAGAGCAGAACTAAGGGTAGGCAGTAGAGGCACATGCCTTGGGCACCGTTGGTGGGGAACACAATAAAGTAGGAGGAGTCAGCAGAGGGATAGAGCAAGAAGTAGGGAGTAGGCGTGCAGACTAAAGGGGGGGGCTGTTTTATGACATGTAGACTGTGTGTGTGTGTGTGTGTGTGTGTGCGCGTGTATATGTGGAGGTAAGTTGAATGTTTGCTGACAATACCAAGTGGTAGGGAATGGTTGTGTTGGGAGAGAGTAAGGGGGTCTCTGGGCCAAACAGTATTACCTTAGACCACAAAAGTAATTGGCCTGGCTCTGCCAATTCCTTAGGTTTTCACTATCGGGGACATTTTCTTCAAGTATTCCTATCTGTAAGTAAATAATGTACCTCTCCCTGCAACATCCTAGTACCCCTGAGTCCACTGCTACATGCTGACCATATAACCCCTTCATAACTACTCAAGCACTGCTGTTTTTTTCTCTCTGAAAACTCTATAAAACCACCACCATTAGTGTTGCCCACAAGCTCCCAAGTCCTTGGACAGCCAATGGGTCAGTATATGAAGCCTCAGCATGCACTGAGTAGAGCTGACTGGGCATCTAAAGCGCCAGCTTTGTGAATATCAGAGAGAAGATGCAAGATACCAAACATGCCAGACGTTACCCATGTTCTCACCATTTCGACTCCTGTTGGAGTCTGAAATCTGTGGAGACCTTATGGAAGGGGGTGATTTCAGCTAAGAGCCTGTGGACAAGAATGATGATGTTTTCACCACAGCGGTTGCCCTGTCCAAGCGCTGAAGAGCCACGTTTGCTCAGAACACAATGCTTCAGTGCTTATGTGGATTAGGAGCTCTCTATGTATTCGAGCCAAAGTTATGCAATAAATGAAGCACCAAAACAAGGGCTTGGTTGTACATCTCAATACAAATACCTCATTACTCAAGCTTCCATACATGGATACAAGTTTTATCCAACAGGACCTCTGAAGAGCCTAGAAGGTAACAGAACGAGTGACCAGCTTCAGTCTGGACTTACCCAAGGCTCATCAAAAGCAGTATCTCCAGGATGAAGGCACCTACTGATACTAATAGTGCTCGTCTGCTGTACAGGATTTATACATCCCACAAGCTACTTACTGATATACTGTAAGTTATAAGCAAAGTACATTTATGGGTTTTAAAGAGTAAAACATATGTTTGCTACATAGAAAGATGGACTGACTGAGTATAAGGAGATAGGTTGATGGGAAACACAGGTCAAGCGTCTCACTAGGGCCCACAATACATAAATATTGGACAGAGGACTCAGAGCAGCATTTACTGGTGTATTTATATAGACCTTTCTGATAAAGCTTACTTAAATTTAAAAAATCCTTCTCCTTAAAGTTCCCTAGATGTCTCGCTATGGTTCTGAAGATGCCTAGTTGCTGTTCACCAGTACTGAAGAACCCTAAATGTTCCATGGTTCCGAAGCTCCCTAGAAGTTGTTCCATGGTTCTTAAAGGGGTTTTTCAACTTCAAACAACTAGTTGTTTTCCGATAGATCACTAGAAATAACTACTTTTTCCAATTACTTTCTATTTTCTATGTGTCGCCATTTTTCTAATATTGAAGTGCAAAGTGTCTGTTTTCACCTTCTACAGCAGCTCTGCGAGGGCGGTCGCCAACTCTTTAACTGTTCTAAATTGATACATTTAGTTGATACATTTCTTTTCTGTCCCCGCTGAGCAGAATCTCTGGGTTTCATTACAGGCAGCTGTTAGAATTGATACAATAGTTACTAATACTCCAGAGATGCTGCTGAGAAATGGATCAACTAAAAATTGTAACAGTTCAGAATCTGCACCTAAATTACTGATCTGCTACCAGGAGAAGGCAACCCGCGGCTCCTGAGCCTCATGCAGCTCTTCATCCTCCTTGCTGCGGCTCGGTCTGCAACATCGTCTATACAGCCCTCGTACCTGCTGGCCGCGTCTTGAAGGTGCGACCGCGGTAAGCTAACGTTTAGCTTACGGCAGTCACACAATCAGGAAGCCAATGCAAGTGCGAGGGCTGTATAGACGTCCCAGGAGTGACAGGCAAGACGAGTTGCAGCAAGATGATTCATCATGGTCCTTACCGTGGTTGCACACTCAAGACATGAGAGAAGCCTCCAGAGACATGAGAGAAGCCTCCAGAATCCAGCTGCAGCAGGTGCGAGGGCTATAGACATAGATGTGACGCATATTTTAATGACGTCTTTAGCCCTCGCCTTTAAACAGATGAGAACACTAACATTTAATAGGGCTATTCAGTGTTTCATTTATTTTAAAGTAGGCCAACACATGCACGATGCACTTTTGTTTGTATTCTGTTGTTGTAACTGTTAAAATTAAAAAAAAGGTTAAAACTTTTAAAAGTTTATAAGCTGTGTTATGTTTTGCGACTCCACTGGAAGAGGTTGCAAAATGGCTCTTTTGATAGTAAAGGTTGCTGACCCCTATGCTAGACTCAAACACCAGAGACAGGAATATTCAACTTTAAACTTAGCTTTTGGAAAAACAGTAAAAAATAAATAATGGAAAGTGATTCAAAAAAAGTTCTGGGGAACAATCTAAAACAACTGAATTGAAAAAAGTGTTTGGACGGTGAACAACCCCTTTAGATCCTTACATTTTGTTCCATGATTCAAAAGATCCCTAGATGTTGTTCTGCAGTTCTGAAGATACTCAAGATATTGTTCTATAGTTCTGATGATTCCTAGATGTTGTTCCGTGGTTCTAAATACCCCTATATGTTGTTCCATGGTTCTAAAGACCCCTATATGTTGTTCCATGGTTCTAAACACCCCTATATGTTGTTCCATGCTTCTGAAGATCCGTATATGTTGTTCCATGGTTCTAAAGACCCGTATATGTTGTTCCATGGTTCTAAATAAAATAAATAAAAAATAAATAATGGAAAGTAATTGAAAAAAAGTTCTGGGGAACAATCTGAAAACAACTGAACTGAAAAAAGTGTTTGGACGGTGAACAACCCATTTAGATCCTTACATTTTGTTCCATGATTCTAAAGATCCCTAGATGTTGTTCTGCAGTTCTGAAGATACTCAAGATATTGTTCTATAGTTCTGATGATTCCTAGATGTTGTTCCGTGGTTCTAAATACCCCTATATGTTGTTCCATGGTTCTAAAGACCCCTATATGTTGTTCCATGGTTCTAAACACACCTATATGTTGTTCCATGCTTCTGAAGATCCGTGTATGTTGTTCCATGATTCTAAAGACCCCTATATGTTATTCCATGGTTCTAAATACCCCTATATGTTGTTCCATGCTTCTGAAGACCCGTATATGTTGTTCCATGCTTCTGAAGACCCGTATATGTTGTTCCATGCTTCTGAAGACCCATAAATGTTGTTCCATGCTTCTCAAGAACCGTATATGTTGTTCCATGCTTCTGAAGACCCGTAAATGTTGTTCCATGGTTCTAAAGACCCCTTTATGTTGTTCCTTGGTTCTAAAGACCCCTGTATGTTGTTCCATGCTTCTGAAGATCCCTAAATGCTATGTTATGGATATGTGTGCCTTTACAGGCAATTGTATGCATTTTTCTTGATATAAGTTAGACAGAACAACCACTGGAATAAAGATTTACAGCTCAACCGGTTCTTTAGTCAGCACTTGTGCCCTCTAAATTGCTTCAATCTGGCGCACGTCCAACAGTTTCCGCCTCCAACTTGTTACAGCAAATTTTGTATCACGGACAGCACCATTCACGGGTTTCTTTTCTTTAAAATGCTTTTATTGAGACATGGGCTCTGACCCAAACAATCGCCATTAAAAGACCAATGGCGGTCTGAAACGTTGCAGATTTTGGTCAGAGCCCATGTTTCAATAAAGGCATTTTAAAGAAAAGAAACCCGCAAATGGTGCTGTCCATGATACAAAATATAAAGATTTACAGCTGCATGAAATTTCCCTAAATCTAATTCAGCCCAGCCAGTGGTTTGGTGTCATTCTTAGACAAGGCTCTGAAACAGTTTTTTCCTATTTTTTCCCCCAAGGTTTTCCTTTTGACTGTGACTTTTTCTAGAGCCTTCCTGTTGACAATGTCATTATGACTGGAAGAGTCAGAATTATATCAAAAGATAACAGGGCCTACCCCTCCTTAACTGCTCCAATGTGGAACCTTAACACTGCCCTGTTTGCTGTACCTGCTGATAAAGTGTAAAGTAGCACAGATGGGTCAAACCTACTACATGGGAAATCGGAGCACTATATTCACAGTGGATGAAGTTACCCCCCAGAGCAAACACGGCAGCTCTCACTTATATGAATAAACATGAAGATAAATACGGCTACTCTGCCAGAATAAAACATATAGTAAAATAATGTAAATGTTTAAAAAATTAGGTACATTTCCCTATTAAAACTTTCACTTAACTCCAGTTGCTGCCCCATGGGCACTGGTTTAAAGGGCAATGGATAGTGTGCATTTCCTAAATACTACTGGTCAGGATTGGGGGGGGGGGCTCCAACCGTACCAATTATTTATTGTTTAGTTCTACCCAAATTCACTGCTGATGGTGTTTAATGGACTGAGGTTCTCTCCAACCCCTCAGTTCTGGCCAACTCTCCAAACTCTCAGTTACGGTTTGACTCCTGCTGAGATCTTATCCCTTCAAAGACCACCACCACTACTACATGTAAACCCCAATACTGCCCCGTAATTGTTAATAAAATACACAGTAGTACAGCAGGGTTTACAGCCATCACTCTAGTCCATAGACATTCTTTTCCCAGTTCACTGGCAACCAGAAGAAGGTGCAGTTGAAGCTGATCTGGTTATGACCTCTAGCCCCAAAAATCATCCTCGACCCCACTAGGCATTTTAATAATACTTTGGTTAAAAAAGACCTCATGTGAGTTGTGGGAGGGAGCCCTCTCCAGGGCACCTAAAGTTCATAAAAAGGTTTTCTCCTTAAATTCTGGTCCTCCCTACTAACTCACAGATCAAAATTTGGAGAGACCAACATAACGTGTATTGTCCCATGGTATCTTCTCTAATACGTGGCAGTTGCTACCATATTGCTGATCTTGATCTCCCAGCAACAAGTTTAACACTTCAATAACCCTGCTATAGCTCCAGGGGTACCCAGGGTACAAATAAACACTCACCCCAAATCTCCCCCTAACTGACCTTCAGACTGGGCCCCCTTAGCTCATAACAAGGTTACAGATATATAGAAACATTGGGGTGTCACCCTGCTATAGCTCCAGGGGTACCCAGGGTACAAATAAGTACTCACCCCAAATCTCCCCCTAACTGACCTTCAGACTGGGCCCCCTTAGCTCATAACAAGGTTACAGATATATAGAAACATTGGGGTAACAGTCACCCTGCTATAGTTCCAGGGGTACCCAGGGTACAAATAAGCACTCACCCCAAATCTCCCCTTAATTGGCCTTCAAGCTGGGCCCATAAATTGCCCACATGCTGGGTAGAGAATAACAGACAAATGGATTATAGACCCAATAGTACAGTAGGGAAAGCCACACTGAGTTGTTGGTCAGCTACAGGAACTACATGTAGTTGGGCCCAGAGTCGAACAGAACAGAACCTGCTGTGCCCATAGTCCTATGCTAGAAACGGGCAGCTGCAAGGGAAGATTTACACATTTTGACCTCTATCAGCACAGGTAGCAGGAAGGATATGTATAAGATGTAGGGTGGAAGTATCATATAGGCAGTGTCAGCTGTAATAGCCACAACGGTGTATTCTGTGGCCACAAGCAGTAGATAGAACAGTCCAATAGTAGCAGCACATTTGTACATGTCAGCAGTACCAGGCGGGATACGCAATGATGCACAAAACAGCAATAGACATGGAATCCCCCAATACTGAAGCACACAAGCCCCCTAGCAATGTGACACATGAGCCCCCCAGTATGACTATAGTGGCCTCTATCAGTATCACACACATCAGTATCACACACACACACACATATCAGTATCACACACAGACATCAGTATCACACGCATCAGTACCACACACACATAAGTATCACACACACACATCAGTATCACACACATATCAGTAGCACACACACACACATATCAGTATCACACACACACACATATCAGTATCTCACACACACACATATCAGTATCACACATACACACACACACATCAGTATCACACACACACATATCAGTATCACACAAACACATATCAGTATCACACATACACACACACACATCAGTATCACACACACACATATCAGTATCACACAAACACATATCAGTGTCACACACACACATCAGTATCACAAACATCAGTGTCACTCACACATATCAGTATCACACACACACACATATCAGTATCACACACACACACACCAGTATCACACACACATCAGTATCACACACTCATCAGTATCACACACACACACACACACACACATCAGTGTCACACACACATCAGTGTCACACACACATATCAGTATCACACAGTTTCCTCCAATAGTCACATACAAGTCCCAGAGAGATAAAAGACCTGTCAGTCACACAAGGAGCCACTACACAAATATCTCGTCCCCCAGCAGCAATGTGACTTGGTGCATTCCCCCCCCCCCAACACTATCACAGTTCGTACCTCCATCAGTCCCTACACCCAACCCTCAGTTCCTTTTCTTACCGCGGTTCCCGGCTGGGGTTCATGCTCCTCCCGGGGCTTTGGGTACCAAAGGGGAGGGGTCGCTGATTCTCTCCGAGACGCGCCCCTCAGTCCCTCCCGCCGGTCCCGGCTGCTGCGGATTCTACCACAATGCACCTCGCGCTGCCTCTGCACTGACGTCACGACCCCACCCACCGACTCTGGCAGCACCACGCCCACCTCAGTCAGTCATCGTAGTAAACCCGCCCACCTAAACACACCTCTTGGGTTTCCTACCGATCCTGTTACATTGTTGTGTGTGTGTTTATATATCTATATATTTGTGTGTGTGTGATTCGACGTACAAACTGTCACTCACCCCAAATGTCATCAGTAGATATGGTCAATGTAAGTGGACAGTTATCAGGGGTCACATGGCCGGAGTGGGTCGTTCCTATTGGCTTGAGGTTAGAAGCCATTCTTTGTGCCCAGAGTGGGTCAGACTCTTTATTGGCAATTCTATTAGTTGAAGTCTCTACACAGAGCGGCCATTAGAAGTCATGGGGCCCCTTACAGCAAAGTTGTGTGAGCCCACTGGTCCCGCCCACAGCACAGTAAAAAGTCCTCACATCAGCGGTGCTTAGGGCCCCCCTATAAGTTAAAAAAACTATTGGCGCCAGGGACCCCCATAAAAGTTTTTAAAACATTGCTGGTCAGGGGCCCCATATAAAATAAAAAAACAATGGTGGCCACCCCCCCCCCATACAGTTAAAAAAATACCCATAGGTGGTCTGGGGCCCCATAGACTTTTTTTTAAAAATTGGTGGCCCAGCCCCCCCCCTTACAAGTTAAAAATGCCATTGGTGGTCAGTGGCCCCATATAAAAAAACAAGGGTTTAATGTAAAAAAAAAAAACAAAAAACCCCATTGGGATTCAGTGGAACTTTAGGTTCTTCTTCCTTGTCGTCGGGCGATGGCGGATTCTTCCGCTTTGTTTGGCTCCTTTCGGCTTCGGGTCTTTCCGCCCGCAACTTCCTTCATCGATTCACATCTTAAGGGGAGAGTTCAGCACGGCCGGGCCCCCCTTTCACCTCAGACTTTGCCGGCCTGTTACATCTGTCCCCCCTGTTTCTAGGGCCAGACAGGGCCGGATTTACATAGAGGGCGCCCCTAGGCCCACTGCCGTTCGTCGCCCCTGTCCCCTCCCCTTTATTCGTGCAAATTTTCATCTTCAATGGGGAAATTTAAAAAATTATTGTATCTCCAGCGCTTTCCCAGTGTTTTTGAACCAATGTGGGTGTAGTTGGGCAGCATGCCGCCCCCCTAAAATCCTGCCGCCCTAGGCGCGGGCCTAGGTGGCCTTTCCACAAATCCGGGCCTGGGGCCAGATTTACATAACCGCTGCTCCTGGTCCTGCTGCCGTTCATCACCCCCATCCCCTCCCCTTCCTTTGTGGCCCGGACTGGCAATGTGTGGATTCTGGCAAATGCCAGAGGGGCTGCTGTAAGATACAGTAGAAAGTCACTATATATTGGGCTGGTGGGGGCTGTTTGGGCCAGTGTCTATTTTGATTCTCAGCCCAGTCTGGGCACAGACACATTTTCAGCACGGGGTTCAGAGTACTGGGGATTGGTGCACTGGAGGATTTAAAGGAGAACTAAAACCCCCAACTTATAAAAACCCTCCATAGTAATTAACCCTCGCGGCACCATTTTCACTGATTTGGGAATCTTCAGTAAGTAAGTGGTGTATCGGCACATGCGCAGTTGTAGTAATATTCTGGTCCAGAACAATGTGGATGCGTCGATAGTCACGGAAATTGCCAAAGGGACCTGAGGATTCCTGAAGCACCGAAGATGGTGCCCGTGAGCTCTGCATCGAGGGGTAATTAAAGACTTAGGGGCATTTTCAGGTATTAACACCTGTGTTGGGAGGTAACAGGGAGGGGGGACTATGGAGGGTAGGGGGTTTTATTAGTTTGGAGGTTTAGTTATCCTTTAAAAACTATGAATCCCCTGTGAATCCCCAATGCTTCTGAACCAATGCAAGTGTGGTTCGGTGGCATGCCTCCCCCTAAAATTTTGCCTCCCTTAAAATTCTGCCTCCCTAGGCCTGATCCGCTGTGGCCTTTCCACAAATCCGGGCCTGGATATCTCTTTGGCTGGAGCCAGTGGTGTAACTAGAATAAACCTGGCCCCCCTGCAAAAAAACCTTCAGAGAGGCCCGGCGTACTCCTATCCCCCATCCTCCCGCCCACATCCCGCCTGACTCCACCCACATCGCGCCCGACTCCACCCACATCCCGCCTGACTCCACCCACATCCCATCACAACTCTGCCCACATCCTGCGGACTCCATCCATGTACCACCCCGACTCCGCTCACGACCTGCCTTGACTTTCATCCCCTTCATTGCCAGTAAGAGAGTGGCTGGGGAGGAGTGGGTTTTCTTATTAGCTATAGAGGAAGCAGACCCCACAGTCCGGGTCCCCCTGTTCCCTGGGCCCCCCTGCAATTGCGGGGTCTGCTTCCTCTATAGTTACGACACTGGCTGGAGCGGGTCTGAATCTTCTTGTTGGCATGGGGTTTTGATGCCATGTCTGTGCCTGGAGTGAGTCAGACAGTTTGGATTTATCACAATGTACTGTCCCTCTATATATGTGTTTCTAGGTTCATAGTTAGGGCCGCCATTAGAAATCACGGGGCCCCCCTACAAATTAAAAAAAAAAATTGGTTACCAGGGCCCCCCTATAAGTTAAAAAATAAACATTGGTGCCAGGGCCCCTATAAAAGTTTTTTTTTTTTTTTTTTTTTTTAAAAAGAAAAAAACATTGTTTACAGCCACCCCTTACAAGTTAAAAAAAAAATTGGAGCCTCGGAGAATATTTTTTTTAAAAAAACATTGGTGGAGTATAAAATGAATACATTGGTGGCCAGGGGTTTAAAAAAATAAAAAAACACACATTGTTGTTCAGTAGAATTGAACTCGTGGCTTCAGGACTTCAATTTTGGCTCCTTTCGTGACTTCAGGTCTTTTCAATGCTTTGGACCTTCAGGAAAGGTGGCAGGGCTTCGGCTCTGTCAAGGAGGGCCCGGCTATTTCAAAAAGTGCAGCACCCCCCTGTGTCCCCCTGATGGTGGCCCTGGTCATAGTAGCAAAGTAGTATGTTTCAGCTCAAAGTGCAAAGAATGCTCATTTTTAGTTGGTGCTTAAATATTAATTACAGCCAGGATTGTCAGATCTGTACCGGTTCAGGATCCCCATAAGACAACTTGATACCTAAATAAGTCTGTGACTGCACAGCGAGTGTGGCGGCTGCTAAGTGAGTGTTGCATGTGAATTAAGTGTTTAGCAGCGTTAAAAACCTACGGCATTTAAAACTAAAAAGGCGTTTTTGAGGAATTGCACTTGACTATAGTGACAGATATGAGGATACCTTGCCTGCTATATTTTACTACACTATTACTTTATTTTACAGGCCTTTTACAGGCCTCCATACAACAGCATTATGTGACTGCCGAGTATGTGACAAGCACCATATTCAATGGTTTCTCCGGAAATGCCGGAAATTGTGTATCTGGGTAGTGCTGGGCTGCTTTTAGCAAGGGAGGTTCAGCAGTTTGTGTAAGTGTAAAAGACCAAAATTTCATTTATAAAGGGAAGTAGAGAAACCAACCTGGTTTGGGTGAGATGGGCTAATAGGAGCCAAAAAGCCCTTCAAATGCAAGACATGCGGCATAAACCTGAAAACAGAAGGTATTTACATGCTTCATTCATTCTACACACAGCACTGCCTTTATACCAAAAATAACATAAGATATTATGGGCAGAGACATGTAAATCTCTCCTATATGTCCCTGTGGCCAACTATGCACCCAGAAGCGCTGGTTTTATAGCTCAGATACAGACTAATAGTTCAGAGCCATATAGGGTTGCCACCTTTTATAAAAAAAATTTGGCGGTTGGGGGGGGCCTCAAAGGGGCGGGATGTGACATCAAAAGGGGCGGGGCCAGGTCACAGACGCTAGAAGAGGCAAAAAAAAAAAGGTAAGTTGCAGGGGATTGGGGGCAGGCCGAGGGCTCCTTTTGATCGTATTAAAATTTTACCGGCAGCTACATTGTCGGTAAACTTGTAATACCGGCCCCGGCAGGTATTTTACCGGCAAGGCCGGTAAAATACCGGCCGGGTGGCAACCCTAGAGCCATATTATATCCAAACTTGCAGACAGTTTCCATCTTGATCAGTTCAGAGGAGAGAAAGGGACAGACAATTGCAATGGCAGTTACACATGTCTATAAACAGATTGAGGATGAAGAATGAATGAACATTAGGAACTTGCTTAGAGTTATATTGTTTCAGGAGTCTGATCAGTTTGCTCCCCTCCCTCCCTTCCTTCTCTGCTGTAATCTGAGCCCAGAGCTATGAGTGAGCAGGGAGAGACTCAGGCAGGAAGTGATGTCACACCAAGCTAATACTGCAGCTGCTATCCTAAACAAACAGAGAGAGCTTCTAGAGCTTAGCATAGCTAATGGCATAGCTAATGGGCCTGAGCATCATCATCCTCAAAGATAAAGATCATCTTCGTCATAGGAGAAATCATCTTCATCCCTGTCATCGTCATATTCCTCCTACCAGTCCTCTATGTAACCATCTTCATCTCTTGCTCCCCCATTGTCTCCCCAGAATCTGAAGCTCCATCAGCAGCACTACAGGGAGGTTTATCCTCCGCTTGAAATTCAGTCTAATCTCACGTTTCAACTATTAATTTGATTTTGCCTGTGTAATAAAGATTTCTATTTAACCACTTCAACTGCAGTCATTCTGCTCAGGGTCTCATTCATATTGATACAAATGTATTTGAGAGGAAGTGACGTGTATTGGACACATTTGTATCAGTCCGTGTCCCTCCCCTTCTTACTGGGCCCCAGCGCCTGGTTTTGGGCAGTTTGAATGATTTACTGAAAGTCTCTCCCTAGTAACGAACAGGAGGCAGCGGGTCTCGCGGAAACGAGTTCAGACTCGAGGGAAATTCACGGGGAGTCACTCAGTACAATAAGATCTGATATTATTCTCTAGAAAAGGAATGTAACAAAGGGAAAATACTATCCGTGCCTTGTAAAGGGGCTGAGATTATTTGGCGGGAAGGTTCCAGCACCAGCAACGGTTATTCAAAGGCCAAAAGGGGTTTATGACGTCACGAGACTTATAAGCAAATCAAAGGGGAGTATTTAGAGCGGGAACTCTTAGATTTGAATACGAGCCTTCCCTCCAGCCAATAAGATACGAGTTCACTCATTGTCTTAATTAATGTAACCAATGAGAAGGAGAGAGTGGATATAAATAGGAGGCTCTGGGCTTGATTTTTTCACAACGCTTTTGCGCTTTGTAGTGAAGTAAGTATGGCTCGTACTAAGCAGACCGCCCGCAAATCCACCGGAGGGAAAGCTCCCCGCAAGCAGTTGGCCACTAAAGCAGCCAGGAAGAGCGCTCCGGCCACTGGAGGAGTCAAGAAGCCGCATCGTTATCGTCCAGGGACAGTCGCTCTCCGAGAAATCCGCCGTTACCAGAAATCCACCGAACTGCTGATTCGCAAGTTGCCTTTCCAGCGCCTGGTCCGTGAGATCGCTCAGGATTTCAAGACCGACCTGCGGTTCCAGAGCTCGGCCGTCATGGCTCTGCAGGAGGCCAGCGAGGCTTATCTGGTCGGTTTGTTTGAGGACACCAACCTGTGCGCCATCCACGCCAAGAGGGTCACCATCATGCCCAAGGACATCCAGCTGGCCCGCAGGATCCGAGGCGAGAGGGCTTAGATACAGCTGCCACTTCTCATTCGACAACACAAAGGTTCTTTTCAGAGCCACTAAATCCCAATTACTTGAGCTGAACGCCACTTATTCACTTTTTATTCAGGGGGGGGGGGAAGCCGGAGAGATCTTTGTCTGATAAAAACTATCGGTTCTACACAACAGGGAGTACGGGGCACGTGACTCTTTTCTCTGGTACCGATGTTAATTTTCCGTCTGTTTCCACAACCTCCCCATGTAACGTGCACATATTCTCTCCCTTATCCGCCCACACGACTTATTCCTGCCAGTAAAGTCTGCGGTCTCATCAGCCTGGCTTAGGAATAACCGCTAAAGCTGCAGCTTTTATTGGGGGAACCGTTTAGCAAATAGTTACACTGCTTCGCCGACCCCAGTGATAAACTCCCATGTTTCTATGTAACGTGACAACCGAGCAGAGTTTGGTCTGTGACAAATAGAACTGAGTCAGCGCCACCTAGTGACACATGCGCATTAAAAAGAAGGAAAGATAATTCCCAGAACAAAGATTGATTCTGACGTCATCAAGGTTTTCAAATGAGCCAATCGCAGGTCAAACATGTTTTAAAGTAGCCAATAGAGCAACCATTTCTAACCCTGTTCAATTAGAGCTGTAAGAGGGCAAATATCCACGCCATATATCATATAATCACGTAACCTATTGTTTCCCTGTCTTTCTTTCTGCATTCAGTAATGTAAATCAAATCAATTGTCTCCCAATTACGTGAAATTCATTGGTGGCTATAAGAATTCGCATATGATCGATATAGTCAGAGAACAGAATCTAGTGATGAAATGTATTGCAATATAGGCCAGAAATAATTCCGAAACCATTGATTCCCCTACCCAATAATAATAAATCAGGGCAATGTGTAAAGAAAATTGAATGAGATTCAATACTTCAGTTACATATTAAAGCCTAAATCGCAAATAACATGGATTTTGCAGATATCAAAAAATGATTTATTTGCTGATCGGAGAAAATAAATGAATCGAAAAAGAAACACTAACCCCGCCCAATTGTTCAGTTCCCTGTCAGGTCGGCTTTAGTGACATATAAGGCGCAGCTGAGCAGTCGACTCCACAGTCTGTGTAGAACAGAGAATTTGCAGTAATGTCAGGACGCGGCAAAGGAGGAAAAGGTTTGGGCAAAGGCGGCGCCAAGCGGCACAGGAAGGTCCTGCGAGATAATATCCAGGGTATCACTAAACCCGCCATCCGCCGCCTGGCCCGGAGAGGGGGAGTCAAGCGCATCTCAGGCCTCATATACGAGGAGACTCGTGGCGTTCTCAAGGTTTTCCTAGAAAATGTCATCCGGGACGCCGTCACCTACACCGAACACGCTAAGAGGAAGACCGTTACCGCCATGGATGTGGTGTACGCTCTCAAGCGCCAGGGCCGCACTCTCTACGGCTTTGGGGGTTGAATTTACTTAAATCCTTAATCTTGTATCCAAAGGCTCTTTTCAGAGCCACCAACCCACTCACTAAGCGCTGTGATATTTTTCATTCGATCTATTCAGGAAGTCTTAACTTATTTAGCCTTTTATTGTGATCGAGCCTTACAATGTTTTATACTTATGGATCGCGCTGTCTCCTTGTACCGGTATCAGTTCATCCTGTAATTTATAGTAAATCTACGCCTTCCCAACCTCCATGTAGACCGATTTTTGTGCTGAGCACCTTATTGTATTCCTAAGTGTAGGAGCGTAGAGAATTCCATTGCAGCAGAGAAGAGCTGGAAATGAACTGCACAGATTTCCCCTTTTCTCAATGAAATAAACTGGTTCTTTTGCCGAGTGTGCGGTTATCCCTATATTCTTCCCTATGATTGGTTGGCTCTACACACACACGCTCTTTGCCGGAGCCCTGTACAATACTTGCGCGCTATTGGCCAATGTAAACAATTCTTTACTCACAAGTGTATTAACGAGCGTTCACCGAGGCTGGAAAAGGCGACGCGAACTCCTGTTACGTTCTTATTGCAAATTGTGTAATAAAACAACTGGGAATTGTGTTTTAGGAGCCGTAAAACGTGGTCTTTTTTCCAGAATCATAATAAAACACCAGACGGAGAAAGGGGAAAAGCAGGAACAAACTACTAGCAAGGGAAATACATCGTTACATTAATAAAACGGACAAGGGGTGAAGGAGTTAATTGGGTTCCGCTAATCCGAACATGAACAGGAGTTTCAGCCTTTTCAGCAGGTGTGAGTGGCTCTTAAAAGAGCCTTTGTGTTGTAGGTACTGACTGAGCAGATCACTTGCTCTTGGCCGACTTGGAGCTCTCGGTTTTCTTGGGCAGCAGCACGGACTGGATGTTGGGCAGGACCCCGCCCTGAGCGATAGTGACTCCTCCGAGCAGTTTGTTCAGTTCCTCATCGTTGCGCACAGCGAGCTGCAGGTGTCTGGGGATAATGCGAGTCTTCTTGTTATCACGGGCCGCATTCCCGGCTAATTCCAAAATCTCAGCGGTCAGATACTCCAACACTGCAGCCAGATAGACTGGAGCTCCAGCTCCCACCCGCTCTGCATAATTGCCTTTCCTTAACAGCCGATGAACACGGCCAACAGGGAACTGTAGCCCAGCCCGAGATGAGCGAGTCTTGGCCTTAGCGCGGGTTTTACCGCCTTGTTTGCCTCTGCCTGACATACTGAATAATGTTCGAAGTAACTGTAGATCGCCGGACAGCTTATTTATAGTGTTACCCTGTTTGCTGATTGGGTGAGTTTCAATGCAGCCAATAATAGAAGGTATTTACCAGGAACCAATCAACAGATCGCAAGGCTAATATGAGTTGTATTGATTGGACAATCACATGGCACGAATCCCTAGCGGTGGATGTTCGCTCATGTGATAGAAATGACCAATAGAAGCCTCAGATACCGGGCAGCCTCGTTTGCATGGGATGGCTATAAAAGGAGCAGCCGAGAACTGTGGAGACAAGTTTCATTGTCAGCAAGCATCTTTGTTAGAGGAAAATGCCTGATCCAGCAAAGTCTGCGCCAGCCGCGAAGAAAGGCTCTAAGAAAGCGGTGACTAAGACCCAGAAGAAAGATGGAAAGAAGCGTAGGAAGAGCAGGAAGGAGAGTTACGCCATTTACGTGTACAAAGTGCTGAAGCAGGTGCACCCGGATACCGGCATCTCTTCCAAGGCGATGAGTATCATGAACTCCTTTGTCAACGACGTGTTCGAGCGCATCGCAGGGGAAGCCTCCCGCCTGGCTCATTACAACAAACGCTCCACCATCACCTCCCGGGAGATCCAGACCGCGGTCCGCCTGCTGCTGCCTGGGGAGTTGGCTAAACACGCCGTGTCCGAGGGCACCAAGGCTGTGACCAAATACACCAGCGCCAAGTAACTGCTCCTTGTCCTGCTCTTCTCCCAGCAACACAAAGGCTCTTCTAAGAGCCCCCCATGTTCTCTCTACAAGAACTGCAACTCCCTGTAAGCTCTTGAGGTTGTGCGCACAGACCAATATGTTGGGGTTAAATTTACTCCTTGGGCTTTAACTAGAAAGTGGTTTGGGGTTTAGATAACGCCCTAACTTTCTGGCGAGAATTTATATTTCTTGTGTTTATTCATATGTAAGATGTGCCACTGGCAGACCGATGTTTTTATTCTGTCCACTTTTGTTTCCAACTTTGTCTCGGTCTTTTCATTTCTTTCCCATCTTCTCTCCTTTAGTTCTTAACCCACATTCTGGTGAGGCAGAGAAATGAGTTGGGGTGTGGGGGCAGTGGCACATTAATTACGTGTGGGGGTTCCAAGTCTACGTACACATGTTCCACAGCCCTTTAGGCTCCTGCTGGGTCTGGGTGGGTACAGCTCCAGACACAAATACATCTCAATTCTCTCTGCTGACTTGGGTTTGGTGCATGGCAGTGATGTCATTGGGTCTGTACATGTGCAAGAGCTTTTTCTGACTTCTAGCAGGGCAAATAAAAATATATAAAATGATTGGAAAAAAGTTAAATGGGTTCTTGATCACACACTGGGCCCATAGATTACAGCCCTGTTCCCCAACCAGTGGCTCCTGACCATGTCACTCACCAACTCATGGGATGTTGCTCCCATTGGCCTCAAAGCAGTTTGGTTGCAGAGAAATAAGTTGTATTACTGTCAGTCTCCTGTAGGCTGCCAGTCTATATAGGGAATACAAAATCGCTAATCAATCCAACTCTCTAAGTTTAAATGTGGCTCATGAGTAAGAAAGGATGGGGAGCCCTGGGCTATAGCTTACAGTAGCCTGTGCATTAATGTGCCGCTGGGGAGAAGCTTATTAACAGCACAAAATAATTTGCATAGACATGCCAGTAATACTACACCATAAGATGGATCGATTGGAAGGGTCAGGCCTGGATTTGCTGTCAGGCCACAAAGGGCTTGGCCAAGGGTCACATGCTGCTCTCTGACTACAGCTGTACCTGGAGAAAGATTTTGACATATTTAAATTTCCCATCCACCCAGTCCCCAATGAAGAAGATCATGTAGGAACAGGTAGCTTCTAATCCTTCTAGATCTCTCTGCAGCCTTTGACACAGTTGACCACACACTCCTCCTTGACATTCTACACTCATCTGACATTCGGGACACTGCTCTTTCATGGTTTACATCTTATCTGTCTGACCGTTCCTTTAACGTTTCCTTCTCTAACTCTACTTCTACTACTTTCCCACTCTCTGTTGGAGTTCCTCAAGGCTCTGTTCTTGGCCCCCTGCTGTTCTCGCTCTATACAACTTCACTAGGAAAACTCATTCAGTCATTTGGACTTCAGTATCACCTTTATGCTGATGACACCCAACTCTACTTGTCTACTCCTGATCTTTCTCATTCTGTCCTTTCCCAAGTCACAGACTGTCTCTCTGCTGTCTCCTCCTGGATGTCACAGCGCCACCTGAAACTGATCCTTTCTAAAACAGAACTCATTATATTTCCTCCAAGATCTTCCCCTGTCTCTCAGATATCACTCACCATAAACAATTTTCATTCCACCACACAGGCTGCCTAGGAGTCATCTTAGACTCTCATCTGTCTTTTTCACCACACATTCAAACACTTGCAAAATCTTGCCGTATTCAACTGCGCAACATTGCTCAAATACGACCTTATCTCAGTTCAGAATCAACTAAAACACTGATTCAGTCTCTCATCATCTCCCGCCTTGATTACTGCAACTTACTCCTCACAGGTATTCCAACAAGTCACCTTTCACAACTCCAATCTGTTCTAAACGCGGCCGCTAGACTCATTCATCTATCTCGCCGCTCAACATCAGCTGCTCCCATATGTATGTCCCTTCACTGGCTCCCAATCTCTTCTAGAATCAAATTCAAATTACTTACACTCACATTCAAGGCCCTTAATAATGAAACCCTTCCCTATATTTCATCTCTAATCTCCAAATACTCTCCTTCACGAAACCTACGCTCTGCTTCTGATTAGGGATGTAGCGAACCGCCGCCGATGTGTTCGCGAACACCGGCAAAAAATGCGGACAGTTCGCGAACTTCGAACATCTGAAAATCGTTCGATTCGAACGATCGAAGGATTTTAATCGATCGATCGAAGGATTTTCGTTCGACTCGAACGATCGAAGCCATTCGATCGAATGATTTCATTCGATCCAATGGCTTAGATCGTTCGATTCGAACGAAAATCCTTCGATTTTAGCGGTCGAAGGAATCGAATGGTCGAATGGTGGAACGATTTGTGTTCGAATCGAACGCGAACTCGTATTGGCGAACGTCGCGTGACGTTCGCGAACAGTCGAAGTTCGCGCGAACTGTTCGCTACATCCCTACTTCTGATCTTCGCCTCACTTCTCCTCTGATCACTTCTGCCCATTCTCGTCTACAAGACTTCTCTCAGGCTTCTGCTTTTCTCTGGAACTCTCTGCCACAAGCTGTCAGACTTTCTCCTTCTTTCCAAACTTTCAAGCGCTCCTTAAAGACCCACCTGTTTAAAGAGGCTTATTCGATGTACCTTAATTAATCATTGCTGTATCAAAAATGACAAAATGTTTATATAATCCTAATGTCTCAATTGTACCCTAACCTTTTAGTTTGTAAACTCTAATCTCTAGGTCCTTCTAACCCTATTGTACTCTGTAATCCTTGTTTGTTAGCCACCATTTATTCCCTGTTTGCTATAACTGCAGTAAAGCACTGCCTTTTTTGACAGCGCTATATAAATAAATGATGATGATGATGTAGCAGTGACAAGGGGATGAGGTGCAAGCAGCCAGGGTTAAGTGAAGGTTCAATCAGCAAGGGGGGATTCAAAATGGGCAGCCCTCCAAACTGTCTTTAAAATTCCTTTATTCTTATCAGCAGGGCGACATTAAGTGCAATGTTTCAAGCCTGTCACTGCTCTTTATCAAGCCAATATACAAGTGTATGACTCCTCCTTTTATCCTTTATTTGATACAGCACCACCAAGTGTTACTTTGACAAAAACACAAGATACAATGTTTCCTAAAAAGACTCCACTTATCTGATACAATTTCACTTAGAAGAACAAATTTCACATGTAGCAACTTGTATCCACATAAATGTTGTAAAGGAACACAATAAAACAAAGAAAATATACAATTTTAGGAGACAAATACTATTCCCTGTTCAACCCCTCAGGAGTCAGACTGGCCACTTTTCGGATCTACCATGTCTCCTTATACAGCCAACTTGCCCTTCTGCTTCGCTGACTCGCCCCCACTGCACTGATGGCTAAAGTTAGAGTTGGGCTGGAACTAGGGGGGAGGCAGCAGAGTTATGTGACTAGTGTCCCACATTGTTGTGCTCTAGGCAAGTACATCTTCTGCCTGTCCCTAATGACTGTCCTGTCTGGAACTACCAATGCCAAAGAAACAAGGACACGACTGTTCTGCCAGTGAAGAACCAGCCCCTGTTTCCTTTAGCCAAAACATTTCTCTCTAACAACCAAACTTAAGCCTAACACAAATGTCCCAAAATAAAATTCTTGGCCCATTTCTCACACATTAATTGAATTACTTTGAACCCTGGAAACATTTCTTCTTTACTGTAACGAGCTAGTGGCTCTGGCTCCCTGTGGCACTTGCCAAAGGGCTTTTTTCTCTCTACTGGGAGGATAAACCTAATGTCCCTTCTGCTGGGCCCATACTGGCGAGTAAATATCAATAATGGAAAGGGGAAGTAAATCCAATGCAGTGAGTGGGGCCCTTCCCTGAGTGTTTCACCCCATATCCCTCAGCAAAGCTTTCTGCCCTGTGCGACTTGTCTGGGAGTCCCGAGCCCTCTCATTCCCCTTATCGGCCTCCCCTCTCATCCACACCCGCCTATATTGTACCCGGGGCTCCTCTATCTCTGGGGGAAGAGAAACAAATTTATGAAACCTGATACAAACGAGAAAGAAATAAGCCCACGGGAAGATTCGGAACGTTTCCAGATAGTGTCCTGAATAAACCCGAGTTGTTCCGGCCAATCTCTGGAACCAGCACCGAGTAAACCCTTTATCGGCCACGGGCACTTACTAAGGAACAGGATCCCACACAATCTGGGGCACAATTATCATCAGAGACAAGAGAACCCCCCATTTTCCAGACTCTAAAAACACAGACTCCCACCTGCCCCATAGTTTCCACCAGCGAGAATTAATGGGCGGGGTTTGCTTCTCAACCAATGAAGTTTAACTATGAAAGCTGGCCAATCAGGGACCCAGAAAAGATACATATAAGGAGATCGAGAAAAACAAGAACTTCAGATTTTAGTTCGCGTTAGTGAATTTACTTTGAAAATGGCCGAAACTGCAGCAACTGAGACAACTCCGGCCGCTCCCCCGGCAGAACCCAAACAGAAGAAGAGGCAGCAGCCTAAAAAGGCAGCGGGAGGCGCTAAGGCCAAGAAACCCACCGGACCCAGCGCGTCTGAGCTGATCGTGAAATCCGTGTCCGCCTCTAAGGAGCGAGGTGGGGTGTCCCTGGCCGCTCTCAAGAAGGCCTTGGCTGCCGGAGGTTACGATGTGGAGAGAAACAACAGTCGCCTCAAGCTGGCTCTCAAGGCTTTGGTCACTAAGGGGACTCTCACCCAAGTCAAAGGCAGCGGAGCCTCCGGATCCTTCAAGCTGAACAAGAAGCAGCTGGAGACCAAGGTGAAGGCGGTGGCCAAGAAGAAGCTCGCGGCGCCCAAAGCCAAGAAACCCGTCGCGGCAAAGAAAACGCCCAGATCCCCTAAAAAGCCCAAGAAGGTCTCGGCGGCAGCAGCAAAGAGCCCCAAGAAGGCGAAGAAACCGGTAAAGGCCGCCAAAAGCCCCAAGAAGCCCAAAGCTGTTAAACCCAAGAAGGTGGCCAAGAGTCCAGCTAAAAAGGCCACTAAGCCCAAAGCTGCCAAGGCCAAAATAGCCAAACCCAAAATAGTCAAAGCCAAGGCGGCTAAGGGGAAGAAGGCTGCGGCTAAAAAGTAATTTGGTTCCGGTGTCCCTGTCCATCCCCCCCAACTTCAAAGGCTCTTTTCAGAGCCACCACCAACTCCGTCAGAAGAGCCGATACTGTGACTGCTCATTGGCTCCATTATGTCAGGAAGACTTTCTGGTATCTGCTGAATTGTGCGATGCCCAGTCCTGATCTTTCAGCCCCATCTCCCCTTAACTGTGTCTCCCACACAAGTCACTGCGCAGAACTACAGTCTGACACTTCCACCTTCTCCAAACGCTTAAGGTTTATCCTCCGCTAGAAATTCAGTCTAATCTCACGTTTCAACTATTAATTTAGGCAGATTTTGCCCGTGTAATAAAGATTTCTATTTAACCACTTCAACTGCAGTCATTCTGCTCAGGGTCTCATTCATATTGATACAAATGTATTTGAGAGGAAGTGACGTGTATTGGACACATTTGTATCAGTCCGTGTCCCTCCCCTTCTTACTGGGCCCCAGCGCCTGGTTTTGGGCAGTTTGAATGATTTACTGAAAGTCTCTCCCTAGTAACGAACAGGAGGCAGCGGGTCTCGCGGAAACGAGTTCAGACTCGAGGGAAATTCACGGGGAGTCACTCAGTACAATAAGATCTGATATTATTCTCTAGAAAAGGAATGTAACAAAGGGAAAATACTATCCGTGCCTTGTAAAGGGGCTGAGGTTATTTGGCGGGAAGGTTCCGGCACCAGCAACGGTTATTCACTGGCCTAAAGGGGTTTATGACGTCACGAGACTTATAAGCAAATCAAAGGGGAGTATTTAGAGCGGGAACTCTTAGATTTGAATACGAGCCTTTCCTCCAGCCAATAAGATACGAGTTCACTCCATGACTTAAATTAATGTAATAAAATATTCTATTACCGCACACCTCCTTCCACTTTTTCTTAAATTAATGTAACCAATGAGAAGGAGAGACTGGATATAAATAGGAGGCTCTGGGACTGGTTTCTTCACAAGTTTTTGCGCTTTGTTGAGAAATAATTATGGCTCGTACTAAGCAGACCGCCCGCAAGTCCACCGGAGGGAAAGCTCCCCGCAAGCAGTTGGCCACTAAAGCAGCCAGGAAGAGCGCTCCGGCCACTGGAGGAGTCAAGAAGCCGCATCGTTATCGACCAGGGACAGTCGCTCTCCGAGAAATCCGCCGTTACCAGAAATCCACCGAACTGCTGATTCGCAAGTTGCCTTTCCAGCGCCTGGTCCGTGAGATCGCTCAGGATTTCAAGACCGACCTGCGGTTCCAGAGCTCGGCCGTCATGGCTCTGCAGGAGGCCAGCGAGGCTTATCTGGTCGGTTTGTTTGAGGACACCAACCTGTGCGCCATCCACGCCAAGAGGGTCACCATCATGCCCAAGGACATCCAGCTGGCCCGCAGGATCCGAGGCGAGAGGGCTTAGATACAGCTGCCACTTCTCATACGACAACACAAAGGTTCTTTTCAGAGCCACTAAATCCCAATTACTTGAGCTGAACGCCAGTTATTCCCTTTTTATTCGGGGGGGGGAAGCCGGAGAGATCTTTGTCTGATAAAAACTATATCGGTTCTACACAACAGGGAGTACGGGGCACGTGACTCTTTTCTCTGGTACCGATGTTAATGTTCCGTCTGTTTCCACAACCTTCCCATGTAACGTGCACATATTCTCTCCCTTATCCGCCCACACGACTTATTCCTGCCAGTAAAGTCTGCGGTCTCATCAGCCTGGCTTAGGAATAACCGCTAAAGCTGCAGCTTTTATTCGGGGAACCGTTTAGCAAATAGTTACACTGCTTCGCCGACCCCAGTGATAAACTCCCATGTTTCTATGTAACGTGACAACCGAGCAGAGGTTGGTCTGAGCTCTAGTCTGTGCCAAATAGAACTGAGTCAGCGCCACATATTGACACATGCGCATTAAAAAGAAGGAAAGATAATTGCCAGAACAAAGTGATTCTGACGCCATCAAGGTTTTCAAATGAGCCAATCGCAGGTCAAACATATTTTAAAGCACCCAATAGAGCAACCATTTCTAATCCTGTTCAATTAGAGCTGTAAGAGGGCAAATATCCACGCCATATATCATATAATCACGTAACCTATTGTTTCCCTGTCTTTCTTTCTGCATTCAGTAATGGAAATCAAATCAATTATTTCCCAATTACGTGAAATTCATTGGTGGCTATAAGAATTCGCATATGATCGATATAGTCAGAGAACAGAATCTAGTGATGAAATGTATTGCAATATAGGCCAGAAATAATTCCCAAACCATTGATTCCCCTACCCAATAATAATAAATCAGGGCAATGTGTAAAGAAAATTGGATGAGATTCAATATTTCAGTTACATATTAAAGCCTAAATCGCAAATAACATGGATTTTGCAGATATAAAAAAAATGATTTATTTGCTCATCGGAGAAAATAAATGAATCGAAAAAGAAACACCAACCCCGCCCAATTGTTCAGTTCCCTGTCAGGTCGGCTTTAGTGACATATAAGGCGCAGCTGCGCAGGCGACTCCACAGTCTGTGTAGAACAGAAAATTTACAGCAATGTCAGGACGCGGCAAAGGAGGAAAAGGTTTGGGCAAAGGCGGCGCCAAGCGGCACAGGAAGGTCCTGCGAGATAATATCCAGGGTATCACTAAACCCGCCATCCGCCGCCTGGCCCGGAGAGGGGGAGTCAAGCGCATCTCAGGCCTCATATACGAGGAGACTCGTGGCGTTCTCAAGGTTTTCCTAGAAAATGTCATCCGGGACGCCGTCACCTACACCGAACACGCCAAGAGGAAGACCGTTACCGCCATGGATGTGGTGTACGCTCTCAAGCGCCAGGGCCGCACTCTCTACGGCTTTGGGGGTTGAATTCACTTATACCTTTAATCTTATATCCAAAGGCTCTTTTCAGAGCCACCAACCCACTCACTAAGCGCTGTGATATTTTTCATTCGATATATTCAGGAAGTTATATTACTTATTTAGCGTTTTATTGTGATCGAGCGTTATAATGTTTCATATTTATGGATCGCGTTGTGTCCTTGTACCGGTATCACTTTATCCTGTAATAATGTACAGTAAGTCTGCACCGATCCTAGACAACAATTTTGTTGCTGAACACCTTTTTATTACCGTATATGCTTAAGTGTAACCTGCTTGGGGAATTTATTGGGGTAGAGTTGGATACAAACGGGTTAAAACGCCCAGTGTGCGATTTGATCTGCTGGATATTTCCGAAAATGCCCTAATCCTCCATATGATTGGTTGGCTCTAGACACACCCCCGCTCTTTGCCGGAGCCCTGTACAATACTTGCTTTGCTATTGGCCAATTTAAACACTTTCCTCGCAAGTGACATTTTGTTGCCGCCAAAATAAGCGTTCGCCGAGGCTGGAAAAGGCGAAAACAATTCCTGTATTAGGTTCCTATTGCAACAAGTTGTGTGTAATAGAACTGCTGGGAATGGGCCTTAGGAGCTATAAAACGTGGGTCTTTTGTTATATTAAACTAAGAAGGGGTGAAGGAGTTAATAGAGTTCCGCTAATCGGACCATGAACAGGAGTTTCAGCCTTTTCAGCAGGTGTGAGTGGCTCTTAAAAGAGCCTTTGTGTTGTAGGTACTGACTGAGCAGATCACTTGCTCTTGGCCGACTTGGAGCTCTCGGTTTTCTTGGGCAGCAGCACGGACTGGATGTTGGGCAGGACCCCGCCCTGAGCGATAGTGACTCCTCCGAGCAGTTTGTTCAGTTCCTCATCGTTGCGCACAGCGAGCTGCAGGTGTCTGGGGATAATGCGAGTCTTCTTGTTATCACGGGCCGCATTCCCGGCTAATTCCAAAATCTCAGCGGTCAGATACTCCAACACTGCAGCCAGATAGACTGGAGCTCCAGCTCCCACCCGCTCTGCATAATTGCCTTTCCTTAACAGCCGGTGAACACGGCCAACAGGGAACTGTAGCCCAGCCCGAGATGAGCGCGTCTTGGCCTTAGCGCGGGTTTTACCGCCTTGTTTGCCTCTGCCTGACATGCTGACAAACGCTGAATAATATTCGTAGTAACTGTATATCGCCGCCGGACAACTTATTTATAGTGTTACCCTGTTTGCTGATTGGGTGAGTTTCAATGCAGCCAATAATAGAAGGTATTTACCAGGAACCAATCAACAGATCGCAAGGCTAATCTGAGCTATATTGATTGGACAATCACATGGCACGAATCCCTAGCGGTGGATGTTCGCTCATGTGATAGAAATGACCAATAGAAGCCTCAGATACCGGGCAGCCTCGTTTGCATGGGATGGCTATAAAAGTAGCAACCGGGAGCTGTGGAGACAATAGTGTTTTATTGTCAGCGAACATCTTTGTTAGAGGAAAATGCCTGATCCAGCAAAGTCAGCGCCAGCCGCGAAGAAAGGCTCTAAGAAAGCGGTGACTAAGACCCAGAAGAAAGATGGAAAGAAGCGTAGGAAGAGCAGGAAGGAGAGTTACGCCATTTACGTGTACAAAGTGCTGAAGCAGGTGCACCCGGATACCGGCATCTCTTCCAAGGCGATGAGTATCATGAACTCCTTTGTCAACGACGTGTTCGAGCGCATCGCAGGGGAAGCCTCCCGCCTGGCTCATTACAACAAACGCTCCACCATCACCTCCCGGGAGATCCAGACCGCGGTCCGCCTGCTGCTGCCTGGGGAGTTGGCTAAACACGCCGTGTCCGAGGGCACCAAGGCTGTGACCAAATACACCAGCGCCAAGTAACTGCTCCTTGTCCTGCTCTTCTCCCAGCAACACAAAGGCTCTTCTAAGAGCCCCCCATGTTCTCTCTACAAGAACTGCAACTCCCTGTAAGCTCTTGAGGTTGTGCGCACAGACCAATATGTTCTTGTCTTTTCACTTGCGATTTGCTAGAAATTGATTCTGGCGTAGAAAAAAATAATTTTTTTTTTTTTTTTTTTTTTTTTGTTATACCTAATTTGGTAGGAGTAGCCCCTGGCACGCAGACTTACTTCCTAGTGCTTTTTTTCCTGGTCTGTCCCTTGTTTTCTTCCCTATCCACATTTCTTTCCCCCTCTTAATTCTCGGCCGTCCTTTCTATTTCTCTTCTCTATGGTCTCCTGATCCCCCAAACCCTCCCTGCCTGTAACCTCCCCAGGTAACTCTCAGCTGGGGCTACACGGTGGTGGCGAATGGTTTATGATAAGTAAACCTTTAAAATAAGTGAATATAAAATGGAGTATGGTATGCTAAGCACTTTTGCAATATTCATTCATTTTAATTTTATTCTAAGATATTAAGGGATACATGTACTATTAACATACATTTTACATTATTTTTTTTCTTTATTTTTTATTCCAGGATAGTAAATGGGCCTATGAGTAAGTGCCCCATTAGGCACGAAACGCGTTAGGTTTTATGTCCTAATAAATTTTCTTTTTTTTAACAATTTGTTCTTGATTATTGGAGATCCTCGCACTCTTCCTTTTGGATCTAGTGTCATGTAAAGTCAAAAAAATAAAATCTTATTTTTACTTTAATTAATAAAAAATAAACCTATCTCCAATATACTTTAATTAAAAAATATGTACTGTTTTTATAAGAAACCTGACTGTATGCAGTGAAATTCTCCCTTCATTTACTGCTGTGGATAGGAATTGTCAGACGGTCCCTAACTGCTCTGCAGGGAAACAATCATACTTATGAACAGCAGGGGGAACCCCGCCTTACTTCCCAGCCATGCAGAACTCAAGCAGCTTTGTTTATGACGATCCCTAAGCAGCCCAGACCACACTGAGCATGTGCACAGTCTTAGTCTTGCAAAGATGTTCAACAAAGTTACAAGATGGTGACCCCCTGTAGCCAACTTTGAAAGCATAAATTATTTGTTTGATTAGGCTTGTGGTGCAGTAAGTTTGTTTAGTGTACAAAATACAGCATTTCTAGCATTATTATATTTTATAATAATATATTTTAGACTTTATATGCCCTTTAATCTTTTTAAACGTTACTACCAAAATCTCTTCAAAACCTGAATAATCTTAATTTAAGGGTAAATCCTTCAACATAGGGGAATAATCCTCTATTATTATTAATAGAACAACATAAATCTCATTCTGTTATCTTATAACAAGTTAATGATACCCTTTGTATATATTAATATTATAATTAGTGCCACCAGTGCCTTAGGAAACAGTTACCCCAATGTTTTTATTAGGGATGCACCGAATCCAGGATTCGGTTCGGGATTCGCCAGGATTCGGCCGAATCGAATCAGAATCCTAATTTGCATATGCAAATTAGGGGTGGGAGGGTAATTGCGTGACTTTTTGTCAAAACAAGGAAGTAAAAAATGTTTTCCCCTTCCCCACCCCTAATTTGCATATGCAAATTAGGATTCGGTTCGGTATTCGGCCGAATCTTTCACAACGGATTCGGGGGTTCGGCCGAATCCAAAAAAGTGGATTTGGTGCATCCCTAGTTTTTATATATCTGTAACCTTTTTATTGTCTAAGGAGCGCAGCCTTAAGGCCAATTAGGGGGGAGATTTGGGGTGAGTGCTTATTTGTGCCCCGAGTACCCCTGGAACTATAACAGGATGACTGTTACCCCAATATTTCTGTAAATCCGTAGCCTTGTTATGAGCTAAGGAGCAAATACAAAAGGGGGGTTATGGGAGCAGTCACATTGCGAAGTAGAAATATATATAAGTATAAGGGAAGTGCCGCTGACATAACCAAATGGGTCAGTGCACATTCCCTGGGCCCCTGTCTAAGTAATTCAGTATAAATACAAATACATGTGTTCACTAGGGATGTAGCGAACTGCCGATTTGGTGTTCGCGAACGCCGTTCGCGAACACCGGCAAAAAATGCGAACGTTCGCGAACAGTTTGCGAACTTCGAACACCCGCTAAAATCGTTCGATTCAAACGATCAAAGGATTTTAATCATTCGATCGAAGGATTTTCGTTCGATCGAAGGATTTTCATTCGAATCGAACGATCGAAACCATTCGATCGAATGCTTTTCATTAGATGGAATGCTTACAATCGTTCAAATGAATTTTTAGCGGTCGAAGGAATTCAAATGGTCGAACGAATCGAACGCGAACCCAAATTGGCGAACGTCGCGCGACGTTCGCGAACATTCGGCAGACGCGAACGGGCGAAGTTCGCGCGAACAAGTTCGCTACATCCCTAGTGTTCACAAAGACAGGGGTTTTTTAGTTACAAAGTTATGATCATAAGGTTGAAAAGCCCCCATACCACGTCAAGGTAAACCCCATATGGCGCTCCCTAACTTGTTTACCTCTGGTCATAGTATTGAGGATTAGGGATGTAGCGAACCGCCGCCGATGTGTTCGCGAACGCCGTTCGCGAACACCGGCAAAATTGGCGAACAGTTCGCGAACTGTTCGCGAACTTCGATCATCCGAAAAACGTTCGATTCGAACGATCGAAGGATTGTAATCGTTCGATCGAACGATTTTCGTTCGAGTCGAACGATCGAAGCCATTGGATCGAATGATTTCATTCGATCCAATGGCTTCGATCGTTCGATTCGAACGAAAATCCTTCGATTTTAGCGATCGAATGGTCGAACGATTTTGACGCGAACGCCTATTGGCGAACGTCGCGCGACGTTCGCGAACTTGCGGCGGACGCGAACAGCCGATGTTCGCGCGAACAAGTTCGCCGGCGAACAGTCCGCGACATCCCTATTGAGGATCCTGTGCCTCTCTGTATATTAGCATTAGTTGAAGTAGAAGTCTGCTGAACCTATTTTATTAGCTATTTTAAGGATTTTGAGCTTTATTCACTTTTTTTAAACACACTGCTGTTATTCTGAACACAACTGTATCTGTGACCTTGTTATGATCTAAGGAGCCCAGCGTGAAGGCCACTCTCACCCTTCTTCTTCTTCTTCGTTATTGTGTCATTCTGTCTGTGGTCTGAGACCAGTGATAAATAATAATAATCCAGGTCTCGGCATCGACAGTTACAGACACAGCTGGAGGAATGCAGGAGACCCCCTTCTGATTAGAGGAGTACCAGCGATTGAACTACGAGAGAGGGAGAGAGTCCCCTTCTAATAGAGGGGGGATACTGAAAGAGCCCCTTGATTACAGAAGTACAGGAGAGTCCCTTCTGAGTAAAGTGCAGGTTCTTTTAGTTGTGAGTAAAACTTATGTGTTGATGTCAGAATACATTTTATGGGGCACTCCTACATATTATTACAACATAACATGTAGGGATGCACCGAATCCAGGATTCGGCCGAATCCTTCTGCCCGGCCGAACCGAATCCGAATTTGCATAGGCAAATTAGGGGCGGGGAGGGAAATCGCGTGACTTTTTGTCACAAAACAAGGAAGTAAAAAATATTTTCCCCTTTCAACCCCTAATTTGCATATGCAAATTAGGGTTCGGATTCGGTTCCGCGGAATCTTTCACAACGGATTCGGGGGTTCGGCCGAATCCAAAAAAGTGGATTTGGTGCATCCCTAATAACATGAGATGCTTACTAATCGAGTCACCTGTAAGTATTCCAAAAGTACTACCGGTATGGGACCTGTTATCCAGAATGCTCAGGACCTGGGGTTTTCCGGAATAATGGATCTTTCTGTAATTTGAATCTTCATATCTTAAAGGGATACTTCATGGGAAAAAAAAAAATTCCAAAATGAATCAGTTAATAGTGCTGCTCCAGCAGTATTCTCCACTGAAATCCATTTCTCAAAAGAGCAAACAGATTTTTTTATATTCAATTTTGAAATCTGACATGGGGCTAGACATATTGTCAATTTCCCAGCTGCCTCAAGTCATGTGACTTGTGCTCTGATAAACTTCAATCACTCTTTACTGCTGTACTGCAAGTTGGAGTGATATCACCCCCTCCCTTTTCCCCCCCAGCAGCCAAACAAAAGAACAATGGTAAGGTAACCAGACAGCAGCTCCCTAACACAAGATAACAGCTGCCTGGTAGATCTAAGAACAACACTCAATAGTAAAATCCCATGTCCCACTGAGACACATTCAGTTACATTGAGAAGGAAAAACAACAGCCTGCCAGAAAGCATTTCTCTCCTAAAGTGCAGGCACCAGTCACATGACCAGGGGCAGCTGGGAAATTGACAAAATGTCTAGCCCCATGTCAAGATTTCAAAATTGAATATAAAAAAAATCTGTTTTTGTTCTTTTGAGAAATGGATTTCAGTTCAGAATTCTGCTGGAGTAGCGCTATCAACTGATGCATTTTGAAAACATTTTTTTCCCATGACAGTATCCCTTTAAGTCTACTAGAAAATCATGTAAACATGAAATAAACCCAATAGGCTGATTTTGCTTCCAATAAGGATTAATTATATCTTAGTTGGGATCAAGTACAAGTTACTGTTTTATTATTACACAGAAAAAGGAAATCATTTTTAAAAATGTGGATAAAATAGAGTCTATGGGAAGACAGTCTTCCTGTAATTCGGATCTTTCTGGATAATGGGTTTCCAGATACCAGATCCGTTACCTGTACAAGAAAAAAAAAGTAATAGCAGGGCACTCATTCCCTTAAAAATTTTTGTTGTTTTTTTGCATAATAAACCAAACGCTTTTCAACCTGCCTAAAATATTAGGGGGTCTTGGTCAAGGAACTGAAAAGGGTAGGCCTGCAATTTTGTCACTTTGACTTACCTGAACCCTTGGCTTTGTTGCCCCAATCAGACTGCTTGTAATCTAATCTTAAGATTTGGTACCTAAATCATTATATAAGAACTAGGGATGCACCGAACCAAATACTAATTTGCATATGCAAATTCGGGGCAGGGAGGGAAAGAACCACCTCATGAAGGAGCAGAACGACGCATGCAGTCGGAACAGAGTGTGCACAAAATGATACATTTATTGAAAGTTTTTTTTTTTTTTTCAGTTTTATACAAAAGAAGGTTATGTACAACACAATACTGTGTTACTTGCACAACTTCTCCCGGGGAACAAAACCCTGGAAAAATCCAAAAGATTTTTTTTTTTTTCTCAAAAACACACACAAGCACAAAGAATATAAACTCCGGATTAACTGAAAAGTTGAGAAAGAAGCGTCAGCAAACGATAAATGTCACTTCTCCCTGAGGAGCTCGGTATAAAAATCAACAGCAGCAAAAAAGTTCGGGGTCCCCTGCCGTTACCTACCCCTGCACCCTATAATGAAACGGGGGTGCCTGGGATACAGAGCAATAAAATGTGGCCTAAAGGTTTATTGGAACACATGAACTGGAACAGGGAGGCAGGAATAAAATCTAAGAAAATGTCAATAACATCATTCAGTCAAAGAGGTGTTTCATTGAACAGTAATTCCAACCAGTTGTATCTGCAGAATCAGATTCCAGTGCTGTTTTACTTTACTACCAGAACCCTCTAGCTGCTATCTTTCTTATATTATTGGGCCCTTTTGGAAACTGCGGTCTTCGATCTACAAAACTATTTGGATTCCAGCGCTGTTATACCGCAGCCTTACTGCTGTTCTGTTAGAAACTTCTGCTGTGTCTATAGGACTCACCAGATGCTGGTGCCGTTCTACGGATGCCCTGGAAAGAACAGCTAAGAGATGTTAAGAAGTGACAGAAACATGGCACTAAAATCCTGCTGAGCCCTCAAATAAATACCCCGGAAGGGGTATACCGTATATACTCGAGTATAAGCCAAGGTACCTAATTTTACCTCAGAAAACTTATTGACTCAAGTATAAGCCTAGGGTGAGAAATGCAGCAGCTTCTGGTAAGTTTCAATCAAAACATTTAGGGTTTCTGCTCCCATTGGAGGTGCCGGCGTCTGGTTTTTGGATGCTGGCGACCATTCTTAGACGGTGACTATTCTTGGACGCCGGCGACTATGCTTAGATGCTGGAGCCCATTTTCGCGCTTGACCCGAGTATAAGCCGAGGTAGAGTTTTTCAGCATATTTTGGGGGCTGAAAAACTCGGCTTATACTCGAGTATATACAGTATATAGGATTTGGAAGCATTCTTAGCTTCACCCCTGCTCCAATGAGCAAGAAATGTCCTGTGCACCACACTCGTTAAGTAAACCACAATGGGGAGGCAATGTCCTGGGCATCACATACTCGTTGGTTACCCACAATGGATAAGCAGCTAGTTGTTTTGGGCTGCAGCTGTTCTCCCAAGTTTGTGCCTGGGCAGAGTACTGCACCCACTTCTAATGGGCACTGGGGATTCACCGAGTTCCAGGACTCCAAACAAACCCTAACACTTTTTGCAGGATTCTGATTTATCCAAACCTGAGAGGCACGTTTATCAAGGATCGAATTTCGAATTCATGCGAGTTTTTTTTCTAAAGCTCCCAATTATAAATGTAGTAATAAAATAACATTTTCTCAGCTCGGACTCATTTAATCAACTCAAATTGAATTCGATTTTGCATTAGAAAAACTCAAATCGAATTTAAAAAACGGCTGCAAACATCACCAAAATGATCCCTGGACCTCTCCCATTGACTTATAAAGCAATTCGGCAGGTTTAAGGTGATAGTTGAATTCAAATTAAAACTCGAATCGAGTTTGGATAACTCACAATTTCGAATTTGAGAGTTTTGACCAAAGAAAATGTGGTAAAAATCTGCCCCATAGTGCTTAACAGAACCGATTCTGCAGCCCTTTAAGTCACGTGACTATACAGCTCTGGGCAACTGAATCCTCCAGATTTTTGGAATATGGGTTTGGTGCAATCCTCATGGTAACACAGAAAAGCCTATTGTCTGTGAGAAGTGTGACACCCATAGGCAGTACACTGCTCCGACCCACACTCCCCATGCCAGAGGAGGACATTGGCTCCCCACCTACAAGCTGGAGCCGGGACTATGGCCCCCTATCCTTGAGCCAGAGCCCACCCACAGTGTGAAACTGAAAGAATCTGGTGGTTTATCAGCCTTTCCTACACTCTCCCTTTGAGTGTATAATTGCCAGGCCTGTGGGTCCAATTCATTCTCTCTATTGGAATTTGGCCCTAAACCATATCTGATACCATTGTCTAATGCAGGTCTGGACTGGGAGTCAAAATAGGTCCTGGCATTCCAAGTACAGAGGGGACCAATCAGCTCCCAACTAGTCCACTAAATAGTAACTTTCTATGGAATCTCATGGCAGCCCCTCTGGCATTTGCCAGAACCCACAGATTGCCAGCCCAGGCCTGGTCTAATGCCTAACTGTCCTGTTGGGTTTTACAGTAGCCAGACTGCAGGGTCCCAGAAACAACTTTCTAGGTAAACAGAGCAGGATTGTTTCCAGAGTTTTTCCAGATTTATACAGAAATTCTGGATGGAACCCAATGTCCCAGTCCTGTAGAATAAGCATTGAGGCAAAGTCCAAGTGCCACCTAGTGGTTGCAGCACAAAGGTCTTGGTGTAGGACTAAAAGTTTTTCTTTTACAGCATGGAGATAATAGAATGGGAGAGGGGAAATCTGTATATGACACATCAGGGTTGGCCATGATTTCTTTGATGGTCAGTGACCTCCTTTCCACCAGGAAAGACCAATGTACTGTGCAGGAGTGAGAGTTTAGTGTTATTGCACAGAGCTGGTCTTGTGCTTATGACGGAGGGACAGCAAGTGATAAGAAATAATTTTATTTTAAGGGTTCCCGACCACTCCAGAAAGAATAAGGGATGTAAACCCCAGTTCTATGGTGGAAGATCAGCAATCACAGACACTTCATCGTTTGTTTCAGGCCAACCATGGACTGTAAAACACTAGAAGAGAAATGCGGTTCTACAGAAAGGGGAGCAACCAGACTCCACCCAACTGCACTGTGGCCAAGAGGAATAAAGCGCTGCTTTATTTATCTCTGCTTTGGATGGCAACAACCTGAACGTGCTGTGAGTGGAGAACTAAATGGGATCAAGCACTTTCCCATTGGATTAGGAAGCTCCAATCCCTGCACAGCTAATAAACATACTTACAGGATCTATTAAACAGACTCCATTGGTTAACGGGCAAGGGATTCACCTTGCATCAGAGGAACTGCATGAGAGTTGCAGCTGCTGCACAAAGAGTTAACGGTCAGAAACCAGTGCAGAGGATGACTGAAAGGGTTAATTGTTGCGTAAAGGAAAACTCACACACAAGCAAACCAAACACAGCAGAGACTGTACAAATCAAACTGAAAAATAGATATATTTCTCTTTAGCCAAAAGCACTAACCCAGGACTATTAACCCCCAACATGCTTCTGCGCCAACTCCATGCGTCTTATAAGTCCCACCCACTGCCAACTCATTCTCAGTCATGTGCCCTTGTCTTACCACAGACACAAAGAACTTGCGCGCGCGCGCGCGCACACACACACACACACACACACACGGTTGCAGCAGAAATGACACAAGATGGCTCCTGTCCTCCATGATGGAACTTGCCAGCCATATATCCCCCCAATTACAGTACTTGTGATTGAATGGGCACTGAAATATACAGGGGTTTCCCCCTCCTCCTCCTGTAGTGCTCCTCACTAAGCCCCCACCAAAATAATACAATATTGTGCATGAGTGTATACATTCCCGTCAGAGGGACATATTGACTATACAGACAGTAAAATCTCCTCGCCGTACAAATACTGGGGCATCACAACCCCCAATACATAAATACTGAGAATCAACTATTAGAAAAATAAAGTCTTCTCTTAGGGGATTTTAGGGTCCCTTCTCCTACTTTCCTAGCAATGGCTTGTTGGGGGCTCTACGAGCGAATGTAGGGGCCCATATCCGCACCTGTAACTTGGTGTTCTGCCGGGTACATTCCAACACACAATACCCAGTATCTAATGCCAACATCAGGCCAAGCCCCTCATGGGCAGGTAGAAGCCCACAGGCACAGTGCAAATCCTCCTGCGGATCCCAAAGAGCACACTCCGACATTCATCTCTTTGCTGCTGGAAACTGGAGAAAGACACAAAGGTTCAGAGCTCTTTGGCTTGGGGGGGGGGGATGAAGCAGCGTGACCCCATCCAGATAACTTCCAGACCTTGCACCACGGCACCAGCCCCAGAGGATTAAAGAAACATGTGAAAAAGGCAACAATAAATAGGTTTGAGTCAATGATATGTGGAACCAAACCATCCCCCCCCAGACCCTCAGTCGTTCTTGCTGCTGTTCGATGTGTCCAAATTAACCACTTGCAGCTCAGTCAGGTTACTGCTGCTGGACTGCTGCCCAATAACCGTCATCTGCAGGAGACACAGGGAGCGAGAGGTTAATACTGGTTCACACAGTGACACATGCAGAAATGGCTCTGGGGCAATAACCAAGCTCCGAGGGCAGAACAATCAAAAACTGCCCCTCCACTAACTTGACTAGTAATTTCCTTGATTCTACCCAATACCTTGCAGGTCACTTGACAACAACAGCTCGAAAATGCAGCAGTGAGCCCGACCCGTGAGAGCACCACTGTTGGCCCAGCAAACACGTTACCTGGTGGAGCTGTACTGCCGACACAGGAATCTGGACAGTTCCGGAGGGAGCAGTGAGAAAAACTTGCTGGACACCACCTGTGAAAGGATTAAGAGAGGCAGATGAGAAGGCTGAAGGTGCAGCTAGAAATGCGCCTACTGGTGCGGAGATAAATTCCTTACCCTGTTCCTGGGTGTGAGAGAGCTGCATGGGGGGCGCGGAGGAGAAGGCATTGAGCACAGCGAGGCCTCCATCTGTTAGTCCTTGTGTAGGGGCATACATGACTGCATGGGGACTGGAGTACATCATGTGACCACTCACAGTTGTGGGCACGGAGGAGGTCATGATGGCAGCAGGCAGTGTTACTGCAAAAAGAGAGTTGGCGTGAGTCTAATAGGGCACATTGACAGTCACTATGATACTCATACTGCGACACAGGCATATAAGCACAGTACTTGTGGGTGCAATACGCCCCTTAGGACCCCTACATTTATTTCAATGTGTGAAGAGCTGGGAGACTGGGCCAGAGTGTGGAAAATACGGAGTAGTTATGAGCGCTGCCCAATAAACTTGTTGTCTGTGGTTACAATGCACTCCCCTTTAAAGGGGACCCGTCACCCAAAAAATGTATTCAAAATACTATTTCATCACATTAGTCAAGCAAAATGAACTTTAATTACACTATATAAATTATTTGAATCTGGTTTCCTTCAGTCTGGGGATTCATAATTATAACAAGCAGGCAGGAGCCATTTTGTGGACACTGTTATTAAGACAAGTCTTGTATCATCTCAGAATCTTGTTTGTGCACCAGAATGGGGGACCTGATGTCCATCCCCATGCCTTGGCTACACAATTTAATGGTAAAGAGAACGGGGGAATGTGGGGAGAGCAGTGACATGTAGGAAGTGCTAAATGTAAAGTTAAATTAATTGTCTGCCTAAGGCATAGAGGAGGGGCAGACAATATTTGATTGACAGCTAAGATTTTTTAATGAGCTTACAACAGCTATGAATGCTTTAATAAAAAATAGAAATTGGATTTCATGTTTACTTTTATTATACAGCTTTTTGTGTCTGGGTGACAGGTCCACTTTAATTAGTACCGATATTCTACAGTATGAATTAACCTACAGCATCATTGACCAGTAGGGCAATATTGGGAGATACTCCATAGACCTCAGTGAACCAGAAGATGCTATACAAACCAGAGGCTGCTGGAATAGCACAGGGAGACACAATATGGATGGGAGGGGCTGGGGAATAAGAGGAAGGAGCTGTAAGGTGTTGGGTAGGTACAGGATGGTAGTTCAACTATGGCTCTCGCACACCCTTAGTAAATTAAAGTAACGACACCTGGTGCACGAAGGTAGAGGATCGGCCGCCTCACAAACAGTCCAGCAGAAAGAATCCCAAGGCACACAGGATAATTGCAAGCAAGCTGCCTTGCATGTTTATTGCTTGAGAAAAGGGTCGTGACCCCGAAATGTTGCACTTCGCAATAAACATGCAAGGCAGCTTGCTTGCAATTATCCTGTGTGCCTTGTGATTCTTTCCAAGTACAGGATGGTGCCATAGGGACGTGGGGCTGCTGGTGAAGAACAGGGAGGCAGTATAGGGACCTTAGGGTGCTTGGATAGTACAGTGAGGTGATACACAGATCTAAATGTGCTTGGATAGGACGGGGATGTGTTATAGAGAACAGTGTGTGCTGAGGTAGTTCAGGGAGGTAATATAGGGAAGTGAGGGTGCTGGGGTGCCTCACACACTTACCTGTTCCACTAGAAGATGTTTGAACCAGTTCTGAACTACTGTCACTGGACGGTGATGCCTGCGCTGCAGAATGGACCTGAATAGAATGGACAGGTAACTGCTGAGCTACAGCTCCCCCGGCTTGAAGGGAAGAGAGAGAGAGAGAGAATGTAAGAATGAATGGTACCACTGATTTTCATGTCAGTCCCATACAGATGGCTTACATACACTGAAATGGACCCAATCATGCCATATACATACATGGCACCTTAAACTCACAGTCAGTGCCCCCAAGGCTCCTCTCACACACAAAATCTACAAGTTCCCCCCCACACCCCCTCACCTGACATAAGAGTGAAGCCGGTGGGAATCTGCATTAATCCCCCCGAGCTCATAGCGCCACCCTCTGTTTTCAGCACGGTTCCGTTGGCGCTGGTGACTGGTGCCAGGTAGTTGGTGATGGGAAAGGAGTGCCCGCTGCTGACCTGCATGGAAGTGGAGGTGGTGGGCACCGTTTGGATATTGGATGTGCCTGGAAGGTTGGTCAAGGTGAATGCCGGCTTTAGAGAGTCCTGTGGGAGACAATTCATCTAGTTATGCGAGGGTCAGCCCTAAACCTGCTGTACCTGTGGGTTGAGAGGGCACAGTCAGATCTACACAACATTTCTGGGTTGTGGGCAGGTTTGGGCCGAGCTGTTCCTTCCACACTTCTTGCCCGCAACCTTACTTATGCCTCATTCCCGCATCTGGCAGCCTCTATTAATAAAGGCACAAATGTTGTCACCCACCCCTTTGGGACATCAAAGATGGAGTGGACATCAAAGTCTATAAATAGAGGAGGACTGCCGGGTAAGTAGCAAACAGGTTAGGATCAGGGCAGGTCTCTTCTGTTTACCCCAACATGATTAAATTCAGTGCCCAGGAGCCAATTAAACCTTTCAGCTACCTATTCTTTAATATATACATGTGCGTATTCTTCAATATAGGGAAGAGAGACAATGTACCGTATAAGCCGAGTTTTTCAGCCCCGAAAATATGCTGAAAAACTCTACCTCGGCTTATACTCGGGTCAAGCACAAAAACAGTCGCCGGCGCCTAAGAATATTCGCTGGCGCCTTAGAATAGTAGCCGGCGCCTAAGAATATTCGCCGGCGCCTTAGAATAGTAGCCGGTGCCTAAGAATATTCGCCGGCGCCTTAGAATAGTAGCCGGTGCCTAAGAATAGTCATCCAAAAACGAGATTGAAACTTACCAGAAGCTGCTGCATTTCTCACCCTCGGCTTATACGAGAGTCAATAAGCTTTCCCAGTTTTTGGAGGTAAAATTAGGTACCTCGGCTTATACTCGAGTATATACGGTAAGAATGAATGGTACCGCAGACACAATACATCATTTTACTTCTTTATAGGTCCCTGGTAAGACAGGGGTTGGGGAATGCACTGCTGGATGACATTGTGATGCTGATTCTGTTCATGCTTTTAAAAGGAGAAACAAACTCCTTAAAAAAAAAAAAAAAAAAAAACCCTACCCCCCCACCCCACAAAGACCCTCCTCCTTCCTCGCCCAAGCCTAGCTGCTAGTCCGGGCAAATGCCCCTAACTTTTTACTTACCCCTCGGTGCAGATTTAGGGATCGGAGTTCACAGCAGCCATCTTCTGGGCCTTTGGTAATCTCAGAATGAGACCAACGGAGCGGCGCATGCGCAGTTGGAAAAATTTCCCTGTTTGCGAAAATGGAACATGCGCCAAAGACCCGGAAGATGGCTGCCGTGAACTCCTATCCCTGAACCTGCACAGAGGGGTAAGTAAAACATTAAGGGCATTTGCCCGGGGTAGCAGCTAGGCTGGGGGGTCTATTAACGATAAGATCTCTGCATGCCTATCTGACGATATCAGTGAGGGACGGTCATAACTATTTGTCGGGCATGACGATTGTACGATGATCAATTAATGGTCAAATCGGCTGATTTGTTGTTTTCATACTTATCAAAGGGAACTATTGCAAACATTTAAATTTAATATAAGCTTCCTCGTACTAAAATAAGAAACTTTGTAAATACAATTAAATATTCTGCATTGTTTCTGAAATAATCAAGTTTATCTTCACTATCCCTCTCTCAGCATCTGTTTCTCTTCAGTCTCTCTTTAGGCAGCAGTTGGGTGTCAGATATTCACTGACAGTTAGATCCTATATATCTTATAGGGGGGCTTCTTTTGTAGCAGATATATTAGAGTTTACTCAAATAACTGATTCCAGTACAAACAAAATGTAACAAAATAACTGCCTTTTGCACAAATCCTGCATGTAGAGAGACATGATGTCTGGTGAGTTTAATAGAGTGAGCTCTAATACATCTTCTAGGCAAAAGGAGCCCCCCTATAAGATATATTGGTTCTAACTGTCAATGAATATCGGACACCCAACTGCTGCATGAAGAGAGAATGGAGAGAAACAGATGCTGAGAGAGGAATAGTGAAGATAAACTTGATTTCAGAAACGGTACAGAATGTCTAATTGATTGTATTGAGAATGTTTCTCATTTCAGTATGAGTAACAAAAATGAGCAATAAATAAATTTGTAGACTTTATGTTTTTAATGGGATGAGTGACCCCAATTTGAAAGCTGGAAACAGTCAGAAGGAGGTAAATAATTAAAAAAACTAAAAAAAAAAATGAAGACCAACTGAGAAGTTGCTTAGAATTGGCCATTCTACAACATACTAAAGTCTAGCTTAAAGGAACAACCACTTTAAGGGGCCGATTCATGAAGCTCGAGTGAAAGATTCGAATTAAAAAAACTTCGAATTTCGAAGTGTTTTTTGGGCTACTTCGACCATTGAATGGGCTACTTCTACCCTCGACTACTACTTCGAATCGAACGATTCGAACTAAAAATCGTTCGACTATTCGACCATTCGATAGTCGAAGTACTGTCTCTTTAAGAAAAACTTCAACCCCCTACTTTGGCAGCTAAAAGCTACCGAAGTCAATGTTAGCCTATGGGGAAGGTCCCCATAGGCTTGCCTGAGATTTTTTGATCGAAGGATATTTCAATTAGAAGGATTTTATCGTTCGATCGCAGGATTTGCGCTAAATCGTTCGACTCCGATATTCGAAGTCGAACGATTTTAGTTCCTAGTTGAATATCGAAGGTTAATTAACCCTCGATATTTGACCCATAGTGAATCGGCCCCTAAGAGTCAGAGCTAGAGGGAGGAATAGAGTCATACTGTATATCATTAATTGGTCATATGTTACTATCTCTGGCACGAGATGCAAGATGACCACTGGTCCGATACAGTTGTAAGAGACTTTGATAGCGGCAAATTGTCAAATCAAGGGAGTCTGAAGTTTCTGAGAAACATAAAAAACACGTGGGAAGTATTTCATATTTCTTTCTGAAGTCTGATGTTTAATATGTGCCTAGTTTTCTGTTTTGTTTTCTTTGTAAATTGTAATTTGAATATTTTAAATAAAATGCCCTACCATATGTATCTATGTTGAAGTACAATTCAGCAGGAACAGCCCCCTAAGTTTGCTCATAGTTTAAACAGAAATACTATAAAACTATGGTAGCATATGTATTATTCCTCAGTACTAAACACAATTCAGCAGGAACAGCCCCATAAGTTTGCTCATAGTCTGTACAGAGAGATCCCATAAAACTATGGCAGCATAGGTATCCCCTGTACTAAGCACAATTCAGCAGAAACAGTCTCTAAGTTTGCTCATAGTCTGTACAGAGAGATCCCATAAAACTATGGCAGCATAGGTATTCCCCTGTACTAAGCACAATTCAGCAGGAACAGTCCCTAAGTTTGCTCATAGTCTGTACAGAGAGATCCCATAAAACTATGGCAGCATAGGTATTCCCTGTACTAAGCACAATTCAGCAGAAACAGTCTCTAAGTTTGCTCATAGTCTGTACAGAGAGATCCCATAAAACTATGGCAGCATAGGTATTCCCTGTACTAAGCACAATTCAGCAGAAACAGTCTCTAAGTTTGCTCATAGTTTGTACAGAGAGATCCCATCCCATTTCTACATTGTAAGCTGTTGTGATCAGGCCACTAACTCCTATTGTCTCCAAACAATATGCATATGTCACTGTGCAGCTATTGTGGGGAAATGTGTGTCTGCAATGTGCCAAAGAGATGGTTCTATAGAAATAATAAGAACTATGGCAAGCAGACCCCACATACAGACATGTGAGGAGAGGGGCAGTGCCTCTTGGAGGAGGATAAAGGAGAACTTTCAAATTTTTTGCCTTTGCAGCTGCAAGGCCTTCTGGGTAGACAATGGCACTTTGTGGATAACTCAAGCAGGAAGTCTGGTGCGCATGCACATGGACATTCAAGTTTCCCATTAACTCCCAGAGTAGCCCCTCCCCAGATAACACTGCTGTCTGCACAGTATTAGTCAAGTGACACCTCCCTCCCCCCACCTACAGCCAGTCATTTTGGGGGTCAAACATATAATGGCTGCACATTGTACAGAACCTGTGAGTACCTTTAATTAATCTGATCTAACAGCATGGAAACAGGCGGAGCCTAAAGGCCATGGCCAACAGGGACCTGCAATTATATACAAATAGCTGCTGGTAAAACTACTGGTCTCAAAGTTGCCCAAAGTTTCCTTGCAAGACCACTTTGGAAAAAAGAAGGCAGGCTTAGGTCCAATCATTGCTGATGGAGAAGCATTTTCAGGGATGTCGCCCGATGTCGTGCATTTTTATCATGGGCGAAACATCTCCCCATTGGCCATTACCCGAAGTTTGGAGATATGCACCATGCACAAATAAACATACTTTGAAATATATCTGATGGTCAATGCCGTGAGTGCTTTCTCTGAACTTTTATTGATTTATTAGTTCGCACCGGCGAGAAAGATATATATCTATCTATATATATCTCTCTCGCCGGGTGCTAACTAATAAATCAATAAAAGTTCAGAGAAAGCACTCACGGCATTGACCATCAGATATATTTCAAAGTATGTTTATTTGTGCATGGTGCATATATACATACACAGGAGACAGATGCAGAGACATAAAGGTCTGGGAGAGGGGCTCTAAGCTGAAGGAGGGGGAGGGGCCCATGGAGCATGCTGTGTGTTTACTGATCTGGGCCGGCCCATGATTCCATTTGCTTGTCTGGCAACCCCTCCTCCCACAAACAGCTGCAGCATATAAGGAATGCAGGGGGGCTGCCAGGAGAGCAGCTGAAGGGAATCCGCTCCTTATAAGGGCAGGAGGCAGAATCAAAATTTTATCAATGAGAAGTGAGAGAGAGTGAGCGCAGCTGTGTCCTGTCAGCCCCCAAACACCTGTCCCCTGTCTGCCCCTCCCCCCACCACTCAGCACAGGGGGCACATGGCATAAGATACACCAAAAAGGGGGGGGGGGGGGGTGGGTGTTAATGAGGAAACTGCTTCTCTGCTCTCTGAGCCTCTTTCTGTTCACAAACAACGAGCAACAAAGTAGCCAGCCTTCCTATAACCTACTGCGCAGATTCATTGCATCGTTGCCCATTAACCAACTCCTGCACCATCAGCCACAGCATCCAGACCAACTGCCAACTCCTACACCATCAGCCACAGCATCCAGACCGACTGTCAACCCCCTACACCATCAGCCACAGCATCCAGACCAACTGCCAACTCCTGCACCATCAGCCACAGCATCCAGACCAACTGCCAACCTGTACACCATCAGTCACAGCATTCAGGCCGACTGCCAAACTCTACTACACAATCAGCCACCACTCCAATTTGTTGGCAGAGGTGGTCTTTATGATGATCACACAGGAAACACAGCAACTTGGGAAAGGATTTACTTGTGCATTGTAGTTCACAGTACCTCTGGACACAAGTAAATCCTTACTTGTGCATTGTAGTTCACAGTACCTCTGGACACAAGTAAATCCTTTTCCAAGTTGCTGTGCTGAGTGTTCCCTGTGTGATCATCATAAAGACCACCTCTGCCAACACAATTTACAGATCCGCTGCTCCAGCAGCCAGACCAACTGCCAACCCCCAAACCATCAACCACTGCTGTATGATCCAGACCAACTGCCAACCCCCAAACCATCACCCACTGCTGTATGATCCAGACCAACTGCAATATCTCAAACCACTGCTCCAATAGAACAAAGTATTTCAATGACAGTGTTCTATACACTAATGTATGTTCTGGTTTGGGAAAGTTGCCAAACGAAGGGATCATTGCCCAATATGACCACCCACTAAATGGCTCATCCGACTGTTTGGACCCCAAGCTAATTACTGGATCTGAATTAGGGCCAATGCCCACCCACCATGACAGGACTGAATAAACATGTTGATGTAGCCCTTGGCCAGTAATGATGCAGGCCTTCAGGGGTCTCACAAGAGCTCCCCATCTGGGATTTTGTTAGGAGTGTCCGTGGCACTTCAATAAGCTTCCATCTTTGGAAAGGTCAAGTTAGCAATGGTTATTAGCCTGTGTTTGGCCACCTTATCTCCCCCCACATACATATGGCATAGTCTTTACATTGACCCCTCCAGCACTCACCTTGGTTTCCCCACTGCTGTCAGACTCAGACACCTGGTAGGTGAGGTCAGTCTCCTCGAAGCCAGTGGCACTCATGCGCTGGTCAGTACAGGGGTCCGAGCGGGGAGGAGAGTCAGGTGAATTCAGACAAGTTTGAATCAGAGCTTTTCCCGTCTCGCTGGTGATCATGGGCTGCAATTTACGTGTGGCAAATGTGTACACATGACCGGTCTCACTGGCAACCAACAGCAGCACCTGGGTGCCAGTCAGGGTGGAAAGCTCATAGGCCTGTAGGGAGAAGAGAAAAAAAGGTTAAAGGATTCTGTCATGATTTTTATGATGTCGTTTTTATTTCTAAATGACACTGTTTACACTGTAAATAATTCACTCTACAATATAAAATTTCATTCCTGAACCAGCAAGTGTATTTAGTTGTAATATTGGTGTGTAGGTGCATCTCAGGTCATTTTGCCTGGTCATGTGCTTTCAGAAAGAGCCAGCACTTTAGGATGGAACTGCTTTCTGATAGGCTGTTTCTCCTACTCAATGTAACTGAATGTGTCGCAGTGGGACCTGGATTTTACTATTGAGTGCTGTTCTTGGATCTACCAGGCAGCTGTTATCTAGTGTTAGGGAGCTGCTATCTGGTTACCTTCCCATTGTTCTGTTGTTAGGCTGCTGGGGGGGAGGGAGGGGTGATATCACTCCAACTTGCAGTACAGCAGTAAAGAGTGACTGAAGTTTATCAGAGCACATGTCACATGACTGCGGACAGCTGGGAAACTGACAATATGTCCCATGTCAGATTTAAAAATGAAATATCTCTTTTGAGAAACGGATTTCAGTGCAGAATTCTGCTGGAGCAGCACTATTAACTGGTTACTATTGGGTCTGTTACTACGGAAGTTCCAACCCCAATAACCACACTTGCAGAAGACCAAAATCCGTACATCCGCTCCAAACAAAGCATTTCAGATATCCTCTGTATATGGTGCCATGTAATTCAGAAACAACCCCAGGCCTATATGCATTACTCCCTCTCCTTATTGGCCTGTACCAATGGCAGTGACAGTCATGGGTCCTCCCTGCTCAGGCCCAAATTGTTATAGGGGAGTCCCTTTTGGGTCCAAAGTGTACTAATGGCAGACAGCCATGATGAGGGGGTTAATACGAGACCCTGGTAGTGTGACCTATGTTTGTGTAGCATACATGGAAGGGGTGAGAGGCAAGTTCTGCTTATTGAGGGGGGCTCTAGAAACTGACACTTGAGTGGTCTCTGCTGTTTCTCTCCCCCACCCCCATCTGTGTCCTGGGCACATCTGCTTCTTGTCTCAAGCTTAACCCCCAACCCACCCTTGCACTGGGGGGGGGGGCATCTTGAGTGGGAGACCTGAGAACCTGGAGAGTTCAGCCTTAACTAAACATAGAGGTAATCACACACTCACTACCACACACACTCATTGTCACACACAGTGTTCTATCTGCACTTACACTGTATCCCAGGGGTGCCCAAAAGGTGGATTGGGATCTACCAGTAGACCTTTAGGGTCAGGGCTCAGATTCAGGGAGATTAGTTGCCTGGCCACAAATCTCCTCCTCTTCAGGGCGACTAATCTCCCCAAACTGCCTTCCCACTGTCTAGAATGGATATCTCTTGGGAAATAGCAATCGGTGCGCTTCGTTTTCCGAAGTTGCCTCACGAGGAAACTTCCGGCGAATTTGGAAAAAGAATCGCTCAGAGTGCCATCCCGGCAGCGATTTACATTCCAGCCAGCGGCAAGGCAGTTTTGGGGAGATTTAAATATAACAATATACATTTTCCCATAAATCAGTATTTAAAATAATATTTTCCATGGAACAGAATGCCAACAGTGATATTATGGATGTAGATCATAATGGGACAACATTACTAAAAGTAGATCTCACATTAGTAAAGTATGGGCCCTCCTGCTGTATCCTAACTCCCTGTACTTACTATGTGGTGCATACTGGTTCCCAACTCCCTGTACTAACATTGTATCACACTGTGCAACATTGTATTACAACTCCCTGCACTAACCATTGTATCACACGGTGCAAAATTGTATCCCTGGAAGACACTGACCCAATCCAGTACCCCCCCCCCCAGCATTTCTCTGTCCCAGCCATCATCCCAATATAGTCACATAACATATCATCTGGATCTTTAACTCCCCAAAACCATCTCCATACTTCCCTCTGCTACTTATCCCCAACATTGGTCTGTCTAGTGTCACCACAAGCCCCTGATTGCGACAGCCCCATGTTAGCTCCTCTCTCCTTTGCTTGGGTAACTTACGGATCAGATTTTGTGACTGATCCCAAAATACCTTCCCCTTGAGTCTTCTATTTCTTCTACATGACCCCCATCTTACTTGCAGCATCTCTCCTTGTTTAAACACTCTATAGCTCTTTCCCTATTAGCCTTCCGATCAGTCCTTTATCTACAGAGCCAGCAGCCCCTTCCCACCATCTCTAGTACTGTAAAAGGATTATAGTCCCTGCCCCAGTGAGTTTACAATCTAAGGGGCCTATCACATTACCATAAGTCCCTACACCAACAGAGCTTACAAACTAAGGTCCCTATTACATTCCCATCAGTCCCTGCCCCTGTGATCTTACAATCTAAGGTCCCTATTACATTCCCATCAGTCCCTGTTCCAGTGAGTTTACAATCTAAGGTCTCTATAACATTCCCATCAGTCCCTGTTCCAGTGAGCTTACAATCTAAGGTCACTATTACATTCCCATCAGTGCCTGTTCCAGTGAGCTTACAATCTAAGGTCCCTTTTGTATACCCATTTGTCCATGCCCCAGTGATCTTACAATCTAAGGCCCCTATAACATTCCCTTCAGTCTATGTCCCAGTGAGCTTACAATCTAAGGTCTCTATAACATTCCTATCAGACACGGGGGAACACACTCCTTGCAGATAGTGCCCTGGCGGGAATGAAACTGGGAGCGCTAGTTCTGCAATGCTACACTACTCACTAAGTCATACAAACTATATATCCTACATGTTGCCCATTGTAGCCCCTATATCCGCATCACCTGGTGGGTATTTACCTTCTTCATGATGCCAGTTTTGCGCTTGCTGAAGGTCGTGTAGCGCCGCAATTTGTTATCAATGAATTCCATCTTAATCTTCACTCGGCCCCGAGTTTTCTTTCCAGGTTTGGCCCCTGACACTATTCCACTGGCCCCTGGGTAACCCCCACCTCCTGCTGCTGCTCCCCCTTGTTCTGGCAGCTCCAGCTCATTGAGTACTCGCTTTACCCCTCGCCCAGGGGGATCTTCCTCTTCCCCTGAATCTGAGCTCCCTGAACTACCGCTGTATTGGACCCCCGGGCCCCTAACTCCTGGGCACCCAGACCCATTTCCTGCCCTGCGGGCCAACCCCAGCCCACGGCCTGACCCCGCCACCCCGGCCTGGTTACTGGGCAGCATCCCTTGGGGGCATGGGGGGTGCCCCACTGATTTGCCCACTACTGGGATAAAACCTACTGATCTGCCCTTCCTTGGGCAAAACCAACTTATAAGAACCACTGGGGTAAAACTCAACCTACCCCTCCTGGGGTAAAACTTACCAACAACCTGCACTGGGGTAAAACTTACCAACAACCTGCACTGGGGTAAAACTTACCAACAATCTGCACTGGGGTAAAACTTACCAACAATCTGCACTGGGGTAAAACTTACCAACAATCTGCACTGGGGTAAAACTTACCAACAATCTGCACTGGGGTAAAACTTACCAACAATCTGCACTGGGGTAAAACGTACTAACAATCTGCAGCCTCTTCACTGCCCCTTTCTCACAGACCACTTCGCTTGTGTAAAGAGGCTACACTGTCCTTTCCGTAGAATCCGACAAACTCTCCTCTCCGGGGCTGCTAACAAATACCTCACACTGAACTCGCTTCTTGAGGATACGGTTCCCCCTCTGCTGGCGCTTTGGTTCGCTCTGTGGCCTGTCGGGGCTGCGGTTGGCTCGGGAGCCTTGTTCCCCCTCAGCCCCAGAAACTTGGTTTGTTCTGGCTCTCCCTCCCCGTCCCCAGACGCTTCGGTTGGTTTCAGCGCCCTACGTATCCCTGACAGAGATTTGGTTTGTTCCGATAGCCCGGGCCACTCTCCCTGACCGGCCTGTCTTGCTGTGGCCGCGGCTTCCCCGCTCTCCCTGCTCCAACCAATCACAATCCGAACCGCATCACAAGCACGATTCCCAACGCCAGAACGTGTAAATGGAATTATTGCGCACACTTAGCCGGGACTATTTCCTGTTAAATGCTTCCTGGGCGGAAGGGTATCTCTCGCTTTGTAGCACATCGCGAACTATTTTCTCCCTTATAAAGCGTTACAATGTTTCCTTTTATGGCAAAGCCTTTCCTTATATGGTGAGTCACCGCGCCTCGCTCCCATTGGCCCAGTGCCCGGGTACAGCACTTGCCTGATTGGCTCAAAGGAGAAGGCGGTGGGCGGTGTTACTTCCTTTTACGGCAAACGAGAGTCACGTGGGAGGTTAGAGGTCGGATGTCCTCTCTTAAAGGTGCCGGGATTTGAAATGTTTGAACAGCTGAGCGGCCCCAGAGGAGCGCGTGGGCTTGTGGGAAAAGTAAATTTGCGAGGTACTAAGTCTGTTTCAGGAAACTACAGGCCGCTAGTCCCTCAGTATGTGGTGCGTGAAGCATTGAGGGATATATAAATATATCTAATTCACCTCAGAAATACCCTCGCTCCCCTGTATTTTCCACTAGTGATTCTGCTGCAGCAACTCTATAGCAAGTGCTTTGATTGTGGTTCCTCATGGCATATTTATCACTGGAATTAATACACCCGGGTAACACTGCCCTATAGTCACTTCACACTCAATCATTTATCAACACTGGGCAGTAACCCATGGCAACCAATCAAGTTCCTGCATTCATTTTTCTACTTGCAGATGGTAGAGTTCGGAGCAGGTCCATTTTTTTTGGTACCCGTCCGTACCTGCAATCCGCAACCCACATTCTGACCTGCTACCCAACCCGCAAGTACCTTATACACAACCCGGACCCGCTGACCATGAAGAATCACGAAGTACTGTCGTATACCAGATGTGACATCACCGGAAGTAGGTGAGCTCAGAAATGCGTAAAACCGGAAGTGACATCATCAGAAGTAGATGTGATCAAAAAAAAGGAGTAACAATCGCTATTGAGAAGACCCGTGGCCCAACCCGCAAACCTGCAGAACCACTGACCCGCTTCTATACCCGCACTCAGAACTTCAGCCCGCAGGGTACTGTAGGTTTTTGCGGGTAACCCGCGGGTACCCGACCCGCTGCAGGACTCTAGCAGCTGGCTTCGAAAAGCTAATCACTGATAGGTTGCTATAGGTAACTGCCCATGAGCAAATATTTCCTGTTCCATGGCAGTGGGCAACCAATGAGTCCATCCCCCATCTCATGACAGTAATTAGCCAGCAATCAATAAATTTGTCTCCCCGTCCCACTAGCCCATCCTCATTTCCTGTCACGCGAGCTCACCCCAAGACCAGCAGGATCTCTGGCCTCTACCTGCTGAAGCTCCAGGACTGGTATCTCTACCTGTGTGAGTTCTGTGCCACGCAGCGCAGTCAAACAAAAAGCCTTTGGGCAAGTGCGGCATAAGAATGTTTTCCTCCATGTGTGAAATAACACAACATGTGTATGAGGGCTCTCCTCACTGTGCACTCAGCATGATTGCACTTCAGAGCAGGTAAGTTGAAAACTACAAGCTATTGGTTTGCTGGGTGATTCTAAATGCCCCTGAGTGCTTTTAATTAGGGATGTAGCGAACTGTTCGCCGGCGAACTAGTTCGCGCGAACTTCGACTGTTCGCGTCCGCCGAATGTTCGCCAACGTCGCGCGACGTTCGCCAATTGGTGTTCGCGTTCGATTCGAAGTAAAATTTCGTTCAACCATTCGACCATTCGATCGCTAAAATCGAACGATTTCCATTCGTTCGAACGATTATAAGCATTCGATTGAATTAAAATCATTCGATCGAATAGCTTCGATCGTTCGATTCGAACGAAAATCCTTCGATCGAACGATTTTATCGAGCGTTCGAAGTTCGCGAACTGTTCGCTTTTTTGCCGGTGTTCGCGAACGGCGTTCGCGAACACATTAACGGCAGTTCGCTACATCCCTACTTTTAATTCATAATTTAACACCGGGTGAGACAAATGAACATGGGCAGGAGAAGTGGGTGAGTAAAGGACTGGCCACACAAGCAGATTCAGGGATATTAGTCACCCCAGCGGCAAATCTCCTCTGCTTCGGGGCGAAATCTTCCCCCTGCCCTCCGCCGGCTAAAATGAAAATGGCCTGTGGGAAGGCACAAGCGCCGATTCGTATTCCGAAGTCGTCCGACATCTCCTCGTGAGGCAACTTCGTAAAATGAAGCATCACATATGCCTTCCCCCAGGCGATTTTGATTTTACCCGGCAGTTCGGGGAGATTGTTGCCCCCAAAGAAGAGGAGATGTCGCTTTATTGACGCCTCACTACATATTGATGATTACATTACTGTCATTACTGTAACTTATCAAACTATTGTTTCTTGGCGTTCCACTATTTGGGACATTAGTGCTGCCATGCCCTCCTCTAGCCTGACATACCTATACACTATATACCCCTGCCCTCCTCTAGTCTGACATTCCTTCCCTATACGCTATATACCCCTGCCATCCTCTAGCCTGACATACCTATACGCTACATACCCCTGCCCAGGCCCGGACTGGCAATCTGTGGGTTCTGGCAAATGCCAGAGGGGCTGCTATAAGGTGCCATAGAAAGTCACTATTTAGTGGGCTGGTGGGAGCTGTTTGGGCCTCTGTGTACCTGAAGTGGCAGGGCCTATTTTAATTCTCAGTCCGGACCTGCCCCTGCCCTCCTCTAGCCTGACATACCTTCCCTATACGCTATATACCCCTGCCCTCCTCTAGCCTGACATACCTTCCCTATACGCTATATACCCCTGCCCTCCTCTAGCCTGAAATTCCTTCCCTATACGCTATGAGAGAGAGAGAAAAAAGATCTATTCCAGGAATTGTGGGTGGAGAGGAGCCCTCAGCTGCTGATCAGTTGATCAAGAGGAAGGCAAAAAGACCCATCTGAAGCCTCTCCAATTTCCAAGATGGGAAAAATTCCTTCCTGACTCCAAAATGGCAGAAATCAGACCAGTCCCTGGAACAACTTGTACTATGAGCTATCTCCCATAACCCTGTATTCCCTCACTTGCTAAACACCATCCAACCCCTTCTTATACCTATCTAATGTATCAGCCTGTACCACTGCTTCAGGGAGATAATTCCACATCTTCACAGCTCTCACTGTAACAAACCCCTTCCCAATATTTAGGCGGATCCTAATTTCTTCTAATCGGAATGGGTGACCTTGTGTCAGCTGGAAAATAAAGCATTAGAGAGATTTTTATATGCTCCCCTTTTATAGAAATACATAGTTATCATATCGCCTCTTCTCCAGCGTGAACATCCCCAATTTGCCCAGTCTTTCCTCATAGCTAAGATTTAGCCTCAGCCACAATGAGCTCCTCATTACCTATCTTTGCCTTCTGGATTGCTGTTTTACAACATTCTTCTGATCCAACAGACTTTTAGTTTTTAAATGCCTTTCTCTTCTTTCATAGTAACTTCTTAACTTCCATATTAAGCCACATCGGGTGATTCTTAGAGCTTCTACATCTACTCATTAAAGGGATACTGTCTTGGAAAAACATGTTTTTTTCCCAAAACGCATCAGTTAATAGTGCTACTCCAGCAGAATTCTGCACTGAAACCCATTTCTCAAAAGAACCATTTTTTTTATATACAATTTTGAAATCTGACATGGGGCTAGACATTTTGTCAGTTTCCCAGCTGCCCCCAGTCATGTGACTCGTGCCTGCACTTTAGGATGGAATTACTTTCTGGCAGGCTGTTATTTCTTTTACTTAATGTAACTGAATCAGTCTCAGTGGGACTTGGCTTTTACTATTAGTGCTGTTCTTAGATCTTCCAGGGAGCTGTTATCTTGTGTTAGCGAGCTGTTATCTGGTTACCTTCCATTGTTCTAAGGCTGTGTGTGTGTGTGTGTGGGGGGGTGATATCAGTCCAACTTGCAGTACAGCAGTAAAGAGTGACTGAAGTTTATCAGAGCACAAGTCACATGACTGGGGGCAGCTGGAAATTGACAATATGTCTAGCCCTATGTCAGATTTCAAAATTGAATATAACAAAATCTGTTTGCTCTTTTGAGAAATGGATTTCAGTGCAGAATTCTACTGAAGCAGCACTATTAACTGATGTGTTTTCCCTTTAAGGTAATCAATTGAGAACAGTAATGATTTAATATCATTTTAAATTACATCCATTTCTGTTCTGTGTCTTTAGCTGAAAAAGTAATGCCCCAATCAATGTTCTGAAGGGCAGCCATTGAGGCACTAAAATTAGCTTTTCTGAAATTCATGGTTTTTGTTGTCTCAGTGTATATTTGTTTTTTGCACCAGACATTAAATGATATAACATTATGGTCACTATTACCCAGGTGTTCAATGACTTGCACATTTGTTAGAAGTTCTGGATCATTTGAGATCACTAGATCCAGTATAGCATTTTTTCTGGTTGGCTCTTTATAAAAAAGGTTTCTTTGAGTCAGCTCAAGTCCCCCAGTAAAAGCAGATGTCGGTGCACGTACGGTCAGTGGTCCATCCTCCACAATATTCAATCCAGTAGAAAAATGCACAGCACCCATATGATAAAAACGCCTTTATTATAATTCACATGGCAAAACGACCTGGTCCGCAACGTTTCAGGCCTTCCATGGCCTTTTTTCAAGCCAACTAATCACTGGCTCATACATCCCTTTTATAGAACAACTTTTTCGCCACATGTCAGTATTAGAACAATTTGCATGCATAATGTTACAATGTCAATAAAAATGTCAATAAAGAATTATTGAACTTGTTAACTCTTTGTAGGCTATAGACTCGGTCGCCTCTTCACAGTATATGTAAGACATAACATTAAAAACAAATTAAAAGAATATTTAAAAAAGCTTTCAGTGAAGAAAACGTTTCATTTCTTGATACTGAGGTGGCAAGATGTGTAGGGCCCCTATCGGTGGACTTATACGTTAAGCCCGCTGAAAGGAATACCCTCCTACATTTTGACTTTTCATCCTTTGCAAGTTAAAAAAATCGCTCCCGAAATCTCAATTTAATAGGGTAAAGCGTATTGTAATTGATGATCAATTACTTACCGTGAAATGCAGGAGAAATTCAGGGATCTAGGTTACCCCAAAAAGTTGTTGCAGGAGCAAAGTAAGGAGGTAGAGAGAATTGAGACTAACAAAAAAACAGGAAGTCGTGATAAATAACTGATTGATCGTATACCCTTTGTTTCCAAATTTAATACCCTTAGCTACAATGTGTCAGATATTGTCAAGACACATTTTGAGAGAAGGTCTCCCAAATGTAACTAGTTTTAAAGAACTGCCAATTATGTTGTATAAGAGAAACAAAACCGTAGCTTCAACACTGGTTAAGTCAGATTTGGGCAGTCAGAAAATGAAAGAGTGTGTTACGAACTGTTATAAATGGTACTTTCCCTTGTCTAGGCTGCAACTGTTGCTCTAATTGCCAGAAGGGGGATACTGTACATTATCCCCGTAAGGGGACCCCCATTAAAATACGTGAGCCTCTAATTTTGTTGTATACACTAGAAAATGCCCGTGTGGCCTGATATACGTTGGACAAACCTCACGCCCCATTAGAGACAGGGTTAGAGAGCACAAATCTGCAATTAGGACCAACAAAACAGATCAAGCAGTTGCATCCCATTTTTTAGAAGTGCATCAATTGAAATTTCAGATAGTTGACCATGTTCCTATTCCTAGACGAGGAGGAGATCAAATGAAATTATTCCTCAAAGAGGCACATTGGATTAGAAAACTGGGGACACTTGCCCCATATGGGTTGAACATGGAATGTGATCTTCAAGCCATTTTTCATTGAAATATGTTTTTAAATATTCTTTTAAATTTATTTTTAATGTTATGTCTTACAGATACTGTGAATAGGCGACAAAGGGTTAACAAGTACAATAATTATCTATATTGACATTATAACATTATGCATGCAAATTGTTTCTAATACTGACATGTGGCCAATAGGTGGCGAAAAAGTTGTTCTATAAAAGGGCTGTATGAGCCAGTGATTAGTTAGCTTGAAAAAAGGCCATGGAAGGCCTGAAACGTTGCGGACCAGGTCATTTTGCCACCTCAACAACTTATGCCATAAAATTGTCATTTAACATGTTTATAACCTTGTTTCCATTAACTAATCTGGAAGTACTGTTGCTCCAGTCAATATCTGGGTAATTAAAATCCCCCATTATCATTACTTTCCCCAAATGAACAGCCTTTTTCTATTTGCATCAAGAGCTTAGCCTCCTCCTCTTCACTTACATTAGGGGGTCTTTAGCGACTACAATTTACTTGCTGGACCCTTTACAATCGGTGAAGAACTCCACCCATAAGACTTCTGACCAGTCATGTGACTCATTCAGCCATGTTTCGGCCACAACAATCACATCATATTTTCCGTCCCGCACCAGCACCTCCAGCTCTCCCATTTTACCAGTCAGACTCCTTGCATTTGCAAACATACATTTAATACTGGTACCACATGTGCTCCTCCCTATCCTTAACAGTAACCCCAAGAAGATCGAGCCAACAAAGTGATTGAGATGACATATTTAGTGTTCCTAGTCTGTGTCTGTTCTTCAAGCTGACAGATTTTGTACAAGAAGCTTAATTTGTTTGCAAAGAGACATGTTGGGCTGTATACTGGTAGTAAAATGAAAAATTTGTCAGGAAGACTTAGCTTTCACCTTTAAATATATGCACAATATATCCACTCAAAATGCTAAAATTCCTTCATTGAGCAGAGAGTAGCAGAACAATGTAAATGCGATGGAAAATATGTTTTTGTACCTATTTTATGTTGACAATTTATACACTTAGATGTGGTTCTGTTCCAAAAGATAGACCCGGGAGAGAAATATTTATATAAAACATAAGTCATTTATTATGGGCAATAGATAAAACAAAAGGCAAATGTGGGCGGTACCATGGCCCAGTAATATAAATTCTAAACTCGGATATAAAAACAAATAATAAAAAAAGTTCATAAAACAAAAAAATAAGGCCTGCCCTGGCGGAACTCCTTCATGATACAGGCACTTAGTGTGAGGGTTACTGGTTATACAAGGGGCCGGCTGCATTGCTCTATTAAGGGAAACTGGATCACTAGGGGAATTCCAGAAAGTTGTGCCCCACTCATCCCTATGGCAACGGGGAGCAAATCTCACACCAGTATCTGAGCTATCAATCAATCTGTAGCTGTGTGCCATAGGAATTATGGGCCATTTCATTGCTGTGACGTCAGTCAAAAAAGGCAGCGATCCCCCATAGTGTACTTGCCCATAACAAACAGCAGCCTTAGGCAACATCAACAATACAAATAAGAATGGTAACAAAATGTGACAGCAACATGGTGGAGTACAACCCTGGGAGTGGGGGACAAAAGGACAGAGAGGAGAGAGACACAGAGTGCCCCGTAGGAGAAAGACAGAGGGGCCCAGGAGGAGACTTGAGAGGAGAAAGACAGAGGGCCCGGGAGGAGAGAGAGAGGTCCCGGGAGGAGAGAGACAGAGGGCCAGAGAGGAGAGGGGAAAGACACAGAGTGCCCCGTAGGAGAAAGACAGAGGGCCCGGGAGGAGACTTGAGAGGAGAAAGACAGAGGGCCCGGGTGGAGAGAGAGAGAGAGGTCCCGGGAGGAGAGAGACAGAGGGCCAGAGAGGAGAGGGGAAAGACACAGAGTGCCCCGTAGGAGAATGATAGAGGGCCCGGGAGGAGACTTGAGAGGAGAAAGACAGAGGGCTTGAGAAGAGAGAGTCAGAAGGCCCGGGAGGCGAGAGTCAGAGGGCCTGGGAGGAGAGAGACAGAAGGACAGAGTACCTGGGAGGAGAAGAGAAATTCTCTCTCTACTCTTGGAGCAAACAGAAATAGTGGTGAAAAAGAAAGTGCTAAATCTCTTGAATTTTGTCCTCTACAGGGCAAGAATGGATTTAACATTTTAAATGCCTGGAAATGTAGCATCTACTAGTAGATTTTACAATTCCAGGTTGCACAGTTATCTCTACATGGGCCACTTTGCCCATCTTCTTTCAGTGAGAAATGTCTCCCGTGGACTCATCTCTTGCCAGGAATAAAGGCCCCTCCCATGGACCCATCTGTCTCCAGGGATCAAGGTCCTCCATGAAACCATTTACTGCCAGGATCAAGGTCCTCCACTGACCCATAGCCTTCCAGCTCAAAATCTCAGCTATAAATGATTTCTCATAAAGCAGCTGTACTCCCTTGTACCGACAAAGTAACATGATAGAGACTATATAAATATGGGGGTGAAACATACAATTAGTGTTAATGACCTGCTTCTTCTCTATGTACGTACAGACGTAAAAGGGGGTGAGGGCAAACATGCGGTCACGGTGCTTTTAGTGTGTTCCACAATTGGAAGGAATGAAGTAGAGTCGCCAGAAGTTCATATCAACCCACCTGATTATAAGCCTCTGATTTGCTGCAGGGATTATGTCCATTTATATCTCAGCATATAGGGTGGCCAAATGTCCATCTGTCATTATTGTGCTAACATCTCCTGAGGCAGACGCTGTGCTTATTCGGTATCAGAGAGATCCCAAGGCTCACCCTTGTGTCTTGTTGCTGGAAGATAAGTCCCCCAGTGTGTTGACTATTTCACTAAAGGAAGGTCGGTCCTTGGGGCTGGGGGCCCAGCAGCGCTGCATGAGTCTGTAGACCCTAGAGGAACATCCCTCTGGGGCCGGAAGCTTCAAGGAGCCATTCTGTAAACCTAGGGAGCAATAGACAGCACATTCCATTAGGACTTGGAATAAATAAGGCGCTAAAGAATGGGAGTATTGAAGGAAATACTGGACCTGGAGCCAGCCCCTCCCACTGCAGGGTGAAACATAAAAGAGCTTTGGGACCTGGAGTCAGTCCCTCCCACTGCAGGGTGAAACATAAAGGAGCTATGGCACATGGAGCCAGTCCCTCCCACTGCAAGTTGACACATAAAGGAACTATGGAACATGGAACCAGCCCCTCCCACTGCAGAGTGAAACATAAAGGATCTATATGACATGGAGCCAGTCCCTCCCACTGCAAGATGAAACATAAAGGAGCTATGGAACATGGAGGCAGCCCCTCCCACATACTCACTCTGCCAGTTACCTACCAGCAAGCACCTCCTCATCAGGCAGGGAGGTATAAGGCAGCTCCCCCAGGGTAAAGACCTCCCACATTAGCACCCCAAAGGACCAGACGTCTGATTTGGTGGAGAAGTCATCATCCTGAACTGCCTCGGGGGGCATCCAGCGTAGGGGCACCTTGGCCTGTCGTAGGGGGTGGTACTCGCTTGGAGGGAAGAAGTAAGAGTCAATATAATATTACCATTCACTCAATACAGGGTACAGGGGGTATTACTCAGTGCAAGAGAAGCAGTTCCAGTCAGCATTACATTCCCAGGCATCAAACACAGGGGGAGTGGGGCACACATGTGGTTAACACTAATGGGTACAGAACCCCCCCTATTTACTCCCACAAGTATAAATTAGAAGCACAGCAGCCAGAAATTAAGAGCCCCCCCCCCACCCACCGTGTTCAAGTCCCACCTGCTGTACACATCCTTGCTCAAGCCCAGGGCAGAAACCTTCACCAACCGCTGGGCACTGACGAGGCAGTTTCGGGCTGCGAGGTCCTTGTGTACAAAGCGACTGTTAGACAGGTGCTCCATCCCCAGCGCCACCTGAGAACAGAGAGATACCTGCACACAAGCATACACATAGGGGTTATACAAGGAGGTTATACATGGGGTAGATGTAGGGGTAGGTGCTTGGGTTACAGGTAATGGTGCATGATATCCACACACAAGTAGACTGGCACAAGCATCTGAGCATTATCTGAATAGAATAAAAGAAAAATGTGTTCAACTCCATCCAATAATAAATCTGCCTGTCTCAATAAGTTCTACAGGGTGTCACCTACAGAGCATAAACCATGGCTAATGCCCTCACATCTCTTTGCTTGAGGCACCCATACACCCCCTGCAGGGACAGAAACAAAGGGAGAAAATACGGGAGCACTCAGACCTTGTAGATAATTCTCCTGCTGTGCTTTCGCGTGTGAAAGAACGCTCCCGGCACATACAACCTTCAAGTGGATATATTGAACACGGAGCACCAGCAGTGGTTAAAATCCATATTTAATTGAATCTTCATTAAAAGGATAAGCAGATCATATATCCCAAAAGCACGATTGATGCGTTTCGTGGACTAAGCCACTTTCTCAAAAGCTAGGCTTGGCTGCAGGGACAGGACAGAGCCCAGTGTAGCTGAGGCTCATGGGAAGGGAGGCTGGAGGGACAGGACAGAGCCCAGTGTAGCTGAGGCTCATGGGAAGGGAAGCTGCAGGGACAGGACAGAGCCCAGTGTTGCGGAGGCTCATGGGAAGGGAGGCTGCAGAGACAGGACAGAGCCCAGTGTTGCGGAGGCTCATGGGAAGGGAGGCTGCAGAGACAGAGCCCAGTGTTGCGGAGGCTCATGGGAAGGGAGGCTGCAGAGACAGAGACCAGTGTTGTGGAGGCTCATAGGAAGGGAGGCTGCAGGGACAGAGCCAGTGTTGCTGGGGCTCATGGGTAAGGGGGGGAGAAGCAGGAGAGTGGAAGGGGTGGGGGTGCTGTGCATGTGGGAGAAGTGAAATCACCTTGTGCTTGGAGCTTAAGGGCTTCGGCTTCTCATCTCGGCTCCTGGAAATCCGTAGAAACTGTTTCAGATCCCCCTGCAATATAATAATGTGGGTGACTCCTTACATATTAACTAGCACCACTAAGCACAAAAGAAAGTGGGGGTCACTGCTCCCTACAGCACCCTAAGTTTAGTACCACTGGCACGTACTATCAAACCCAAAGCAAATGGGGTCAGTGCTCCTTACAGCACCCACAGGTTAGTAGCACTGGCATGTACCATAGAGAACAAAGGAAATGGGGGTCAATGCTCCTTACAGCCACCAAAAGTTAGTACCATTGGTCTGTAGTCAGATAATTACCACTGGCACGTACCATAGAGCACAAGGTGGAAGCAGGGTACTAACATGACAATTACGGAGAAGCAGAAAACAAAAGATTGGATACATGGGCAAATTCAGAACCCAAAACCTGCTCACCAGGTCAACATATTCCAGGACAATGTAGTGTGGTTCTGCCTCTCGGCACTGCCCCAGCAGGCGCACCACATTAGCGTGGTTCAGTTTGGAGAACATGTCTAATTCCCTCCTGAAATCCATCTGAAGCTGTTCATTCCGGGTCTGAAGTGCCTTCACCAGAACCACCGACTCCCCTGCAGCTGAATCCGCACTGGGAACCTTAGCCAGGAACACCTCCCCAAATTCACCCCGACCTGCAAGAGGCAACACAGAGTGTTCATTTAATACACTAATACACAGTACAGGGAGTACAGCCCCCAATATTAATAGCAAATACAGAAAGCATGTGAAATGCAGGGGCACAGTACCATCTAGGAGAATACAAGGTTCTGGGAGCACAGTTCATATATGGAGTTCAAATTAAGGAGACACAGTACCATACAGGGGAGTATAAGGTTAATGGAGAACTTAACCCTAAAAATGAATGTAGCTAAAAATGCCATATTTTATATAGTGAACTTATTGCACGAGGCTAAAGTTTGAGCTTGTCAATAGCAGCAATGATCCAGGACTTCAAACTTGTCACAGGGGGTCACCATCTTGGAAAGTGTCTGTGACACTCACATGCTCAGTGGGCTCTGATTGGCTGTTGAGAAGCTAAGCTTAGGGCTCGTCACTAATTATCCAGCAGAAAATGAGCTTCCCTGGCTGTAATATAAGCTGATGCTACAGGTTTGCTGATTATTCAATTCTGATGCTAATTGCACTGGTTTCTGTGCTGCCATGTAGTAATTATGTGTATTAATTACTAATCAGCCTTATATTGTGACATTTCTATTCTATGTGTACCAGAAACGGAACTAGAGGGGGGCGGGCCCTGGCGCAGGACGCGCAGCCGGGCCCCCCACCCCCCTCCGTACACCCAGAACTGGCCGGGAAACATGCTGCGGGCGGACTGCCGGGGGGCCTTGAGGGGGTGCGGGCCCTGGCCCGCTCGCACCCCCTGCTCCCCCGGTAGTTCCGCCCCTGATGTGTACTGTATATTGTGAGTGGGTCCCTAAGCTCAGTAAGTAACAGCAGCACAGAGCATGTGCAGTTAATCAGCAGAAAAGAAGATGGGGAGCTACTGGGGCATCTTTGGAGACACAGATCTTTACTGCTAAATGGCTGTGGTTGCCTTGGGCTGGTATAGAAGCACAAAACATAATGTACAATATTTCTAGCTATTTCTTTATTTAGGCTTTAGTTCTCTTTTAAAGGGACAAAGCAATAGAGAAACACAAAATTAAAGGGTCACGGTCTATACAGGCGTGTAAAAGTTTATGGGGACACAGTACCAGGGTCAGGAGGATTTTGGAGACATAGCTTTGGAGTTAAGGAGAGAGAATGCCCAAAAGGCTAGTAGCCACACTCATTTGCATTCCATACCGAGGGTTGTGATTGGGTGTAGGCTGGCACGAGGGAAAGTGATCTTGTCGCCAGAGCTGTGTCTCTTGTTGCTCAGTGTGGTGAGTGGAATCTCTTCAGGGATTTCAGCAGTGGTCTGGCCATTCTGCAGCAATGTAACACCTGGGGAGAGACTGGGTCAGCTAACTGTGCCAATATAGCAAGTACCACCCCTGCTGCCCAATGATTGGGTGACAATACAGCAACTAGACATGATGAGTGTTGTAGTTCAGGTACGCCTAAGTAAATAGAAGCTCACCATTCAGGCACTCCATTTCTGGCTCATCTCCCTCATGCTTGTCACGTCTCCGAGACTTTCTGCGCTTCTTGCAGTACAACATGAGCCCCAAAACTATGATCATGTAAGTGACAGCAGCAACCACAGAGAGAACAATTGTCTGGATCAGTTTGTATGGGGAATCTGGCTCACTGGCTCCCCCTGGTGGCTTGTCTGTGAGTAGATTGGGTTGAAAAAAGACCAAAAGCCATCACAAAACACAAATTCATACTAACTCAATGCATTCATGTATGTAAACTATAGACAGACCAATCTATACTAATTGTACATGAAAGTGTCACTATAGCTTTGGATATTATACTTGTTCAAGAAATCATCCAAACCCCTCTTAGGGCAGAGACACAAGGTCAGATTCGGGGAGATTAGTCGCCCGGTGACAAATCTCCTCTTCTTCGGGGCGACTAATCTTCCCGAACTGCCTTCCCACCGACTAGAATGCATGATGGCAATCAGAGCGCTTCGTTTTCCAAAGTCGGAAAACGAAGCGCCTCGAGTACCATCCTGCCGGCGATTTTCATTGTAGCCGGAGGGAAGGCAGTTTTTGAAGATTAGTCGCATTATAGTCAATGGGCGTTTTTTCTTATGGTGACTTTTTTTCTCCAAATGCATTTAAGTCAATGGGCTTTTTTTGTATGTGCGTTTTGTCGTAGTGAATGTTTCTGCCGGGAATTTTCGTTGCAGTTTCACGAATTCCGCACATGGTGAAATTCGGAAATTTGCCACGAAGAATCCATTTGCTCATCACTACTTCTCATAAAAGGCAATTATATTAGTCTGGCAAGATCTGTTACCATGCTGGCTAAAACCCATAGTGATTTTCAATGTAGTCCAGTATCTTATCCCTTTTTTCCCCCTTCCAAAAGCTTTCCTACCACTGATGTCAAACTAAGTCCTATAGTTTTCACTCTAAGAACAGGATCCCTTCGGGTTCTGTTAACAAGTAAGCCTTTATTAAGCTGGTAATACAACTGTAATAACAGCCCATTTCCCCAGCACATAGGCTGATCTCTTACCCACAACATATAGAAACGTGTCTCGGTGCTTGATGTCACAGGCATTTCCAGCAATGCAAGCGTATTTGCCAGCATCCTCATTGGTCACATGATAAATGACTAATGAGCCATTTGGCATAATCTGTATTCTGAAGAGAGAGAGAGAGACTGTTGTTAGAAGCAGGGCAGTAGGGGGCCCAGCAGGTGGAACAATGGGCAGAGACAAGAGGGCATAGCAGGTGAGTTCCAGTGAAATAGGAGGGCAGTGAAGGGGAGTTCCAGGTATTGGGAAGAGTGGACAAGCTCTAGGGAACTGTTGATGCCAAGGAATTGCATTCTTCCAGGCTGGCATTTTATTTGCTACAAACATGGCTCTCACCGTGGGTAATGCTTGATATCCACCATGACGTCTCTACTTTGCCACTGGATGTGTGGGGTAGGGTCGCCTCCTGCTTGGCAGTGCAGTACCGCTGTGTGGCCCTGATACACAGTCGTGTTCTCTGGTTCTATCTTGAAGCTGATCAGGACTGGAAAAAGAAGGAGGAGTTAGACACTAACACAAGTAACTCAACTTGCCTTTTATAGGTACAGAGACTGACCTGCTACAGTCAGGTGCACGGCTGCTTGTATCTTCCCCTGCTGGCTGTTAGAAGCAATACATGTGTAATTCCCAGCATCCCTCCGGGTCACAGGCTGGAAGTGAAGGAGGCCTGCATTAGACTCCACGTGTGCAGGGAGGTCACTTCCATCTGGTGCAAAACAGGAAAAGAAGTTAAAGAAAATAAAATTGATGGCCACGGAGGACCTCCTACAAGTTATTAAAACATTAGTGGCCAGGCCCCCCCCTACAAGTTATAAAAAAAAAAAAAAACACATTAGTGCCCGGGTCCCAACAAATTATTAAAAATAATCAAAATACAAGTTTTATTAAAGAACTGGTGGCAAGGGCCCCTATAAGTTATATAAAATAAAAATCAGTGGCCAGGGCCTCTACCTCAGCTGCAGAGTTCGGGTGAGCTCAGGTGTCTGTCTTCAGCTTTCCTGTACTCTGATTTGCCAGTGAAGTGTAAGTCCCGGTAATGCAGTATGGTGATTGCATAAGCTGGAGGGGAGGTTCAAACTTCACCCATCCAATCACTATGCGGCTTAACCGCGACTTACAATTTACTGGCAAATCAGAGCAGTTAGAAGATGCAGGCTCTCACCCACTCTCCCTTCTGAAGTTTCTAGCTCAGTGACAGCAGGGCCAACTATCCATGGCCGAGCCCCCCTTAAAGGGATTCTGTCATGATTTTTATGATTTTCTAATTACATTACAAATAATTCAATCTACAATATAAAATTTCATTCCTGAACCAGCAAGTGTATTTAGTTGTAATATTGGTGTGTAGGTGCATCTCAGGTCATTTTGCCTGGTCATGTGATTTCAGAAAGAGCCAGCACTTTAGGATGGAACTGCCTCCTGGCAGGCTGTTGTTTCTTCTACTCAAAGTAACTGAATATGTCTCAGTGGGACTTGGCGTTTACTATTGAATGTTGTTCTTAGATCTACCAGGCAGCTGTTATCTTGTGTTAGGGAGCTGCTATCTGGTTACCTTCCCATTGTTCTGTTGTTAGGCTGCTGGGGGAAAGGAGGGGGTGATATCACTCCAACTTGCAGTACAGCAGTAAAGAGTGACTGAAGTTTATCAGAGCACAAGTCACATGACTGGGGGCAGCTGGTAAACTGACAATATGTCTAACCCCATGTCAGATTTCAAAATTAAATATAAAAAAAACTGATGCGTTTTGAAAAAAACATTTTTTCCCATGACCGTATCCCTTTAAGACAGGGGTCCCCAAACTTTTTTTTACCTGTGAGCCACATTCAAATGTAAAAAGAGTTTGGGAGCAAAACAAGCATAAAAAAGTCCCTTGGGGTGCCAAATAAGGGCTGTGATTGGCAATTTGGTAGCCTCTATGTAAACTGGCAGCCTACAGGAGACTCTACTTGGCACTATACTTAGTTTTTATGCAATTAAACTTGCCTCCAAGCCTGGAATTCAAAAATATGCAGCTGCTTTGAGGCTATTGGGATCGACATCCAAGGGGTTGGAGAGCAACATGTTGCTCACAAGCTACTGGTTGTGCATCACTGGATTAAGACCTAAAACCCTAGGGGCCCGGGACAATGCACCCCCCTGATGGCGGCCCTGGGTAGCACAGCAGATAAGGCGTAAGGGCAACAAGGTTTAGATGAGGTGGTGGAGAACAGGTACAAATATGCAACTTATTGTAACGTGTCAGTGAAATGTGATGATGTTGGGATTTTATTTGAGGGTTTATGTGGGTGAAGCCAAATAGCAAATCACGCTGTTATGTAGATTATGGGGTTGCAGATAATGCCGACTTGCATATAGCAGGTGAGTGACATTCCTTTCTGCGCTTACTTACATGGTTTTGGGGGAAAGGGCGGCACTTATGTGCTGATGGACCAAAGGGGTGCCGAGTCAGTACCTACCACCTTTAATCCACTGTATAGTGGGCTTCTCACGTCCGGTGGCAGAACAATGCACTGTTATCTCCTTATCCAGCTCCATGCACTGTTGTAGGCGGGGGATTGGAGTGAACTTCAGATTTTCTGGGTGGAATAGAGAAGAAGGCAGCTATTAGCAAGAAACACAGAAGGTGGTGCTATACTATATATTATATTAATAGAATGTTAATATTTGCTCATGCTTTGCTTACCTTGCACTTGCACCCGGGCCTGGGCATCAATAGAGCCGGCAGGGGTACTGCTCACACATCGGTACACGGTTCCATCATACACCTCTACCTGCAAGATCTTTAGCGTCCCATTAGGAAATACCTCAAAGCGAGAATCCTACGGTATGAGATGCAATTTCATTATATAAAGCACAGTGATATAAACCCACCCCAGGAACAGACTGGGCAACTAACCACTGATGGGCACTGCCACCTGTACCCGCAAACACTGGGATACAAGGGAATAGAGATTAATGTGCATAGGATGCAGCTCTATTTACCTTGCTGATGGGGTTGCTGTTACGGTACCAGGTTATGTCGGGTTTAAGAGACGCTTTGCTTAGACAATGCAGAAATCCGGGTTTGCCCTCCTCCATCAAACTGTCTGTCGGTCTCTCCAGCCACTCTGGAACCGCTACGAGGGATTGCAAGCATGTGGCTCAGTAAATGGATTATGTGCATTCCCTTTATCAGCTTAGTTACTTTTTCCTGTACTTCCTTTCTTTCATTAATGTGCTTTATATATTTATATATAATGATCTTATACCTCCTAATCTGCCTCTTCTCCAGTGTAACCAATTCCAGCCTTTCCCCTTAAAGGAGAACTAAACCCTAAAAATGAATATGGCTAAAAATGGCATATATTATTTTATATACTGACCTTATTGCACCAGCTTAAAGTTTAAGCTTGTCAATAGCAGCAATGATCCAGGACTTCAAACTTGTCACAGGGGGTCACCATCTTGGAAAGTGTCTGTGACACTCACATGCTCAGTGGGCTCTGATTGGCTGTTGAGAAGCTAAGCTTAGGGCTCGTCACTAATTATCCAGCAGAAAATGAGCTTCCCTGGCTGTAATATAAGCTGATGCTACAGGTTTGCTGATTATTCAATTCTGATGCTAATTGCACTGGTTTCTGTGCTGCCATGTAGTAATTATGTGTATTAATTACTAATCAGCCTTATATTGTGACATTTCTATTCTGTGTGTACTGTATATTGTGAGTGGCTCCCTAAGCTCAGTAAGTGACAGCAGCACAGAGCATGTGCAGTGAATCAGCAGAAAAGAAGATGGGGAGCTACTGGGGCATTTTTGGAGACACAGATCTTTACTGCTTAAGGACTGTAGTTGCCTTGGGCTGATACAGTAGCACAAAACATAATATACAACATTTCTACCTACTTCTGCTTTAGTTCTCCTTTAACGGAGCCCTTCCAGTCACCTTTTCTATTTCATTAATATTTCCTTTGAACATTGGAACTGAAAACTACACGGCGTATTCTAGATGGAGCATAACCAAAGCTATGTAAAGGGGAAGAATGACTCTCTCTTCCAGAGAAACTATACCCCATTTAGAACAGGACGATACATTGTTGACCCCTGCAAATGCCGATTGGCTCTGCTTGCTACAGCCATTTATTACCCCACAAGTACCCCCGGGTCCTTCTCCATCAAGGACACATGAACGAAAGTGTTTTTGGGGAAGGTACGTATGGTTATAAGGCTAAATGCTAGCAAGGAATTGCTAAGCGATAGTCCTTAAATGCTATGGTTCTCTAATATGTGGAGCAGCATTACTCTTTATGAACAACTAGATATAAACTAGAAAGTATAATTCTGGATCAAGTGCCTTTGTTGCTTCTCAAAAACAACCTCACGTACAGCTACAGAGCTCATGACAAGACCCCAGGCAAAGCCTTGGATTCTGGCTACTCTGAGGAGTCCTGGAGCCCAAGCCTGGGGAAGAGAACATTGCTAGGAAAGGGAAGGATATTATGTAGACTCTTAAAAGAGAAAGAAAGCTACTGAAGACATTACATGCCCTTTAAGAAATAGAAGGAACCAGATATTTGAAATAAAGGCCTCAAAAAAATAATCTGTGGAGAGGATGCCAGGATCTACAAAGACCACTAGAACGAAGTACCCAATGGGCAGCCAAGATGAACCAACTGGCACCAGATGCTCTCTCTATGACTAGGTTGTGCATAGAAAGGGCATAAATACCAACCAGAGGGGTGCAATAGTTTGGGAAGGGCAGAGAACCTAGTATTATCCAAGCTCAAAGCCCTCGGACTCTACAAAAACATGGCAACAGCCCCAGTAGGGACACAAACACAAAGGATTAAGCACTTACTCGCAACAGTGATTTGCAGTTCTTGTCTGCGTTCACCAGCCTTGTTGGCAGCATGACATATGTATTGGCCGGAATCCTCCTCAGTAATGGGCTTGAATACCAACTCCATGCCATCCTGATAAACTCTGCCCTCAGCAGCGACTCGCTTTCCATCTCTCTCCCACCAGACGCTAGGTGGGGGTATTCCTTGTGGACGATCGCAGGCAATACGCTGAACAAGGTCTGCTATTAAAACTCGTGGGGGGAGGGGCCGCATTTCATCTATATCTGCAAAGTAAACGGGACAATGATGAGCACCATAGAGAAATCACTGATAGGAGAAGGGCTAAGAGACCAAGTGGAGACACATGGGAGCACTAGTGAGACTCATACGGTGTTCGGGGTAGTAGGGACACAGCACAATGTAAACAAAGCGAGATAAAGAACAAATGGGCAGGGGAGGCAAGAGATCAGAGCACAAGTCACATGACTGGGGGCAGCTGGGAAACTGACAATATGTCTACCCCCATGTCAGATTTCAAAATGAAATATATAAAAACGTGTTTGCTCTTTTGAGAGATGGATATCAGTGGAGAATTCTGCTGGAGCAGCACTATTAACTGATGCATTTTGAAAAATCGGGGGGCACCGTTAAAGGGGACGAGGCTACAAGATTTTACCTGCCAGATGCAGAGAGGCCTTGAGAACAGCTTTCTTGCTGCTATACCCTGTGCCCACGCAGCTATAGACCCCACTGCTACGTGGCCTCACCGAGCTGATGAGCAGAGAACCATTCTGGAACACAGTGATGCTGCATGAAAGGAAAGGACGGGAATGAGATGGGATAATGGGGAACACCAATGATGATTGGAAGAGTCTATGGGAAAAAAAGCAGGCAGAACTGGGGTAATGGGGAACCTCAGCAGGTCCGGACTGAGAATTAAAATAGGCCCTGGCATTTCAGGTACACAGAGGCCCAATCAGCCCACATAGAGGCCCAAACAGTCCCCACCAGCCCACTAAATACTGACTTTCTATGGCACCTTATTGCAGCCCTTCTGGCATTTTCCAGAACCCACAGATTGCCAGTCCGGGCCTGAACCTCAGTGTTTATGTACCGACTGGTAGGGTCTATGGAGAGTAAAGGAGGGAAGATATGGGATAATGGGGGTCATCAGTGTGAATATGCTGTTTGGTACGGTCTATGGAAAGGAAAAAGCAAGATGAGATGGGAAAATGGTTACATTAGTGTGTATATGCCAATTGGTACATTCCACACTCACATATACAGGTATTGGGGAGAGTCCCATTTCACACAGCCAGAGGGGAGTGTTGGACTTTACCTGAATTAAGAGCAGACAGCTGCATTCCAAAATGAATACCCGATTCTCTGACCCCCACTTTCTACACTGTTATACTGCTATCCTGGATCACCCCTAACATTTCAGTTGGCTTCCACAAGAGAAAAGCTCAGGGAGCTGGGGCAGAACTCAAGAAGGCACCATGCAAAAGAGCTACCCTAAGGGGCAGATGTATCAAGGGTTAAATTAGACTTGGGAATTGTTAAAATTTGATTTGTGTTTTTTGTTTTTTTTTTAAATTCGAATTTCGAGATTTATCATACTCTGACCCTTTAAGAACTCAAATTTGACTATTTGCCACCTAAAACCTGCAGAATTTCTGTTTTAGTCAATGGGAGATATCCTGGGATGAATTTGGAGTTGTTTGCTGCCTTCCTGACATTCAAGGTTTTTTTTAGGGAAAAAAAAAACTTGAATCTAGTTTTCGGGTTGATTCTATTCACCTGAGTTTAGAAAATTAGATTTTAAAAACATTTTGATTTTGAGTTCAAGGTTGTTTTAAAAAACGCGAAGAATCATGGGCCCATGATTAAATGCCCTGGTGGGTACGAAACGCGTAGGGTGGATGGAAATGCAAGTATACAATTTTTAACTTTGTAAAATAGATATATTTTTTAACTTAAACTTTTCTGGTCCTGTGGATCAATTTGAGTGCTGGACAGCCCTGTTCTTTCTTCGAATTTTCTGGTGTGCTGCTCCCTAAAGCTGGGGGTCTGGGGCTGGTGCACCCGGACCACGTCTACTACTTGGTGAGATATTTACAATAAATTCTGGGGCAGCTTGTCTCTCTAACTATTGTAGTTTTAAAAAACTCCCATGAATTCGAAATTCGACCCGTGATAAATCTGCCCCTAAATGTGCAGCATGACCAATCGCATACCCTCCACCCAGAGGCTTCTCATCCAGTCACAGACCAGAATCCTACCAGGTACCCACCGGCTCTTGTTGCTAAGAGGAACCTGATCTTCAAAGAACCATTCCTGGCTAGGGGGTGGCGTGGCACTGAACTGACAGTGAAACATGGCATCCTCGTTCTTATTCACAACCTGATCCTCTGGAATCACCACGGCCTGTGGGAAGCTCTCGTCTGGGAAGAAAGAGTGTCAGTTACCCACTTACCGGATTTAGTAGGAAACACTACTGTTTATAGAAACCCAGGCTCTCACCTATAATACTCAGGGTGAAGTTGCGATTGCTGCAGACAGACCCAGCTGCATTGCGGGCGCAGCAGTAATACTCCCCGCTATCATCTGCTCCTGCGCTGTGCAGAGTGAGTGTGCGCTCCTTGTTACTCAACGAGGTGGCCAGCCCATCATCCGCTAATGGGGTCCCATCTCTGAACCAGTGACAGATTGGACTGTGAAAGACAAACAGGAAAGAGAAACGGATTACTAAGCATGCAGTGCAGATCTGACTACAAGTGGTGCCACTTACTTGCCTTGTGCAACTTATTTAAAGGAGAAATTTACCCCCAAAATGAATATTTAGTTTATATTATATTAAGTGACATATTAAAGGATAAGGAAAGTTGTCTTCCTCTTGGGGGTGCCCGTGCTCCTATCAGCAGAAAACTGCACCGGCCCGGGGTTATACCAGTGAGCACCACAGAGCAATCCTCTTCCGGCTTCTTCTTTCTTCAAATTTCCAGGGGCAAACACATGCGCAGTTGAACGAAATAGGCGACTTTTTAGTTAAAGTTCGGCTTTTCGTTCTACTGCGCAAGCACAGCCGTGCAGAGAAAGCAGAAGCCAGAAGAGGATCGCTCAGTGGTGCTCAATTATATAACCCCGGGCCGGTGCAGTTTTCTGTCAATAGGATCACCTGCCTGGGGTTTCAGGTAAGTCAATACAATCACTTGGGGGTGTCTAACATTTGGCAGCCCCAAGTGCTAAACTACTTTCCTTTTCCTTTAAAGAACCTTACCAAACTGGAATATATATTTAAGTAAATGTTCTCCTTTTACATCTCTTGCCTTGAACCACCATTTCGTGATGGTCTGTGTGCTGCCTCAGAGATCACCTGACCAGAAATACTGCAGCTCTAACTGTAACAGGAAGAGATCACCTGACCAGAAATACTGCAGCTCTAACTGTAACAGGAAGAGATCACCTGACCAGAAATACTGCAGCTCTAAAGCTGGCCATAGACGTAAAGATCTCATCGTATGAATCGAGGATTCGTACGATTTTCGGAAGGTGTGCGGAGAGTCCCGACTTTTTTCATCCGGCGGAGATCAGTCGTTTGGTCGTTCGGACAGGTTAGAAAATTTCTGTCGGCGGTGTGGGTAATATCTCTGCGTGTATTGCCGATCGTACCATTTTCAGTGGGAGACTGTCACTAGCTTTGTCTATCGTACGATTGCTGTCAGGGGCAGAACATCGGCTGATCTGTTCTTTTACTACTTTATTTGATCGTAATGATAAGACTTTGATACAAATGGTTAGTGGCAGGTCGGGAGATGGGAAAGTCCGATCGTACATTGATTCGTATGATCGGATCTTTGAGTCTGTGGCCAGCTTTACTGTAACAGAGATCACGTGACCAGAAATACTGCAGCTCTAAAGGTGGCCATTCACGGAGAGATCCGCTTGTTTGGCGATGTCGCCAAACGAACGGATCTCTCCCCGATATGCCCACCTTGAGGTGGGTAATATCGAGCTGATACGATTGTGGGCCCTAGGGCCCAACGATCGGATCCTAACGGTGGCTTTACGGGCGGTCGGATCACGGGGCCGCATCAACGAACAGATGCCGTGATCCGACAGGATTTTTAATCCGATCGAGATCTGGCCGACGCTCGGCCAGATCTCGATCAGGGGGCCCCATACAGAAAAGGCCACGATCCATTGTGCGTCGCTCGATTTCTCCTCCCTGGCTATCTCCTATAAGGAAAGCAGGGAGGAGAAATCGAGCCCTGCACAATGGATCGCTTTTCTGAAGAGGAGTACAAGCGGAGTTTCGGTAAGTTATTTCTTAATAAAGACTTAACGATTTAAAAGTTTAATTTGTCATTGTGTTTTTTTTTTTCGTTCTATACTAATGAATTTTTAAAAAAAAAAAATTATGTTACTGATCCTTTAAGTATATCAGCTTTTGGGTTTATTATTGGGTCCCTGTCCGATTTCCAGTGTAATGCAATGGACTCCTTTGTATGCATGCACAGTATAGCAGGCCAACGATTACTCATATTCTCAGACTACTAGTGTTAGGTATTAGGGGCAACTTAGACTCATGCATAGCACACAGTGCCCTAATGGGAATCCACGAATGGTACAAATATCCTCCGTAACTGTAACGTGGCAAGTACTTACCGTGGGTGTCCATCTATGTGGCATCTCAATGTGACCCGAGAGGAGCTCTGGATGTCGCTGGCACTAGCCGGATCCTGCAGCGTGACACGGCCGCTCTCTATCCCTGTATGAGAAACACACGTGTAAGGGAATTAGCATGTGGGTGGAGCTGGATGGCTGAAAATGGATGGATGGTGCCTTTCACAGATTAAAAGGAGTCCAGCAAATTAATTGCAGGGATCAATAAAGACCCCCTAATGTAAGTGAAGAGGAGGAGGCTGAGCTCCTGTTGCAAATAGAAAAGGCTTCTAGGGGCAAGTAATGATAATGTGGATTTTAATTAACCAGATATTCACAGGAGCAACAGTACTGCGAGGCAGTTAATGGAAACAATTGGGAAAAAGATGTTGTTGTTTTTTTGTTTGTTTTTTTTTAAAACACATCAGTTAATAGTGCTGCTCCTCCAGCAGAATTCTGCACTGAAATCCATATCTCAAAAGAGCAAACAGATTTATTTAAATTTCATTTTGAATTCTGACATGGGGCTAGACATATTGTCAGTTTCCCAGCTGCCCCAGTCGTGTGAAACCTGACTGTATACAGTGAAATTCTCCCTTCATTTACTGCTGTGGATAGGAATTGTCAGATGGTCCCTAACTGCTCTGCAGGGAAACAATCATACTTATGAACAGCAGGGGGAGCCCCCGCCTTACTTCCCAGCCATGCAGAACTCAAGCAGCTTTGTTTATGATGATCCCTAAGCAGCCCAGACCACACTGAGCATGTGCACAGTCTTGGTCTTGCAAAGATATATAATAAAGTTACAAGATGACAGCCCCATGTGGCCAACTTTGAAAGCATAAATCATTTGTTTGATTAGGCTTGTGGTGTAGTAAGTTCATGTTTATATTTAGTATACAAAATACAGAATTTCTCGTCTTATTCTATTTTAGACTTTAGATGCCCTTTAAACAAGTAGTGTTTCAGGCTGATTTATTGAATATTTCTGCAAAAACCCTAATAATTCCTCCTTTAACTTCCACTTCCTGATCCCTGAATTCCCAGGCTGTGCAGGGGAGCCGGCGGCTCTCAGCACTGTAGGACAGGAACCAATCAGCAGCTAGCATGACCTGATAGGGAACTGAAGTCGGTCTGTGCTTGTGTGACTGCAGGGCTGTGATTGGCTGTCCTCCTCCTACTGTGCTTCTGGCAGGGACCGTTAGGACATGCCCACCCCTCATTTGAAACACAGAAAGGGACCAGAGAACATCTATAGGGAGCTCCAATAAAGGGGCTATTTTTAAGGATAATATTAATTTTTAGCACCATGTAAAAGCAACACCATATATTATTTATAATTGCCTACAAAATTAGGGTTTATTCATTTATCCTATATGTCTCCTTTAAGTCATTAAAGGAGAACTCCGGCTTACAAACCAAAATCCAATAAAGAGGCCACATAACACAGAAACCCCTAATATACCCATAACAGTTACCTGTTTCTTTAAAAGTAGGAATAAATGGCATTTTCTATGCTGAAATCCAGCTGTTTAACAGTTCTTCTCTTTCTACATCATTTGAAATCCTGGCAGGGAAGGGGGGACTAAACACTGATGTTACAAATTGTAACAACTTCTCCACAGCTTACAGACAGCATGAAGGAACTACATAACCCACAATGCATTGCACTGGGATGTTCCTTTCCTTATTGAAATCACATGTGCAGGGAATTGTGGGGTTTAGAGGATGCAGGCTGAGAACAGATGGGATACAAAGTAACAGTAGTCAGACAGCTCAGCAAAGTAGTCAGACAGATCAGCAGGAGAGCAGGGGGCTTGGCTTAGGGAACTGTTCCAAACCACCAAAAATCATGAAAAGTCTGCATATTTTTTTTTAATTGATGTATATTGCAAAGTTGCTTGAAATTATGTTTACTTTTCAAAAAGCTTAAATTATGTTTTTGTGGAGTTCCCCGTTAATGAACAAGTTAAAAAAGTGGACCCAATAATGAGGGACCTCACTAAGAACCCTACTCCGAGTAGAGCATGTTCCAACCATGAGCATGTGCTAGCTTGAGTGCACTGGTTTGTAAAGGTGTTGGTAAATAGTGCATAATTAGCCCCATAGGTTACTTTGGTTCACTAAACGGAGAGTCATGGACAATTAATTTGCACATAGTTGTAATTGTTGTCCAACTTCTCTGACTGCAATGTACAAGAACTATAGCGGCACTCACACTTGATGTTGAAGGAAGCGATGTTGCTCCTCCCCTCTTCCCCTGTGGACGGGTTACGGACAACGCACTGGAAGGTCCCGCCATCTTGTTTTCTGTCCACAGCCGTGAATGTCAGACTCCCGCCCTCTTGGTAGCGCCTCTCCGTGTCACGTACTGGCACCCCATTCTGCAGCCACTCAAACTGCACTGCCACAGGCTCCTCAACTTCACAGCGCAGTATGGCACTCCTTCCATGCAATGCATCCTGGGAGGACGGCTCTTTAGTAAATATGATAGCCGCTCTGGCGCTCACCACTGTAAAGAGAAAGAAATCTGGATTAGAAGGGTCCCTGTGTGCAACTCTCGCATTAGTGTACAAACACACACACTGACAAACACACACACTGACAAAATATTTACCACAGAAAAACTCACCTAATTCCTAGTCATTCCTATGGCATTTTTAGAAGTGTATTTATCAAATGGATCAGATATACTGGCCGTATCGAATCTTTGGCCAGGAAGCTCTTCCCCAGCTTGTATTTGGCAATGCCCCACTGATCAGAAAGACTACCAGGTCTGCTGGGGCCCACAAGGTGGCTGGGGGGGGGGGCTTTGGTTAAAGGAACAGTAACACCAAAAAATGAAAGTGTTTTAAAGTAATAAATATATAATGCAGCGTTGCCCTGCACTGGTAAAACTGGTGTGTTTGCTTCAGAAACACTACTATAGTTTATATAAACAAATTGCTGTGTAGCCACGGGGGCAGCCATTCAAGTAAAGGATACACAGTAGATAACAGATAAGTACTACTATAGTTTATATAAACAAGCTGCTGTGTAGCCATGGGGGCAGCCATTCAAGCTCAGGATACACAGTAGATAACAGATAAGCTCTGTAGAACATAATGGCGTTATCTGTTATCCACTATTTAACCTGTGCCATAAAGCTTTTTTTTCAATTTCTATAAATAAATTGCTACACAGCAGCTTGTTTAAAAAAAAATAAAGTAGTACTTATCTGTTATCTACTGTGTATCCTGTGCTTGAATGGCTGCCCCATGGCTACACAGCAGCTTGTTTATATAAACTATAGTAGTACTTATCTGTTATCTACTGTGTATCCTGTGCTTGAATGGCTGCCCCCATGGCTACACAGCAGCTTGTTTATATAAACTATAGTAGTACTTATCTGTTATCTACTGTGTATCCTGTGCTTGAATGGCTGCCCCTATGGCTGCACAGCAGCTTGTTTATATAAACTATAGTAGTACTTATCTGTTATCTACTGTGTATCCTGTGCTTGAATGGCTGCCCCCATGTCTACACAGCAGCTTGTTTATATAAACTATAGTAGTACTTATCTGTTATCTATTGTGTACCCTGTGCTTGAATGGCTGCCCCCATGGCTACACAGCAGCTTGTTTATATAAACTATAGTAGTACTTATCTGTTATCTACTGTGTATCCTGTGCTTGAATGGCTGTCCCCATGGCTGCACAGCAGCTTGTTTATATAAACTATAGTAGTACTTATCTGTTATCTACTGTGTATCCTGTGCTTGAATGGCTGCCCCCGTGGCTACACAGCAGCTTGTTTATATAAACTATAGTAGTACTTATCTGTTATCTACTGTGTATCCTGTGCTTGAATGGCTGCCCCCATGGCTACACAGCAGCTTGTTTATATAAACTATAGTAGTGTTTCTAAAGCAAACACACCAGCTTTACCAGTGCAGGGCAACACTACATGATATTTTCATTACTTTAAAACACTTTAATTTTTTGGCGTTACTGTGACTTTAAGTGATCAGAAGTGAATCAGAAGTGGGTAATGCAATGAGGGGCTGATAACGGAAGGGAAATCACACTGATCAATAGAAACAACTCCCAACGCTGGGCCACAAAGCCTTCCTGTAGAATTGAAATAGGAGCCAGGGGGCTGGAGGGGAGAGAAACAACAGGTAAAGGACGGAATGTCAAGATCAATACCTACCATTAACTCTTTCTCTGCCAAACCAGGCCACTGACAGACATGTATGCAATTAACACGGTCATTGCCACACACCCAAAGTAACCCTTTCTCTGTCATGCTAGGGCCTGGCCCATCTATTATTCCTTTCAAGGTCATAAAAATGCTGAACTCTTAACCCCTTCCCTGCCAGAAAACTATGCAGCCAACAGTCATACAGAGAATAGTAGGTGTATATGTATAGTCTGTGTATATAATGCTATTTGTACAAGAAGCTTTTTGAATTTTCTGCTTCATGCACCAAAAGAAAGAGGCCCCTTCTCTGCTCAAATAATTAGTACCTCCCACCGGCTCCAGAAATGCCACCAAGTAGTATTAACTCCTTCAATCCCACAAACCACACAGCAGCACATAATCTCGTCTCCCAAAAGATAAGACTGTCACTAGGTGAGCACTAGTTATCCCATTCACTACAAGTAAACTATAAAGAACGGCAGAAGACTAGAAGCCATAGGCCAAGCACCAACTTGGAGCCAGAATCTGGCCAATGATGTAACACATTGCCCAAACCCAGTAGGTCAGGAGCCAGAATCTGGCCAGTGATGTCACATATTGTCCAAACCCAGTAGGTCAGGAAACAGAATTAGGCCAGTGATGTCACATATTGTCCAAACCCAGTAGGTCAGGAAACAGAATCAGGCCAGTAATGTAACACATTGCCCAAACCCAGTAGGTCAGAAGCCAGAATCTGGCCAATGATGTCACACATTGCCCAAACCCAGTAGGTCAGGAGCCAGAATCTGGCCAATGGTTATATACAGTAATATGGAAGCAGGCAAGCCAAGACAAGACAAAATACGGAAAAAGAAAGCAGGGGTTAATTCCCAGCATGTCTTCCTATACAGCAATGTCAGTAAGAAAGGCTCAGACAAATAACAAGGAAACCAATATAGGCCACAACACGTTGATTTGCCATGAGAGGTCACTGCCAATTTAAATCTCATTATATGGCAATTGTGGGATTAAAGTGCAGCATTTCTCTAGTTTAGCAGCAAAAAGAGGGGTCAGTAGCTCCCATTATAACCCAATGAATGGGCCCGCTCCCCTCTCATGGGGCCAGATGCAGTGAATCGGTGCTCTATTTATACCTTTTATTTACTTACAGGTAACTGATCCCATTACTTGTCCTGCCGGCCCAGCCCTTCCTCCTTGCATGGTAGTGTGCTGCTGCCTAGTAACCCTCCCATATGAACAATGGTACAGGCTTGTCTGCTCTCCCACCGACTCCCAGCCCCTTGTACTGAGGGAACCTCCTTTGGTACTGAGCCAGGAGAGCAAAACCAGATATACGGCCCCTGGGCCTCCTATACTGGGGCATTTTCCTTTAGTACTGAGCCAGCAGAGCATTGAACAAGATGCAGACCCAATAAGCCCTTGGGCCACAGTGGGTGCAGGCAACTATATTAAGAAATTTCCTTTCATTAATGGTACAAAAGAGAGCAAACTCTCAGTCCAGTTGCCCCAGGGGCAGTAAGATTAATAAAGAAGGGCGGCTGTGCAGGACAGTAAAACGCTGGGCAGATTGCAGCCAATCAAAGCAGAACAAGAAGCTTTCTCTTTAGATGAAAGGGGTAAATGGGCGGGGCAGAGGAAGGGAGGGAGGGATTAAAGCTGCAGTAAGTAGAAGGTAAGTAGAAGCACAAGGATATAGCCTCCAGTATCCCCTGTACACTGACTCAATACCTCACACACAACTTTACCCACTCTCATAACTAATTCCCTCGGTCCGGCATTAGCATCACCTTGGGAATTAGAAACGCACTGTTAGTTACCCACAAGGACAGCGGCCCGGGGGGTCATTTTCTGAGGCCACGTGTAGGAGAAGGCTCCACTGATCAGTGATGAGCAGCAGCTCAGTGCACGAGCACCAATAATGGCCTGAACTTACCCAGATACAAATTGGGCCACCATAATAATAATAATAATAATAATAATAATGTTACACCTCAGCAAAATACAGATAAACTGCGCCACAGAGCTAACAGTCTAACTGTAATAGAAGCCAACACAGATACAGTAGGGCCTGAACCTACAATGGAAATGAGGAAGTGGAGAGAATATGGGGGTGAATTCTATGCCCGGAGGTTGCTTCTATTAGATGACTATGTAGGGAAGATGCTTTACTGATATATAAAGTGAGGGCACTGCCATACAACTCTCCCCAGGGCTAAGAGGAAGGCACAAGACAGTCGGTGCAATAATACATCTGCTCCTATACACCCCATGGTCACTGCTCTCCAGTCATATGAACCATTGCCCCCCTGAAGAGAGCACTGAATTGTGTGTAGTACAGCTCAGTGGCAGTCCCAGAAGGGAATAGTACAGCTCAGAGACAGTCCCAGAAGGGAATAGTACAGCTCAGAGACAGACCCAGAAGGAATGGTACAGCTGAGCGGCAGTCCCAGAAGGGAATAGTACAGCTCAGCGCAGTCCCAGAAGGAAATAGTACAGCTCAGAGACAGTTTCAGAAGGGAATAGTAGAGCCGAGAGGCAGTCCTAGAAAAGGAATAGTACAGCTCAGCGCAGTCCATGAAGGGAACCCAGTGGTTGCTCCACAGTACCAAGCTTCCCATCGGTACATATCCATAGGATTGAAGGGTCCATATTTTTTTTTGCAGCAATAATCCTATTGAGAACCCTGAGAGAGGGGAGGGTAGGGGAAGGGGTAAAAGAGAGAACCCCTGCAGGGGAAGCAGAGGACAGAGCAGCAGGAAGATAGAGGTTTCTGAAAAAAACAAAGCCAAGCTCTCAGCCTTTTGTCCCACCCCTTTCTCACACCTGTCATGGCCCTGTAATGTCCTTCATACCTGTCTGGTGCTCGTGCAGAATTAGGAGCCAGCCCCTGTTGGGCCCCTCAAACTCCAGGTGGGTGGGAATAGAGCCCTAAGCAAACAGTATTTACATCCACAACTTGTGTGTAGGAGTCTCTCCCTCTTTTTTGTCACACAGCAACGTCCACTATTAAATTACTTTCCTCACCCCTCAGAACATTAATAGGAAAAGGATTCATATTTGTAACTGGAAATGTCTTCTCTTTCGCTAATAGAAATTATTTTTTTATACATAGATGTAAGTGGCAAAACAAGGGAGGGCAGAGCTCCTTCCTGTACTTTCTCTTCCCAATCCCTCCTTGCCCTGCTCCACCAACTTCCTTCTCCCTCCATCCTCTGCACCATCTCCCCCAATCCTCCCTTCTTTCTCTAGAGTTTACATTCAGTAACCAAGGGACTGCATTCAGCTTAAATACTCACCAACAGAGTTCAAACTCAGTAACCAAAGGTCAGCATTCAGCTTCTATGCTAACCCACAGCGCTCATACTCAGTAACCAAGAGCCTGCATTCAGCTTCTATACTGAACCACACAGCTCACACTCAGTAACCAGGGACTGTATTCAACTTCTATACTGACCCACAGGGCTTGCAGTCAGTAACCAAGGCACCGCATTCAGCTTATATACTGACCAACAGAACTTGCAGTCAGTAACCAAAGCACAGCATTTAGCTAACTGACCCACAGAGCCCACGATTAATAATCTAGGGACTGCATTCAGCTTCTATATTGACTGACAGAGCCCAAAGGACTGCATTCAGCTTCTATACTGCCCGCAGAGCTGGCACTCAGTAACCAAGAGACTACATTCCGTTTCTCTATTAATATTCAAGTGCCCAGACGATTTTAGCGTCATTCCATGAGGGGCCAGAGAGCATGCTGGGATGGATTTAAGCCTTTAAGTGCCAATGTATGATTTTATTCTTTACGCAGTGTGACTGCAGAGGAGCTGCTAAATTATTCATTTTCCATTTGGAGCAAGTGCAATTGAAGGGAAACTCAGTCAGCCCTAGGGACCTGCATGGTAGCAAGTGCTTCCGGATATATTGAATCAATGGGGCTTTAGTAACGAGTTACTTATATGGGCCATATAACCAGGACTAATTGAGTAAGCACTGATACATATCCATACACACATGCCGGAGAGAGCAAGCACTCATATATACCCACAGACAGTGATGGAACACTCACACAGACTGATAGGGACAGAGATACAGACACAGGCCCTTGTACATTAGAAATAATTCCCAACTTACAGTAAGAAGAACATTGACTAGAGAGTACTCACAACAAGTTTGTTCCCAAGATGCCTAGTGTTCCCAATAAGTTGCACCATATGATACCAGCATGAGATAGGAGTGCAGGAGTAAAGGGAGAGAGCTGGGGGAAGTGCATGAGTCTGAAGGTAACCAGATTCCCCAGAGCCCTGTGGCTATGAGCCTGCCGGAGAAAGGTAGAATCTGCATAATAAAGGCAACCAGTGTCTGTATTGTCTAGCCAGCCAAGCCCCTATCCCCCATCATAAGGTTCTTACATTCCGCCTCCCCAAAACAACCCTAAGTACCGCCCACATGGCCAAAACCTCCACCTGGTACCCCAGTTCACCTACTACCTCTCCAATCCTTCAATCCCCTGCCCAACTCCTGACCCCTCTGCTTAAAATACTTCACCCCGACTTACCTACTAGCTCTCTGCCTCCAACCCTGCGCCCTGCATCTTTAAATTAACTGTTAGTAGGATGTAGAGTGTGATATTCTGAGACAATTTGCAATCTGTTTTCATTTTTTATTATTTGTGGGAGTTATTTAGCTTTTAATTCGGCAGCTCTCCAGTTTGCAATTTCAGCCATCTAGTTGCTAAGGTCCAAATTACCCAAACTAACATGCACTGATTTGAATAATAGACTGTAATATGAATAAGAGCGGGTGTAAATAGAAAGATGGGTTACAAAAAGTAGCAATAAAAATAGATTTGTAGCCTTACAGAGCATTTGTTATTAGATGGGGGGGTCAGTGACTCCCCATTGAAAACTGGAAGGAGTCCGTAGAAGAAGGAAAATAATTAAAAACGATATAGATATATATACACACTATGAAAGAGAAGATATTGCCCCACAACCCTCTTAGTTTTTGGGTGCAAATAGTCAAAAAGGCACTGCCAAAGTAGCCAATATCATAGAAAAAATAAAAACTGACACAGCACTCCTAATTTTGTATGCAAAAAAAGTATATATATTGTAGAAAAACATACCAGAGCCCATATATATATATATATATATATATATATATATATATATATATATATATATACATAACACGATGGATCAGCACACACTGTTGTTTTGTGAAGCAATGGTGTTTATTTCATATAAAACACATTTTTTAAAAAATGTGTTTTATATGAAATAAACACCATTGCTTCACAAAACAACAGTGTGTGCTGATCCATCGTGTTATGTACATGCCTGTTCTTGATCGTGCACTACTGGAAACATCTGTCTGAGTGCTGGTACTGTGGGATTCTATATATATATATATATATATATATATATATATATATATATATACACATATAATGAAGACCAATTGAAAAATTACTTAGAATTGGCCATTCTATAAGTTATTAAATATAACTTAAAGGGGTGGTTCACCTTCAGACTAGTTGTTTTCAGATAGATCACCAGAAATAATGACTTTTTCCAACAACTTTCTATTTTCTATGTGTGACTGTTTTTCTAACATTGAAGTGTCATTTTTCACCTTCTGGAGCATCTCTGGGGGGGTCGCTGACCCCGTAACCTATTATGAATTGATACATTTAGTTGATACATTTCTTATCTTTGTCCCTGCTGAGCAGAATCCCTGAGTTTCATTACAGGCAGCTGTTAGAATTGATACAATAGTTGCTGATACTCCAGAGATGCTGCTGAGAAATGGATCAACTAAATGTTGCAAAATTGTAACAGTTCAGAATCTGCACCTGAATTACTGAGCTGCCAGACTCAAACACCAGAGACACCAACATTCAACTTTAAACTTAGATTTTGGAAAAACAGTTAAAAAGTAAATAATGGAAAGTAATTGAAAAAAGTCTTTATTTCTGGGGAACAATCTAAAAAACAACAGAATTGAAAAAAAGTGTTTAAAAGGTGAACAACCCCTTTGAATGTGAACCAACCCTATAACTTCTACCCCCCCCCCCCGCTCCAGTCCTGGCCACATTGTCCTCCAACCTCTCTTCCCACATTCTATTTCTCTCCCTTGTCACTAGGGTTGCCACCTTTTCTATGGTGGGGCGGGAACAAAAGGGGGCGGTCCATGATGCAAAAGGGGTGGAGCAACCCACACAATGGACAGAAGCCTGTAAAAAAAGGTAAGTTCTGAGCGAGTTGGGGGCAGGCCAAGGGCTTTTTAAGTGTATTACAACTTACCGGCAACTACATTGCCCGGCCTTGGCAGGTGTTTTACCGGCTAGGACGGTAAAATACCGGCAGGGCGGCAACCCTACTTGTCACCCAATCACTTATCTCACTCCCATTTCCTGACTCCATATCTATCCAATCCCATAGCCCAAATTTCATCTCTTTGCAACCAACCTCCTGCCATTCCATCCTGCAACCCAGATCCTTCCTGCCACCCCGTTAAAATTTCACCTTTCCAAAAACCACCTTCCCTTTCCCTGGGTAATGCCTCCCCCTACCCCTGGGCAACACTAGTAAATAACACAGGGAACTACAAATAAGGGAACCCCATCAATATAAGGGCACACACGAAGATTCGGGGAGATTTAGTCGCCCAGCTACATCTCATCTTTTTTCGGGCAACTTATCTCCCTGAAAAGCCTTCCCGCTGGCTATAATCTAAATCGTTCGAAGTGCTTCGCCCGAAGTTGCCTCACGAGAAAAATTCGGACGACTTCGGAAAACGTGTGGCATCCTGCCAGCGATTTAGATTCTAGTCGGCGGGAAGGCTTTTCGTGGAGGTTAGTCGCCAGAAGAGGCGATGTAGATGGGTGACTAATTCGCCCTGAATCTTAGCAGGTGCCCTTACCCTAAGACAAGCTGTGAAGTAACACTTGAGATGCTTTGGTTTGCCCCCGGGAAGGGGGGTGTATAGACCCTCTATTGACGAATTCTGCCATTCAAGCTGTAATGCACCGGAATCCTAGTCACTCAATCCAGCAGAACATACAGCAGAACATACAGCAGAACATACAGCAGAACATACAGCAGAACATACAGCAGAACATACAGCAGAACATACAGGCAAATTAATGGTGGCCATAAACACAACAATTACAATCTTTCCTGAAAAAGATGTTTCCAAGAAAGATCTTTGGTTTCAATACACACGTGTAGAACTGAATGGTCAGATATACGAATAGAAACAATAGAATTCTACCTGTATCTGACCATTCAATGGCCGATGTTTGGGTTCATTCAACGGCGCCCAATCAAAATTTTCCATCCACGAGCCGACCGATATCCAAGTCTTCTGCCAATATCGGTCGGCTCTTTTCCCACCATACACGCACCAAATATCGCATGGAAAATTAATTTCTTTCGACATTATCTGCGTGTTTATGGCCACCTTTACAGACACATATATATTGGCTAGGTGTGGGATCCATTCTGCAGAAACCCTTTATCCAGAATCCTCAGAATTACTATAAAGGAAGGCAGTCTCTCCAGAGTCAAATATAATTAAATGCCATTTTCTTTCTAAAAATTATTGTCTTTTTCTCTGTAATAAAAAAACAGGACATTTTACTTGATCACAACTAAGAGGCAAAACAATCCTATCAGTAAAAAAATGTAAGATTATTTTATATATTATTTTTAATTAGACGCACTGATAAATCTGCCGTTTTTGCTTCAGAAACACTACTATAGTTGATATAAACAAGCTGCTGTGTAGCCATGGGGGCAGCCATTCAAGCACAGGATACACAGTAGATAACAGATAAGTACTACTATAGTTTATATAAACAAGCTGCTGTGTAGCCATGGGGGCAGCCATTCAAGCACAGGATACACAGTAGATAACAGATAAGTACTACTATAGTTTATATAAACAAGCTGCTGTGTAGCCATGGGGGCAGCCATTCAAGCACAGGATACACAGTAGATAACAGATAAGTACTACTATAGTTGATATAAACAAGCTGCTGTGTAGCCATGGGGGCAGCCATTAAAGCACAGGATACACAGTAGATAACAGATAAGTACTACTATAGTTTATATAAACAAGCTGCTGTGTAGCCATGGGGGCAGCCATTAAAGCACAGGATACACATCCTTTATGGGAAGGTTTGGTGACTCAATATTCCAGCACCAAATACAATTGTGTATAGAAGATCAGCTGCCCGGCAGGACCCCAATACAGTGATATTGTCCCTCCTGTACAATTACTACAATACAGAGATTCTGTTCCTCACACACAAATGCCCAAATACAAACAGAATCTCCCCACAAACAGGGTGACATAATATCTTCCCTATCCCGGGTACCCACCGACCAGCAGGATGAGCGCAGAGAGCACAATCGGCCCCATATTACTGCTCCGGATCCTCTCAGTGCATCGCGGCCTCTCCCCTCACAGGGCTCCCTGGAACCCGCAACAACTTCTAGTTTTTCCCACAATCCCCCAGTCCCGAAGGCGTAGCCTAAGCAGGAGGCGTCACTGAATTCTGGGGCGGAAACTGAAGGCAAAAACCCCAAAGCAGCCATCTTTCTCCAGGGAACCGCTCAGCCGTCCTGCTTTACGTAGCGCGTGCCTCCAACTATCGTCATCTTTATTCTGGGAAAGCCAGGATTTGTCAGTGAGAAATGGGTCACGCCCTATCCTGACTATGTGATTGGTTTCAGCCAGAGTGGGGAGCGCTGTACTATTGGCCATTCACACACGGTTGTCTGCAACCTCAGATGAACCTGAGTCTGACACTTGATCAACCTTAGACTGTAAGCTCTGTGAGCAGGCTTTTTTTGTACCAGTCATCTGCTTCACTGCGATAGGCAGGGTTGCCAGGTCTAATTTTCAAAGTCAGCTGCAATACCAGCCAAGAGGCACCTCAAAAGTAGCCCCGACAATAGCACAATATGTGCAGTGAAAAAAAGTAAAAAAATAAATAAATATATGTGAAAAAATGCTTTTTTTAAATTTTCACTGTTTGTTAATTTTTCCATGAAGTAAAATGGGACGGATTTTCCCATCACCAGGGACGTAACTACAGAGGGGGGCCCAGGAGGTATAGGGGCCCCATAAGGCCTACTACATATATAATTTCAATAAACATTGGTAAAACAGCTCAACCTATAGACATTTTGGTGGCCGGTAGAGTTTTGCCCCAACATTGTCTGAAATTGAGTAAAGTCACAGGAAAATGCGAGAATGCTTAAGAGAGAGAGGAGACTGGGGTACAGAGCCCAAAATCTGGTAATTGTTGACTTCTACACAAGTCAGTCCCATTGCATGCTGGGTATTGTAGTCTTACATTAAACTTGACAGTTGGCAAATTGTTAAACAAAAACGACATTACCCAACATGCATTGGGAGACACAGGCTTGGCAGATTAGGGCAAGCAAAAACTTGGGCTCATTTACAAAGTAAACGAGGTGGGGAAAGAATACTAAAAAGTGCTTATAGATGCAAGGTGCCTTTATTCACCATCACATGACATGTTTCGAGCTAGGTAGCTCTTTTTCAAGTGTACACTTTTGCACCATCTTAAAGTTTCAGCTTGTCAATAGCAGCAATGATCCAGGACTTTAAACTTGTCACAGGGGGTCACCATCTTGGAAAGTGTCTGTGACACTCACATGCTCAGTGGGCTCTGATTGGCTGTTGAGAAGCTAAGCTTAGGGCTCGTCATTAATTATCCAGCAGAAAATTAGATTCCCCTGTAATATTAGCTGATGCTACAGGGCTGATCAGGGTCGGACTGGGGGGCCCAGGACCCACCAGGACTAATGTCCAGGGCCCCCACCCCCCTATGATGAGCCTGCGTGAAGGCGCCTGAAAAAACTTTTTTTCCTGGATCTGATTGGGAGAGGGGACTGGCCCAGCGGGGGCCCATTAAGGGTCAGGACCCACCGGGTTTTTTCCCGGTGTCCCGCTGGGCCAGTCCGACACTGGGGCTGATTATTAAATTTTGATGCTAATTGCACTGGTTTCTGTGCTGCCATGTAGTAATTATCTGTATTAATTACTAATCAGCCTTATATTGTGACATTTCTATTCTATGTGTACTGTATATTGTGAGGGAATACCAGCTCTCTCAAAGCTGCTACAAATGAAATACAGTATGTCCAGTCTCAAATTCAAATCAGTGCATGGTTGCTAGGGTAACTTGGACCCTAGCAGCCACATGGCTATAATTGCACACTGGACAGCTGCTGAATATAAATCCAAATAACTTATAAACCATAGATAATAAAAAATAAAAAACCCATTTCAAATTGACTCAGAATAACACTCCCTACATCACACTCAAATTTAATTTAAAGGTGAACAACCCCTTTAAGTTGACATTTTCTTTAAGATACCCAATCCGAGGGAAGTCTATTGAGACTAACGTGTTACCCTGCTTTACTCTCCCCAGATACCTCACCCAATGGTCTGTCGGATCCACCAAACTCTCCAAAAGAAGGGAATGAAGTGGTACAAGGTGTGGGAGATCCCATACTGAAGGACAATGTGTGTTATGGAAAGAAGCCTCTCTGCCTAAACCACTGACCCCAACAGGAGGCCTCAGTGACCAGAATTCCTTCTGCACCCAACTGCACAGGTTCATAGGCTTCACCACTGATACGTAACTATTCAAAATTACCCATCAAATGTGTTTTTTGTTTCTTTAGGTCAGGGGTGTCCAAACTTTTGGCTCGCCGGGCCACATTGGAAAAAGATAAAATTGTCTGGGGCCACACATGACATACGCCAAAACATGTTTGATTTGTAAGAGTAAAGGAAATACACAGAAAAGAACTACAATGCCAGTTGGATAACCAGATGGAGCTATACACTGGAATATGGGACACCTGGATATTAAATAGACTTATTATTATATTATTATTACTAACTGGGCAATGGGCAGAGTCCCCCCTCCTCCTATTTCCTCGGGAACCAAGCGTTTCAAGCTGGGCCGCATTCATATGCATCCTGGGCCGCATGTGGCCCTCGGGCCGCAGTTTGGACACCCCTGCTTTAGGTACTCTGTGTAGTATGTTAATCTACATAGAAAAGAAAGATTCACCACTAGGAATTGCAGTGCTTCTATTGTCACATACAAAGCACCATATTCTGGGGTGCTGTACAATAAAAGGGTGCATACATTGAACATACAGATTAACATACAAGGCAGCCATTAATATACAAGAGCCCTGCCCAGAGGAGCTTACAATGGATAGTGACTCCAAACATAGAGATGGGCATTTGGCAGGTATGGGCCATTCCAACACCAAGCACTGGATAGAGGGTATAAGTGGCTTATTGGGCTGTGGATGACCTGTAGGTGGCCACTGATTGGGCCTTTCCTAATGGAGCTGCTCATGTCAGTGTAATGATGTGATCATTGGCCCGAGAGTTAAATAGGCAGCCATGGAAGTGGCCTGGCGGGGCTCGTCTGCTCATTTTCACCTATGGCTTGCTGTCAGTTTCTCTGGCCATGAGGCAAGTTGGAATAAAAATTAAAAAAAAGTGAAATTCTCTACTGTATATTTATTATTGGCAGATGAACATAACACAGGAATGAGTCTCCCCTAAGAAGAGCTGCCAGTTGTGCAGGTATTTAGAATATCCACTAGATGCCCCCATTGCACTTATCCATGTATTGAACATGTGACATTAACGCTTGGGAGAAACAAAGGGTGAGAAGGGCTGAAAGGAACCAACATTTCTCCATTAAATACTTAACTTCCTTAATTTTTAACAGAAAATATTCCCGTATCTCGTGCTGGACCCATGGTATTGCCTTGCACCCAAAAAGCAGGGGCTCTAATGCTCACTATAGAAATCCAGCTCTTGTACTGTGACGCTGCCTCCAGAGACCACACTGAAGTCAATAGTGACGTGGTTATTGGCAGGGGTGTGTGGATACGGGTGCAACAGTCGTATTATTTCCTAAACTCACCAGAAAGCTGCTCTGCTCATTCGATCTCATCAGTGATTTTTATGTCTCTGCACACAGACTAATGTGTCACACAGCCAATATCTGCCCCTTGTAACGATGACAGGTAGACAGATCATCACTTGGCAGTTTGGAGCTGGTTGGTGGTTCCTCCATTGCTATTTTGGCAGCAAAGAAAACACAACATATATTGATGGTCAATTAAGAGATAAAGGCTAATGTCACAACATTAGCCTTTAGGGTAAGGACACATGCTAACATTCGGGGTGGTGTCCACTTCTAACTGGTACCGCTCAGTATAGGGATCTTCACCAGAAAGGTTACAATGCATTGAGCCCAAGACATTTAACCTAGGTAATGATATGTAGGGATGCACCGAATCCAGGATTTGGTTCGGGTTTTGGCCAGGATTCGGCCTTTTTCAGCAGTATTCGGCCGAATCCTTCTGCCCGGTCAAACCAAATCCAAATCCTAATTTGCATATGAAATTAGGGACGGGGAGGGAAATTGTGTGACTTTTTGTCACAAAACAAGGCAGTAAAAAATGTTTTCTCCTTCCCACCCCTAATTTGCATATGCAAATCAGGATTTGGTTCGGTATTTGGCCAAATCTAGTTCCAATATTGATGGGATATAGAGTCACCAGAGCTTCTACTCTTGTTACTGATGGAATATAGAGTCACTAAAGCTTTTAGTGTCAGTACTGATGGGATATAGAGTCACCAGAGCTTCTAGTTCCAGTACTGATGGGCTATAGAGTCACCAAAGCTTCTAGTTCCAGTACTAATGGAGTTTAGGGTCATCCAAGCTTCTGCTCTCAGAACTGAGGGAATATAGAGTCACCAAAGCTTTCAGTGACAGTACTAATTGGATATAGAGTCACCAGAGCTTCTAGTTCCAGTACTGATGGGATATAGAGTCACCAAAGCTTCTAGTTCCAGTACTAATGGAGTTTAGGGTAATCCAAGCTTCTGCTCTCAGAACTGAGGGAATATAGAGTCACCAAAGCTTTCAGTGTCAGTACTAATTGGATATAGAGTCACCAGAGCTTTTAGTGTCAGTACTGATGGGATATAGAGTCACCAAAGCTTCTAGTTCCAGTACTAATGGAGTATGGGGTCATCCAAGCTTATGCTCTCAGAACTGATGAAATATAGACTCACCAAAGCTTTTAGTGTCAGTACTGATGGGATATAAAGTCACCAAAGCTTTTAGTGTCAGTACTGATGGGATATAGAGCCATCAGAGCTTCTAGTTCCAGTACTGATGGTATATAGTGTCACCAGAGCTTCTAGTTCCAGTACTGATGGGATAAAGTGTCACCAGAGCTTCTAGTTCTAGTACTGATGGGATATAGAGTCATCAGAGCTTCTAGTTCCAATACTAATGGAGTATGGGGTTATTCACACTTCTGCGCTCAGAACTGATGGAATATAGAGTCACCAGAGCTTCTAGTTCCAGGACTGATGGGATATAGAGTCACCAGAGCTTCTAGTTCCAGGACTGATGGGATATAGAGTCACCAGAGCTTCTAGTTCCAGTACTGATGTGATATAGATACACCAAAGATGGAACCAACTATCTTGATGGAGTGAGGAATATACTGTAAAGTTTCCTCATGCCTCCTTTAGGTCATGTACTAGTGGAGAAAAATTAATTTGTTATATCAAGAGGGGTATGACCTGCCCATTTCTCAGTAACTTTTTGCTGACCCATACATGGGAAACCACTAACCTAGTGCTAAATACCTACACTCCATCTAACTCAGCAAAGTATTAATGAGGCATGGATGGTGCCTCTGTAGAGTATAACCACATGCATATCAATGGATGATTTAATTGCTAAAAGAGCCTGTTCCAGGTTAAATGCAACTAATTAATTTTTACTGTCTGGTCCTTTAGGATGTGGCCCTTCGGGATAATACCATTGCTGATTCACTGCATTTAATTCCACATATCTAAAATAGCCATAGAACAATGAACATTTCAGATGAATCAGTTATATAAATCTCTGCTGATCAGAACCATACGGAGACCAACTCCGGTCAGAACTCAATATTCTTCCGGGCAAAATAGGATCCTGCCGACCAACATGGATTTCTGTGGCCTTTTCCCCCTCACTGGCTGTCCCAAATGCACCTTCCCAGGCTGGGGAAGAGCTACATCCCACAAATTATGCTACTTCACTACCATTATATCTGAAATAGTGAGCTTTTGTTTACAGATAGGTGTGAGCTGCCGTATTGTACAGTTATTTGTATATTTCATTGAGTGCCCAGCACATTACTTGTCTATATGTAGGGCATCTGTTACCTGGAACCTATTATTCACACATATTCATATATACTGTATGAGTGAGAGCTGCTCTCACATCAACCTCCAGTATCTCACACACCAGGGGATTCCACACACCCCACCTCTTTCCATCAGCCTCCAGTACCTCCGCTCTTCCACTGTGGCTATAACTTGTGGGCAATGGCTGTTAATTGGGCCAGTTGCCTGAGCAAAAACCACATTTGCTGCTTTTTGGTGGGCTTCCAGCTGTCAATCACTGTACACCTTCCTATAGTCATTTTTCATTAGTCAGGAGTCATCAATACTTATACCCTCAATAGGGGCAGAGTAAAGGGTATAAGTAGGTTCCTTGGAGGTTGAGGTCTCTTCCGTACTCACTGGTCTAAGCCTCACCTCTGCAATGATATTTAACACCACTTACTATATTCTGCCCAAGTGTTCCACCCGGTGTCGTACATCTGGTTTGACATTCAGGAAGTACCAATTTGGCCAAAAATGTCCTCTGCTCCTCTTTTTTTTGGACCCTCCTATCTTGCAGGGGTTCTGATCCCTAGCTACCTGCACTGGCCAGTACCAGTAATAACACATAAATATTACAATATACTCTTATGAAGTACCCTTTAACCCCTTTACATGCATAGTTATCTGTGGGGGGGCAGTTCATTCAGTATGGGAGATAAAACTTATGAGGGTTCATTACAGGGGATGTAGTTGTGCTGATTCATGGGGTAAAGAAGGTGCGGATTAACTCTTCCTAGGAGACAGGAACTCTGCTGATCAATTGCATGAGGGAGTAGTGAGATGTATCAATCCATAGAAAAGGTGCTGGGTGGCAGTGGGGAATAGTTGGACCAATCTATTACAATAGGTCTCGGATAGAAGGCTGTGTTGACCCATTTCAGGGGCTGATGGGGCAGAGGCTGAGCTAAACCATAACATGTGGAATTGTTTGTAAAGGAGTGGTAATCTTAAAGGAAAACTGAACTGTAAAAATGAATATGTTTAAAACTGCCATATTTTATATAATTAATTTATTGCACGAGGCTAAAGTTTCAGTTTGTCAACAGCAGCAATGATCCAGGACTTCAAACGTGTCACAGGGGGTCACCATCTTGGAAAGTGTCTGTGACACTCACATGCTCAGTGGGCTCTGATTGGCTGTTGAGAAGCTAAGCTTAGGGCTCGTCACTAATTATCCAGCAGAAAATGAGCTTCCCTGGCTGTAATATAAGCTGATGCTACAGGTTTGCAGATTATTAAATTCTAATGCTAATTGCAATGGTTTCTGTACTGCCATGTAGTAATTATGTGTATTAATTACTAATCAGCCTTATATTGTGACATTTCTATTCTGTGTGTACTGTATATTGTGAGTGGGTCCCTAAGCTCAGTAAGTGACAGCAGCACAGAGCATGTGCAGTGAATCAGCAGAAAAGAAGATGGGGAGCTACTGCGGCATCTTGGAAGACACAGATCTTTACTGCTAAAGGGATGTGGTTGCCCTGGGCTGGAACAGAAGCATAATAATTTCTAGCTACTTCTTTAGTTAGCTGTGCTGATCTATTTTAGGGGCTGCTGGCTAAAAAAAAAAAGGTGTGCAGATCTTGTACAGGTGCTATTAGGGGGGAAGATAGTTTGATCCATTATAGGTTGATCAATGCTAGATATGAAACTGTGCTGACTAATTATAGGGACAGATTTCAAGAATCTGGGATGAACCATTTCAAGTGGAGTCAGGACAGAGCTGTGCTTCTCAATTACAGGGGCTGATAGAGAGAAACTGGGCTGAACCATTACAAGAAGTGTCAGGGAGCTGTGGTGACCAATTACAGGGGCAGATGGAACCACTGGGGCATATGTGAATCATTTCAGGAGCTGCCAGATGGGGAGCTGTGCTGATGTCCATGATTTCATAAAATACTGTATTTTCACTGCACTGACTTCCTCTGTCCTTTGTCTTAGTTCATTTATGATCTAAAGTTGCTTTGGGACCCTAAGTTTCTAACGACCCAGTCATTTCAGTCTGTGTGAGAGAGAGCTCCCTCCTTCAAAGGACATTCTTTTGCCCTTTGAGCCTGCTGAACCCCTGGATGGTTTATTCCACCAAAGAGTGATGGGCTTGTGTGAGGGTATGTTAGGCTGCTTGGCATGGGTGGCACGTGAAATACAGATAGTGGTACAGGGCAATACCATGTAGATGCAGATGTTCCTTTATTAGGCTGTATAGTTACTTAACATTCCTGCAAGTGGGGGCACTGGGTGCCGTAGATGCACATGGAAATGTTTAACCTTGGGTGGTCTAGCCATGTTATTAAAAGCAAAAGTGTTGATACCAGTAAGAGAATGATCTGTCCCTGTGTTCTTGTGCCAGAGGAACCTTCCAAAGAGATGTATTTGCAGTTAAGACTACGGAGATGAAAGTATGTGGGTCGGTTCCAAGACATCACTTTCCTCGGATAAAGAGCTTCCAGATCCAGCACGGAATGATCTTCTAAATCCTTATGGCGCTTTCACAGACTGAGTCGGCCAAGCACCAGACATCAGAACAAGCCACCAACTTAAAGGGGAACCATCTGCAAAATGGATAATTTTGGGCACCATAAGGACCCAGCAAGTATCTGCACTTGATCACCGAACAGCATGAATGCAGTGACAATCTAAGAGGGTTGTCTCCATCTTGCCCAACAGTCTCTATTTTGTTCTACTGTCTCCATCTTGCCCTGTTGTCTTTATCTAATCCTACTTTCGCTATATTGCTCTCCTGCCTCAGTCTTGCCCTACTGTCTCCATTTCATCCTATTGTCGTCCTAGCATCTCTATCTTGTCCAACAGTGTGTGGTAGTATCCTACATGTCTCTTGTTGCTACAGTTCCAACAAGGGAGACCCCTATATCTGGAGTCCAGGGTAGTAGCTCTGTCAATACACACACACACACTCAAACACACACACACACACTCACACGCACAAGCACACTCACACAATCACACCCATATTATACAACAGGTCTTACAAAAAGTTTGAAAAACTCAACCAATAAAGGTGCCACAAAGCCTTTTTCTTGCAGTTGCACTGAAAAGATAAAAAAAACTTCCTACTCAATCATTTTACACGGATTTGTATCTAACAGGAGACTCTGATTTATTACTGACCTGAAGTCACAACGTCACAACAAGCTGCTGTGTAGCCATGGGGGCAGCCATTCAAAGAAAACGGAGAAAAGGCATAAGATACACAGCCGATAACAGATAAGCCCTGTAGCAAACAATGGAATTCTTTAGACCTTATGGATTCATCACAACTTACAGTATGTTATCTACTGTGTATCCTGTGCTTGAATGGCTGCCCCCATGGCTACACAGCAGCTTGTTTATATAAACTATAGTAGTACTTATCTGTTATCTACTGTGTATCCTGTGTTTGAATGGCTGCCCCCATGGCTACACAACAGCTTGTTTATATAAACTATAGTAGTACTTATCTGTTATCTACTGTGTATCCTGTGCTTGAATGGCTGCCCCCATGGCTACACAGCAGCTTGTTTATATAAACTATAGTAGTACTTATCTGTTATCTACTGTGTATCCTGTGCTTGAATGGCTTCCACCATGACTACACAGCAGTTTGTTTATATAAACTATAGTAGTACTTATCTGTTATCTACTGTGTATCCTGTGCTTGAATGGCTGCCCCCATGGCTACACAGCAGCTTGATTCCATGTGTTTACAGAGTCACATCTTCTGGTTTATGTGATACCCTATATTTGTGGGGTTCCTTGTAGCTTATTGGTCAGCTGAGGGATAAAAGCATTTGGGTACAACGTGTTAATAAACAGCAATAGGAAAAGGAGCTATTAGTACAAGGCTACAAACCGCCAGGGAGGGAAATCCGATCCTTTCCTAAATAATAGAACTGGCCTCACAGCTGGAAGTTGATGTTAGGGTGAAATCACTTGATTTGCTTTGCGGGAAGTTTCCTAATCCTTCATTTTGGGACTATATTTACCCTTTGTGTATGGGGCGGGGGACAGATCTAAAAAGCACTCTGTGTAAATAAGAAATGGGTGATGGAAGGGTTAACCCGGAAAGCTTGTGAGTTCCCAGGGTCTCAGTTCATATACAGCACTGACCTGCAGGGGGCACTGTTGCACCACACTGAGTTAGGCAGCGGCAGTCTCACAAGGTAACTACAGGTCATTGCCGTGAGCCATCTGGCAGGTGAAGGGGATTGAAGGGTATTTAGGAGAACTGCCTGTGTTTTATGTTCACACCTGGGTCAATTGAGGAAAGGAAAATTGTCAAGGTTGTGAGGGGGGGAGAAAGATACACACAATTATTTTATACTCCTTTCCCTACTAACAGGGAACATTTACCCACATTGGTATCTTCTTTATAGGTTCAGTGCCTGAGGCAGGGGGGGGTGCCACTGACACGGGGGGGGGTGTACATACTAGGGGGTTTCACCTTATCATATCCTACACTCAGTACTAAGGGTTATCAGTATATTGTATCTGTGTTCTGTATGAGAGGGTGTCATTATATCATTAACTGCACTCAGTACTAGTTGGTTATAGTACATCATATCCTGCACTCAGTACTAGTTGGTTATAGTATATCATATCCTGCACTCAGTACTAGGTGGTACCAGTATATCATATTCTGCATTCAGTACTAGTTGGTTATAGTATATCATATCCTTCATTCAGTACTAGTTGGTTATAGCATATCATATTCTGCACTCAGTACTAGTTGGTTATAGTTTATCATATCCTGCACTCAGTTCTAGGTGGTACCAGTACATCATATCCTGCACTCAGTACTAGTTGGTTATAGTATATCATATCCTGCACTCAGTACTAGGTGGTACCAGTATATCATATCCTTCATTCAGTACTAGTTGGTTATAGCATATCATATTCTGCACTCAGTACTAGTTGGTTATAGTTTATCATATCCTGCACTCAGTTCTAGGTGGTACCAGTATATCATATCCTGCACTCAGTTCTAGGTGGTACCAGTATATCATATCCTGCACTCAGTTCTAGATGGTACCAGTATATCATATCCTGCACTCAGTACGGCTAGCAAGAGCGTATTAAAGGGCATATCAAACAGGGAGTACATGGATATATTGGTTTTATTATGGTTTATAGGGAATATAGAAAAGCAGTGCCAAATTCCTGGTTTCTTCCCTCCCTTCAGGGCAAATTCACTAAGCGCCGAAGCGCCTAACGCTAGCGTGAATTCGCCAGCGTTGGGAATTTTCGTTACTTCACTAATGGACGCTGTCGTAACTTCGCTAGTGTTACTTCACACCCTTACGCCTGGCGAATTTGCGCAACGGACGTAACTACGCAAATTCACTAACGTGCGCATTGTTCTGAACGCTACCTTTTACGCTATTTCCTTCGCCACCTCAGACCAGGCGAGTGAGGGGTAATGGAAGTTGTCTGAAAAGAGGCAAGTTATATAGTGGGAAATCCTTTTGTTCCTTTGCCCCCCCCTTCCCTAATTATGTACATGGCCAAGAACTCCTCCCTAATCCTAGTGCTCTGTACTCCTCCCTAATCCTAGTGCTCTGGACTCCTCCCTAATCCTAGTGCTCTGTCCTCCTCCCTAATCCTAGTGCTCTGTACTCCTCCCTAACCCTAGCGCTCTGTACTCCTCCCTAACCCTAGTGCTCTGTACTTCTCCCTAACTATAGTGCTCTGTACTCCTCCCTAACCCTAGTGCTCTGTACTTCTCCCTAACTATAGCGCTCTGTACTTCTCCCTAACTATAGCGCTCTGTACTTCTCCCTAACTATAGTGCTCTGTACTCCTCCCTAACCCTAGTGCTCTGTACTTCTCCCTAACTATAGCGCTCTGTACTTCTCCCTAACTATAGCGCTCTGTACTTCTCCCTAACTATAGTGCTCTGTACTCCTCCCTAACTATAGTGCTCTGTACTCCTCCCTAACCCTAGTGCTCTGTACTTCTCCCTAACTATAGCGCTCTGTACTTCTCCCTAACTATAGTGCTCTGTACTCCTCCCTAACTATAGTGCTCTGTACTCCTCCCTAACCCTAGCGCTCTGTACTTCTCCCTAACTATAGTGCTCTGTACTCTTCCCTAACCCTAGTGCTCTGTACTCCTCCCTAACCCTAGTGCTCTGTACTCCTCCCTAACCCTAGTGCTCTGTACTCCTCCCTAACTATAGTGCTCTGTACTTCTCCCTAATAGGGATGTAGCGAACCGCCGACAATGTGTTCGCGAACGCCGTTCGCGAACACCGGCAAAAATTGTGAACAGTTCGCGAACTTCGAACATCCGAAAATCGTTCGATTCGAACGATCGAAGGATTTTAATCGTTCGATCGAATGATTTCCGTTCGAATCGAACGATCGAAGCCATTGGATCGAATGATTTCATTCAATCCAATGGCTTCGATCGTTCGATTCGAACGAAAATCGTTCGATTTTAGCGATCGAATGGTCGAATGGTCGAACGATTTTGACGCGAACGCCTATTGGCGAACGTCGCGCGACGTTCGCGAACTTGCGGCGGACGCGAACAGTCGAAGTTCGCGCGAACTAGTTCGCCGGCGAACAGTTCGCTACATCCCTACTCCCTAATCCTAGTGCTCTGTACTCCTCCCTAACCCTAGTGCTCTGTACTCCTCCCTAACCCTAGTGCTCTGTACTCCTCCCTAACCCTAGTGCTCTGTACTTCTCCCTAATCCTAGTGCTCTGTACTCCTCCCTAACCCTAGTGCTCTGTACTCCTCCCTAACTATAGTGCTCTGTACTTCTCCCTAATCCTAGTGCTCTGTACTCCTCCCTAACCCTAGTGCTCTGTACTCCTCCCTAACTATAGTGCTCTGTACTTCTCCCTAATCCTAGTGCTCTGTACTCCTCCCTAACCCTAGTGCTCTGTACTCCTCCCTAACTATAGTGCTCTGTACTTCTCCCTAATCCTAGTGCTCTGTACTCCTCCCTAACCCTAGTGCTCTGTACTCCTCCCTAACCCTAGTGCTCTGTACTCCTCCCTAACCCTAGTGCTCTGTACTCCTCCCTAACTATAGTGCTCTGTACTTCTCCCTAATCCTAGTGCTCTGTACTCCTCCCTAACCCTAGTGCTCTGTACTCCTCCCTAACTATAGTGCTCTGTACTTCTCCCTAATCCTAGTGCTCTGTACTCCTCCCTAACCCTAGTGCTCTGTACTCCTCCCTAACTATAGTGCTCTGTACTTCTCCCTAATCCTAGTGCTCTGTACTCCTCCCTAACCCTAGTGCTCTGTACTCCTCCCTAACCCTAGTGCTCTGTACTCCTCCCTAACCCTAGTGCTCTGTACTCCTCCCTAACTATAGTGCTCTGTACTTCTCCCTAATCCTAGTGCTCTGTACTCCTCCCTAACCCTAGTGCTCTGTACTCCTCCCTAACTATAGTGCTCTGTACTTCTCCCTAATCCTAGTGCTCTGTACTCCTCCCTAACCCTAGTGCTCTGTACTCCTCCCTAACTATAGTGCTCTGTACTTCTCCCTAATCCTAGTGCTCTGTACTCCTCCCTAACCCTAGTGCTCTGTACTCCTCCCTAACTATAGTGCTCTGTACTTCTCCCTAATCCTAGTGCTCTGTACTCCTCCCTAAGGGCTGGATTTCACGTTGCGGTGCCCCAAGACCGCATGGTCCTAGCGCCGGCTGAGCATGCACGAGCAATCGCAATTTTAAGCACCGGAGCACTTGGGAGCTTCGAGTCCCCTGTGCTCCTTAGGAATGCGGCCGGACGGCATGCCGCCCCTAAATTTTTGCTGTCCTAGGCCCAGGCCTTTGTGGACTCGCCACAAATCCGGGCCTGCCAGTTGTTTTAGAATTACTTATACTAGACAAACTAGCAGATCTTTCCCCGATATACCCACCAACGACAGGGCGATGTTAGGTTAAAGCCTAGGGCCGAACTATCGGATTACAATGAAGAGAATGGGCCCCGACAGGTCATAGGACAGCATCAACTAGCCGATGTGGTCTTCGATTGCCAGAGAAATCAAACCTGCCTGATAGATATCTGGCCAATTTTTTGCCTGATATCCATCGGGGAGACCCTTTGGTAGCCCCATACAATGGCAGATAAGATGCCAAATCAGTCTAAATAATATCTGCAGCTTTAATCTGTCTGTGGCCACCTTTAGTAAAAGTTAATCCAGGGACTGGCAGCATGAAACCGGGTGGTCCGTGGCCCACTGGGGCTACTGTCTATTCCCCAGCCATGAGGTCCACCCAGTCTTGCAACCCCCCTCCGCCTCCTTGGTCTCTGTTTTTGTGGCTGGGGGGAGATCAGGCGACAGCACCCAGGGCTTCAGCAGGTCTGAGTCAGCAGGGTCCACAAGTGCCAAGGGCCACTGGATTTTTTCCTGGTGTTCTGCCAGCCCAGTCCGACCTTGGGGACTGGTCTAAGTCCCCCCCCACCGGGTCAAATTAAAGATGGACTTGTGTCTTTTTTTTTTCAACCTAACTTACAATGTATGATGTTGTTACGATATCTCGTTTTTGGTGAAAATATTCAAATTTTCCATTTTCTATTTTCCATTTTCTATCTAATTCATTTTTAGGAGTAAAATAGATTTTTAACAGACAAAATAAATGTTGCGAGTGCAAATCACAAAGCTGTTACTGTTTCAGTTTGCAGGCGTGCGGGGAGTTGCGGGTTCCTTGTATCCATAAAGTGTTGAATAAAGGATTTTTTTGACTGTAAAATTGGTTAATACAATTCAGTGCTTGAAGTTTGAGTATTCCAAGTGCATTTCATGTTGCAAGTATCCCAAGTGCAGAATCCCCCCACACGAGGAGCACCCCTCCCTCCCCTCCAGCAGCTGCACGGGATGGGGGGAAGAGTTAACAAGCCGTTATTTGGAGTAGGACATATGGGAAGGGTTAAGGTTAATTCATTCCAGGCCTGAAGTAACAGTTGCCAAAATGCCGATAGGTTTTACATTAAGGGAAACTTTGTGTATTGAATTGAAAGTACAGATTGCTTTAACTCATGGGCCTCAGGTAGAGACAATGTGCTTAGCATTCAGATAACTGTAGAGAATCAAGTCTGATTTTATTAGGACCCTGTTTTCTGCCACTGAAAACAAAAGCAACCCCCCCCAGTGGGGTATTAGTCAAATCAGCTACAACAGATTATAAATAAATTCCATACGGCGGCAAAAAAAGAAACAAGATTCTTTTTGATCAACAGCTTTGGACACTTCCAGAAGCTAAAAACCCATCAAGTTATCTTTATCCACATTCCCAACCCCTTAGGCAAGGAATTCTGCATCTTTATTGGCATTATTGTCATGAACCTCTTTCTTTGCTGTTGCTTAAATCTCCTTTCCTCAGTATATATCAGGCAAGGGGTAACAAAATATCAGATAAAACTGTGCCTTGCATTTCGCCACCAATCAGCAAGTACCATTTACTGCTCTACCTCTAATTGTTTACCAGCTTTCCACCTGCTATTAGGCCATCCCCTGATATCCAACCCCCTGCCCCGTATAAAGGTGGCCATAGACGCACAGATAATATTGGATTTCCGTACGATATTCGGTGCATATATGGTGGGGAAAGAGCCGACCTTTATTGGTAGAAGTCTTGGATATAGGTAGAATTCTATTTTTTCTATATGTATATCTGACTATTCAGCTCTACACGTGTGTTTTGAAACTTGAAACAAACAATCCAAGAAAGATCGTAATTGTTACGGCTATGGCCACCTTTAGCCCCTTCTATCCTCCAAACTGCAAATCCTGACAATTTCTCTGTATCGGTGCAATGTGTCTTTGTTCTTGCTGCCACCTATTACTGTTTTCATTTTATTATTCCTGCCAGTCTCACAGAAGAGTTTGTTTGAGATGCTCAAATATCTCCTGCCATTGGCACCAGTAAAGCAATACCAATGAAAGTTTGGCACAGAGAGGGGCAACTGCAAACTGAGCCAAAATATATTTATGGCTACAGGGGGAACCCATAATTGTATAAATATGACTGTAAACACATTGTACTGCCAAATAGGGATGCCTTTACAAAAATGATAGACCCTCCATAATGATAGATGCCCCTAGTTGTATAATATAAGGATATTAGAAGTCACCTCGGAGTTCCATGACCTGTATAACAGCCTTCGGCCTCGTGTTTTTATATGGTCATGAAACTCCTCGGTAACTTATCATATCCTTATAATTTACAACAGGGGTACTTTATTCACTATATAAACGGTGAGTTCTGATGTCATTTTTGTCACATGACTGAAATTTGTGTATTACAATAAATAAAGTACCCTCAGTTGTAAAATATGAGGATATTAGAAGTTACCTCGGAGTTTCATGACCTGTATAAAAACACTCGGCCTTCGGCCTCGTGTTTTTATATGGTCATGAAACTCCTAGGTAACTTACAATATCCTTATATTTTACAAGAGGGGGCACTTTATTCACTATATAATACACAAAAGCCATGAATGTCTTGTAAATTCTATTCTTATAAACGGTGACTAGTGATGTCATCGGTTATAAATGGTGAGTAGTGATGTCATTTTTGTCACATGACTCACTAAAACTTGTGTATTATAATAAATAAAGTACCCTTGTTGCAAAATATGAGGACATTGTGTTTTTATATGGTCATGGAACTTATCGGTGACTTTGAATATCCTTATATTTTACAATAGGGGGTACTTTATTCACTATGATGTGCCCCGTTGGTCTGGATGTGGTGGGTCAGTGCTGGAGCAGAGCATGTAAAGGAAAGAAAAACACAGTAACTATACATCTAGGCCCCTAAACTACTTATTTCCAGCATTATACTGAATTCCGCTGCTCCTCCTCTCTGACCTTGGGGTTGGCAACCAATGTGGTAGGCAAGTGTAGAGAAAAATCAATGGTGGCCCAATGATAGGACTATTCCAATTTTGTGTTGTGAAACAGAGGCTCCTTCTGCAGGGGGGTCCCTTTGGGGTTTGTCTCTGTGTTCCCCTTTAAAAGGAGTCTCTCATATTTTTATGGTGTAGTTTTTATTTCTAAATAACACTATTTACATTACAAATAATTTACTCTACCATATAAAATATTATTCCTAAACAAAGAAATTTATTGTTTTTAGCTGCAATCATTGTGCCTGATCCTGCAGTACCAGAAAGAGTGAACACTTCACCATGGAACTGCTTTCAGATAAGCAATTGTTGAGTCACAGTGGGACTTGGATTTTTACTGTGGAGTGTTATTTCCACTAGGTGGGGCATAGGTGGGTAGCATTTTTAGCAATGTAGGTTCCTGGAGCTTTTATCTTTTCACCTTCTTGTTGTTTTGTTCATAGACTGCTGGGAGGGAAAGGAAGGAGATGATACCACTCCAACTTGCAGTGCAGTAGTAAGGGGTAAGACACAAATAGGTACTTGTAGCAGCCACTTTTACAAAAATAGACAATGCTGATAATAATTCTCAGTATTGTGTAAAGCAAGGTGTTTTTTCATGTTTTGTAGCCGTTACAAGTAGCTGCTACTAGTGGCTCCATGTGTCTTTACCCTTAAAGGAACAGTAACTCAAAAAATTAAAGCATTTAAAAGGAATGACAATATAATGTATTTGCTCTACATTTGTACCACTGGTGTGTTTGCTTCAGAAACACTACTATAACAAGCTGCTGTGTCGCCATGGGGGCAGCCATTCAAGCACAGGATACACAGTAGATAACAGATAAGTACTACTATAGTTTATATAAACAAGCTGCTGTGTAACCATGGGGGCAGCCATTCAAGCACAGCATACACAGTAGATAACAGATAAGTACTACTATAGTTTATATAAACAAGCTGCTGTGTAGCCATGGGGGCAGCCATTCAAGCACAGGATACACAGTAGATAACAGATAAGTACTACTATAGTTTATATAAACAAGCTGCTGTGTAACCATGGGGGCAGCCATTCAAGCACAGGATACACAGTAGATAACAGATAAGTACTACCATAGTTTATATAAACAAGCTGCTGTGAAGCCATGGGGGCAGCCATTCAAGCACAGGATACACAGTAGATAACATATAAGTTCTGAAGAATCCTACTGTGATAGAATAGGGCTTATCTGTTATCTGGTGTGTTTCCTGTGCCTTTTCTCCTTTTTTAAGCTTTGAATAGCTGCCCCCATGGCTACATAAAAAAAGTATACTAGAACACAAGTCACATGACTAAGGGCACATGGGAAACTAACAACCTCTAGCCCCATGTTAGATTTCAAAATTAAATATAAAAAAAAATCTGTTTGCTCTTTAAAAAATGGATTCAGTGTAGGATTTTGCTGAAGCAGCACTATTAACTGATGTGTTTTGAAAATACAGAAAGCCTTTTATGCTATAACATATAATATTACAGTTTCTAATATATAATAGTGGGGTGCATATTATTTGGGTTGGAAAGCTGAGTCCCCGCGGATACTGGCTCCTCGATGAAAAGTTTCCTGGTGCAGAGGACGATCTGGCAGCAGCAGTCAGGAGAGGAATGGGTCAATTCCAGTGAGAAAGGGCAGCTCTGTGTGAATTACTGTTCTCAATTTATTCTCTTAAGGAGTAAATGTAGAAGCTCTAAGAATCATGAAAGGAATTCAGCATCCACTCTAGCAAGGGCTGCTCTCCTGCCCCATGGCCCTGCTGTAAAGTAGAACTAGTCTCACACAGTCAGGGAGAGTGATCAGCCCTTGCTTGGTGGGGGAGATGTTTCACACTACATGGGCCTTGTTCTCTAGGCAATGCCTGCCCTTACTCATGCAGGGAACAAACGTGACCCAATAAATCTGTCAGTTACAGGGCCCATACCCATCAATCTTCATTCCTCCTCCATTCTTCCACTCAACCTCTTTCTTGGGATATGTGCTTTCCTCCCTCTTGTCTAATTACAAGGTGAGGTATATACCAGAACCATACTAATTTGTACCAACAAATGACCTACACTCCCAACTGATGCTGCAATGTAGCTTGAATGGCTACCCAGTGGGTTCTAGACCATTAGAGGTCACTGAACAGGTGCGGTAAATAACCAGGTTCTCATGGAACAAATAAAAATCGATACTTTGGATCATAAGAGAGGGAAGAGACGTGCAGCAGAAAGTTGGAGAGGAGGAGCAGTAGAGGACAGTATAATGATGGGAATAAGTAGTTTAGGGGCCCAGATGTATAGTTACTGTGTTATTCTTTCCCTTCCGTGCTCTGGTGCTTATGTATATAAGGCTGAGGGGGAGATCTGTCATTTTGATGCATGTTCTTGGCTAGTGTTGGACCTTCTCCGTTTGAGAATTAGCTCCATGGTTTGAGAAGAGTAAGGAACAAAGGGGCTTACTCAAAGCAGTGGCCCAACCCAATATCTTCTCCTCCTATGAGGACACTCAGAATACTTGTGAGTAGATCAGACTCCTGCTAAGGCTTTTGGCAAGAAGAACCCCCAGCCCACAATAAGGTGGGGTTCTGATCCATCCCATATGGGACACTGAGTAATTAGTGGGCTGCAGACCGGATTAGAACCATGAAATGGGCCAAGTGGATGCACTGGACACAATGGATATAAGGCAGAAACAGAGAGAAGGGGCCATTCTGTGGGAGGAGTCACAGGGCCTTTGTGTTACACTATATCAGTTGTAGTGCCCAGATCCCTGACCATATCAATTTACAGGGTGCTTATGCGCTATACACTTATCTATAAATATATTAGCTGGTAAATGTGTAATTACCTTTTATTATGCACCCCACCTATTTAAGACTAGATCCTCCCCAATATTGCTCCCATTGCAGTCATCTCACCCTTTCTCTGCCCCAATTTTACTCTTTTCTTCATCACAGGCTCAGCTGAGAAAGAGAGTCTTAAATAACACTTCCTCTATTTCTAAATCACTTTCATTTGTCCGCCCTTCCAGGGTCTTGCACTGGCAGTTATACAGAGAGAATAGGGTTCATCTAGTTTGTGCAGCTAATGAGTTCAGCCACGGTTGAATGAGAGATAGTTTTTGCAAATATACCCTGCCCGTAAAGATGGGAAGGTGAGTGGTAATTACAGAATGAAGAACCACAGATGGACCCTGCCCAGACAGAGAGAAAGGTGAATGGTACATATGGAACAAGGAACTGCAGATGGACCCTGTCCAGACAAAGGGAATGGTGAGGGGTACATACAGGTATTTAATGAGGAACCACAGATGGACCCTTCCCAGATAGGGAAAAAGGTTGGGGGTACATACAGAATGAGGAACCACAGATGAACCCTGCTCAGACAAAGAGAAAGATGAGTGGTACCTAGAGAATGAGGAACCACAGATGGAACCTGCCCAGGCAGAGGGAAATGTGAGTTGTACATACAAAATGAGAAACCATTGATGGACCCAGCCCAGACAGAGAGAAAGGTAAGTGGTACATACATTATGAGGAACTACAGATGGAACTTGCACAGACAAAAGAAACGGATGGGTACATACAGAATTAGGAACCACAGATGGACCCTGCCCAGGCAAAGAGAAAGATAAGTGGTAAAAATGGGAAAAAGGCGAGTGGTACATACAGAACGAGAAACCACAGACCTTACCCAGACAAAGGGATGGTGAGGGATACATAAATCATGAGGAACCACAGATGGACCCTGCACAGACAAAGGGACGGTGAGGGGTACATACATAATGAGGAACCACAGATGGACTCTGCCCAGACAGGGAAAAAGGTGTGGGGGTACATACAGAGTAAGGAACCACAGATTAACCCTGCCGAAACAAAGAAAAAGATGAGTGGTACCTAGAGAATGAGGAACCAGAGATGGACCCTGCCCAGACATAGGGAAAGGTGAATAGTACATACATACTGAGTAAACACAGATGGACCCTACCAAGACAAAAGGAATGTTATGGGGTACAGAGACAAAGAGGAACCTCAGATGGACTCTGCCCAGACAGTTGAAAGTGGGTGGTATTTAGAGAGATTATTAGTTGATCCATACAACATGCTATCTGCAGGCCTGTAGTTGTTGTGTAATGTTGCATACATCAGCTCCTCCAGGGCCAACGTTGTGCTGTTCATATTACAATGCTCTGACCCAAGAAAGGGCAATCATTTCTCTGCCCAGAAAATTATTTGTTGAAATTCATGTTCAGCCTTTCACACATACCCTAAGGGATCTCATGTCTGGAAAAAATCCCTTTATGACTGAGCCAATGCTGAGTGCGGCCAAGAATTGATTTAGCAGCTATAATATACATATACCTCCCAAGCGCTTCCCACCTTCCCCTTTCCCAAATATTCTCCGTTCCCATAATAATAATAAATGTCTCCGGTCCGGCTCCTTCCCCTGCTGCTGCCTGAGAGACAGAACCCTTCATGTCTGCTTAGTCTCCAGCAGTTCCGCCCCAATGGGTCAGCGCTCCCAACCTGGAACCATGAGACTAAATAGTACAGAAACCCTCACCCCCATTTTACTATTGTTGTACTAATTTAGTTCACAGGGAGTTATTTTCACTGATAAAGTTGCCCTGTAACTGTGACACCACTGCAATACCAGCAGGTTGCTGCCCATTCTGTAAATAATAACTAATACCCAGCTGATTTGATCCTGCCCCCCATAATATCTGATTGTGAAGCCTGTTCCAATGACGTAGTAAAGGCAGAAAATGGATTTAATTCCCATGAGTAAATCTGTTCCAATCTCATCCTGTTCAACTCTGTATCAACCCTGGGGGCTGAGGAACGTCAACTTTCTATGGCAGAACACCCTGGGAACTTGCTCACTTGGGCAACTCTAATTCTATATTCCAGAACCACCCCTTCCTCTGGGCTGAACCAACTGATACACATCTTTCATATTTTTAAATCCCCTGTAATGACTTTTCCCAGGTATTGGCTAGGGACAAAATACAAAGGCACATCAGGAGATAAAATGTCAGGAAGGGGAAAAGGCAGATCAGATGTCAATAAAATAACTGGAAGGAAAGAAGGCAAACCAGGAGTTAAAAGAATCGCTAGAAGGGGCAAAGGGAGATCAGGGGTTAACAGAATGGTAGAAAGGGGAGAAGGCAGATCAGGAGTTAATAGAATGACAGGAAAGGGAGACAGCAGATTAGGGGTTGATAACATAGCTAGAAGGCAAATCAGAAGATACCCAGAAGGGGGGAAGGCAGATCAGGGATTAAGTAGTAGAGGGCAAACCAGGGGTTATTAAAATGGCAGGAGGTGGAGAAGGAAGAGCAGGGGTTACTAAAATGGCAGGGGGAAAGCAGATCAGGGTGTAATAAAACATACCTCCCAACATTTTGGAAGTAAAAAGAGGGACAAAAAATTTTTTTCCGCACATAGCGCAGCAATTTTTTGACCACACCCCTTTCTGTGGCCACACCTCCTAATTACCATGTTTGTTTTACAAAATTTGGCAGGTTATGAAAGTTTGAAAATATTTCTCCTTATCTAAACTGTGTTTTTGTGTCTCAAAATTGTTACAAAGTATCTTATTTGCACCTGTTAGCTGTTCTGGGCTCTCTGCTAAAAGCCAATTAAGTTAAATTGTTTCTTTTTCTGGCTGTTCAGTGCAGAGAAAAGAGGGACTTTCCAGTACAAATGAGGGACTGCGGGTTGAGCTGTCAAAAGAGGGACTGTCCCTCCGACAAAGGGACAGTTGGGAGGTATGATAAAATAGCCAGAAGAGGAGATGGCAGATCAGGGTTAAAATGGCAGGAAGGGGAAAAGTTAGATCAGGGGTTAATAGAATATTTGGAGTAAGAGTTAGTGGAGTGTTTGGATGGGAGGGAACACAAAGAGAAGGAAAGGGTTAATTCTGAGTATCTATTAAGTGCACTTGACCTGGAGCCAAACCAAGCAGCTTCCAACAGGGAAGTTTCAGCTTTCGGCTCTTTCACAGAGTGGCTGCTCCCCCTTTTCCAAACTCTGGGAAGAGCTGAATGTGAGGCTGGGAGGATGGAATTGGAAAACATTATTTTATATTGTTTTTAACAAAAAAAACCCCCAATAACATAAAAGTAAAATACAAGTACAGAAAAATGAGAATAATAGGTGGGTAATCAAAAGACAGTGCCATTTTCTATTTATATATATATATATATATATATATATATATATATATATATATATATATATATATATATATTTAACAAATAAATATAGGGGGCTGGGAGAGTGTGGAGGGGGCATGGGGCTTGTGTGCCAACATGAGTTTGGGAACAACCACCCTGATACATTTATATTTTGGGCCTGGGTGTCATTGTGCCGTTATGGCAGGGGCATGTGCAGGTTGAACTTAAGGGGAACTGCCCATAAGGCTCCTAAGTACAGCTTGACCCCAGCTACACCCTCGCCTGCTGCTTTTGCCCTTGAGACAGTGCTGGGACTAGGAGTAGGCAGGATAGGTAACTGCCAAGAGGTGCTACCCCTCCACCAAAAATAACACCATAATAGACTCTGCCCCCATCCTGACTAGTTTTAAATGAAATATGTGCTTAACAAAGTATTGTTTTGGATTGATTTATTGAAAATGCCTGCAAAAACCCTAAAAGTCCAGTCCATCTGTTTCAATTCCTGCTGCCTCCTTTCCCAGGCTGTGCAGGGGAGCCGGCGGCACTCTGCACTGTTGGACAGGAACCAATCAGCAGCTAGCAGGACCTGATAGGGAACTTAAGCCTGTCTTTGCTTGTGTGACTGCAGAGCTGTGATTGACTGTCCCTCCTACTGTACTTCTAGCCCCTCATTTGAAATGACAGAGACCTTAGCAGATCTGTAGAGCTCCAATTAAAGGAACAGTAACTCCAAAAAAATAAAAGCGTTTTAAAGAAATGGCAATATAATGTAATGTTGCCCTGCACTAGTAAACTGGTGTGATTGCCTTTGAAACACTACTATAGTTTATATAAACAAGCTGCAGTGTGCAGCTGCCTGTGCTTGAATAGCTGTCCCCATGGTTACACAGAAGTATTCCTGTGCTTGAATGGCTGCCCCCATGGCTACACAGCAGCTTGTTTATATAAACTATAGTAGTACTTATCTGTTATCTACTGTGTATCCTGTGCTTGAATGGCTGCCCCCATGGCTACACAGCAACTTGTTTATATAAACTATAGTAGTACTTATCTGTTATCTACTGTGTATCCTGTGCTTGAATGGCTGCCCCCATGGCTACACAGCAGCTTGTCTATATAAACTATAGTAGTACTTATCTGTTATCTACTGTGTATCCTGTGCTTGAATGGCTGCCCCCATGGCTACACAGCAGCTTGTTTATATAAACTATAGTAGTACTTATCTGTTATCTACTGTGTATCCTGTGCTTGAATAGCTGCCCCAATGGCTACACAGAGACCAATCAGAGACATGAGGGGGGAGGATTTCAGGTGCGGGCAGGGCTGCCATCAGAAATCACGGGGCCCCGCACAACAAAATTTTCTGGGGGCCCCCCCTCGCCACCCCTCCCTCAGTATGAAGGCCACACAAGACACAGGCATTAAAACATGAAGTGCCCCCCTACAAGTTAAAAAAATAACTTTGGTGCCCAGACCCCTCCTACAAGTTTTGGTGGTCAGGTGGTGGTTAAAGAAAAAAAACCTTGGTGGCCAGGGCCTCACACATAAAAAAAAAAAAAAAACAATTAGCCAGGGGCCCCACGCATCTTTAAAAAATAAAAAACAATTAGCCAGGGCCCCCACACATTTTTTTTAAAAAAAACTATTAGCCAGGGCCCCACACATCTTAAAAAAAAAAATAGCAAAGGGCCCCCACACATTTAAAAACAATTAGCCAGGGCCCCCACACATTTTTTTTAAAAAAAAACTATTAGCCAGGGCCCCACACATCTTAAAAAAAAAATAGCAAAGGGCCTCCACACATTTAAAAAAACTATTAGCCAGGGCCCCACACATCTTAAAAAAAAAAATAGCAAAGGGCCCCCACACATTTAAAAACAAGTAGCCAGGGCCCCCACACATTTTTTTAAAAAAAAAACTATTAGCCAGGGCCCCACACATCTTAAAAAAAAAATAGCAAAGGGCCCCCACACATTTAAAAAAACTATTAGCCAGGGCCCCACACATCTTAAAAAAAAAAATAGCAAAGGGCCCCCACACATTTAAAAAAACAATTGGCCAGGGCCCCCACAAGTTAAAAGAAAAAAAAAACTGCACGTACCTTAGCCAGGGAGTTCAGATGCCGGTATCTTCTGTTGCTTGTGCTGTGATTCGCCAGTGAAATGTAAGTCCCGGTAAAGGCGCATGGTGATTGGATAAAGTAGAGGGGAGGTTCAAACTTCTCCCAACCAATCAGCATGTGGCTTTACCGGGACTTACATTTCACTGGCGAATCAGAACACAAGAAGTCGTCATCGGAGCTCAGATGCAGGGAACCGGCTGTGCAAGTAAGTGCAGCACGGCCGGGCCCCCCTTAAGTCCCCAAAACATCCGGGCCAGGGACAACAGTCCCCCCTGTCCCCCCCTGATGGCGGCCCTGGGTGCGGGTATAGCCGCGGGTCATGGGTCTGCAGGTCGGGTTGTGGGTCTCATCTAAATTTCTTATCTTATGTAATATTTTCTATATTTTACTCCTTTTAAAGTTTTACAAAACTTGTTTCTGTTCATATCGCAGGCTGCGGGTTCAGGTCAGGTCCGGGTCTTAGAAATTGGTTCCGCGCAGGACTCTACCCTAGAGTGCTGGGTGCAGGCCACTGGGTCTTATAATTGGCTACCAGGTATGCATGTTACACATTGGCTACCAGGAAATTGCCCACTAGGTAGTCTGTGTCTCATGACTGAATGCCAGGCTGGCAATGTTTGCCCAAAGAGTGGATACCAGATAGACCCTTGTGTGTAGTGTCCATATGTGAGACTTGCCCTGGGGCAGCTTAAAAGGCACAAGCATATCATTATGGGATGTAATTTCCAAGAAACATTTCCTGTTGGTGTGCTGCTCGGGCTGTGTGTTCACTGGCACCCGTGTTGTGTTTGCCTTGGCTCCTGCTGCGGCACTTATTGCTTCATGCACAAGCTACACAATTCTCCCCCCGGCCCATTAGCAGATGTTTCACACTTGTTATTTGTTTGGAGAAGCCGCTACTTGGAAATGGCCTTTCCTGTCCAGCTGGCTGGGGCTGATACACGCACACACAACACATGTAATACACATACACACACAAATATATATACAGGGCCACCATCAGAAATCCCAGGGCCCTATACAGCAACATTTTCTGGGCCTCTTGGTCCCCATCCACTTTAGCCCAGCCCCCAAGCCCCACCCCAGATCCCGCCCCCATACAGACATCAGCGCTAAAAAAACGGTCACCTCCACCCACAAGTTATAAAAAGCCATTAGTGGTCAGGGCCCCTTATAAGTTAAAATAAAATTGTCAGCCAGGGTCAAACATAAAAGTTTTTTTTTAAAAAAACATTGGTGGTCAGGTTCCCCCTGCAAGTTAAAAAAAAATATTGATGGTCAGGGACCCCCTATAAATGAAAAAAAAATTATATTGGCGCTAGGGCCCCCATAAAAGTTTTTTTTTTAAAAAACATTGATGGTCAGGGCCCTCCTACAAGTAAAAAATAAATCATTGGTGGTTATAAAATATTAAAAAAAAATTGGTGGTCAGGGGTTTAATAAAATTTTAAAAAAAACACATTGGTGTTCAGTGGAACTCGCCGTAGGTTCTTCTTCAGCTCTTTTGGCTGCTTTTGTGGCTTCGGGTCTTTTTGCAGCTTCAGGACTTCAGCTTCGGCTACTTTCTTGGCTTCTGGTCTTTTCGTTGCTTCGGGACTTCAACTTAGGGTCTTTTTCGTGGCTTTGAGTTTTTCCACGGTTTCGGCTCCGTTCGCGGCTTCAGGTCTTCGGCAGTTAGGAAATTCAGGACTTTGGCAATACGGGACTTTAGCAAATTGGGACTTTGGCAATACGGGACTTTGGCTCTTTGGGACTTTGGCAATCCGGGAATTTGGCAATTCAGGACTTCGTTTCGCTAGTAAGGGGGCCCGGCTAATTCAAAAAGTGCAGCACAGCCGGGCCCCCCATTGAGTCTGTACCCCCTGTATACACACACACATACACCCATAAATTTCACACACACATCTTTACACACTTATACGTACATATATACAGAAGAGGAAGTTCCTCCAGCACAGACATTTGGGAGTTGCCAGTGCTAGTACTTCTGGGATCGCCCTGCATTGCTCTGTGTAGATAGATTCCCTATAAATCCCAGCATTCCCTTCTCTGAGAAGTTTCCCTACCCCTGGCACCCCAAGACATAAATTAATTGCTTAGGACAACCTGATTGAATTGCTTGCAGTTGGTCACACACAATGCAGATTTTATAAGAGTATCGCTTCATAATATGTAGAACACTCACTGTGCTCCACTGGTACTGTTCTTTGTAGGATGTACACAAAATATATAATAAAGTATTAACTGGGAGTAATATGCACAGATCTTGCCTGTTTGGGGTTACAGGCTTCACCCTGTTGCAGTGGATTTCTGAGGTGCCTCCTGTCTTATGTCTGAGACTGACTGAACTGTGGTAAAATGGACAAAGCCCCTGAGCTGGTTTGCTGGCTTCTCTAGGACAATATACACATAGGGGCAGATTCACTAAAGGGGGAAGTGGCTAACGCTAGCGACATTTCTTCAGAAATCCCATTTGTAGGGACATCGCCAGTTTACTAACAGGAGTAGGCGACAATTCGCTAGCGAACGGGATCGTCACTAGTGTTTATTCACACTATCGCCAGGCGACTTTTCACTCTAGCGAAGTTTACTAAGATGCAAATCTTACTCAATGTTACCTCTTTCGTCAGAGTTTCCTTCACCACCTCAGACCAGGGAAGCTGATAAAATGAAGCTTCCTCAATCTTATGTCAGTGACATCATATCTTGTCAGCCGGAAATGTATTAAAGTTGTAAAAATGCTGGCGACTTGTTGTTTTAAGCGGGATTGCCTGCAAAAGTCCTAAAGGGATTCTGTCATCTGAAAAAATGTTTTTTTCAAAACACATCAGTTAATAGTGCTACTCCAGCAGAATTTTGCACTGAAATCCATTTCTCAAAAGAGCAAACAGATTTTTTTATATTCAATTTTGAAATCTGACATGGCGCTAGACATTTTGTCAACTTCCCAGCTGTCCCTGGTCATGTGTCAGGTCTAGAAAGTATAGGCTACTCACCCTAAGAGGTCACTCTAGGAGTGACAGATAGATAGGTTATTTAGCTAAGCAGCTTAAGGCTCCGACAAGGAGAGTCAGAGGGATTAAGATCCTGGGTACTAATTGCCCAGAAGTAGGGACTAAGTGCCTAGGGATGCAGTGATTTCCCTAGGTTCCACTTAGGGAAAAGGCTGAAACATTCATTGCTGCTGTGTATGTTCTCTTCCCTGTGGGGACTAATACTGACCAAAGGTGCTGTGAGTATATTCCTATCCACTGTTCTGTATGATCCTGTTTGCTCTATAGTACACTCCATGGAGTTTTGTATTGTTTAATTAATATGTTCATGGTTAAGTTATAAGAACCACTGGCGCCAAATTATTTCACCCTGCCTCCACACTGTTCGCGAGGGCTTACTCACTAATATTTAAGGTCTCACCCGGAGCACAATATTGGGAGTGGAGCTCATAGACAGTGCACTCAATTTACTATAGCACTACAGATATATCACCCAACTGCCTACTCTGGGTGCTGGTGTCAGGAGAGAGCCAGCTGTATCTCTTGTGACAACTAGATGGCACAGTCACATCATACTGTCTCCCAGGGACCTGGCTGTGCAGAAGACATTTGATCGGCACCTGCTCTGACTGGGCTTTACTCCTTTAACTGCCAGATGGGTTAAATGTTCACCTAGCAACACTAGAACCCACTTATGACCAACACTGCAATGAGGGAAAGGGTTAAAAAACCCCAGAAGGTCTTTAATCTTTAGGGCTGTCATATGCGGTCAGTATAATAGGGATTAATTGATGACACACATTTTATTTACTTTGCAAAAGTATTCCGACCCTCGGCCAATTGACTCCAGGATTGTGCAGAGAGGAGCAGTCAGTCACCAGGAGAACTGGAGCCAAGTGCCAAGTCTCAGTACAAGACACCAATCTCTGCCTACTATTTATGTGCCTGTCTGCCCCTGCTAAGCACACTGGCTACTATTGTCTCTATGGGAGGGGGAGGCTTCACAGTTTGATTAAAACGCTGAGAAACCTTCTCATTATTCAGGTAAGCGCACTCCCAAACTGTCAGGGCTATAATATTCCTCCTATACAGAGACACAAAGTACAGTGGAGAGGTTTATGCAGGGGTAGGAGAATCTGGCATGGGGTTAACATACCAGCATCAGACCCTACAGCCTAGTTATACATAAAGAAGGGCTGGACAATAGGGTACAGAAGCCCCTGGTAGGCAAGAAGAGTGTGGCGCAGGGCTAATATACCAGCAGCAAAACCTACACATGCTAAAACAACTTTTTTTTTATCCTAGAGGCAAAAGTCTGAAATATATAAAAATTTACCTTATTGCCCCCTCCAAAACTGTTGTAGCAAATGGTATGTTAATGATAACCTTTGCTCTACGTGTTTAATGTTGTATAGCCAGACTGCATTCTTTGTTTCTTCCAAGGTAATTGAATCCTACTGTGAGGACAAACATTGCCAGGACCCAATGAAATACAATACACATAGATGTCCCTTTGCAAGAACTGTGCACTGCCTGGATCCTAGAGGCAGACTAAACTGGGCATGCTCACCAATTGGCACCCCATTGTCCATGTAATATAAGCTGCGATTGGCGCTATCACAATTCAGGGCCAGATTGGTCCACCCAGAATGTTATGTGATTGACCCCTCTGAAAGCTGCCTTTGTGGTTCTGCGTTTTCAATAATCTATTCCGCATTCCAAGACAATGGTTCAACCAAGGTGTAGGCACACGAAATGGATTTTGGGCTGAAATGCTTACTCTTATGTTTATCCACAGGCTGAGAATCAGCCCAGGGTATCATTAGCCTTAGTCATAGAGACACAGAGGCAAAGAAGGGCTGGGCAATTTGGTAGAAAGAATTGCTACCTGTTGACAATACTTTGCATAAAGTTAATAAAGGACCATTATTTTATGCTCAAACCAATTAGCATCTAAATTAACCAAACCAGGCAAGTGCCCTGTGTAGCCTCTGCCATTTCCATCCTACTGTATATCAGACCTACCTCCTTCTGAACAATGAAGGAACCAGCTGAAACAGATACTGAGTTATGGGCAGAACTCAAGGCAAAACCTGCTGCGACTGATCTTAGGATTTGTGTTGGGGTGGGGTTGTTATCATTTGAAGCAACCTCACATAGAAGGAACCCTATCCACTGGACATGAAGTTGTAGTGGTTTCCACCAAGGATGAGGAGAATGAAGCCCCCCTATGCTACATACTGTAGTTACATAGTTAAATCGGGTTGAAAAAAGTGTCAAAAATGGGTGCCGGCATCAAAGTTGACACAGACGTCCATTAAATTCAATGGGCGTCCATTAATTGTCGCCAGCATCTAAATTTCAACATCAAATTCACAAATTTATTCGCCGACGGCAAAACAGGCAAATTCGTCGCAAATTCACCCATCACTACCCAGTATTCATACACACAATCCTCCATACACTCACATACACTATATATACCCATACCTACAGTATACTAACTATAGAGTTTAGTATCACAATAGCCTTTGTATTATGTCTGTCCAAGAAATCATCCAAGTCCCTCTTTTTTTTTTTGTAAGTCTTTATTTTTTAAATTTTCAAGATTATATGGGGGTACAGAAGAAAAAAGGGGGGGTAAGGGGTACAGTATTTTAATAAAGACACATAACATGTTTAGCATACAGTATAGAGCGATTACCATCAGACTGTTCCTTCAATATTCCCCCCCCTTGTCTTTTGTGTGAGGGCGACTTGGAAGCCCTTATGTGTTTACTTCTAAATACATTTCTGTGGTTCTATACTGTTGCTATTTAAAATAGGGGGGGATAGGGGAGGGGGGGGAGATAGATAGAACTGGGGGGGGGCAAGTCCCTCTTATAGTCATTAACTGAATCAGCATCACAACATCACCCGGCAGTGCATTCCCCAACCTCACTGTCCTCACTGTGATAACCCCCTACTCTGTTCCTTTAAATGAAACTTCTTTTCTTCTAGTCTGAACGGGAGGCCTCTGGTACGTGATTCTCTTTATCGGTAAAAATGTCCCCTGCCATTTGTCTATAATGTCCTCTAATGTACTTGTAAAGTCTAATCATGTCCCCTCGCAAGCGCCTTTTTTCCAGAGAAACTTTTTTTGAAGCAATCCCTATCTACTCTATTGCGCTTCGCCTGGTCTGAGGTGGCGAAGGAAGTCTAGCGCAAAAGGTAGCGTTCAGTACAATGCGCGTGTTAGTGAATTTGTGTAGTTACGTCCGTTGCGCAAATTCGCCAGGCGTAAGGATGCGAAGTAACATTAGCGAATTTACGCCAGCGTTCGTTAGTGAATTTGCGAAGTAACGAAAATGCCCAATGCTAGCGAATTGACGCTAGCGTTAGGCGCTTCGACGCTTAGTGAATTTGCCCCATAGTCTCTGCACTCTCTCCAGCTCATTTATATCCCTCTTAAGGACTGGAGTCCAAAACTGCCCCCACACTCCAGATGAGGCCTCACCAGGGACCTATAAAGAGGCAGAATTATGTTTTCATCCCTTGAATTAATTACCTTTTTTTTATACAAGACAGAACTCTATTTGCTTTAGTAGCCACAGAATGACACTGCCCAGAATTAGACAACTTGTTATCTACAAAACCCCCAGATTCTTCTCAGTTAATGAACTACCCAACACATTGTCATTTAGTGTATAACTTGCATTTTTTTTGCTGCCCAGTTTTCCAATTTAGTCAAATCACTATGTAAAGTGGCAGCATTGTAAATACTGTATATATAAGCCCATTAAAAACTTAGTGCTGATTGGTTACTCTGAGGTTACTAACCCTCTGATTTCACCATTTGGCTGGGCTGGAATTAATGCTCATGGAGCTGAGTAGAAAGACCATTAACGGCTTTTCAGCCTCAGAACATGAGACTTTGTTCCATGAGCCAAACAGATTTCTAGTTTTATTGGAAAACAATGTAAGTTTTGTCTTGTTGGTCCAATTTGCAAATCCCTGACCCTCAGTGGCCCCTAAAGTGACATTATACCTTGTGAGAAATGAGTGAAATCATCATTCTTTTCTCTTACCGGAACCTAATCCTCATTATCTATAATGACTTCTAATTACTTGGCGGAACAGAGCAGAACTCCAGATCAGATTATTATTATTATGGGAAAGTGTTTTATAGGAAGTGAATGGGTTCTGCCTCTCTATACACGGTCCTGGTTCCAATAACAAGTTTAAAGGAGAAGGAAAGGCTAAAATTAAGTAAGCTTTATCAGAAAGGTCTATATAAATACACCAGTAAACCCTCAAAGTAATGCTGCTCTGAGTCCTCTGTCAAAAGAAACACCACATTTCTTTGCTTTTATTGTGTACTCATGGGCTTCTGTATCAGACTTCCTGTTTTCAGCTTAAACCTCTAGGGCACGGCCTTGAGCATGCTCAGTTTGCTCCTCTCCCCCTCCCTCCTCCCATCCCTACTGTAATCTGAGCTCAGAGCTGTTAGTAAGCAGGGAGAGACTCAGGCAGGAAGTGATGTCACACCAAGCATATATGGCAGCTTCTATCCTAAACAAACAGAGACAGTGTCTAGAGCTGTTTACTCAGGTATGTTAAAGCATTCTGCAGAATAAATATAGCGTTCTAGTTTGCACTATTGTGGCTATTCTATTGGCAATAAACTGTCTTGGAGCTTTCCTTCTCCTTTAAAGGAGACATATTGTGTAAAATACAAGAATGTGCCAGTGCATTATATCTAAATATAGAAGGAATGCGCTTAATAAGTGGTGTTTCAGGCTGATTTACTGAAAATTTCTGCAAAAATACTACCAGTCTGCCCATGTATTTCACTTCCTGCCCATTGAATTCTCTGACTGTAGGATAGGAACCAATCAGCAGTTGGATCGACCTTAATGGAACTGAAGTCTGCCTTCAGTCTGTATTTTAGCAGGGACTGTTAGGACATGCCCACCCCTCATTTGCAACATGGGCAGGGACCATAGCAGATCGATGGGGAGCTCCAATAAAGGGGCCATTTTTAAAGATAATGATAATTTTTAGCCTCAATATATACCATATATTATATTCATTGCCTACAAGACTGTGGTTTTTATCCTACATCTCTCATTTAATGCTTGTACAATAATAAGACTGGATCTGCTTCCAGGAAAGATCATAAAGACATCCCGAGCCACCATCAGGTCCTTTATAGCTTGTTGCCCAGCCACTGACAACAAATTGGGCCCATAAGAGATTGTACTTTGCACCAGTGACCAATCGTCATATGTTTGTATATGGCACAGGGTATGGAAATGGATATTCATACAAAGCAACCAGGGAGTCTGGCCAGGCATTAGCAGTTAGGGCAGGAGTGCTCATACTTTACTAATGTGAGGTCTACTTTTAGTCATGTTGTCCCATTATGATCTACATCCATAAAAGCAAAGTTAGCATTCTGTTTCATGGGAAATATTACTTTAATTTTGATTTATGAGAAAATGTGAATTGCTATATTTAACAAATAACTATTTCTTATGTGACCTTAACATAATAAATATCTGAATGAAAAGCATGAAATAGGAGGGAGATTTAGACAAGCTGTTTGTTGACAGTGTCTTGAGATCTAATGATCACCAGCTAAAGGTCTACTGGTAGATCCCGATCTACCTTTTGGGCACCCCTGAATTAGGGGGGCCACACAGATTATCATGTAGGGAGATTTACCTCCTCTTCTGATATATATCCACAAAACGTTGGGCACACACATGTGAATGGACCTCCTGACTCTGCAATTCTGGCCCTTGGTGAACTACAACTGCTATCTTCTCCATTACATTTAGTCTCCTGTCAGCCTTCCTCTATCCCAATTTACTCTTCTATTATCCTTCCAATATCCCATTTACTGCCCCATCACCCTTCCTCTATTACAAAAATGTTCCCATTATCATTCTTCTATCCTATTTATGCCCCCATCATCCTAATTCATACCCTATTCCATTCACTCCCCCATTATTATTCCTCTATTCCATGTACTCCCCATCTCCTTCATCCATCCCATTCACTACCCAATCATCCTTCCTCTATACCATTCATTCTCCCATCCATCATTCCACTATTTTATTTACTCCCAGGGACACTACCAGAAACGGAACTAGAGGGGGACGGGCCCTGGCGCAGGACGCGCAGCCGGGCCCCCGCCCCCCTCCATACACCCGGAACTGGCCCGGGAATATGCGCCGCTAAGTGGCGCACGGACTGCCGGGGGCCCTGAGGGGTGCGAGCACCCCCTGCTCCCCCGGTAGTTCCGCCCCTGGACACTACTCCAATGAGGTGAGTTGAGAAACAGGGGTGGCAAAAATGCTGCTTCTGGTAACTTTAAAAGGCACATTTCCAGTTTTCAAACAAGAAATTTGGGTATTCTAGCGCAGAGAGTGCAATTTGCTTCTATGCACCAGCACCCTGGATCCCCCAGTTCAGGGTGCCAAAAATTGTGAGCGCGGGGGGGGAAGAAGCAAGCTGCCTCAGGAAGCAAAGGGGCTAGTATCACCCCTGTTTACTCCAACATAAACTATACGGTGAAGTAGAACAATTCAGCAAGGAGTTAATAAGGTGCAACGGGGAAACATGGCATGCATTGCAGGTTCCAACCTCATCCTCATTATATCATCTATCTATCTATCTATCTATCTATCTATCTATCTATCTATCTATCTATCTATCTATCTATCTATCTCTCTATCTATCATCTATCTATCTATCTATCTATCTATCATCTATCTATGATCATAATCTCTCTATCTCATGGTTGTCCCGGAGGTTCCCTTGTTCATTATCGGTGCTTGGGCAAGAATGTCCCCTTGTTCCATACAGAGAAGAGATTCCCATCTAGCTGGGCTCTGTGCTCGTTTCCATAGGCCATCAGACTCTTCTGTGTGGAATGCAATCCTCTATTCATACACCCAGCACTTGGCTCAAGGGCACCTGAAGGTCATATTTGCCCATATTCACTGTTGTGCTGCCCCATAAAAGCCACAGAAGGGGCATTGTGGGGAAAATGCACAAATTGTTAAAGCAAATATTTGTCTGAAGTCTGAACTGACCCAGAAACGAGAAAAGAAAGGAACATCAACGTTGGTGGGGGCTGGAGGGTCCCACTGATGTTTCTACTGAGATGTTTCCTTCCTGAGAGACTGGACACTTGCATTGTACACATGGGATGTCCTGAAATAAAGTGTATATGAGCACATACTGTATACATACACAATGCTCAGAGAGGGTGACTGCCAGTCCCTATACAACTCACATACAGTACTGCAGTCTCATGGTGCCTGTAACCAGATCTTAAGCTTTGCTGAGGTTGAGACAGCAGATCCAGTGAATGTTTAACAAGCATAAATACAGAGATATTTGGAGATACCCTGCTGTAGTTCCAGAGGTACAAAGGGCACAATTAAACACTTGCTCCAAAACTCAGCCTAACTGGCATTCATGCTGGGCCCCCTTTAGCTCATACGGTTACAGATGTATATAAACATTGGGGTAACAGTCACCCTGCTATAGTTCCAGGGGTACCCAGGGCACAAATAAACACTCACCCCAAATCTCCCCTAACTGGTCTTCAGGCTGTGCCCCCTTAGCTCATAACAAAGTTACTGATATACAGAAACATTGCGGTGTCACCCTGCTATAGTTCCAGGGGTACCCAGGCACAAATAAGCACTCACCCCAAATCTCCCCCTAACTGGCCTTCAGGCTGTGCCCCCTTAGCTCATAACAAGGTTACAGATATATAGAAACATTGGGGTAACAGTCACCCTGCTATAGTTCCAGGGGTACCCAGGGTACAAATAAGCACTCACCCCAAATCTCCCCCTAACTGGCCTTCAGACTGGGCCCCCTTAGCTCATAACAAGGTTACAGATATATAGAAACATTGGGGTAACAGTCACCCTGCTATAGTTCCAGGGGTACCCAGGGTACAAATAAGCACTCACCCCAAATCTCCCCCTAACTGGCCTTCAGACTGGGCCCCCTTAGCTCATAACAAGGTTACAGATATATAGAAACATTGGGGTAACAGTCACCCTGCTATAGTTCCAGGGGTACCCAGGGTACAAATAAGCACTCACCCCAAATCTCCCCCTAACTGGCCTTCAGACTGGGCCCCCTTAGCTCATAACAAGGTTACAGATATATAGAAACATTGAGGTAACAGTCCCCCTGCTATAGTTCCAGGGGTACCCAGGGTACAAATAAGCACTCACTCTAAATTTCACAGGCTGATCCACCTAAATTCAGCTAGTGAGAATGGTACTGCGGGTTACAAATAGAGAGAGGTACTCAGCACAAATGGTAGGTAAAGATACTGTGTGTGACAAAGGTACCAATACTCAGACTGAACTGCAGTAACATAAGGAGAGAAAGGAGGCAGAGCCAAGTGGATATACGCAAATGTGAGACTGTTATAATGTAGTTATAATGTATTTGATTGGGGTATCTTTGTTCATGCCCACCAGGACTGGCACATCAGGGGCCCCCAAACCCCCCCTGCTAACTTCAGCCACCCCCTTGGCAGCCACCTGCAACCTGCCCCCCGCCCCAACCGGTGTGTACCTGCGATTTTCTTCTATTGGTCGGGGAGATATTGCCAGGCAGGTCAGCCAGGTGGGAGTGGATCTGGGTCGGCCAGACCCACCTGTTTATTTTCTGGTGTCCTGCCGGCCCAGTTCGACCCTGGGAAGTTCAGTTTAAATAATAAAGCAGGACAGATAGGAAATTACATCTCTGAAGAAGCCAATACAGTGAAGCGCGTCAGGTGTGACATACTTCTTACTAGCACTTCAGACTTGTGGAGGAGAGTGTTATGGACATATTCAAGCTGTGTCTGTATAGACAAGTACTGATACCTCAATTTGCACCAAGAACAATAGGTAGTATCAGCAGGAGCAGAACTTCTGGGCACCCAGGCCATTAAGTGGCCCCACACCTTCATGATAACAATAACGATTTGCTTGGATGTGGGGTAAATAGACATAAAAAGAGATGCAAGGAGAGACTTGGGGGACAGGTGTGAGAGAGAGAGAGGAAAGGACTCCTGCATATCGTTTCTACTGCTTCAGTTGCCCTTTGGTCATCAGTTCCTCAGTGTTTTCTTTGGACAGTGGATCAAATTCTTGGTTTGTTATTCTACTTCCATAGAAAGATTTCCCGTTTTTGTGTTACCACGTGATTTTACAAAATAAAGTGTTAAAGTTCCACACGGTTTCTCTCCAGTATTCTTCTTCCATTACATCATGACATTTGGTGACAGCGGTGGGATTCAAGACACCTTAAAGGAACAGTAACACCAAAAAGTGAAAGTGACAATGTAATGTGCAGTTGCCCTGCACTGATAAAACTGGTGTGTTTGCACAACTATAGTTTAGATAAACAAGCTGCTGAGTAACCATGGGGCAGCCATTCAAGCACAGGATACACAGTAGATAACAGATAAGTACTACTATAGTTCATATAAACAAGATGCTGTGTAGCCATGGGGGGCAGTAATTCAAGCACAGGATACACAGTAGATAACAGATAAGTACTACTATAGTTTATATAAACAAGCTGCTGTGTAGCCATGGGGGCAGTCATTCAAGCACAGGATACACAGTAGATAACAGATAAGTACTACTATAGTTCAAATAAACAAGCTGCTGCGTAACCATGGGGCAGCCATTCAAGCACAGGATACATAGTTGATAACAGATAAGTACTACTATAGTTTATATAAACAAGCTGCTGTGTAGCCATGGGGGCAGCCAATCAAGCACAGGATACACAGTAGATAACAGATAAGTACTACTATAGTTTATATAAAAAAAGCTGTTGTGTAGCTATGGGGGCAGCCATTCAAGCACAGGATACACAGTAGATAACAGATAAGTACTACTATAGTTCAAATAAACAAGCTGCTGTGTAGCCATGGGGCAGCCATTCAAGCACATGATGGGGCATATATTTTACTAAGGCATGAGGGAGATCATTCAGTAGCCTTTCTTCTTAAACCCCATCTTGGGGAGGACTTGAACCATTATCTTTCCACCTCAGGGAACCTGCGGCATAGGTTGCATCCACTGATCTATTGGATAACGAATGATCCAATAATGAATTATTCTTGGATGGTAACTCTAGGAGCTGTGCTGAAGAGTGCTGAGAGACTGAAACTGAGCTGAGCATCCAGAAAAGTCAAGGAAGGACCTCACATCTTTTATTCGATAGCTGTGTGTGGGGTGGGGGGTGGTATAGTTATTGTATAATGTTTTTCCTTATTGAGATTAGTGCAAATAAAGTTTTAAATGCCTATTTAAGGACCTAGGAAATCATATGTGAAAATGATGATGTCCCTAAAGCTGAATGAACACAACTTCTGGTGGGCAAATGTATGGGTACAGGTGATGTTTACTGGGAAATGCCATGCCCAAAATAAAGTCAAACATGTTAAACAATGCCATGTCACCAGAGACCTACCACTAGACATTCAGAGCTCTATCCAAGGGCCGACAGACACTCACTTGGTCTTCACTAAATGCCTACAGTACCAGTGGCTGAGATCTATTGAGGACCTGTGCCAGCTTTGTCTGATGGAGCAGTTTTTGGACTTATTCTTCCATAAAGTTTATGAGTAGGTTTGGGATGGATCCCCTCTCATCTTAGTAGAAATGGCCAGGCTTGCAGATATGTATTTGGATAGTCAAATGCAGTTACTGCAGGGATGACCAGTTCTACCTCAACTTCTACCTCAAACTAGGCACCAAAGTTACCAGCAAAATGTTGAGAGTCATCTATGGCAGTCCATCCAACCTATTCAACACCACATATACAATTGTGCTGCAAATAATATTTTAGGTTCCAAGACCTTTGGAAATGTGTCATAGTTGTGCAACAGGCTGATGAAATGAAAATGTCACAGTAAAACCCCAACATGGGAGTCCAATAAACAGAACTGTATTGTTGACATTAGAAATCTCAATCAGCATGGCAACAAAGCTAAATTAAAGTTGGATTTGTGGAGTATACGGGCCTGTGCATCAAACCTACTTAGAACCCCCCTGGCCATGGATCTGTAGATTGTAAGGATTCCCATGATGCAGCTGGAATTCTCCATTAGGCAGAGAAATATAAAATATATGTGTTTTTGACCCCTGCAACCAGGAACTACTGGAATCCCATAGGATTTTTGCATTTTTCCCAAACAGGCTTGATTGCCCGTGCATTTGGGCCTCCCCCTCTTGAGAGGGACCCCATCAACACTTGTCCTCTGTGGGAGCCCCCGCACATTGTTTCTACTGCTTCAGTTACCCCTAGACCGTTATTTATTTGGAGTTTTCTTTGGACTCTGGATCAACTTCCAAGTAACTTTCAAACTGCCCTTTGTTATTCTTTTCCATAGAATGATTTGTCACTGTTGTGTTACCAATAGATTTTGCAAAATAAAGTGATACAATTCCACATGGTTTCTCTCCAGTGTTCTGGCTTCTGTTATATCATCGACATGACAAGCAGATTTTTGCTTTGGGAAACATGTTTCATCGGACTAGTGGAACCTGGGATAGAATTTCCAGCTGCTGACGTGGACGCTAGGGCCTATAAGAAGTCCAGGGGGGACACAGACACTAACAAAGAGTCTGTTTCTCTGCATCATAGCCCATGTGATCTGTGCTGCTGTATAGCACCAGGGGGCTCCTTGATGACCCCCATTAACTGCAGTGTCAGCTCTAAACATTAACACACCAAATACATCAATAACTGGTAACTGGGCTGTGATAACGAAGCCACCATTAACACTTCCTACTCATAACAACAACTAAGGGGCAAAATGTAATGAGGTTGACATTCCCTTTTATACCCTCCATGAAAGATCAGTCAACTACATTGCCCTGGATTATGGCTCGAAATTCCTAAATATGTGTTAAATTGCGCCCATGCAGTAGCCTGCAGCAAGCAAGCAATCAGACCTTAATTGTTTGTTGTGTGTCCTTACAGCTTTAATTATGTCTGTTACAGAGCAGCTACTTCAGCTAAATACATTCATTGCTGCCAAAGCTTCAGGTCTGGAGCATGCTCAGTAGGGGCTAAAGGTTTAACTGGGAAATAGAAGGAAGGAGAGACAGTCACACGAGTACCAGGAAATACACTCCCCTGTACAAAGGAAGTAGAGGCAGTCTCACGAGTACGAGGAAATACACTCCCCTGTACATACCCCCCAACATTTTGGACAAAAAAAGTTGCTTTGCGGCGAAAATTATTTGACCATGCCCATTTTTGTGGCTAAACCTCCTAATTACCATGTTCATTTTACAAAATTTGGCAGGTTATGAAAGTTTGAACATATTTTTGTATTTTTTTTTTTCAGTTATTGCAGTTTTTCTACTGAAGGTGAATTGCCCTTTAAGCTGTGAGTCTAAATTTTCTCAAGGCACCGCCTTATCTAAATTGTTACAATTACTCATTTGCTTATCTCAAAATCGTTACAAATTATCTTAGTTGTACCTGGTGGCTGTTCTGGGCTTTCTGCCAAAAGCCAATTAAGTTAGAAACTTTGTATCTTTTTCCTGGCTGTTCAGTGCAGAGAAAGTAGGGACTTTTCAGTAGAAACTGGGGACTGTGGGTTGAGCTGTCAAAAGTGGGACAATGCAGCTAAATAAGGAAAGTTGGGAGGTATGCCCTGAACAAAGGAAGTAGAGACAGTCACACGTGTATGAGGAAATCAGTCCCCTGTACAAAGGAAATAGAGAAAGTCACACGAGTACCAGGAAATACACTCCCCTGTACAAAGGAAATAGAGAAAGTCACACGAGTACCAGGAAATACACTCACTCATGCAAAAGAAGCACAGACTTGATTAACAGGAAATTAAGTCTGCCGTGCAAAGAAAATTCCATGCAAAGGTAATAGAACAGTCACAAGTGTACCAAGAAACACACTATCCCCCAGTCACAAGAGTGCAAGGAAATACACTCCCCCAGGCAACGTATGTAGAATATACTCCCCCCATGCTAAGGACAGTCACAAGTGTATCAGGAAATATACTCCCCCATGCAAAGAAAATTGAGACAGTCACACATGAATACCTGGAAATAAATCATCCCATGCAAAGAACAGTCCCAGGTGTATCAGGAAATATACTCCCCCATGCAAAGAAAGTAGAGACAATCACACATGAATACCTGGAAATAAATCCCCCCATGCAAAGGAAGAAGGGACAGTCACACGAATATAGGAAATAAAGTCTCCCCATGCAAAGGAAGTCCAGACAGTCACACAAGTGCAATGAAATACACTCCTCCATGCAAAGGAAGTAAAGACATTCAAGCAAGTGCAAAGGAAGCAGAGACAGTGACATGAATACCAAGAAATACACTTCCCCATGTAAAGGAAGTAGAGAAAGTCACACATGAATTCCTCCCATGCAAAGGACAATCACAAGTGTATCAGGAAATACACTCCCCCATGCAAAGAAAGTAGAAACCGTCACACATGAATACCTGGAAATAAATCCCCCCATGCAAAGGAAGAAGGGACAGTCACACAAATATAGGAAATAAAGTCTCCCCATGCAAAGGAAATAAAGACATTCAAGTAAGTGCAAAGGAAGTAGAGACAGTCACACGAGTACCAGGAAATACACTCACCCATGCAAAAGAGGTAGAGACAGTCATATGAGTACCAGGAAATACACTCCCCTGTACAAAGGAAGTAGAGACAGTCAATTGACCACCACCAAATTCACTCACTCATGCAAAAGAAGCAGAGACATTTATTACCAGGAAATAAAGTCTCCCATGCAAAGGAGTGCACAAAAGTGCAAGAAAATACACACAAGAAAATGAACTAGAAACAGTCACAAGTGTACCAGGAAATACCTTCCCCCAGGCAAAGGAAGTAGAGACAGTCACACCAGTACCAGGGAATGCATTCCCTTCTGCAAAGGAAATAGAGACAGTCACAAATATACTAGGTACTACACTCCCCTATGCAAAATAAGTGCAGTCACATGAGTATCGAGATAAACACATCCCCAATGCAAAGGAAATATGAAATAATGTTTAAAAGTGGATTTGAGTGGAATGACATGGTGCAAGTAGTGGTCTTTGTGTAGGTAAATAGTCAGTATCACATACAGTACATGCTTTAATGGAGTGAAAAAAATTACTGCTAAAATGCTGCTAATAATCTGTATAATTACTTTATATACACTAGGGGGCACTGCCAGACTGGTAACAGATTGAGTTGGAGCCATTTAGGGAACTGTTCTTGACAGGTGTCATCCTACCAGATCTCTGCCCTAAATACCTGTAGGATGAGCTACTGCATATCTTATTCTGCACAGAACTCTGGTAGGGGCCAGTGTGCACCCAAAATATTGTATTTATGGGGTCATAGATAGCTTGACTGGTGAGCTACCACTTATGTATGTGCCCTATAGTACTCACCTCATACATGAGATGCTGCCGTGTGTGTAGAGGGAAATAAAATTGTTGCTCTGTTGTGCAGATGAGACAGCTAATTTTTATGCTGCACCCTGTTATGTATACACTCTGTGGTTACTAGGGACCCACCCCTCTTAGCAACCAGGCAGTGGCATAACTACTGGGGGCACTGGTCTGTGATTCTGGGGGTTGGGCTTGCCAGGGGCCTTAGTTGCACATCCCACACTTGGGCCCATCTATGGCTTGTTACGCCACGGAAGTGAAAGACTGGAAGGTGAGACAGTGTGGCAAGATGGAGACAATAGAACAAGTTAGAGACAGTAGGACAAGATGGAGACAGTAGGACTACATGACAACAGTAGTGCAGGATTGAGGCAGTAGGACAAGATGGAGACAGTAGGACAAGATGAAAACAGTAGGGCATGATTGAGGCAGTAGGACAAGATGGAGACAGTAGGACAAGATGGAGACAGTTTGACAAGATGGAGACAGTAGGATAAGATGAAAACAGTAGGGCAGGATTGAGGCAGTAGGACAAGATGGAGACAGTAGGATAAGATGGAGACAGTAAGACAAGATGGAGACATTAGGGCAAGATGAAATCAGTAGGGCAAGATTGAGGCAGTAGGACAAGATGGAGACAGTAGGACAATATGATAACAGTAGGGCAGGATTGAGGCAGTAGGACAAAATGAAGACAGTAGGACAATATGAAAACAGTAGGGCAGGATTGAGGCCGTAGGACAAGATGGAGACAGTAGGACAAGATGAAAAGAGTAGGGCAGGCTTGAGTCAGTAGGACAAGATGAAGACAGTAGGACTAGATGAAAGCAGTAGGGCGGGATTGAGGCAGTAGAACAAGATGGAGACAGTAGGGGAAGATGTAAAATATATGACGTTATGGGGATAAGATGGAGGCTGTTTTACATTTGCTTTACCTCCAATGCTGCTGTAAACTGGCCTTTGTACTCCTAGCGGTGCCCTCTATAACTCTATAGCAGGACCCCTGTTTACCCAGCCTTACAGGGGAATGTACAAGGTCACAGGATGTTGGGTACATTTCCCCCCTGGTAGGTTATTGCTCCTGTGGTGTTACACTGTGCCTATAGAACAACCAAAAATGCTCCATCCCATATATATAAATCAAGGCATATAAACACAAGGGACCTACATGCACCAATAACACCAGGAAAGACTAAGCAGAGGTCGGAGTGGAGAGAGGGATCTTCATGGTTCAGAAAAAGCAGATCAGAAGAAACATTAAATGCTTTTTGCTTCATAGTTGATGTGTCTCATGCCCATAGGGAGGCACAATCCCTGCACAGATGGGCCATTAACCTATAGATGCCCACATATAGCTATACATTTTCTTCTGATTTTTGCACTCAGGCCATTCATATGGAACAGCAACAGCTTCATCCAAACCCAATGGTTCTGAAAATCAGTATCCACTGTATTATTCACAGAGTATTTGTGGCTTTTAGCTATTGATATGATGCTGGGAATAGTAGTTCAGTAATATCTGCTGGATATCTTTGGTTTAAAGCACCAATGACAACAAAATAAATAAGACATGAAGTTGGAGACAGCATTGCCCAGACGGAGAGCTTACAATCTAGAGGACTAGAGGCAGAAGAGTGACTGTCTGTAACCAGCAGAGGTAACTGAATACAAAATGGCGGCTCAGAAGTGAGGTGCAGCTGGGAAAGTCTAGGATTTGGGGTAGCTGCTATGAGGAGTTCAGAAGAAATATGTGTAACTTCAATCCCTAATGTTAAAGGGGTGGGCCCTGCTCTCCCAGTCTCCCTCTTAATTAAGAGAAGTAGTCAATGCCTTGTGTGTCTCAGTTTGGCCCCTGGAGATGGGCCCCGATTAGTGTGAGATATACAAGGCAGAATAAAATGTGTCTGAGGGAATCAGGGACAATGGCATCTCTCTCCCCATGTGACAGGAACTCCCTCCCCCCCACTGAGAGACAATTATCCCTGTCACTCCCCACAGCTCTGCCATTGTTCACTGGTTAGTGAGACAGGGCCCATTAACTGTCACACACTCACTGGCACCTTTAAATACTGGAATTTTCTTTCAGAATACTATGGAACACATTCCACTGAGCTAAACACGGAATCGGCTGCTTCCACTTCTTGTTGTAAACCATTTGCAGCTAAGAAGACTAGAACTAAGGTGCCTTTTCTGGGCCAACAGGCAGCCATTTTAGCTGTCACGACTCACACTCGATGGGGCCATAGTCAGGCCAGCAGGTGGGATGTAGGGGACTATAGACAAATGGAGAGGAGAGGGGAAATATAAAAGGGGAGAGAGGAGGGAGGATGGAGGGTTGTGGGGGTTAGAAAAGGAAAAGAGAGGGTATGAGAGACTGAAGGAAGGAGGAGAAGGGAAAGGGGGTTAGGATGTAGAGAGACCAGTGTCAGACTGGGACATCAGGGGCCCACCAAAAAACCTTAGACCAGGGGCCCACTCTCAGTACTATTATTCTTCCTTTACTCACTCAACCTCTATTCTCCTAGTCTCTTTTCTTTACATACTATAATCCATTATTCCATCTATTTAGTCTCTTTGTTCTCATACAAATAGGGAATGGCCATGAAATGTTTAGAAGCAGGAGGGCCCACCGATACCTGGCCCACAGGAGTTTTCCTGGTATCTCAGTGGGCCAGTCCAACACTGGGTGCAGTTGAACACTAGCTTGGGGCTGCAGGATGAACCCTGGACTGGCCATCTGTGAATTGGAGAGGGTAAGGGAAAAGAGTTAGGAAGTAGAGATACAAAAATAGAATAGAAAAATGCATGAGAAGAGGGAGGATGGGGGAGAGTAAGGCCAAACTGTTGAGGGGGGATAACAGAAAAGAAAAGGTGTGAGAGTCAGAAAGAGAGAGGGAAATTTGGGTTAGGGAGTATAGATACAAATGGAGAGAAGAAATATAGAAGGGGGCAGAGGAAGCATTATGTGGGCAGGGTAGAGTAATGCCAAAGTTGGGGGATAATAGAAAAGGAAAGGAGAGGGGATGAAAGACAGAAGGAGAGAGGAGAAGGAAAAGATTGTTAGGGAGTTAAAAGACCAATGGGGAGGAGATGAGAAATATTGACCGAGAGAAGAGGGAGGATGGGGGAGAGTAGGCCAAACAATACAGAAAAGTGGAAAAAACTTAAAAGTACAAAGAGAAAGAGAAAAGGGAGAAGACACAGGAGGAGAGAAGATAAGAATAGAGAGGAGGAATGAACAAGCTGCATTTAGTGGATCCTAAGGTTTTAGACTTCACCCCTCCCCAAGACTTAACTGAAAAAAACAGAAATCCATTAATAGTCCATAGACTCCAACCCGACTGGCTGCCCCGGGAGTTACCAAGGTGCCACTTTATAGAGACATGGAGCACAACTGGTATTTAATGGTCAGTATTTTTAGCACAATGAGCTGCTGCCGGGAAAAGAATTTCCAGTTCTTGACACAAAGGGAAAGAAACCCACATTATTTTGTGAGCACTAAAGAGTGTGTCTAAGAGTGAACACAGATACACATATAAGGCAATTGCTTGTGTACATGTCTGTGCAACATATGATAGGGAGTGATGTAGGTACCAGCAGGATGCAATTGGTTGGTGCCCTTAGATACAGACTCAAACTAATGGTAATGGTATGAAGGTGTGGGAGTGAGCAAAGCTTTCTCTATGGGTTGAACGGGGAACTGCCCTGCATCAATTAGGGCATTAAAATCAATAACTGCTGGAATGGGATGGGTAGAGGAAATGGTTTTTCAAAGAAGATTTCCCAGTTGCTGTTAGAGAGTGTGTTGGGCCAGGTGGGGGTCAGGAGATACATTCAGGATACCAGTGTCCAATTGTTTGGCTACCATGGCTAAAAGAAAATACCTCAAGGACTGGACCCTGAAGCTGGGCAGAAGGACTTCCCTTATAATGGTAGCTTCCAGTTATCAGCATGAGTAGGGATATATTTTGAAGCAGTTAGGACCTTGCTCAAAGCTGAGGGTCAATGTGACCTTTAGTCCATCCCCACTGTCTAGGAATTTGGGTGAGTTCATTATATCTTACAGAGCCACAAGTGAATAAAAAGTCATACCCAATAGAGATCCCCTATAACCAAAGCCCCTCTGAGAAAATTTGGGTTGGGGTATCTTGCTGCAATGGGAACTGGTGAGTTGAAGGAACAGGGCATGGAGGATGGAAGTCTGTCTGTATAATGCTGTGTGCCAGGGTAATGTCACCATGTCAGGAACTGGTAATATTCCCATGGTATTGCATCATGGCAGCTTTTGCCAGGCTGATTTGTACCACGTGGCAATCTACCTCCTGCTCATGGGAGGTACCAAAACCAAATCAACTGGAGGGATTTACAGCAGCACAGTATTGAGGGTAGAGGTGGGAAATAGAGACAGATCCCTAGTTAAAATAATGAGGAAAGGTGGTATCCGGGTAGAGATGGGCGATAGAGACAGATCACTAGTTGCGATAAGGAGGAAGGCTGGTATCCAGAGATAGAGGTGGGAGATAGAGACAGATCACCAGTTGAGTTAATGAAGAACGTTGGTATCTAGGGATAGAGGTGGGTATTAGAGACAGATAACTGGGTGAGGTAAAGAGGATGGCTGTTATCCTGGGATAGAGATGGGTGAAAGAGACATATAAGTAGTTGAGTGCATTAGGATGGCTGGTATCTAGAAATAGAGGTGGAGAACAGACAGATCATAAGTTAAGATAATCAGAACGACTGGTATCTAGGGATAGAGGAGAGGACAATATATACAGATCACTAGGTAGGGTTAAGAGGAAGGCTGGTATCATGGGATAGAGGTTGATGATAGAGACAGATCAATAGTTGAGATATTTAGAAAGGCTGGTATCTGGGAACAGAGGTGGAGATAGAGACAGTTCACAAGTTGGGTTAACGGTGAAGGTTGGTATCTGGGCATAGAGGTGGATAATAGAGACAGATAACTAGATGAGATCATTAGTTGGGATATAGAGACAAATCTCTAGTTTAGTACATGAGGAAGGCTGGTATATAGGGATAGAGACAGATCATTGGCTGAGATAATGAGAAAGGCTGGTATCCAGGGAGAGAGGTCAGTGATAGAGACAAATTAGTAGCTGAGTGCATTAGGAAGGCTTTCCAGTGAATGATTGGGAATGGCTGATTCCAGTTGGGACTCTGGACAATTATGAAGACTCAGGCTTAAAAGTCCCTTAAACAAATAATCAAAGTACCTAGATTGGTGCAAATAATCTTCATCAGGCTGAAAAAATGTCTATTAACTCCCCCCCCCCACACACACACTGTGTCATTATTTTGGGGGAATGTATAATAGGGGTGCAGAGATTCAGTTGAGGCTCCTGGAGCTGACATAATGGGTATGCTCTGATGCCAAGAGCCCAGGGATACATCACGGAGAGGATGGGTGGATGCCAGTAGATGATGGCAGATCGCCACCTGATGTAATAGTTATAGCTCATTGCACCAGCAGCAAAGCTACAGGTAGTGATTCTATATGGAAACTTGTACCCAGCATTGCCAGGGGCCACTCATAGAACTGCACCAACTGAATGGGATCATCAGATCTTGGCTGGGGGTGTGTTTAACCTCATCATGGCCATGTAATTTAAGTGAGTAGGCAGCTGTCAGCAGATTAGTATCCTGGGTGTGTATTACACTAAATATAGGGGTGCAGGAGGTTTCCTTGGTAAATCCACCTCGAGGCCCCTAATGATGCAATGAAATGAAATGAAACCTGAAATGCAAGTGTAGAGTCAGTGTAATGCAGCATTTCTGGATACGATACCAGATACTGGTTCTGCCGGGTAGGGTGGATACTTGGGAATGATGCAGTCATTAAATGCTTATAGAGAACAGGGGCTAATCTGAGTCTGATTTTGCCTGACACTGAGCAGAAGGCTCTGAGCAGTTCTTTGGCTGATTTGCCCGCTGATGCATGAAGCCAAATTAAGCTGATACGATGGTTTCTGCTCTGAAAGGAGAACTAAACAATGACTAAATATGAACATGACTAAAAATGGCAAATTTTATATAGTGAACTTATTGCACCAGCCTAAAGTTTCAGCTTGTCACTGTAATGGATGCTGTACCTGTCTCCCAAGATGGCGTCCAAGATGGCATTACTCCCCACCGCATGGCTCCTGCATCATCTTCTTCCCACTCCCTGATTGGTCGCCTGCAACAGCGCCGGCGTCGGAATGGACGCCGGCGTCAGAATGCCGCCGTCACTGACGCCAGCGCGCCGGAACTGACGCCATCGCGCCGGAACTGACGCCATTGCGCCGGAACTGACGCTGGCGCGCCGGAACTGACGCCACTGCGTCCAGATTGGCGCGAACCCTTTGCCTATTTAAGGCGGACTTATTATTGACTCAGTGCCCAATTATAGGTCTTGTTTCCAAGTTCCTGGGTGTGTTTATGCTGTTGTTAGATTTCCTGTGTACCGACCTTGCTTGTTATATCGATCCTGTTTGTCTGCTGCCTGAATTGACCATTGCCTGTTTTCCTGACTACTCTCTTGATAAATCCTTCCTGTACTGCGAATCTGGTCTGGTCTCCTCCTTGGTCCTCACTTCAACTGTGCCTTCGGGCCCTTACAGTCAATAGCAGCAATGATCCAGGACTTCAAACTTGTCACAGGGGGTCACCATCTTGGAAAGTGTCTGTGACACTCACATGCTCAGTGGGCTCTGATTGGCTGTTGAGAAGCTAAGCTTAGGGCTCGTCACTAATTATCCAGCAGAAAATGAGCTTCCCTGGCTGTAATATAAGCTGATGCTACAGGGATGATATTATTTATTCAAATTCATGTTAAAAATTGGATACATACTGACCCCACATGACCCACCTTGCGCGTTTCATACCCTCCGGCACTTAGTCATAGGTGTCTCTATTGAATTCATTCGACCCTCGACTTTAACCAGAGCCCCAGTAGTCCCTGAACTAGTCACACAGCTCCACAGCATGATGGAACCTCCACCAAATGTGACAGTAGGTAGAAGGTGTTTTTCTTGGAATGTGGTGTTCTTCTTCCACCATGCAAATCGCTTTTTGTTATGACCAAATAACTAAATTTTTGTCTCAATTTTTGTCTCATCAGTCCAAAGCACTTGTCCAAAATGACTGCGACTTGTGTAAATGAGCTTTTACATACAAGTGACTCTGTTTGTGTGAGTGTAGAAAGGGCTTCTTTCTCATCCCCCTGCCATACACATGTTCTTTGTGTAATTTGCGCTGAATTGTAGAACAATGTACAGATACACCATCTTCAGCAAGATGTTCTTGCAGGTCTTTGGAGGTGATCTTTGGGTTGTCTGTAACCATTCTCACAATTCTCCACATATGCCTCTCCTGTATTTTTCTTGGCCTGCCAGACCTGGGTTTTACAGCAACTGTGCCTGTGGCCTTCCATTTCCTGATTCCATTCCTTACAGTTGAAACTGACAGTTTAAACCTCTGAGATAGCTTTTTGTAGCCTTCCACTAAACCATAATACTGAACAATTTTTGTTTTCAGATCTTTTGAGAGTTGCTTTGAGGACTCCATGCTGTCACTTTTCAGAGGAGAGTCAAACAGAAGCACAACTTGCAATTGGTCACCTTAAATACCTTTTCTCATGATTGGACACACCTGCCTATGAAGTTCAAGGCTTAACAAGCTAATCCAACCAATTTGGTGTTGCCTGTAATCAGTATTGAGCAGTTCCATGCATTCAAATTAGCAAAATTACAAGGGTACTTATATTTTTGCACAGCCAGTTTTTCACATTTGATTTAATTTCATACAACTGAATACTGTTTCACTAAAAATCTTTGTTCAGAAAACACCCCAGTATTCAGATGTTCCTGGGAAATGAAAGACATACCACTGTTATCTTTTTGTTGAAAGTGGAGTAAATTATTATGCAGGCTGAGAGGGGTTCCCAAACTTTTTCATATGACTGTAAGTGGTGCTCCGCAATGTCATTATTACTAAGGTACTTTATAGCATCGGGAAAGCGGTGTAGCAATAGTCTGGCAACATCTGATGGCCTTGGAACAGCTTTGATACTGCCCCTCTTTGTGTTTTCTGTGGGGCAACCCTTAATTTGCAGCTAATTAGCCCCCAGCCTGCACCACATTGTTCCTGTGTTTGGGGACAGGGCATTGGTGCTGATCCTTCAGGGCTAATGAAATTGTTTTGAAGTCCCATTATTGTGCAAACATATAAGCCCATTAGGATAACTATCTCTTCCATGGCCCCCTTGCATTCCCCCCTATCCATCTCTCTGCGTGCCCATAATCACATCTTGTAGCCATTATCCACTTGCCCCATAGCTTGTCCTTTCACACATAGAAGGCCTCTCTTCCTCTTGTCTCTCATCAGTTGCCTTTCACACCCAGACCCCCTGATCTCCCACCCGGCATCATTAAACAGCCGTCTTTCGTGACCCCTGTGCAGGGTGGTGATGCACAGGACCATGGGTAACCAATCACCTGCAGCCTGACTGCTCTCTATTTAATGGCCCGTGGTTCAAAGCCGCTTTCACAGGCAGCGAACCAGAGGGAAGTGGATTATAAGATCCCTGTGATGTCCGCTGAGCTTGATATAAAGGCAAAGTGACCTCTATCCCCTTCCCTTCGACAGGCCTGTCATGTGCCTTGTGGCTCTGTGCCCCCCCCAGGCTGGAGTCTTGCTCAGCACCCGGCCCTTTGCATCTGCCTGAGTATATACTGTGTATATCCATTCCCTCTGTATATACTTTAACCCCATAGTGATACCTGCTCATACCTCTAATAACACATGTGCCCAATGCACGGCGAGTTAATGGCTAAACCAAATGCATGTTGTACACTGTACTGGATTTCTGCAGATGAATGTCTTAGCTTGTCAATATTTGGACTGGAACATGTGGTTTTAAAGGGGACACAAGTTCATTAACCCCCTTATCTCTTACAATACCTATTACATAGACAAGGGGGGGGGCAGGTAAATAGGTAACAAGGTCATTCCTAACCCTGGATGCTCCACCTTTTCCTTTCTCCTTGTTACAATGTGCCCCTGGCCTTGATTGCTCCACGTTTTCCTTCTCTCTTTGATAAATGTGCCCCTGGCCTTAATTACTCCACCTTTTCCTTCTCTCCTTGTTACAATGTGCCCCTGGCCACGATTGCTCCACCTTTTCTTTCTCATTTTGATAAATGTGCCCCTGGTCTTGATTGCTCCACCATTTCCTTCTCTATTTGATAAATGTGCCCCTGGCCTTGATTGCTCCGCCCTTTCCTTCTCTCACTGATACAATGTGCCCTTGGTCGTGGCTGCCCCATTCTTTCCTTCTCTCATTGATATAATGTATCCCTGGCTGTGGAAGCTCAGGCATTTTAATAGATCCACCCAAAGGCTGCCTTTCATTGGTACGTGGTGAAAAAAGTGCAAAAAATCTATATTATTATTTGTAAAGTACTGCCGTGTGTGGGTATATACATGAGTAATGTCAAACCTGCCCCATCAGGTGTAGCTGAACTGCATCACACCCACAGCCCATTCTCATTTCTTGCATTTACTCACAATTCTATGGGCTCAAGGACAAGCCAGCACTTAAGGGTTAACCTTAAACTATTAGATTGCAAGCTCTATAGGTTCTTCTTTACCTCTTGCATTGGCTTTTATTTTTGTGTGTTATGTACTGTATGCTCATTGTATGCACCTATTTATTGGACACTGTGGAATACAGTATGTTGATTATAAATAAAAATAATATTAAGACCCAATAACATTTATTATCATTTTTATATAATTGTCTTTCTCCCGTGATCATTTCTCTCTTTTAGTAACTGTCCCCAGTTAAACCTTTGTCTAAATGCTAAATGGGAAAATCTGCCCCACCGTTGCTGCCCTGTCGATCAGGGTCACCAGTTCGTTACAAAAGCCCAGGGTAACGAGGATATGGCCCATGAAACGGCTCCTGACTCTGTATTTGCCAATTAACCTTTTATGGGTTGGGTGGGAACTGGAGAAACATTTTTGTTGGGTGATCAACATTGGCGAAGAGGGTGGATTTCTGTGAAAATTCTGCACTATTTCATACTTTTGGTTCTGTTCTGTACCCCAGAGTGCCACCGAAATTCCTTCCACCAGTATCCGTCATTAACATTCATTATATCACACATATTATCCTGAAAAGATAAAACTGACCAACTGCAGATAAGTCAATGGGGTTTTTTCTTCTGGCGACTTTTTGTCCTAATGCATTAAGGTGGAGGCAGACTGGGAGATCTTCTCTACTGCTGGTGACTAATCTCCCAAAAATGCTTTCCCGCTGGCAAGAATATGAATCACTGGCGGGACAGCATATGAATCGCTTTCCGAAGCCACCCGAAGTTGCCTCACGAGGTCAATGAGCATTTTTTCTTATGGCGACTTTTTTGTCCTAATGGCGTTTTTCATTATGGCAATTCTTTTGTCCTAATGCATTAAAGTCAATGGGCTTTTTTTAATTCTGGCGACTTTTTTTGTCCAAATGCATTAAAGTCAATGGGCATTTTTTCTTTCTCAGTTTCACAAAAAAATTGTGATGGTGAGGGGGCTGCTATGCATTCTACTAAAATGTCCCTAAAAAGGTTCTCTATAAGTTTTTCTATGCCTGGATTTTGGCTTCATCCGTCTAGACTCCTACTTTGGCAATGCTGAAATGGTTACAGGCACGAGTAAAGGTGGCCATACACGGGCCGATAAAAGCTGCCGACAGACTGAGTCGGCAGCTTATTGGCCCGTGTATGGGGCCCCCCGACGGGCTTCCCCGATCGAGATCTGCCCAAAAGTCGGCCAGATCTCGATCGGATGGGACTAAAAATCCTGTAGGATTGCGGCCGCATCTGTTCGCTTATACGGTCCCGCAATCCGACCGCCCATTCCCATTCGTTAGGATCCGATCATTGGGCCCTAGGGCCCACGATCGGATCAGCCCAATATTGCCCACCTCAAGGTGGGCATATCGAAGAGAGATCCGCTCGTTTGGCGACATCACCAAACGAGCGGATCTCTCCGTGTATGGCCACCTTAACACAGATGTTGTTATTTAATGGGATCTGCTTCCAGGGAACCTTTCTTTTATTCAGTCCCTGACCAATGGAATCAGCCCGAGGGTCCTTGGGGGACAGAGCAACAAAACAAACAGGGATCCTGTACTAGAACTGTGGCCGTGGCATGTCAAAAGGGTTAAAGGGGTGGTTCACCTTCAAGTTAACTTTTAGTATATTGTAGAATGGACAATTGTAAGCAACATTTCAATTGGTCTTCATTATTTATTTGTTATAGTTCTTATATTATAGATAATACATCGTATTCTTCTTTTTACTCTCTCCAGCTTTTAAATAGGGTTCACTGACCCAATTTAAACAAATGCTGAAAGGCAACAAATGTATTGTTACTGCAACTTTTTATTACTCATCTTTCTATTTAGGTCCCCCTCATATTCCAGTCTCTCATTTAAATCAATGCATGGTTGCTAGGATTTTTTGTAACCTAGTAACCAGATGAAATTGCAAACTGGAGAGCTGCTGAATAAAAAGCTAAATAACTCAAAAAGCCACAAATTTTTTTTTCGTTTTAAAAAACGAAAACCAATTGCAAATTGTCTCAGAATATCAGTCTCTACTAAAAGTTAATTTAAAGGTGAACAATCCTTTTAATACTAATATATACTGTATCCATCCCTGTATCACATCTCATGGTATTTTAAAGGGAAACTCAACCTAGCTAAAAAAATATAATACCGTGTGTCTTTCCAAGATGGCAAAGGAAGTAGAGAAAGTTACACGAGTGCCAGGAAATGTACTTCCCCATGCAAAGGAAATAAAGGCAATCACATGAATATCCCAAAGAAAGAAGAGACAGTCACATTAGCACCAGGAAATACACTACCCCATGCAAAGAAAGTAGAGACAATCACACGAGTACCAGGAAATACACTTCCCCATGCAAAGGAAGTAGAGACAGACACATGAGTACCAGGAAATATACTCCCCCATGCAAAGGAAGTAGAGACAGTCACACCAATACCAAGAAATACACTACCCCATGCACAGGAAGTAGAGACAGTCACAGGAGTACCAGGAAATACACTTCCCCATGCAAAGGAAGTAGAGACAGTCACACCAATACCAAGAAATACACTACCCCATGCACAGGAAGTAGAGACAATCACACGGGTACCAGGAAATACACTTCCCCGTGCAAAGGAAGTAGAGACAGACACATGAGTACCAGAAAATATACTCCCCCATGCAAAGGAAGTAGAGACAGTCAAACGAGTACCAGGAAATACACTTCCCCATGCAAAGATCACGTGTGATTTCCTGGAAAGCTGTGTGCATATCAGGGATAAATTGTATTTATGACCATGTTGGTATCTGCCCCGTGTCCCACACACTTTTCCCTAATAAAAACTCCCTGTCCCTGTGCAGGAATCGGCAGCATTATGTGCAAAGAGTTCACTGCCGCTCAGCTAGAGATGTGACCCCTGTGCTTGTGGGGCTTTGGGCAAACGACCCCTCTGGAGACCATGACGTAAACTAACTTACAATGCTCTCCAGCTCTTACTGTATTACAACTCACAGTTTTTCCTGGGATATTACATGCAAGAATTCCTGGAAGTTGCAGGTTGAATTAATATGAAATCAAGGGGCCGATTCACTAACTTCGAGTGAAGGATTCGAAGGTAAAAAACTTCGAATTTCGAAGGTTTTTTTTGGGCTACTTTGACCATCGAATGGGTTACTTCGACCTTCGACTACTACTACGACTTCGAATCGAAGAATTGCGAAGTAAAAATCATTCGACTATTCGACCATTCGATAGTCGAAGTACTGTCTCTTTAAAAAAAACTTCGACCCCCTAGTTCGCCATCTAAAAGCTACTGAAGTCAATGTTAGCCTATGGGGAAGGTCCCCATAGGCTTGGCTAACTTTTTTTGATCGAAGGATATTCCTTCAATCGTTGGATTAAAATCCTTCGAATCGTTCGATTCGAAGGATTTTATCGTTCGATCGAAGGAATTATCCTTCGATCGTTCGATCGAACTATCTGCGCTAAATCCTTCGACTTCGATATTCGAAGTCGAAGGATTTTAATTCCTAGTCGAATATCGAGGGTTAATTAAGCCTCGATATTCGACCCTTAGTGAATCGGCCCCCAAGTGTTACTGACACTATCCTGCCCCAGCTTGATTTACTATACACACACTATCCCTCCATTTCAGCCTTTCCCCCAAAACAACAGATCTTCTGCACACAGTTTCTTCTCCCCAGCAGTTATGGGGCCCGAGTTCCAGATTACTAAAGAGTATTATAATAATAACCGCTGCTTTGTTCCCTCAGCTGCTGCCATTGCTTTGAAGCACAAATCTGGGCTTAATCTCTGGCCTCCCACCTGTTAAAATATAGAAAGATGAAAAATTAGGGGGAAACCCTATACGCAGACAGATCAGCCATTATAGGCTGGTGGGTGGGGTTACAGTCCATGGGTCAATCAGGTTTGTCCCATGTACGGCTTCTCCACTTCTAGGCAGTGATCAATGCAATGGAAGAGATCTGCCGACTTTCGGCCAGATCTCGATCGGTGAAGCCCGTCGGGGGGCCCCATACACGGGCCAATAAGCTGCCAACACGGTCTGTCGGCAGCTTTTATCGGCGCGTGTACGGCCACCTTTAGTTTTGGTTCTACTCAGGGTGGCCTGGCCTAATTTTTAAAACCAGCCAAAATCAGCTACAAAACCAGCCCAAAACTAGCCAAAAGTTACTTCAAAAGTAGCCCCAAAAATAGCACAATATGTGGAGTGAAAAAAGTGTAAAAATAAATGAATATATGTGAGAATACACCTTTTTCAAATTTTCACTGATTCGCAAATTTTTCCATAAAGCGAAATGAGACAGTGGACGTAACTACAGAGGGGGGCCCAGGAGGTATAGGGGCCCCATAAGGTCCTAATACATATACAATTTTAGAAATATTGGTAAAACAGCTCAACCTCTAGACATTTTGGTGGCGGCAGATTTTTTCCCCAAAATTTGTCTGAAAATTGAGGAAAGTCACCAGATAATGCAAGAATGCTTAAGAGGGACAGAAAACTGGGGTACAGAGCCCTAAATCTGGTAACTCCCGACTTCTACACAAGTCAGTCCCACGCTGGGTATTGTAGTCTTACATACAACTTGGCAAATTCTTAAACAAAAACTACATTATCCAACATGCACTGGGAGACACAGGTTTGGCCACATTAGGGTAAAAAAACTTCAGCTGGTTTTCAAAGTACAAACTAGCCAAAGGCCCAAAATGTAGCCCAAATCCGTACCTTGGCTAGTTTGTACTTTCAAAACCCACCTGGGCTTTAAATTAGTAGTCCAGTTTGGATGAAAAACCGTCAACCTGGCAACCCTGGTTCTACTACAAGTTTGCTGATGCACTGCTGTCTCTCCCTGTGTGTGTGCGCATACCCCCCAACATTTTGGAAATAAAAAGAGGGACAAAAAAGTTGCAGTGCGGCAATTTTTTGACCACACCCATTTTTGTGCCCACACCCCCAATTACCATGTTCATTTTACAAAATTTGGCAGGTTATGAAAGTTTGAACATATTTCTGTGAATTTTTTCAGTTTTGCTAATGAAGGTGAATTGCCCTTTAAGCTGCGAGTCTAACTTTTCCCAAGGGACCCGTTATCTTATATTATTACAATTACTTATTTGCTTATCTAATAAATTACAAAAGTATCTTATCTGCTGCTGTGGCAGTTCTGAAACTTTGTTTTGTTTTCTGGCTGTTCAGTGCAGAGAAAAAGGGGACTTTTCAGTACAAACGAGGGACTGCGGGTTGAGCTGTCAAAAGAGGGACTGTCCCTCTAAAAACGGGACAGTTGGGAGGTGTGGCGGGGGGGGGTTGGATGCTGAGTAGCTTTTGGTGCTCTCACCTGTAGGTAGGGTTGAAACATTTTCTGGAAAAAAATTATGGCCTGCCTATATATTTATGTTTTTTCCCCTATTAATAACATTGGGATCAACCATCTTTTTTACTGGCCAGGCCAGTAAAATACCAGCCAGGTGGCAACCTTACCTGTAGGCCTTACCTGTGGGTAATTTTATAGGAGCCCAGTTTTAAAGGGATTATGGTGCAGTCGACCTGCAGTAGGTAACACAGGGGTTAAATACCTTGTTTGTCTTTCACCTCAGCTGAACTACCCCCAAGGGCCCTTGTTATAACTGAGCCCCCCTAATCCCCCTGCACTGAGATAAAACAATGGGACGATGTTTAATAACAAGAGAAACCCTGAGCAGCCCCACTTGCCTACAATAATTCCACCCTTTCTGCCCCACTGAACTCCTTTTGATCTGTGTTTGACAAGTGTAAATATTAGTGTTAGTGCAGGCGGCTGCGGGGCCCGAAGGGCTGCATGGATTGTTCCTGGGGGGGTGTATATCCCACTGTGGGCTGTAACCTGTCAGCTTTCAGTGCTTGTAGAAGCCAATTGCTTCACTGTAACCCCCCTCAGCACTGGAATTCCCCTCCGGCACCAATATCTGCCCTCCTGCCCATTGGAGAGAGAGAGACGGGGAGCAGATCTAAGAGTCTAATTGAGGTTCCGTGTCCCCCAAATCTTTAGAGAGATGATGATATAAATTTTATTACAAAAAACATAAAGTTAAATATTTGCTCTTCCCAACAGGACACCCTTCAAATCGCCCAAAAGTCAGGATAGTGGGAACTTTATATCTGCTGGTGGTGGGTATTTTAGGACAGGTACCCTCATTGGGTGCACGGAGTTAATTGTGCAGAGTTAAAAGACATTTGTGCCCAGTTATTTATCTCACTTCATTCCCTAAATCCAGTGCTGTGCCACTGCTCCTCCTCTGTCTCAAATTGGTCCTGGGGCCTCATATGTTCCAGGTTACTTGTATAGCCCCCCATCTTACATTAGAGAAAAAGAGGGAGGTGTGGGGCTGGGGGAGAACAGAGACGCCATGATTCCCATGTGACTGATGCAGGTTCAATGGGCAGATGCACAGATATAATTGTAAGATTTGGACATGGAAGGAACCAGATTATTGGATTTATTCGTGGGTGTAACTGAGTTATTGGGTTTATTCGTGGGAGGAACTGGGTTATTAAGGTTTATTCATAGTAGGAACTGGGTTATTGGGTTTATTCATAGAAGAAACTGAGTTATTGGGTTTATTCATAGAAGGAACTGAGTTATTGGGTTTATTCATAAAAGGAACTGGGTTATTGGATTTATTCATAAAAGGAACTGGGTTATTGGGTTTATTCATAAAAGGAACTGGGTTATTGGATTTATTCATAAAAGGAACTGGGTTATTGGATTTATTCATAAAAGGAACTGGGTTATTGGATTTATTCATAAAAGGAACTGGGTTATTGGGTTTATTCATAGGAGACACAGAGACTCTTTCTATTCCCAGTATCATTCAAAGCAGAACACACCCAAGCTTTCTCCTTATACAGGTATGGGACTTGTTACCTCTCGGGACCTGTGGGCTTCTGGATAATGTATCTTTCCATAATTCACGTCATACCTTAAGTCTATTAGAAAACTATTTAAACATTAAATAAACGCAATAGGCTGGTTTTGCTTTGAGTAAGGGTTGATTACCGTATATACTCGAGTATAAGCCGAGTTTTTCAGCCCCCAAAATATGCTGAAAAACTCTACCTCGGCTTATACTCGGGTCAAGCGCAAAAACAGTCGCTGGCGCCTAAGAATATTCGCCGGCGCCATAGAATAGTAGCCGGCGCCTAAGAATATTCGCCGGCGCCTAAGAATATTCGCCGGCGCCTAAGAATAGTCATCCAAAAACGAGATTGAAACTTACCAGAAGCTGCTGCATTTCTCACCCTCGGCTTATACTCGAGTCAATAAGCTTTCCCAGTTTTTGGAGGTAAAATTAGGTACCTCGGCTTATACTCGGGACGGCTTATACTCGAGTATATACGGTATATCTTAATTTGGATCAAGTACAAGCTACTGTTTTATTATTACAGAGAAAAAAAGAAAATCATTTTTTTATAATATTGACTTATTTAAAGGAGACATTTTGTGTAAAAAATAAGAATGTACCAGTGCATTATACTCATTTAGATTTAGAAGAATTTTGCTTAAAAAAATAGTGTTTCAGGCTGATTTATTGAATATTTCTGCAAAACCCTAATAATACTTCTCTTCCACTTCCTGCTCCCTGAATTTCCAGGCTGTACAGGGGAGCCGTGGCTCTCGGCTCACTGCACTGTAGGACAGGAACCAATCAGCAGCTAGCTGGACTTGATAGGGAACTGAAGCCTGTCTGTGCTTGTGTGACTGCAGGGCTGTGATTGGCTGTTTCCCTCCTACTGTACTTCTGGCAGGGACTGTTAGGACACACCCACCCCTCATTTGAAACACAGACAGGGACCAGAGAACATCTATAGGGAGCTCCAATAAAGGGACTATTTTTAAACATAATATTGATTTTTAGCACATGCAAAAGCAACACCATATATCAATTATAATTATAATTGCCTAAAAAATGTATCCTATATATCTCCTTTAATAAAATCGTGCCTATGGGAGATGGCCTTTCAGTAATTGGAGCTTTCTGGATAACAGGTTTCCAGATAATAGATCACCTACCTGTAGTGTATTTAGTAGGGATGCACTAAACCCTGCTAATCATGGTTCGGGGGAATCCTGAATACTTTTTGGATTCAGCAAATATCAAACGGAATGTGACTCTTTCGCATGACCAGAATTTGGCAGTGCATGAATGGAAATTGTACACACACAAAATGAGCGTGTGGGGCTGCACTTTGTTTAGATTCAGTTTGACTAAGTTCTTGGATTTGCCCAGATCCATATCCTGCTGAAGAAGACTTGGATTTTGCAGAATCCCAGGTTTAGTATTTAGTAAACCTTCAATCAAATGGGCTTCCTCTCTGGAGTAGTTATGACAAAGGGGTTTATAACAAGCGGTGTAAGACTAGGAGGTGTATTTCTGGGGTAGTTATGCCATTATGCTGTGGGGGTGTCTCTGTCTGTATCTCTGGGGTAACTGTTAGCGCATTATTCTTTTTTTAATGAGAAGTGTCTATTTGCTCAATGTGGGGCTCAATGAGTACAGTGGGTGTTGTTTCCGTATATTAAAGCAATTGCTTTCTGTGTCCTTATAGTGCCACATCCAATTGGAATTACATTGTCTTTGTAAAGGAAAATGTCTGTTTATTTTCTGGGTATGTGTCTCCCTGCAGGTGATGTCAGTTGATGCAGTGAGGGGCAAGTGATATTACGGGTTCCAGTGACCACACAAAAAGGGGTGAGCAGAGGGGGCTGCTGTGAGAGGGAATTGGTACAGCAGGACATGTCTTCTACACAGAGTTCCAAAACCGTTATTCCTTATTTTTCAGCCTGTCCATATAACATATCACATGGTGCTGGCCAGTCTGAAAGGGGAATGAAAGCAGGTGCTTAATCTCTCAGGGCCCTGACCCCCCCCCCATAAATCAGATGTTGCCTAATGAGAGGCCAAGTAGGTACCTCATGTCAGCAGCACTTTCAATATTGTATTCGCCTCCCACTCACAGCTAATGGGGCAGAGAATCTGCTGAGGGTCAGTACATTGCAATGTGTGTCATTAATTCTCCTCCACAACAACTCTCATTTGCATGTGGTCCATCACTCCCTATGGGATGGGCCTTGTCATGAGACCTCAGCAAATATCAAAGTAGTGCAGGACCTCGCACACCCTGTAGAACGACAAAGACGCCTGGTGCACAAGGGTAGAGGCTCGGCCACCTCACAACAGGGAACAACTCAATAAAATCCGATGGCACACAGGACTAAAGGAATTCTTCCAAATTTTATTTCAAGGGGAATGCAAATGCAATGTTTCGGGCAATAAAACCCGGGTTTTATTCCCCGAAACGTTGCATTTGCATTCCGCTTTGAAATAAAATTTGGAAGAATTCCTTTAGTCCTGTGTGCCATCGGATTTTGTTGAGTTGTACCTCAGCAAATATCCCTGATTGGACTCTTGCCCTTGGTCTGACTGTCAGCTCTCATGTCTTTTGTCTCCAGCTGATCCGTTGCCTAGATATCCCAGATTGGCCACGTGGGTCCTCAGCCTGACCATTAGCTTCATGTGCAAAGCATCTCTGTGGAATGTTTTGCCCTCATAATCTATCTTGCAGTCCCTGTAAAATTTAGTTGCACTCAGGGGCGATCCTACCCAATTTGCCGCGGTGACCTTCGTTTTTGCCGGCAGCGGGGTCCACGTCGCTAGTGCAGAGAGCACAATTGCACTCTCTGCACTAGAAGAGCAGAATTTTCGGGTTTAAAACTGAAAATTTGACTCTTAGTTACCAGGAGCGGCATTTTTGCCGCCCCTGGCAACCAGTGGGCGCTGCCGCCTGAGGCGAGTGCCTCAACTCGCCTCATTGGCGGAGCCAGGGGTGCTTCGCCAATGAGGCGAGTTGAGGCTGTCGCCTCAGGCGGCAGCGCCCCACTAGGTACCAGGGGCAGCAAAAATGCTGCTCCTGGTACTTTAAGAGTGAATTTCCGGGGGAGGGGGGGCAGCAGCAAGTGCTGCTGCCTCAGGCGGCAGAGGGGCCAGGATTGCCCCTGGGCCGAGCGCCCCTGGTTGCACTCGTGATTGGTCCCAAACTGGCCCTGTGGGATAAATTCTGGCCCTGTTGGATAAGTTCTAGTCCTGTTGGATAAATTCTGGTCCTGTTGGATATTCTGGCCCTGTTGAATAAATTCTGGCCCTGATGGATAAATTCTGGCTATTTGGATAAATTCTGGCCCTGTTGGATAAATTCTGGCCCTGTTGAATAATTTCTGGCACTGTTGGATGACTTCTGGCCCTGTTGGATAACTTCTTGCCCCGTTGGATAACTTCTGGCCCTGTTGAATAAATTCTGGCCCTGCTGGATAACTTCTGGCCCTGTTGGATAACTTATTGCCCCGTTGGATAACTTCTGGCCCTGTTGAATAAATTCTGGCCCTGTTGGATAAATTCTGGCCCTGTTGGATATATTCTGGCCCTATTGGATAACTTCTGGTCCTGTTGAATAAATTCTGGCCCTGTTTGATAAATTCTGGCCCTGTGGGATAAATTCTTTCCCTGTGGGATAAATGATGGCCCTGTTGAATAAATTCTGGCCCTGTTGGAAAACTTCTTGCCCTGTTGAATAAATTCTGGCCCTGTGGGATAAGACACACAGACACTACAAGTGCTTTTTATGGATCTACCTGCCAAGCCTCTAATTAATGGATATACTGTAATTAACAAGCATTCATCTTAGTGAATGTGTCCTGCAAAGTGTCAATCTATGACAGCACATATTTATTCACCCTTCCTGCCCCATAGTTTGACATTAATCACAAAGAAGTTACCTGTATCCTTGTGACCTGCCCTTGTGCCACAACTGCTCCAAAAGAGAAAGAAGAGACAAGATGATGGTGACTGGAACTCATTCTTCTTCCAAACTACAATTCCCAGCATGCATTGTAAGGTTTGGGGTCTTCCAACAGTGGGGCACCATTGGTTTCATTTAGCTTCCAATTCTCTTAGTTACAAATTGGCACTGTAATTGCAAACGCTGACCCAGTAACCTCCACTTAGTTTATCCATGGCCCTTTCCCATTTAGGGCCAATTTTAAAACTCTCTTCTACCTGTCATTGCCCCCCTGTAGGTCCTATTTGTTCTCAGCTTCCTTCTAATGGAGACAGCCTTTCTTTGCCCATCCTGCCCATGTCCCATAGAGTATTTGATGGGCAAGAGACTGAGATGGGCAAGAGACTATGTGGTCTGTGGCAGAGGCTTAGTGGACCCAGAACTGCCCAGGGAGTCCCATGACTCAGCAACAGTCTTTGTGGATGAAGCTGATGCTCCAGATATAAAGGAATCTCGGATATTCCAAAAATGAAAATCCCCCTCCCCGTGAGATTCCTGTTTCTCTAATAATGGGTCCATTTCACTCCCAACAATCCAGAGGGAGAAATACCATGGCATGGGTACCTTATGTGTGTAATATTGGCTCTGTGAATCTTTATGTTGCTATGTAGGAAACTTGGGGGTTCTGAGCCCCCGCATACTTAATTTCCCCCCATACATTTCTTATAAAGACAACTTATTTGTTAAAGATAAGCTAAATACAATGTTCAGTACATGGTTATCCCAGCCCACTGGGTTGTAATTCAGCATCCAATCAGCTTAGGCAGTGAGGTAAAATATCAGGCTGAGCAGAAAGTACAGAGACATCTAAAGGGAACCTTGACCCAAATAGGCAAAGGAACAGATGATGTGAAATGTTTGGTTTGGGAGAGGGAGGAAGAGAGTCTCTGGGTCACAAACACTAACCCAAGGGACACCACCATTTATCTCAGGGTCTCAGGAATGGGGTCCTTGTATAACTGGAGGGGTTCACATAAAATAGAAATGTCACAATATAAGGCTGATTTGAAATTAATACAGATAATTACTACATGGCAGCACAGAAACCAGTGCAATTAGCATCAGAATTTAATAATCAGCAAACCTGTAGCATCAGCTTATATTACAGCCAGGGAAGCTCATTTTCTGCTGGATAATTAGTGATGAGCCCTAAGCTTAGCTTCTCAACAGCCAATCAGAGCCCACTGAGCATGTGAGTGTCACAGACGGTGGTGACCCCCTGTGACAAGTTTGAAGTCCTGGATCATTGCTGCTATTGACAAGCTCAAACTTTAGCCTCGTGCAATAAGTTCACTATATAAAATATGCCATTTTTAACAATATTCATTTTTAGGGTTAAGTTCTCCTTTAAACTCACTTTCATTAGTAAAACTGATATAATACATAAAAAATTGAACTAAAAGTCCTTGTAATGTGTTCAAACTTTCAGAACCTGCCAAATTTTGTAGAATTGCCATGGTAATTTGGGGGTGCTGCCATAAAGTGGTCATGGTCGAAAAATGTCACCGCGCTTAGCATGGCACATTTTTCTCCCCCCTTTTCCATCTTTCAAATGTTGGGAGGTATGCAACCACCCTCATAATCTCCAAATATTCCAACCTGCCCACTTTTCATGTATAACTTAATTTATAAAGCGCTACTTAGACACACAGGGCTCTTTCATGGCATCTAGCTGTGGCTCTGAGACCCTTACACCCCTGTGCTCCATCTGTGCTCCTGCTGGTATCTGCTCCCTGATATAAATTAAACACCAGTTGAATTGAACAGATTCTGTTGTACAAAGACCAGCAATTTGGTTTCTTTGGACAAAGTCGCACAGTTACAGCCACGTTTCCTGCAACTTATCCTGCACAATATGGCCAAGAGTTACCTTTCTAAGGTTGGCCATACACTGGCAGATTTTATTGTGTGATAGACCGATTTTGTCACAATTTGATAATCTTGTCTACTTATAATTACATTTATGGGGTGTGAATGATATATACAGTATGATCGTTCCAACAACATTCACACAATTTAAAAAAATGTCATTGTGAAACGATGAAGTTGGTCAGTGGATGGGAATCAGATAATTATCATTAAACGAACATTCACTGTGCATGCCTTAGGGCTAACCTCCACTGACATTTTTCGTTGGATTGGCGTGCGGGGACGAATCGCAGGTGGCAGGTCGGGTGTAGTCAAAACGCTTCAAAAAGTTGCAAAAAGTGGCATGTAAAAACTACAAGGTTAGACTGTCTGATGAAGATGCTGCTTTCTGTGTTCAAATCCGACAGTCGTGCCATGTTGGATGCAATGTAGTTTTTACCTGCGACTTTTCATTCAGTCGAATTACATCTTGCTGACTGCGATTGCATCCGACTCCACGCGCAGATTCGCTGAAAAACGACAGTGGAGTTCAGCTCTTAACATGAAAGTAAGAAAAGGAATAGACAGTCATTAGTTAATATGTTAGATCTTGCAGCCTACATGACAAACATACAACAAAGATAAAGAGAAGATATGATGCATATTGTGCACCATTGATGGATGAATCGTGTGCTAAAATGATCCTTTAGACAATAAAATCATTTGCAGGTTGGGACTAAATCTGTCGATATACTGTATGGCCGACTTAAAGGGCATGTAAAGTCAAAAAAATAAAATCCCATTTTTACTTTCTTTAATGAAAAATAAACCTATCTCCAATATACTTAATTAAAAAATGTGTACTGTTTTTATAAGAAACCTGACTGTATGCAGTGATATTCTCCCTTCATTTACTGCTGTGGATAGGAATTGTCAGACAGTCCCTAACTGCTCTGCAGGGAAACAATCATACTTATGAACAGCAGGGGGAGCCCCCGTCTTACTTCCCAGCCATGCAGAACTCAAGCAGCTTTGTTTATGACGATCCCTAAGCAGCCCAGACCACACTGAGCATGTGCACAGTCTTGGTCTTGCAAAGATGTTTAACAAAGTTACAAGATGGTGACCCCCTGTAGCCAACTTTGAAAGCATAAATTATTTGTTTGATTAGGCTTGTAGTAAGTTGATGTTTATATTTAGTATACAAAATACAGCATTCCCAGCTTTATTCTATTTTAGACTTTACATGCCCTTTAAGGCTCAAACAGGCAACACAGGCCTGTTTGCAACTACATAAATAAGCATAGGGAGAGCACGGAGTCCAGTTGTACCTCGTCAGATTTGCAAAGATGTACTAATGTTTGAGATAAATTGCCTTGGCATGAGTCTTGCTGCAGTTGTACCCATCTGAAAGGACTTGTCGAGGTGGCTGTTGCACACCCAGTTTGTATCAGACTGTCTCTAGCAGTGCGGAGTCTGGGGAAATGTTCTGCCACACACTGTAACATTTGCCACTATCTAATATAACTACCCCTATTATAGTGGGGGGGCGCAGAGTTGCCAGTGCAAGAGGAAAGCTCTCACGGACTCTCTGGAACAAATATAATTACCTAACACTAGACACATGTAGGTTCTCACACTTGGCCTCATTCCACATACGGATCATTCTGTTCTGCGCTTTAGAACAGGTTTTCCCAGGGGGTCAGAATGCGAACATTCCTAAGCCTCTCAGAAGGTGAGGGGAGTTGTAGTTCAAAAACAACAGATGGACTGGAGTGTTCCCTGCCTGTCTGAGAATCTCTTTTTCCTGCCTTTCAAAAGGTTTTGTCTAAGGGCCAGTGGCCCAGCACTGAGCAATGCCCTTGCTCTTTTGTGTATTGTCTGTACAGCAGTCTGAAGCACCGACACCTCTCTGCACTGGAGACACGACCTGTCACATCTCTATACTGAGCCAGCAGCCACTAGGGGAGGGAGACATTATTATTATTATCGGTTATCCCCATGGAATAAAAAAGGGGAACAGTAATCATTATAACTTTCCTGGGAAGCCAAAGATATCTGGGAATGGCTGCTGAGAGTTTAGAGCCCTTGGTACTTGCTCAGGAAAACTGACTACCACCTAACATGTTTGCGCTCACTGGAAAGATCTCAACAACAACAAAGCTCCCCTTATTCTCATTGGTCACTTCTGTGGTCCTGCCAGTTGGGGTTAGGGTTGCCACCTGGCCAGTATTTTACTGGCCAGTATTTTTTCCAAAAAAGTGGCAACCCTAGTTGGGGTCCAGCGATGGACTCAATGAGGATGTTGTGTATTCTATACCCCCATGGCCTTCAGGGGAACAGCTACAAATCAAAAGAAAATGACCCATTTGGGCCAATTGGTGAGCAAGATAGTAAGTCAGATGGGTCCCCACCTTTGCATGTGGATCCGTGGTTGAACAAGCTCTGTTGGTCTCCTTTATAATATTTATTACTTTTCAATTATGACATATTTTTATTGAGTTATCCCCTGGGGCTCTAACTGTCTAGCAGTGTCGGACTGGGACACCAAGGGCCCACCAAAAAACCTTAGATAAGGGCCCACCAAAAAAACTTTAGACCAGGGCATGAGGGGCCCACTGATACCTGGGCCCACCTGGAGTTTTCCTGGTATCTGCTGTCTAGGGCCAATTTTAATAAAATAGTTTATATCAGAACTGGGCCAGAGGGAGACCAGACTAGACCTGTACCTGTACCCTATTCTGGTCCTATATAAAACCCAAACACAGAACCCTGTCCACAGCTAATCAGCCGCTTAATCACTTGCAGCTAATCAGCCGTGAGGGCAAAAATGCAACCCAGTGGAATGTAGGGGGTTTAGGTGATGCCCTTTTGCCCCTGTGAAAAAGAATGTTAGCTCCACCCAAAGCAAACACAGGGCACCTCTGTACAAGCTGGAGAACAGCAGCCTTGTCCTGCTGATCAGATAAGGCAGATAAAGGACCAATTATCCTTTAATCCAGTCCCTTCCCACCCAGTGGGGCCCTTTACCGCTTTCATGTCCCACTTTGTAGCAACGACCCCCCTATCAGATGGGAGTTTAGAGAGAAAATCTACTCCCATAGACATAACTGCATCCCTGATCAAACACACCCACATCCAGGTGTTAAATACAGCCCCCATCAGTAAATTGCACTTGGTCTTTTTGTTCTTGATGGTTTCTGAAAAGGGTTAACTGGTTTGTAGGGTCCTACCCAGGCCCAGGCTGACAATCTGTGGATTCTGCCAGATGCCCATGCCCAGATTTCTCGGGTGGCGCCCCGAGGCCGCATGGCCCTAGCAAGCTGTGAGTGCTGGATAGAACAGAGAGGCAGAGCAGGGATATTAGTTGGATGTGCAAGGGTTAAAGGGAAAGTAAACCTGTTCACTGCATCTCATCCCTACAGAGCCCTTGTGTTTATACTTGTCAGGGACATGAGCCACCTGGAAGTCAGAGATCAGCAACCTCCTCCAGATACAGGGTCAATGTTGGGCATAGGGGGGGTTGCTTTTGGGAAACTCTTTGTCTGCCAATAAAGATCCTCCCCTCATGCTGACACCCAAATACAAATCTCTATATTTCTCCTTTCCCAATAAGTCTCCCCTCAACCCTCTCATCCAATTTACACTCTGTCAGAAGGTCCCACCCGCACCAAATAGTTCTTTTACTTACCTCTATCCCAGTACTTCTGGGTGTAACCAACTCTGAAGTGGGTGAGTTTAGAGCTAACCTACAGCCGATCAGATCATTAGAGCATTTACAGGTGGGAAGGTTGGAAGCAAACAGAGCAAGCTGTCAACAAAAAGTGTGTGAAAGGTGCTGCTGTATGAAGTTGTCCAAATATTATACCCATTCCGGTATTGCTCAGCTGAGCAGAAACAACCAAGGAAAACCCTGTAAGGGGAGTTTAGTAAATATTAGCTGCAGCTCCAGCATCTCCTGGGATTGATCATTGTTCTTGGGTACATATGGATTTTCATTTGGAAGGGTTGAACTTGATGGACTTTTTTCAACCCAATTTAACTATGTAACTATGTAACTATGTAACTATGTAACTATGTAACTATGTAACTATGTAACTCCTCTAATGCTAATGGCAGCCCAACCAGTGCCAATTATGTTTATAAAATGGTTTTGTCTACCTTTCCTTTCTACGCATGGTGTTTGTCCTTTTAACAAGTCATTCTCTTACTTTGGAAAAAAAAGTGTTCAATGTTTTGTCCTTGATATCATCATCATCATCATCATTTATTTATATAGCGCTGTCAAGATACGCAGTGCTTTACTGCAGTTATAGCAAACAGGGAATAAATGGTGGATAACAGACAAGGATTACAGAGTACAATAGGGTTTACAAACTAAAGGTTAGGGTACAATTGAGACATTAGGATTGTATAAACAATTTGTCATTATTGATACAGCAATGATTAATTAAGGTACACCGAATAGGCCTCTTTAAACAGATGGGTCTTTAAGGAGCGCTTGAAAGTTTGGAAGGAAGGAGAAAGTCTGACAGCTTGTGGCAGAGAGTTCCAGAGAAAAGTAGAAGCCCGAGAGAAGTCTTATGAAACTCACCTGGCAGCCATTGGTAACTGAGTGCAAGCTCTGATCTTAGGGTGAGTTGGTGAACAAAGAGTATGGAAAAGGAAGAAATGGGCAGAAATGGGTGACATGGGGTTAGAAGGAAGAGTGTACAGTTTAGGATGAACTGAAGGATTAGGGACAGTAAATGGAAAGAATATCTTTAGGAAGAGAAAAATAGAAAGCTTTCAATGTAAGGCATATGATTGGGAAAAGAGATAAGAGAAGCGAAGGAAAATAAGTGAATGATGAAAAGTAAGGAAGGGAGGGGATAAAGGAAGGAATGGGAGAGTGACCAAATTAATATTGGAAATAATAGTAGAATTTAGAGATGAGGAGGAAAAGAATGGGAGAGGGAAAGAAGTGGATGGGTGATGGAAATGGTTAATAATTTGTATGAATTTCAAAGTGAATGTTTTTCCATTCTCCCACTAGTGACTTGTGTAGATACTGGCACGACCCATCCCTCAGGGCCAAAGTTCTGTGCCCAGCCTCCCGTCATATGGCTCAGCAGATGGGAACCAGGCTAAGGACTAGTAACTCGGTTACATAAGAGAAGTTGAGAGGAGTTTGGCCAAAGCCTTCATCTGTTATTCAGTAGCTGAACTCTAACCAGACTACTCTTTGTGCAAATGACCCCCTTTTCTCACCTTATTATGCCACGCTGCCAGAGAAAAGCAGCCCAATGGCAAGTTAAAGTATAATGGATGTGCCATGACTTACATTCCATTTACACAACAGTTTAGTGGTGTCCCTGTTCCTTGTATGCCTGGCTAGTCATCACGATGCAGCACTCTCTCATGTATCTTATTATAACACAGACTAAAGCTCAATGTTTATATATATATAGTGAATAAAGTACCCCCACTTGTAAAATATAAGGATATTATAAGTTACCGAGGAGTTTCATGACCATATAAAGACACGAGGCCGAAGGCCGAGTGTTTTTATACAGGTCATGGAACTCCGAGGTAACTTCTAATATCCTCATATTTTACAACTGGGGGTACTTTATTTATTATAATACACAAGTTTCAGTGAGTCATGTGACTGAAATGACATCAGAACTCACCGTTTATAACTGATGACATCAGAACTCACCGTTTATAAGGATATAATTTACAGGATATTCATGGCTTTTGTGTATTATATATCTATATATTGCTATTTGGACTACACACAAGGCAAGTGTATTGGGTTAGAGCCACTTTGTCCAAGAAATGCGACCAATCATTGTGCCAGTCTATTGAAATTATGGTCACATTAAATATTAAGGGCTGGTGAACAGATGTGAACAACAGTTACATTTAATACATAGTCACAAGGGCCTTCTTCTTATTCCTAAGTACCAGTCAACTTTGTCTTCCTTAGGGAATGTTCTCTAATGCCCCCCCCCAACTCCTGTCTGTTAAACATCAATCTGCCCTCGTGCATCTCTGTGAGTAGAACCAGTGTCCCATGTACAGAAACAATAACACTAAGGCACTGGCAATCAGTAATGTGCAGCGACATGTCCGACTACCACAAAAGTCTGTGCCGTAGTTCTGGGTCAGACTGTGCATTGATATTTGCATGAGAATCAAACACAGAGACACCTTAGTGAGTAACATGACTAACATAACCTTTCAACATTTTCCCCATTTATCTGTCCCAATTATTTATGGCTTTAATTGGACTCACTGACAATGGAGCATTGTCCAAGTACCACCATGATTCATCCAGGCTTTCTAGGGGGCATATTTATTATGCTGTGTAAAAATATGTAACAACCCATCCCTCAGGGCCAGAGTTCTGTGCCCAGCCTCCCGTCATATGGCTCAGCAGATGGGAACCAGGCTAAGGACAGTAACTCGGTTACATAAGAGAAGTTGAGAGGAGTTTGGCCAAAGTCTTCTGCTGTTATTCAGTAGCTGAACTCTAACCAGAATTGGACTCACTGCCAATGGGGCATTGCCCAAGTACCACCATGATTCATCCAGGCTTTCTAGGGGGCATATTTATTATGCTGTGTAAAAATATGTAACATAACAGCGTTCGCATGGGGTAAAATTACAGAAATCTTGACTGCCAAGGCCAGGGCCAGTATTACAAATTTATTGGCAATGTAGTAGCCGGTAAATTTGTAATACACATAAGTTCAACCCCTTGGCCTGCCGTGATCCACCCAGAATCCAGCTGTAACGTATGTTTTATCTTCCTCATGCCTCCTAGAGCAATCTGTGATGTCATGTCTCTGCCCCTTTTTTGCCATTTATGACATCACGGACCACCCCTTTTATCACTGCCTCCCCTTGGAAAGTTTTCAATAAAACCCTATATATTAGGCACATATCTAGTGCTCCAATTCTCTGTTTCTGTAGGGAAATGAGAGCAGATCAGGCATTAACCCTTCCAACCCTATTTTACTCTTTTTTTTCTGTTGATGTCATTGCTTGGTGGGAGAGCTGAGTGCCCAAGAGAGGGGCTCTAGTGGAGCAAGTTGGCAGTTAGCGAGGATCCAAGACTTAGGGCGTTGTGGTTTTCTTGGAATCCGCTGCTAATCTCTCCGTAACCCTGAGCACCCTGAGGAGTGTGACATCAATGGTTTATATAATCCCTCTCATGTTATGAGTTCCGAGGTGCAGCGCTCAGAAGGGGCAGGAACTTCTCACTGTTATTATTACTGGGGCAGCTCGTTACATTATTTCTAGAGGCAGAGAAATAATATGCTGAATCTTGAGTTACCTCAAAGCTTCTCTCCAATGGAACCAGGTTATGGCATTGGTGTTAGAACCTGCACTGGAATGTTATCTCCTTCAGACATCGGCGTAAATGATTGTGCCCCCAGCTGTATCCGAAAGGCTCTCCCTGCACAACAAATGGAATAACTGCCTAAATTCCATGTGAAATGCCTTCTTATGCCCTGAAGCTAAAAACCACTACCTGGCCTCTGGCACCCTAACCCAATTTATTTAGGGCTTGTTACCTTAAAAACAAATTGGTAAATTTCAGTTTGGGGGTCCCCTGTAACATCGAAATCTGCAGCTAGTTACTGCCCAACACATAAACCCCAGAGAATAGAAGAGCCAGAGTCCAGTCCTGGTTAGTTTTCTGGGAGTCGTAGTTCAGCAGCAGTGTCAGGGTTGCAATTTCACCTGATTTATGCCATTTTCCTGCCTTCCCCTCCAGCTCCGGTGCTGGGTTTGCGCAATACAAGTCTTCCTGGCTCCTTCGCACTATTCCCACCCAATGCTCATATGCTGTAAGGATCTTATAAACAGGTCGGATCGACCGCTGCCAATCAGCCAAAACTAAATGATGTGAGTCTGTTAAATGACATCTGGTTCCATCACTTTAGAATCCACACAATGTTCTGAATCCACCCAAGTTGCACGGAATAGAGGACATCTGGAGTCAGCCCTCCTTGGCTAGAGACCTTGGCTGTAAAGAAAAGACGGAGAATTTATTGGGGCGTTTCCCTGTGCCACAGCCTGTCCCCCTGAGACCCCCACTTTACTGCTCTGACACGCATGGCAGGATTTGGGGGGAACATTGAGTTCTAACAAGTGCAGATTTGCACAATGGATAAACAAATTGTGAGGTTACCGGTCTCCCGAGAGAGTCTCTATGTCCTACATCAGCAGCAGGAGATCCCCCACCCCTCTGTGAGTCACTGGTATCTTGTAGGGTCTCCAGTGGATCCTGCTGGAGGTGCAACACTGTGAGTGGGACCCCCAATTCAGCAACTGCCATGATGGCTCTGTGCCAACCAGAATCTCCTTAATCTTTCTTAATCTGTTCTTAGAGACGCAAAGGGTGGAATTTGCATAAATTCTGATACTGAGACAAAATAAAAGTACAATAGATTCATTGGATTTCTCACCATTTCTATTGGATCTCCAAATGGAACAGACTGACAGATTTACTATTTGGATCAATCAACAAAACAATATAGAGATAAGGTAGAGGGATGGGTGGCACAGTGCCAGGCATAAAGATTTGTGCTATTGTAGGTTTATGGTGACAGAGCTGTACTGTATATTTCAGACCTTGGATTCTGACCCACCTCTTTCTAAAGACTGGTTATATGTGCCCACTCTCAGACCCAGCCTCCACCTCTGCACTGACACTTTATGCCTCATACCTGCACTTACCATCTCTCCACTACTTTATGTCCTAACCTCCTTCTAGATACACCTATATAGAAATATACTGTATAAGAGGCACTAATGAAATAGAGAAAGTACAGAGAGAAGCGACTGACCCGATAAAAGGAATAGAAGGGCTCAGTTATGGGCAAAGTTGGCATTGGTTATGCTGGAGAAGCAGGGCCGGATTTACATAGTGTGCGCCCCTAGGCCCACTGCCGTTTGTCGCCCCTGTCCCCTCCCCTTTATTCGTGCAAGTTTTCATCATCTGGACCGGAGCAATAGGGATTTAAAAAAATGACTGTATCTCCAGCACATCCCCAATGTTTTTGATCCAATGTGGGTGTGGTTGGCCCAAATAAAAATTCTGCCACCCAAGGCCCGGGCCTAGGTGGCCTTTCCACAAATCCGGGCCTTTGGAGAAGAGGCACTTAAGTGAGGATATGATCACCAGGCGCGGATTTCTGACGAGGGCGCCCAGAGGCCAGCGTCCTCCTGCACCCCCCTCCCTCCCGTAAGATTGCGCAAAAGAATGTGTGCATGCGCATATCTTCTTCGTGGACCACTATGCGTCTAAAGCACTTAGTGCTCCAGGATCGAGGCAAATACATCTGCAGCTGGGCGGCACACCACCCCTTAATTTTTGCCACCCTAGGTCCGGGTCTTTGCGGCCTTGCCTCAGATCTGGGCCTGATGATCATTATATATAAAAAGGGTGGGACTGGCATGATGGGGGCCCACCACCAACAAACACTGGTAGTGTGCCATGCGTCCGAATGCCGATCTGCCATGTGCATGCCAGTGCACCATGCCTCACTTCGTATTTTCTTTTTGGGCTGGCTGATCTGGAGAGCTGGTCTGGGCCGGCAGGGGCCCATGAGGGCCCTGGGCCCACCGGGTTTTTCCCGGTGTCCTGCCTGCCCAGCTCAACCCTGGCAGTTAATGGGGGGAATGGGGGGATATGATTACTATATATATATATATATATATATATATATATCTATATATCTATATATATATATATATATATAGATATAGATATAGATATATAGATATAGATATATATATATAAATATATAAGGGTCAGAAATTAAATTGATAAAGTACAGAGAAGCAAGACTAAGCTGATAAAGGGAGTGGAAGGGATCAGTTATGGGTAAAGGCTGGCCAAGTTGGGATTAGTTACATTGGAGAAGAGGCAGGTAAGTGGGAATATGATCACTATATACAGTAAATATATAAGGGGACCTTGTTATAAACTCACTGATGCTTTTATTCACAAGTTGATTCTTCCAGGGGCTATAGATGAGCCAATCAGATTACAGAAAAAGAGGTTTCACGTTAAGGGTTTGGTTACTATTGTTCCCTATGGGCTGCAGCACATTATTCTGCCAGGAGAGAGATTTCCATCCCGACTAAAGGGAGAATGTTCTGGCGTAACAGCCTGTGCTTGGGAGGATTGGGTGGCCGTGCCCTTTACAAGTAAATCACTGGGAGGATCGCTCTGCCCAAGAGCTAACATATAAAACACTCATCACAAATCCGTCTCATTATGAAAAGGTCACGGGAATCGTCACATCAGAATTATTTGTTCTGCAGCTTTTGTGCTGAACATTGCCAGAAATAAAAGGTTGTTCCTTAGAGAATCTGTCTCTGCAGTGACTCCAGGGGCAAGAGACTCGGCTCTGAGCAATGGGAATTAAAACAGATTAGTCCTGGCACTGTAGCACCTGAGTGGCCAGTAGCCATTGCCCTGAATATTCACAAGCCAAATCCTGCAAAATATTCTGCCCCTTGATTAATTCAGCACTGACTTGTTCTACAGCTTTTCCACACTATGCTTCATTCTTGCCACTGGTCCCCTCACCTTAACCCTTCACACTTGGGGCATCTGCTCAGATACAGATAAAACGTTTTTTTTTTTTTCAAAACGCATCAGTTAATAGTGCTGTTCCAGCAGAATTCTGCACTGAAATCCGTTTCTCAAAAGAGCAAACCGATTTTTTTATATTTAATTTTGAAATCTGACATGGGGCTAGACATATTGTCAGTTTCCCAGCTGCCACCCAGGTCCCACTGAGACACATTCAGTTACATTGAGTAGGAGAAACAACAGCCTGCCAGAAAGCAGTTCCATCCTAAAGTGCAGGCTCTTTCTGAAAGCACATGACCAGGCAAAATGACCTGAGATGCACCTACACACCAATATTACAACTAAAATAAAATACATTTGCTCGTTCAGGAATGAAATTTTATATTGTGGAGTGATTTTTTTTGCAGTGTAAACAGTGTCATTTAGAAATAAAAACTAAATCATAAAAATCATGTCCCTTTAAGTGTTCCTAACTTGGTATTAATCTTGCCCTACTGTCTCCGTCTTGTCCTTACAGTCTCCATCTAGTCCTAACGTCTTCCTCTTGTCTCTGCTGTATCCATCTTTCCCTACAGTTGTGAAATAGAGAAAGTACAGACAAGAGGGCATAAGCTAATAAGGGGAATGTAGGGGTTCAGTTCTGGGGAAAGACTGGCTGATTTTGATTGGTTACACTGGAGAAGAGTCAGTTAAGTGGGGATACGATCATTATAAATGAATATAATACACAAAAGTCATGACTATCCTGTAAATTATATCCTTATAAACAGTGAGTTCTGATGTCATCAGTTATAAACGGTGAGTTCTGATGTCATTTCTGTCACATGACTCACTGAAAAATAAAACAAAATATGAGGATATTATAAGTTACCTCGTGTTTTTATATGGTCATGAAACTCCTCGGTACTTTATAATATCCTTATATTTTACAAGAAGGGGCACTTTATTCTCTATATAAACATCTCTTGGTGATGTCATCAGTTATAAACGGAGCTTACTGATGTAATTTTTGTCACATGACTGACTAAAACTTGTGTATTATAATAAATAAGATACCCTTTGTTGTAAAATATGAGGATATTAGAAGTCACCTTTGGAGTTCTGTGACCTGAATATGTTCCATATGGTCATGGAACTCCTCTGTGACTTATAATATCCTTATATTTTACAATAAGGGGTACATTATTCACTATATATACTATAAAGGGCAGTAATGAAATGGAATGGAATTGTTCCCCTCTTACCCTACTGTCTCCATCTTGTCCTACTTTCTCTATCTTGCCTCTACTGTCTACATCTTGTCCCTGCTGCTACAATCTTGTCCTTCTCTCTGTCTCCTTCTTATCATGTTGTCCTGTTTGTCTACATTTTGCCCTATTGTCACCATCTTGTCCTATGCTTCCATCTTGTCCATCAGTCTCCATCTTTCCTGCTGTCGTCATCTTGTTCTATTGTCTCTATTTATGGCCTATTGTTTCCATCTTGTCCCTATTGTCTCCATGCTGCCCTACTGTTTTTATACTTCCCTACTATCTCCATCTTGTTCTATTCACTCCATTGTGTCCTACTGTCTCCATCTTGCCCTACTGTTTCCCTCTTACCCTACTGTTTTCATCTTGTCCTACTGTCTCCATCTTGCTCTGCTCACTCCATTGTGTCCTACTGTCTCCATCTTGTCCTACTGTTTCCCTCTTACCCTACTGTCTCCATCTTGTCCTACTGTCTTCATCTTGTTTTACTGCCTCCATTGTGTCCTACTGTCTCCATCTTGTCCTACTATTTCCATATTTTGTACTCACTCCATCAGGTCCGGACTGAGAATTAAAATAGGCCCTGGCATTTTAGGTACACAGGGGCCCAATCAGTCCACAGAAAGGCCAAAACATCTCCCACCAGCCCACTAAATACTGACTTTCTATGGGACCTTATAGCAGCCCCTCTGGCATTTGCCAGAACCCACCGATTTCCAGTCCGGGCCTGCACTCCATTGTGTCCAACTGTCTCCATCATGTCCTACTGTCTCCATTTTGTCCTACTGTTTCCCTCTTACACGACTGTCTCCATCTTGTCCTACTGTCTCCATCTTGTTCTACTCACTCTACTGTGTCCTACTGCCTCCATTTTAACCTACAGTTTCTCTCTTACCATACTGTCTCCATCTTGTCCTACTCTCTCCATCTTATTCTACTCACTCCATTGTGCCTTACTGTCTCTATCTTGTCCTTCTGTCTCCATCTTGTCTTACTGTTTCCCTCTTACCCTTCTGTCTCCATCTTGTCCTGCTGTTTCCATCTTGTTCTACTCACTACGCTGTGTCCTACTGTCTCCATCTTGTCCTACTGTCTAAAACCCTGGTATCTACACTGTCTCCATTTTGCGTTACTCACTCCATTGTGTCCTACTGTCTCCATCTTGTCCTACTGTCTCCATCTTGTCCTACTGTTTCCATCTTGTCCAACTCTCTCCATCATGTCCTACTGTCTCCATTTTGTCCTACTGTTTCTCTCTTACCATACTGTCTCCATCTTGTCCTACTCTCTCCATCTTATTCTACTCACTCCATTGTGCCATACTGTCTCTATCTTGTCCTTCTGTCTCCATCTTGTCTTACTGTTTCCCTCTTACCCTACTGTCTCCATCTTGTCCTGCTGTTTCCATCTTGTTCTACTCACTACGCTGTGTCCTACTGTCTCCATCTTGTCATACTGTCTAAACCCCTGATATCTACACGGTCTCCATTTTGCTTTACTCACTCCATTGTGTCCTACTGTCTCCATCTTGTCCTACTGTCTCCATCTTGTCCTACTGTCTCCATCTTGTCCAACTGTTTCTCTCTTACCATACTGTCTCCATCTTGTCCTACTCTCTCCATCTTATTCTACTCACTCCATTGTGCCTTACTGTCTCTATCTTGTCCTTCTGTCTCCATCTTGTCTTACTGTTTCCCTCTTACCCTACTGTCTCCATCTTGTCCTGCTGTTTCCATCTTGTTCTACTCACTACGCTGTGTCCTACTATCTCCATCTTGTCCTACTGTCTAAAACCCTGATATCTACACTGTCTCCATTTTGCTCTACTCACTCCATTGTGTCCTACTGTCTCCATCTTGTCCTACTGTCTCCATCTTGTCCTATTGTCTCCATCTTGTCCAACTGTCTCCATCATGTCCTTCCGTCTCCATTTTGTCCTACTGTTTCCCTCTTACCCATCATATCGCGTCTAGACTACTGTGACTCTCTTTTAATTGGCCTCCCCCTCCAGAGACTGTCACCTCTCCAGTCCATAATGAACACTGCTGCGAGGCTCATACACCTCAGCAACCGCTCCTCCTCTGCCTCGCCATTCTGTCAATCCCTGCACTGGCTTCCGTTACCTTTGAGAATCAAATTCAAATTAATGACACTGACTTTCAAAGCACTTCACAACTCTGCTCCACCCTACATCTCTGAACTCATCTCTATATACTCACCCACTCGCTTACTACGCTCCTCTACTGACCTGCTACTCAACTCTTCTCTCATTACCTCCTCACATGCTCGCATTCAAGACTTTGCAAGGGCTGCACCCCTCCTCTGGAACGCTCTCCCACGATCTGTCCGACTTTCTCCCAACCTTTCTGCTTTCAAAAAATCTCTGAAAACGCACTTCTTTCGAGAAGCCTCCCCTCACTCTGCTTAACTACCAAACGCAACACCACATACAGTACCACATTTCTCACCCACTTAATTCGATCTTGCCCACTCCCACACCTTGTGTATTACGCCCTTCCCTTTAGACTGTATGCCTATGTATAGGGCCTTCCTCACCTTTTTGTACCTGTATTGATTGTGATGTTTGTTACTCCATATATTCTATATATGTAATTCGTGTGATGTAGTTGTATAATCACATTTACTTTACAGTGCTACGCAATATGTTGGCGCTATATAAATACATGTTAATAATAATAATAATAATAATAATACCCGACTGTCTCCATCTTGTCCTACTGTCTCCATCTTGTTCTACTCACTCTATTGTGTCCTACTGCCTCCATTTTGACCTACAGTTTCTCTCTTACCATACTGTCTCCATCTTGTCCTACTCTCTCCATCTTATTCTACTCACTCCATTGTGCCTTACTGTCTACATCTTGTCCTTCTGTCTCCATCTTGTTTTACTGTTTCCCTCTTACCCTACTGTCTCCATCTTGTCCTGCTGTTTCCATCTTGTTCTACTCACTACGCTGTGTTCTACTTTCTCCATCTTGTCCTACTGTCTAAAACCCTGATATCTATACTGTCTCCATTTTGCTCTACTCACTCCATTGTGTCCTACTGTCTCCATCTTGTCCCACTGTCTCCATCTTGTCCTACTGTTTCCCTCTTACCCTCATCTTGTCCTACTCACTCCATCTTGGAGTCCCTACAATCTCCATCTAAACTTATAACTGGCACATGGTGCTGTCTCTGTATAATGTTGGCATTTGATTAAAAGTAAGTGTGGATTCCCAGCACTGAAATAAACAGCATTGTGATTTCTGTCTACAGGTATAGGACCTCAATCAAAAAAGGTGACTGTACATCTGGAGAAATGTGGTCTTTTAATCTCAGTATATATCCCCTCCACAGGTGTAGAACTGTAGTCAATTAACAATAGGTTACTGAGAGAAAGCAAAAAAGCAGTACTGACTGCTGGAAATGTGTTTTATTTACACAACATGTTTCAAGCTCTAGGCCTTTTATCAAGGTATGGAACCTGTTATCCAGAATGCTCGGACCTGGGTTTTCTGAATAATGGATCTTTCTGTAATATCTTTCTCAAGTCTACTAGTAAATCCAATTGATTCCAAGGATTACGTTTATCTTAGTTTGGATCAAGTACAAGGTATTACTTAATTATTAAATAGAAAAAGGAAATTTTTAAAAATGCGGATTATTTGATTATAATGGAGTCAGTGGGAGATGGCCTTTATGTATTTCGGAGCTCCCTATATAATGGGTTTCCGGATAATGGATTCCATACCTGCATTAAAAATAGGGATGCACCGAATCCAGGATTCGGTTCGGGATTCGGCCAGGATTCGGCCTTTTTCAGCAGGATTCGGATTCGCCCGAATCCTTCTGCCCGGCCGAAACGAATCCGAATCCTAATTTGCATATGCAAATTAGGGGCAGGGAGGGAAATTGCGTGACTTTTTGTCAGAAAACACGGAAGTAAAAAATTTTTCCCCTTCCCACCCCTAATTTGCATATGCAAATTAGGGTTCAGATTCGGTTCTGTATTCGGCCTAATCCTTCGTGAAGGATTCGGGGGTTCGGCCGAATCCAAAAAAGTGGATTCGGCGCATCCCTAATTAAAAATATCATAGCTGCTCCCAGTGAGTTTCTGCAACTCCTTATCCCACTCCCACTGTTTGAAGTTCAGAAGCTGCCAGTGTCCTGCCCACTGGTGTTTGGAGCGTCAGCATGTAGAACGAGTATTTATTTCTGTAGATAGACCTTTCTCATCTCATACCTAACAGTTAAAGTTACCAGAAGGGGTCAGCTGATTCTAAGGGGAGACTCAGTCAAAGTGATAGCAAATAAAAAAAATGGTGATGGTGGGCTCCCCTGTCTTGGACTAATGCCCCTTTTGACTATTTCTTAAAACATCCCCAAGTGAGTCACCGAACCCTGGTTAGTACAAAGATGGTTGTTGCTGGTCTATAACATCAGTCTGGACTACATATAACATCTCTGTGTCATTATGTAACACAAATAACTGGCAGTTAATCACTTGATTGGGTCCTCCCAAATCTCAGCATTAAAAAAACAGTCCAATTGTTACTCCCTGGAGCGATACATTGAGCATTCCCGGATACGGATATTGCCGTTATCTAATAAAGGTTCAGCAGTTATATAACGAGAGTGGGGAATTAAGCAGTGTCACAGCACTACTCTCAGCCATAAGTAACAGGGTGCCCTGATATAACACATAAATACCATTCCCCCCATTCAGTGTCAGATGTGATCCATATAAACATGGCCATTTTTGCATGACCTTTGGGTCATCTGATCTTGCACATTCTGAAAAGGAGAATAACAGGGAAAAGGCGGGAGTTGCCATTGTGCAATGCATAACTGGGATTTCTGCAGGGAATTAATGGAATGTTTATATTTTTGCTGCAGATTAATCAGATGGGTGTCAGTTCATAATGCAGAGTATTTCTATCTGTGCCAGGCTAAGGATAACCCCCCTGAGATAAGATCCCACTGCCTTTGGCTTAGAATTCTCACATGCTCAGGTGCAGGGGAGTTCTGGCCCAGGGCTTACATAGAGCCACTACCCAGGGTCCTATGGCTGGAAATCTGCCCATGAGAGTCATTTGGTATTAGGGGGTATGGCATGCAATGACATCTGCTTCTTTAAAGACAATGATCAATTAATTACTGTGGATCTCATGATTGACGCCCTCCCCTGGGAGATGGATCTTGAGAGACTGGTACCAAAAGTATCAGCTCTTCAGTTGGTTCTAACCATTGGTTGATGGGGTCCTAGAATGACTTTGAAGTGGGGCCCAGTAATTTCTAGTTCCACCACTGCAGGTGAACGTCAGTACTTACCTAAGGGCTATTGAACTAATATTTGCTCTGATTTGTAATGCCCCACAGAGAAGGGCCAAAATGTGGCCCCATTGTGCATTGGGAACTTTTAGTGCTTCCAGTTTCAACTGCCCGTGAGACATTTCTCCAGTTACATCATCATCATCATCATCATCATCATCATTTCCGTCATGCAAGTTCATTGTGTCTGGGTCAAACCCTCTGCGAATCCTGATCAGGCAGAAACATTTGTGCGTCACATTATTTTCATCCAAATTTTGCCTTTCTATTGAGACTCATTTCATAATGTGGGGTCCAGATGGTCCATTCTGCTTGGTTCAATTGCTCTTTCTGGCTCCGTCCTAAATCTCCTCCCAAATACTATGTCAGATATTCCATTGTTCCCTCATTAATATTCTGTCTTCTGTGATATAATAACCCCTCCACCTCCCAGTACTGTGTAACAAACCCAAAAAGAGTTATATAATAAGTGAAGTTGATAAATGGAAAGGAGGGCAGTCAGGTTATGGGATTCGCTATCAGTAGAGGGGAATGAGTGATTCATTGTTCTGGAGGAAAGAAGATTTTACCATTAGCATAGGAAGGGTTTCTTTACTGTATGGGCAGTCAAGTCATGGAACTCCCTACTAAAAGAGGGGAAAATAATGATTCATTGTTAGGTTGTAAAGGAGATTTCACCAGAATGTAGCAGACAGAACCATCAAAGGATATATTTAAAGAGCCTTTATTTGCTTCTCATGCTTCATGATCTGGATAAATACAATGTTTCAGGCCAAAACTTGATAAAGGGCCACAAATTGGCCTGAAAAGTTGTATTTATCCAGATCATAAAGCCATGAGAAGCAAATAAAGGCTCTTTAAATATATCCTTTGATGGTGCCGTCTGCTACATTCTGGGTACTTGGAGTCGGTTGAAGTGGACACTGTTTGACGTGTATTATTTTTGAAAGTCTGAAAAATTTGGTGAGTGCTGGCTGATTATTTGCTTAAGGAGATTTCACCATCAGCATACAAAGGGTTTCTTTATTGTAATGGCAGGCAGGTTATGGGATTCCCTAGCAAGAGAGGAATCTCTCAATAGAATGTAGATTCTGGGAGTTCTCTCAAACTATTACAGTAAATGGTGTTCCCCAGGGTGCAGGGGGTTTATGTGATTTGCTGTCAGTAAAAGAATCCAAAACAACAGGAGGACTAAATGTTCCCATTTTTCTGTTAAGTGCACAAAGTGGGGGAGGTTTAATCCAGGGTGAGGGCTTGGGATATTGGGTGACACATTCTTGAAGAGCCCAAGTGCTTCTTATTTGCAGAAGATTTTCCCAAATGAAAGAGAGGAATTTGTCAATGACAATATTTTTTCTTTCCCATCTACCCCCACTGCCGTGACCCTAATGATTCTGCCCAATGAACAGTCCCCCAATATGGAGATGTCCCTGTACCACGGCACAGTGGGGTAAAGTCAGAGCCAGTGTGGGGCATTTGGATGAGTCAAACATGGTGTGGGCTGACACTAAAAGAGCTTCTCATGTATCATGGGGTCCCCCAGCCCTTCTGTTTAGGATACACGTGAGAAAGGCCTTCTATCCTCATGTCCTTTGCAGACTCCAGTGACATCCTATTATATAGTACATATATAGTATTATATAGTACAAGTATAGTATTATATAGTACATACAGTATATAGTATTATATAGTACAAGTATAGTATTATATAGTACATACAGTATATAGTATTATATAGTACATGTATAGTATTATATAGTACACGTATAGTATTATATAGTACATACAGTATATAGTATTATATAGTACATGTATAGTATTATATAGTACATACAGTATATAGCCTTATAGAGTACATGTATAGTATTATATAGTACACGTATAGTATTATATAGTACATACAGTATATAGCATTATAGAGTACATGTATAGTATTATATAGTACATACAGTATATAGTAGTATAGAGTACATGTATAGTATTATATAGTACACGTATAGTATTATATAGTACATACAGTATATAGTAGTATAGAGTACATGTATAGTATTATATACGTACACACGGTATATAGTATTATATAGTGCATACAGTATATAGTATTATATAGTACATACAGTAAATAGTATTATATTAGTACATACAGTATATAGTATTATATATTACATACATATATAGTATTATATAGTACAGTCACCGGGGCCACACATGGGCAAACTGAGGTCTGTTGGAGGAACCTCAGAGGAACCTCAATGATTGGGCTGAAGAGGGATAGAGTCCAATGATATTCCTGTTGCAGCTCTTTTCTTCTTTCTATAAACTTCATTGTCTATCAAAGCTATTGATCCTCCTGCCGGTCACATGACCCTCTTAGAATAAATCTTTATGGGGACAGGTACAAAGGGTTGAAAAGGAACTGCCACTGTGCAAATGACCAATTAGGACACAAACTGAATGTGTGGGGTGTGGGTAGAAGATTGTCCTGTGGTTCTGTCATGGTCAGTCTCAACACATGAACTGGGCATTGGTAAAGCTGGAGGTACCATGGGCCCCTCATCCCTCCCAAGTCTATCCATTTATTTCCTGGACAACTAATCTCCCCAAGTAGCAGCGTGTGTCACCACCCTTAAAGGTGGCCATATACAGACTGTCAGTAGCTGATTGGCCCATGTATGAGGCCTCCTTCCGAGCGGCCTCTTTGACTAATATCTGGCCGAAAATCTGATGTTCGATTGGGCAAGTTTAAAAATTCCATTGGAGCAAGAAACGCATTTGCTCGTTGATGTCGTCCTTGCCCCGGCGGCCTGCTTGTCCTGCATTTTGCCCTTAGGCCAAACAAGTGGATCTTTACCTGTATGGCCATCTTTACCTTGAAGAAGATGATTCAGCAAAGTGAGTGGCAGGTAGGTACCTTATTCACAAGCTCCTACCAAAGCAACTGGTGGAGTCAGTGCATAACAGTGCAAGGTGGTGTATGTGTTTACAGAGCACTATATACATTAACGATATGCTATAATGTGCTATTAGCTCTTAGCAACACCCTTAGGCCTGAACTAATGTCAGCAACCCCAGGTAGGTTCTTTGTACTGCACCCTCAGCTCTTCTTGTGTAACCAACTGCCTCCACACCTACAAATTCACTTATTAAAGGGGAAGTTCATCTTTACATTCAAGGGGAACTCTGTGGAGCACAGAGAAGCGACAGCTGCAAGCTTAAAGCACACGCAGCCGCTCTGGACGGACAAATGGCCTGGGGCCCAACGCTGTGAGGGTGAAGCAATTTGCCTTTAAACAGAGACTTCAAACAGCTGCTATGGGGCCTGTGATGAGTGATATTAAGTGCTTCCCTCATTTCAAAGGCCCTAACTCCCTGCAACCTGCTGGTATTCTAATGATTTCTCTCCCTGGCACATCAGGGCCCCTAACTGGGAGAATGGCCCTCCTTAAAAGTACAGCAGAAAGGTCTGGATCTAGTGCCTCTCAGGAGTTCCCAGCTTTCCTTGTGGCCCACATGTCATTAGGGAATCCCAGCATTCCTACAGATGTCAGCAAATCTCATTTGGAGCCAAGATTAAGTATCATTTTCTATGGCAAGCTTTGCTTTCTCTCAGATATGCCAGAACTGATGTAAGGATATATATCCTTTTTCAAGCATCCCATCTGTATCCCAGATAATAGGTGCAGATTTGTGGGTTCTGCTGTCACAAAGGGAAAGGCAAACAGAAATGGTCCTTGAATAATCTGGCTGAGGCAAAGTTTCTCTTCTCACTTTATGGCCCCTGGCAAGATGAAAATAGTAGGAAAGGGTGGAGAGAGTAAGGAAAGCCGTAACTATAGTTCAGCAACAGAAGACGAACCAGTGGATGACTGGGGTTCAAAATAGTCCCTTGCATTTCAAACATACAGAAGCCCAAACAGCTCTTGCACAGGCCCAATTAATAGTCAGTGTCTATGGCATCTTACAGCAGCCCTCTGGCATTTGCCAGAAACCACAGATTGTGAAACACTATCTGTTTTGTCCACATCCTTTCCCAATGTAATCAAGGAAATGTTGCCTACTTACAAATTCAGGGAATAGATAAAGTGAGAAATCGGAGTAGAGGGGGAAATAAACAAAAAAAACTTTTGGAATTAGAAGTAAAATGGATTTTTTTACTAGATACACGAGAACCCAAGGGGTTAAACATAAGATGGGATGTAAGCTGTCATACGTAAATTTAAAAAGGAAAAGAAACGAAAAAATAGACTAATATATTAGAAAGATTTAGAATCATAAACCTGAGGTATATATACATAAAAAAATAAAAAAATAAGAAAAAAATGATTTTCGTTTTAGAAAAATACAAAAGAAATAATAACGCGAAAATAACAGCCCTCCGCCCTAATAAAAGTTTCAAAATCACCAAATAGGTCTGGAATTCATAAATTTAAAGCTACATAAGGTAGTAAAAGGAAAAACGAACAAATTGAAACAAGTAAAGTAATTTATTGAAACAATCTAGCCTTTAAGAAAAAATATGTAAAAGATACATCAAATGATATAATACAATGTTGGTGAAGTTGAGAAAAACATAAATAAATATAGACTTAAAAAGTTATATAGAAAACAGTTTATAAGAATGTTTTGTGAAAGAAAATCAAACCTTTAGAACACAACAAATAGCTTTGAAAGAGTTAAGAAATTTTTAAGGAGGAAGTACGTCTTAAAGGGCACCTATCACAGCCAAAATCAAACACATATTAACAATCTGACCAGTACAAGCTAAACAAGTTTAATCAAACTACATATATAGTTTTTTGAAAAAACTGCAGATTTTAAAAAAATCCCTTACTTTGTCAAATGGGTTCTTTCACTGAGGGAGGCCATATTGAGACTCTAACAGAGACGCTAATATGCAAATTTCAGGAGCATGCTCAGATTGTAACACTGCTTTGAGTATTCTACCCAGAATGCCTTGTTTTAGTAAACTCCTCCACTAGAAGTATCCACTAGAAGTGCTGCTACCTACTAACTTCCAGCAGGGGGCAGCACTACTGTACAGCAGCTAACACACAGGTTTGGCTGATTTGAAAATAGCGTAGAAGGGTTGATAAGCAAACAAGGAATTTCAACTGAGCATGTGCGAGATTTCAGAGCTACAGTTGGCTGGGAAGATATAGGTAGGAGGAGCCAGTGAAATCCAAGATGGCTGCCTCAGCTAGAACTGCAGGGGAGATAGGGGAGATCTTGCAGAAGGAATAGTGAGCTGATCATTTACATTATACAAACAATTCTAACTGTTTTAAAAATCGGATTTCTTGAACTTTCACATAGTGTATTTACTTAGTAAATGATTTTGGTCATGATTGGTGCCCTTTAAGTGACGAAAGCTCCCAATGCTTTTTAAACCATGTGAATGTAATTGTCATTAATGCCTATCATTACGTGTGGCAACACACGAAACGCGTTAGGATTATATATGTTTGTGCAATAAAGTAAAAACGTTTTTACCGCTACCTGGAGTCCCGTGGAGTGCGTGCCAAGCTGTTGATTTCACATCCTAGCCACCTAAAGGCATTCCTATTCTTTTGCTGCTATGACTGGGTCTTAGTGGCCCATAAATTTGGAATGCACTGAATCCAGTGTTTAGTTCAGGATTGTAGCCACTGGTAAAAGGTGCATCCCAAATTTATGGTCAAACAAGTATAAGAACCAAGGAAGCCTTCTGCGCAATCCTGCCCTGATTGGAGCCAATTTGCCCAATGATATTAGGGGTTCATTTCCACTCTGTTCTGCAACAACATAAGTGAATCACTATAAAAATGGCCAAGGGCCTAGAACTTCCACAACTGGTCTCTGGCTGGGGCTTCCCATCATCAGTAGACTGGGCATTCAATTTGCACAATGGTTAACACCCAGCACCCAACCCAATACAAGGGGGCGATCTGTCCCAATGATAAATGGATGTGTTGACTAATAAAGTATTCAGCAGCAGAACTGGTGATTGATAAAGCCTAGCTGACTGTGCAGGTTAAAACGAAGGGGTGGTATTTATAGTGAATTGGTCAAACTGGAAGGAGAGAAAGAAAATGCAACTGATGAGAGAAAAGACAAATACGGTTGACAAGAGAAAGACTGCTGGGAAACTGAAGAACTATGGCCCCTCTCTCCGTACTCCAATTCATTTGGTTTAGATGAAGGTGAAATAGCAGCAGCGTGATGCGAATACTTCGGGTTGAGAAGCTACCTGAGACCTTCAGTTTGAGTTACTCTTTGTTTGTCAAACTGTATGAGCAGCAGCTGAGAGTGTAAAAAAATTGTATTCCTCCGTATGCTCAGGGTTCTTCTCTGTACCAATATCTAGGAGCTGTTTTGGACCATGGAACAGCCAATAACTGGTGTCTATCAGGCCCACTATCAACTGGTGGGGCACAGACTACTTGTTTGGATGATGTTCCAGTCCTGAGGCCCAGTGCAATGTAAGGGCCCCTTTCCTCTGTCAGCAGCAAATACGGAACATGTCCATGATATTAATCTGTCATCCCCCCAGTAATATCACATAATTTAGTGAAGTTGGGGTGCTAGGTAAGGATAGCAGTGGTTTATGGTCATAAGCCCCAGCACCTTATTTTATTATGGCCTTTTTATATATCCTCACTTAATCAATGAGGTTCTATTCTGTAACACCCCTGTTAGCAGATGTGCTTCGCCAATGAGGTGAGCTGAGAATCTCACCTCAGGCGGCAGCGCCCCACTAGGTACCCGGGGCAGCAAAAATGCCACTCCTGGTACTTTAAGAGCCAAATTTCTGTTTTTCAAACTGGAAATTCGGCTCTTCTAATGCAGAGAGTGCAATTATGCTCTCTGTGTTAGCGTCCTGGCCCTCTCTGCTGCCTTCGTGGACCCCCCGGACCCCCTCTGGTGCAAAAATGTGAGGGCACGGGGGAGGGGGGTGGCCCCTGCCTGTTAGTATCCCACCTCCCAAAACTCATTACAGTTACATGTTACTGCTCTCAACAGAATATTGCCAGCCGACTGGGCCTGCAGGCACTAACCAGTACTACCAACTAATAGTTGAAAGGGTTGGACTCAATGGGTATGTGTATGGACACCCTGCTCAGCCCTATTAGTAAGCACACAGGCACAGATTGACCAAATTGTGTAAAACAGGATACCCCATAATTTGGACACTTCTGGGCAAATAGCTTATTCCCCTTGTGCAAAGAGATGTGAGATTGTAAGCTCTGTGGGACAGGTTTGTGCCGGAGACATTGTGTAGATGCAGCGCATTGGGTTTCCTTAATCACAATAAAAATCTGTTTGTTTGGCCAAGAAGGACTCAGTCTGTCAAGAGAAGGAGATATGGGTGGGACCCAAATCAGCCAAACATTATTTCATCTATTTACGAAAAAAGGACGTGTTGCACAAGAATTGATCGTTGCATGAAGCCCTCATCACAGAGTAAACATGTTACATCACCAAAGTACACCCCTGTCTTGCAATCTACACTAACCAATGAGAGTGTTGCCAATTCCAAATAAGCAATCAGAGCATGCCAAACCTACATTTGTAAAGTCTTCCTAAAATCACATAAAGATAAAAAGTGAAATGTATTGAACAGCCTTAACCGCACACACAATCATACTCACATACGCACACATACTTATACACACCCATACTAACACACATCCATATTCAAACACACACTCGCACCAACACATACCCCCTGCTTGCAAACACACATGTAATGACACTTCCACACACCCACACACACCCCCTGTAACACACCTATACTCATATATACACATGCACAATTCCGAACACCAATGTGTCACACAAGCACCAACAAACATGCACCCACACTTATACACATGCGTGTACATACAGGCACCACACACACATGCATTCACACACCTTCTTTTCAGTGTCTTTAGTGCAAAAAAAATATCCCTGATTATAAAAAGTTCCTCTGCTTGATACATATAGCATTTCATTTGGAAACGGGGAGGAAACATCTCAGCATCACAGTTGAAAAGAGGGAGGACATATTATAGTATCACATTTAGAATTAGGGAGGAAACATTGAAGTCTCACATTTGGAATTAGGGAGGAAACATTGAAGCCTCACATTTGGAATTAGGGAGGAAACATTGAAGCCTCACATTTGGAATTAGGATACATTGTAGCCTCACATTTGGAATTAGGATACATTGTAGCCTCACATTTAGAATTAGGGAGGAAACATTGTAGCCTCACATTTGGAATTAGGATATATTGTAGCCTCACATTTGGAATTAGGATACATTGTAGCCTCACATTTGGAAGGTGGGAGGATTGCACTGCAGTTTCACTTGAAAGGAGGGAGGATACATTATAGTATACAATTTGGAAGGAGAGAGGCAGGCCCGGACTGGCAATCTGTGGGTTCCAGCAAATGCCAGAGGGGCTGCTGTAAGTTGCCATAGACAGTCACTATTAATTGGGCTGGTGAGGTGCTGTTTGGGCCTCTGTGTAGCTGAAATGCCAGGGCCTATTTTGAATCTCAGCCCAGACCTAGAGAGAGGATACATTGTAGCCTCATATTTGGAAGGAGGGAAGAGGTATTGTAGCCTCACAGTTAAAAAGGAGGGAGGACGCATTGTTGTAGCCTCATATTTGGAAGGAGGGAGGATACATTGTAGCATTACAGCTGGAAAGCGTAAAGATATAGAGACAGGGCAGGCCATTTCTTTTACTTTCCATTCGGCACTTACTAGTTGTCACAGTCCTCCTCACATTCCCCCCTCCTCACCCTCTAATTGTGCAGCCATTGCATGGCCATGTGTATAAGTCCCCCATTCTGGCACATAAACAAGATTTTGGTATGATGCAAAGCTCGTCTTGATTAGATATTCATAAAATGGCGCCTGCCTGCTTGCTGTCGTTGTGTAATTCCAAGACTGAAGGAAGCAAGACATAAATAATATATAAAATAAATATGGCATAGTAAAGTTTACTTTGCTTGACAAAGTGTGACAGTTCCTATTTAAGAGAAATGCAACCCAGCAGTCCTGTGTGCTCTGCCTTCTTTGACTAATCATATGGGAAGATAAAGATAATATTCCTAATGTTCCTGATATACATTCAGGGACACGGAGCAGAGACCTTTCACTTAGAAGCAGGAAACATTTTGAGGCCCAAATCCCAGATTCATGCGATTATCAGAGAAGTCTTTGGATTGTGCAACATTTTGTTGCAAACAGTTCTGAAGCATCCGTCCAACTCAGTACAAGGACATGGGGTTAAACTCATCATTATTCTGTTTTATTGCATTTGGGAGTTTTGTCAAGGATCTTTCCTCAGTATAAGGGGAAAACGTTAAATCGGCTGAAGCCTGTGTAAGTGCGAGCATGAGTAACAAGGGGCCTGAAGCACAGGGAAATGAGAGATAAAATATAATGAATATTGTGGCTTTATTTCAAGGGATCCTGTCATTGGAAAACATGTTTTTTTTTCAAAACACATCAGTTAATAGTGCTACTCCAGCAGAATTCTGCACTGAAATCCATTTCTCAAGCGAGCAAACAGATTTTTTTTATATTAAATTTTGAAATCTGACATGGGGCTAGACATTTTGTCAATTTCCCAGCTGCCCCTGGTCATGTGACTTGTGCCTGCGCTTTAGGAGAGAAATGCTTTCTGGCAGGCTGCTGTTTTTCCTTCTCAATGTAACTGAATGTGTCTCAGTGGGACATGAGTTTTTACTATTGAGTGTTGTTCTTAGATCTACCAGGCAGCTGTTATCTTGTGTTAGGGAGCTGCTATCTGGTTACCTTCCCATTGTTCTTTTGTTTGGCTGCTGGGGGGAAAAGGGAGGGGTGATATCACTCCAACTTGCAGTACAGCAGTAAAGAGTGATTGAAGTTTATCAGAGCACAAGTCACAAGACTTGGGGCAGCTGGGAAATTGACAATATGTCTAGCCCCATGTCAGATTTCAAAATTGAATATAAAAAAACAAGTTTGCTCTTTTGAGAAATGGATTTCAGTGCAGAATTCTGCTGGAGCAGCACTATTAATTGATTCATTTTGAAAAAAATGTTTTTTCCCATGACAGTATCCCTTTAATGACTGATATTTGTTGAAATGATCATTTTTAACTTGTTCAGCCCAAATCCCTACCCTGATCATCTAAACTGTACACTGAATATTCAGGTCATCATATAAACCAAGTGCCCCACTGGGCCCTACATTGATACTATGGTTTTAGTACAATATTGTTGCTTAAACTGAATGTTGTTATTTGACAACATGGTCTGTATATGGATTGTGCCCCACCCAGTGCTGCAAGCAGCTGTGTGTCTGTGTAGGAACCGCACAATACTATTTCCTCCTTGGTTGGCAACTACCTGTGATTCCCACCCCTGTAGCTTTCTTATATGTACAGTATATACAGTATTTGGTACCCAAAGCTAATGCTGGGTACATGTCAGCTGCCTGGGAGATGGGGCAGATGAACACCCTATAATTTCCCAATTTTCTGCCCAGTAGGATCAGGAGTGCCAATCTCACTCTCTCGCTACACATCTTCCATGCCTAAGAATGACCTCGTTTATGCACATTTACTTTCAGAACGTGGCATTGAAATACCCTCTCATGAAGATGCACATTGTTGGCCTGTCCTCACACTGTGCACCTTTATACAAAAACACTGTAAGATATATTCCAAACTGATGGTCACACCCTCATGTGCCTGCTCCAGTCAGTTCCCTTGATCAATTGCTAAGGATTTGGTTTCATAGCTCATACCCCAGCCAATAGCAAGAACTGAATGGTTATTTAGGTATGCACCAAATCCACTTTTTTGTATTCGGCCAAACCCCCGAATCCTTCACGAAGGATTCGGCTGAATACCAAACTGAATCCGAACCCTAATTTGCATATGCAAATTAGGGGTGGGAAGGGGAAAACATTTTTTACTTCCTTGTTTTCTGACAAAAAGTCACGCAATTTCCCTCCCTGCCCCTAATTTGCATATGCAAATTAGGATTCGGATTCGGTTCAGCCGGGCAGAAGGATTCGGCTGAATCCGAATCCTGCTGAAAAAGGCCGAATCCTGGCGGAATCCCGAACCGAATCCTGGTTATGGTGCATTCCTAGTTATCATGCATATGAGGGTCATAAACTAAATTGGTCCAAGAAGGCAATGGTACTGGGCACTGGTATATCCAATTTCCAATATATCTACCATGTGCCAATCAGAGCTGTCAACTGCAAAAACTATTTATCTTACCATCACCAAAAAAGTATTTTACCCAAAATGGAAATTCTAGGGTTCTGATACTGGGTTACTGGTATCACTGAAGACTCCTGGTAAATTTGGTCTCTTCACCTTCCTTCTCCATTGTGTCTGCTATTGTATTTCCCAGCAGTCTTATTAGCTTTTTAAGGTCAGCCAATCAGAGCTGGGTGCACCCTATTTAAACTCCTCACCTGCTTCATTTCCCTGAGTGTTGTACTGAGGCAATTCCCTGACTTGTGCTTCTTCTGTCTCTGTCTGTTTTCTGTTCCTGCTTCTTTGCCTGCTCTGCCCCAGTCTAGCCTGCCTCTAAGATCACTCTGTCCTGCTCCACTACGTTCTGATTATGCACCGGCTCCGTTGTTCTCCTGGTCTAGTATATTTTAATTTCCCTGGTCCAGAATTGGACAACTCGCCCTCCTCATCAGAGTATCAGGGTTCTCCCTGTTTGCACTCCTTTACAGTTATACTGGAAAGCTCTTCTCGCTGATGTAGAAGGGAGTCCTGGCATATCTGTGTTTCACTTTATTATAAGGGATAAACTCTATGGACAAACAACCTTTCCCCTAGGGATCGGCATCAGATTCTGCAGATGGGCCATTCATGTCTCAAGTGTAACAAAGTGTGAGATTTAATCCATATAGAAGAGACCTATATCTTCTGTTTCCTTCATCAGATATAATGATATATCCCACGAAGTAAAATTGAATCTGTCCCATGCATTGCATTAGTAAGATTAGTTCAACCAGGAGGCTCATTCTCTATTTCTATCTTGGTTTTCTTGGGACTAAAGTCAACACTGTAACAAGGCCATTGGGTATCTTGGTTAGTACAGAGTGGCCCATAAACTGTGTGTGTTATGGTTTGTGGCTGGATTGGGCACTTCAACCAGTAGCTCGTGAGCAACATGTTGCTCTCCAACCCCTTGGATGTTGCTCTCAGTGTCCTCAAAGCAGGTGCTTCTTTTGAATTACAGGCACGTTTTGGTTGTATAGCAAGCAGGTGCACTGCCAAACAGAGCCTCAATGTAGGTTGACAATCCACATAGGGGTTACTAAATGGCCAATCACAGCCCTTATTTGGCACCCCTAGAACATTTTTTATGCTAGTATTGCTCCCCAACTCCTTTTATTTCTGAATGTTGCTCACGGGTTCAAAAGGTTGGGGATCTCTGCTTTAAAGGAAGGACAGTTCTTACAGATGGCCCCACATACATGCGACTTAAAGACAATATTATTCCAGAACTTCAGCACATTTCCTAGAGGTTATCAAACCATGTCCTGAACTAATGTAACATCTCCTGACGTCTGTAAAAACTCCCAAACATTTATTTCTTGTTGCTAAGCTGAAAAACATCTCAGAAAAACTACACAAACATGAAAGTATTCCCATCTCTTGCTGGATACTGCACTTTTATGTGCCAAAGGAATGTGACTGCGTGCCACTGTTTAACCACTTGCCACTGAATATCTACAACTGGTTGTACTGCAACACATCTACTGAGACGTTAACAATCAGACTTGGTTGCTGCAAGAAATGTCGATGTCCAACGGTGAGCATTATGCCCACTATATACAGGTTGTATGCACCGTGAATCCTAGGATCCCAGGGGCGGCCCTTATTTTTTAAAATTGCAATTTTCTATTTTTGATTACCCAATGGAACATACTGCTAAAAAAGTATATTATCATGAAAATGGTTTATTTACATGAAGCAAGGTTTTACATATGAGCTGTTTCAAGCAATATATGTATATAGAGACCTACATTGTTCTGAGGGTATAGTTTTCCTTTAAGAGGTTTTGTGGCTTTTCATTGCTGTGCCAGGGGATGGTGTGCAGCCTTCTAAAGCCTCAGTAAATTTGTAAAAAAAAAAAAAACAATAAATCTTCCTCTTTAATAAGGGCCCTGATCCTCATTCCCAGTTCCTGCTAAGAAAATCTATCTTACCATAATATTCCATGTGTTTGGGATGTGCCCGAGGCTCATTCCTTGTATAAAAAGAAGAGAAATTGTAAAAGAGAATATAATGATAATTGGAAGAATCTGTTGTTGCACAAGCAAAGTTTCCATAATATATGGACAGAAACAAGGGGAAGGGGGAAGTGTAGAAGGGTTACTGCCTGCTCAGCTCTCTTTCTTTTCCTCTACAGAAATAGGTATTGGTAGAACTAGGTAGATGCCTAATACTATGGGATCCATTATACGGAAACCCGTTATCCAGAAAGCTCCAAATAAAGAAGAGGCCATCTCCCATAGACTCAATTTTATCCAAATCATCCAAATTTTTAAAAACAGTTTCCCTTTTCTGTGTAATAATAAAACATTACCTTGTACTTGATCCAGATATAAGATATAATGAATCCTTGTTGGAAGCACAACCAGTCTATTGGGTTTATTTAATATTTGGATGATTTTCTAGTAGACTTAAAGGGATACTGTCATGGGAAAATTTTTTTTTTCAAAATGAGTTAATAGTGCTACTCCAGCAGAATTCTGCATGGAATCCATTTCTCAAAAGAGCAAACAGATTTTTTTATATTCAATTTTGAAATCTGACATGGGGCTAGACATATTGTCAATTTCCCAGCTGCCCCAAGTCATGTGACTTGTGCTCTGATAAACTTCAATCACTCTTTACTGCAGTACCAAAAGTTAGAGCGATATCACCCCCTCCCTTTTTCCCCCAGCAGCCTAACAAAAGAACAATGGGAAGGTAACCAGATAACAGCCCCCTAACATAAGATAACAGCTGCCTGGTAGATCTAAGAACAACACTCAATAGTAAAAACCCATGTCCCACTGAGACACATTGAGTTACATTGAGAAGGAAAAACAGCAGCCTGCCAGAAAACATTTCTCTCCTAAAGTGCAGGCACAAGTCACATGACTGGGGGTAGCTGGGAAATTGACAATATGTCTAGCCCCATGTCAGATTTCAAAACTGAATAAAAAAAAATCTGTTTGCTCTTTTGAGAAATGGATTTTAGTGCAGAATTCTGCTGGAGTAGCACTATTAACTGATTCATTTTGAAAAAAAACATGTTTTCCGATGACAGGATCCCTTTAAGGTATGAAGATCAAAATTACAGAAATATCCGTTATACGGAAAACCCCAGGTTTCAAGTATTCTGTATAAAGAGACAAGGGTACAGTGTTGAAAGGGTTGCTGCCTGTTTTGCTCTCATATTCCCCAAAGTGACGTTGGAAAATATGGAAAGATCTTTTTTTTTGGTGCTGAAGCACAGATGAGAAGCTGCCCATTGAGGGAAATGCAGCTGACTGTGCTGGATGGATAAAGGAGATAAGGAGATAGGGTTGGGCAGAACAAAGATCTTATCTACATATTTGAAAGGCCCTTGACACTGCTCCTCAATAACGGATGACAAAGTTATGATTGGAATTATGCTTTATGGCAAAGTAAACAGGAGAGCTGCTGAAGGGCAGGGTTGGCAGTAATGGAAACTGAATCTTATCAGGGAGAATCTGACCTGCCAGGTAACACTAGTCTCATTAAACCTAATATACCAGTATCTGGGTAATTATTTTTCAAACACCTGGAATGAGTCAGAGCTGGAAAATACGGGCAGGAAAACTTATCCTGTTAAATCTAAGAGCCAAAATTCAAATTTTTAAATCATTTCAGCTCACCCCCTGGCACAATTTCAGTGTAATTGAAAACCTTAAAACCCCCCGAATGTTAGTGCGCACTCACTATTTGTTTCACAATTTCTGGCACCTCTGCAGTGAGTGAGTCTGTGATTCTAGTCTAGTGTAAGGCTGATGTCCAGCCTTAATCCGTTAGCCTCTCTCATCATACCCCCTCAGGATAACCAGAGACTCCACAAGTCTGTACAGAAGATTAAAAGGAACTCAATTTTATGCATTAAGGGGGTCTAGAAATAAACCATGCGCTACTCTGAGACCATTGGCCTCATATCTGCACCCCAAAGATTCTTACATTAAATAAGAGCCTTACCCCCAATCCCTATGGTGTGTCACTATAAAATCCTACCAGTAAGATTTCTTGCCCTTTGATCCTTTTCTTAAATCTTCTACAATGAGATCCGCTAGCCTCATACAGCTGCCGCGACATTAGGGTAATGTCACACCTGGAGATTCAGGGAGATTTACTCTACCAGCGACTTATCGCCTCTTCTTTGTGGAAACGAATCTCCCCAAATGGCTTCCCCCTGTCTTCCGCCTGCTATAATGAAAAAATGCCTGCAGCATGGCACTCACGGGGCTTTGTTTTCCGAAGTTGCTCAAAGTTTGGCAACTTCAGAAAACGAAGTGCCGGGAGTGCCATGCTGCAGACGTAGTTTCATTATAGCAGGCGAAAGACAGGGGGAAGCCATTTGGGGAGATTAGTCGCCTAAAAGATGAGGTGATTAGTCAACTAAATCTCCCCGAATCTCCAGGTGTGACCTTACCCTTACAGGCCTGAACTGGCAACCTGTGAGTTCTGGCAAATGCCAGAGAGCTGCTGTAAGATGCCAGATGACAGTCACTGTTTAGTGAGCTGGTGGGGAATTGATTGGGCCTTTGTGTACTTGAAATGCCAGGGTCTATATTGAATCCAGACCTGCATTGCGACCTCTAGACACATATCCCTTGCACTTCAACCCATTCTGCGATGCCCCTGCCCTAAGACCCCTAGCCTCATATCCCTACCCTGACATCCTTATGCTGAGACCCCCTTCCCTGAGACCCTTGCCCTGAAACCCCTATCACCAGAGCTACTGTATGCCCTGCATCCTTATGCTGAGACCCCTGCTCTGAGACCTTAGCATAAGATATTGGTAGGGATGTAAGCAGAAGGGGGAGATGTAAGGAAGCCGCCAGCATGTGCTGCTGTTTATGGGTGAATGGAGCTCTGATAAGATCTAAGGTCCATAAAATAAGAAATTGCTTTGGGAGCCGTGGGGACATGTCACCTGTTCCTATAAATAGAGAGCACTGACCCTGCAGTTATTGGCTCCTTTCTGAGCGAGCATTCTTGGAGCTGGAGCAGCTTGGACCCATTGACCTTCCTCTCCTGTACAGCTACAGTCATGAGAACAGAGAGCCAGACCTTTCCATATAATCACCCCCTAAAGTGCAATTCCACTTGTACAGTAGTATATTAATATGCAGGGTTCTCTGTCTGCTGCATCTTGGCCTCATTCATATTAACAGGCACAGGGACTCATTGGCTCTTGACAATATGGGTTGAGGACACTGAGAGATCCCTGGATATTTTAGGTTGCTGGGTTTGAATATGACCAAAGCAAAACTTTGGATAGGAAAATGTGCAGCCTGTAGGGATGTAGTGAACCACCGACAATGTGTTCGCGAACGCCGTTCGCGAACACCGGCAAAAAATGCGAACAGTTCGCGAACAGTTCGCGAACAGTTCGCGAACTTCGAACATCCGAAAATCGTTCGATTCGAACGATCGAAGGATTTTAATCGTTCGATCGAACGATTTCCGTTCGAATCGAACGATCGAAGCCATTGGATCGAATGATTTCATTCAATCCAATGGCTTCGATCGTTCGATTCGAACGAAAATCGTTCGATTTTAGCGATCGAATGGTCGAATGGTCGAACGATTTTGACGCGAACGTCTATTGGCGAACGTCGCGCGACGTTCGCGAACTTGCGGCGGACGCGAAGAGTCGAAGTTCGCGCGAACTAGTTCGCCGGCGAACAGTTCGCTACATCCCTAGCAGCCTGTGGCCCTGGAGAAGCTGGAGGGCCACCAACAGATATGAGTGTGTGTAAGAAAATCAGATCTCGTAGTCTTGGCAGCCCTCATGTCTGGGGAACACCTGAATATTTAATGTGCCTGGGGATTTAAATCCAGAGCTGTTGTGTCATGAGCCCCGGGATAGGGGGACTCACTAAATAAAAACAATTTTTTGATCTGCTTTTCCTGTCAGAACACATGATGGAAATATAAGGATGGATGGGAAGGGAAGGGCTAGATGTTCCATTGATATAATCTGGGCAACTATTGTTACAGAGGAGATTGGATCACCGGGGCAGGGCAGCCTGGAGGTATAAAGAGCTGTGGTTATTGTGGTGCCGTCCCTCCCCTGTTATTCTAGCCCAGTATCTCAGCTTCTGTTCTATAGAAATCCCTCATTGCTACCAACATCCGCTGCTTTATTTTCCTCCAGCACCAGCAGCACATTTCTAGGCTGAGATTCAGTGGCACATGGTAATGGCCCTCACCAACAAATGGGACAGACAGACATGTACAGGGATCCCCTGGACATTGTAGTTTGTTTTAGGCCCTTTGTATCTATGAGTATTTCCCCCCTGGTTCTGGCAGTGTCCCCTGGGCAGTCCCTGTTTAATGAATCTTTCTCTGCAGGCTGGGCCTACAAACATGAGGTTCAAAGTGAGCGCTCCACAGTGTCAGAATAACCCCCTATTTCTGGCCTTCATCCCTCCTTAGGGCACACCTCCCAACATTTTGGAAGTAAAAAGAGGGACAAAAAAATTTTTTACGCACGTAGCGCAGCAATTTTTTTGACCACACCCCTTTCTGTGGCCAAACCTCCTAATTACCATGTTCGTTTTCCAAAATTTGGCAGGTTATGAAACTTTGAAAATATTTCTCCTTATCTAAACTGTGTTTTTGTGTCTCAAAATTGTTACAAAGTATCTTATTTGCACTTGTTAGATGTTCTGGGCTCTCTGCTAAAAGCCAATTAAGTGAGAAACTTTGTTTCTTTTTCCAGTACAAATGAGGGACTGCGGGTTGAGCTGTCAAAAGAGGGACTGTCCCTCTGAAAAAGGGACAGTTGGGAGGTATGCCTTAGGGCAGAGACACACGCTCACATTCAGGGAGATTAGTCGCCCAACAACAAATCTCCTCTTCTTCGGGGCGACTAATCTCCCTGAACTGCCTCCCCTGCTTTCCCGCTGGCTAGACTGTAAACCCCCTTGGGTTGGCACTCGAATTGCTTCATTTTCCTAAGTCGCCCGAAGTTGCCATCCTCCTAACCCACGAATATGTCCAGATGGTCTTGTCAGTATTAGCTTAAATGTTATCATACCTCCTAACATTTTGGAAATAGAAAGAGGTATAAAAAGTTTTGCCGTGTGTAGCGCAGCGAAAATGTTTTGACCACGCCAATTTTTTGTGGCCACACCCCCTAATTACCATGTTAATTTTACAAAATTTGACAGGTCATGAAAGTTTGAACACATTTCTGTTGTTTTTATGTGTTATTGCAGTTTTGCTAATGAAGTTGAATTGCCCTTTAAGCTGCAAGTCAGTTTCTCCAAGAGACCTGCTTATCTTAAATTGTTACAAAAGTATCTATTCCAGGCTCTCTGCCAAAAGCAGACACATTTCAGTAACAAACCCGGGACTGTGGGCTGAGCTGTCAAAATCAGGTCCCACGATAAAGGGACAGTTGGGAGGTACTGTATGTGTTATAACCAAACTGCAAAAACCAATGTGAGCAGGGGCGTAACTACAGAGAAAGCAGGCGCTGCAGCTGCAGGGGGCCCAGGAGGAATATAGAGCCCCATGAAGCCCTAATTAATAAACAATATATATTTTTACCTATATATATAGGTAAAACAGGACAATCTCTGGATATCATGGGGACCCTACAATGAATTTGCTGTGGGCCCAGTAACATCTAGTTACACCACTGATTCTGAGTGACTATTGACACTGAGCTTATTATGACAATGAGTATTGTTTAGAAACTGATATGTATTATTAAGGATCTATTTCCTTCATATTGTGTCCCCCATCTGCCTAATACCTGAGCGAGAGCCTCACATCTGTGCTCAAGCTGCGGCTCCATTATTCGGCCGTCAGGGTAATAAATATTTTCCTGATGGCATTTAGCATAGACAAAAAAACCCCATCAATTGAACAAACAGTTTTGCCATGTGCCCTATTAAGTGGCAGGATTAGCCGCATGCCAGTGCTGGGGAACAATGTGAGTTATCAGTGCCGGGACAGGGCGGCTAAGCATTTGTCAATATTCCCTTAAATGTGTTTGTCCAAGTTGTGTGCACAAAGCAGATGGAGCTGAGACATGGAACCAAGAGGCTCAGGGGACAGTGTCCATCTGCTATGCCTGTCACTGGCCCATGGGAGCCCCATTATTGCTGAGATTAAGTGGGATTTATATAGTGAGAGATTCTCCTTCTCCCAACACAAACACATCCATGGCAATGGCATCACGTATTCCTGCAGGAGCCATCACTACAAATCCTGCAGAATCACCAATTTACGCTTACTGGACATTATATGGGCATTTCTGCTGACCAATACCTGCAACTCAGGTATAAATGCCCCAGTGATGCCTCATATTCACTGGATCCATCAAAATGTTTGTTTTATAAAGAAATGAGGTGCAGCCCTGCCATTAACCTCTACTTACAAATCCAGAGGAGGGAAAAAAAAGAACCCCCAGCAGGGCAGATGGCAGTTTAAAGGGCACCTATCACAGCCAAAATCAAACACATATTAACAATCTGACCAGTACAAGCTAAACACGTTTAATCAAACTACATATATAGTTTTTTGAAAAAACTGCAGATTTTAAAAAAATTCCTTACTTTGTCAAATGGGTTCTTTCACTGAAGGAGGCCATATTGAGACTCTAATATGCAAATTTCAGGAGCATGCTCAGATTGTAACACTGCTTTGAGTATTCTACCCAGAATGCCTTGTTTTAGTAAACTCCTCCACTAGAAGTATCCACTAGAAGTGCTGCCACCTGCTAACTTCCAGCAGGTGGCAGCACTACTGTACAGCAGCTAACACACAGGTTTGGCTGATTTGAAAATAGCTTAGAAGGGTTGATAAGCAAACAAGGAATTTCAACTGAGCATGTGCGAGATTTCAGAGCTACAGTTGGCTGGGAAGATATAGGTAGGAGGAGCCAGTGAAATCCAAGATGGCTGCCTCAGCTAGAACTGCAGGGGAGATAGGGGAGATCTTGCAGAAGGAATAGTGAGCTGATCATTTACATTATACAAACAATTCTAACTGTTTTTAAAAATCGGATTTCTTGAACTTTCACATAGTGTATTTACTTAGTAAATGATTTTGGTCATGATTGGTGCCCTTTAACCTCACATAGAATATTCTCTTAACCCCTGAATCATATGTATTTTTCTATTCATCCCCCTCTCTTTAACTTGACTGCCCTTACAATAAAGAAACCCTTCCCCGCTGATGGTAAAATCTCCTTTACTTCCCCACCAATGAATCACTCCTCCTCCTCTCCTCTTGGTAGGGAATTCCTTATCCTGACTGCCCTTTCAGTGAAAGAACCCCTTCCAATGCTGATGGTGAACTCTCCTTTCCTCCCAATTATTGAATTATTTCACCTATCTTGGTAGGGAATCCCATAACTTAACTGCCCTTACAGTAAAGAAACTCTTCCTATGCTGATGGTAAACTCTCATTTTCTTTGCTCATGGTGAAATAATATTTTTCAGGGTGCAAAAACAGAGACAGGCAGAGAAGTAAAGATAAGCACACAGGATGCCTGGTAAAAAATGGGCAGACAGGGTGCAAGAGCAGAGATGGGGATAGGCAGGAGTAGAGATGGGCACACAGTGCAAGGGCAGAGATGGGGACACAAGGCGCAGAAACAGAGATAGGCACAAGGTGCAGGAACAAAGATGGGCACACGGGGTGCAGGAATAGATGTGCATGCATGGTGCAGGAGCCAAGCTGTTAAAGGAATTCAGTGCTTCCAACATTCCCCTTTATACCCAGACATGAGCTTCCCCCATGTTTGCACAAGCTTTGAATTCCACTGGGGCAGAACAATGGCAGACACGGTGCCTGAGCTTCCCATAAGCTGCACTATCCCAGGGCACTTGGGCCAGACACTGGCACTTACTAATAGAGAGATAACCCCACTCTGGGCAGACAGGAATCCAACCTTGAAAGCCATTTGCCCCCCTGGCCATTCCCTAGTCAATGGACACGTTTGCTAATCATTCAGCCAAAAAGGGCCCTGCACTGGTGTCGGGGCAACGGAGGGATGGGGCCTTCACCCCCTAATTCCTTCTGTAAATTAATTTGTTCAGTGAAAAGCCTCCTAAGACTTGTTTGTTTTTCATTTGAGCTCAGAGCAAAAACCTGGCTGAACAAAGGGATGATGGGTGGCTGCTAGAATCTGCTCAATGGCTCATTGTAAGCAGGGAAAAAAGGCAAGTAATTAGGTCCCAGGTTGTGGCAGGGGGGTCCCACCTACAAAGAAGATCTGTTTTATTGAGTAATAAAGCACAGCTACTTCTTTCCATAATTATCTCATTAGAAGTGGAGAAAAAAGACAAGAAAGACTCTGATATGAAGGTGATCAGGCTCTTTCACTTTCAGGGGTCTAAGGGATTCTCCTCTGTTCAGCTTCCCCCCTTTCCTGCTGATTCCCCAATGGGCCTTTTATCCAAATTATCAATGAACTTCTCTAAATGGGAATAATGACACAGCCAGGGGTTGTATCCTAGTTCCCTGCTGTAAAACACATGCATGGATGCTGCAAACACACTCGACTTAGGAATGTAAAAGGGAGAGCTAAAAGTAGCCCCACAAGTGCATTCTTAGCCAAGAGAATGGGTGTGCCTGTGCACAACAGGATGGCTGCTGTGTGCTCCATGTATACTATGTATACTATGACTAGAGGTAAATAGTTAGGGACCACCATATGGGGTTTACCTTGACTTACCAATTTTATGCTCATAACTAAAAACCTCTGTTTTTGTAAATGCATGCACTTGCATTGATCAATCCCCTTTCTTTTTGCTCCATATATACCCAAGTCAAACCCTATGCAGTCGTACTGGAACCAGTCCCCCAAATATTCTTATAATACACTTTTCCTTCAACTGAAGAAAGGTATTGACGGGTCCTGTCTTTGACTTACAGAAATAATCATAATCATCATATAATATAGCCCACTGTAGATATCTGGAGCCTACATCTTGTGGAGAGTTGATTCCCAATCAGTATATACTGTAGATGTTACACTACTGGAAGGAAGGAGCCTCCGAAGTGAGCAAGTCAAAAGCTGATTCACTGAGCATTCAAAGTGTTACCCCTGTACTGCTTGTACCCCTGAGTTTATTCCTCCTGCCATGAGTAGGAATTAAGCAAAATGCAGGATTGAAGTGTTTTAAAAAAAATATATAATGCAATGTTGCCCTGCACTGGTAGGGGTCAGGGCATACAGGCAGATTTGGGGAGATTAGTTGCCCGGCGACAAATCTCCTCTTCTTCGGGGCAACTAATCTCCCCGAACTGCCTCCCCTGCCTTCCCTCCATCTAAAATGTAAATCCCCGGCAGGATGGCACTTGGAGTGATTCGTTTTCTGAAGTCGCCCGAAGTTTCCTCGTGAGGCAACTTCGGACGACTTCTGAAACCGAATCGATCCGAGGGAATTCCTGTCGATGATTTACATTTTTGATGTCGGGAAGGCAGTTCGGGGAGATTAATCGCCCTGAAGAAGAGGAGATTTATCGCAGAGCGACTTTTTTCCCTGAATCTGCCTGTGTGCCCTGACCCTCAAACTGATGTGTTTGCTTCAGAAACCCTACTATAGTTTATATAAACAAGCTGCTGTGTAGCCATGGGGGCAGCCATTCAAGCACAGGATACACAGTAGATAACAGATAAGTACTACTATAGTTTATATAAACAAGCTGCTGTGTAGCCATGGGGGCAGCCATTCAAGCAGAGGATACACAGTGGATAACAGATAAGTACTACTATAGTTTATATAAACAAGCTGCTGTGTAGCCATGGGGGCAGCCATTCAAGCACAGGATACACAGTAGATAACAGATAAGTACTACTATAATTTATATAAACAAGCTGCTGTGTAGCCATGGGGGCAGCCATTCAAGCACAGGATACACAGTAGATAACAGATAAGTACTACTATAGTTCATATAAACAAGCTGCTGTGTAGCCATGGGGGTAGCCATTCAAGCACAGGATACACAGTAGATAACAGATAAGTACTACTATTGTTTATATAAATAAGCTGCTGTGTAGCAATGGGGGCAGCCATTCATATGAGAAAAGGCTCAGGTTACACAGCAGATAGCAGATAAACTCTGTAGAACATAATGGTGTTATCTGTTATCCACTATTTAACCTGTGTCTTTTTTCAATTTCCGCCATTGCTACACAGCAGCTTGTTTATTAAGACTATAGTATTGTTTCTCAAGAAAACACATCAGTTTTACCAGTACAGGTCAACACTACATGATATACTTTAAAACACTTTCACTTTTTGGTGTTACTGTTTCTTTTAGATGAAAGAGCAGGCATTTACTGTGCCATGGTACAGGGCAGATGACAGAGAAGAGTGTGGAAGAGGCAGGTCCAAGAGCTCACATTCAATTTCAGCTGAAGGATCACTGATCCTGGATGAAGGAAAATCCTCTTTTGATCAATGTAAAGACTGAAGTGTGAATATGACTGACTCTGAGATGACCTTTTCAGCAGGGTGCAGGCCGGGTACGAATGGAGGAGGTAGTGCATAGATTTGCCCATTGTGGCATCCCTGGGAATGGCTTGAGACTGGCATTGTGTGTATGTTCTATCCCAACATTCCCAGAGTGCAGCAGAAGGACTTGAAGGAAAGTATTTGGGTCTGGACACTGGAGGCTCTTTGCATTCCTTTCCTCTCAGGAACATGCTATTTTGTTATAAAAAGGGCCACTAATGGAATTACATTTTCTGTAACATTCTGGCTCCTCAGTCTTAAAGGAACAGTAACATAAAAAAATACAAGTCTTTTAAAGTAATACAAAATTAAAAATATAATGCAGTATTGCCCTGCACTGGTAAAACCGGTGTGTTGGCTTTAGAAACACTACTATTGTTTATATAAATAAGCTGCTGTGTAGCACTGGGGGCAGCCATTCAAAGGAGAAAAGGCCCAGAATATACAGCAGATAGCAGATAAGCTCTGTAGCACATAATGGTGTTATCTGTTATCCACTATTTAACCTGTGCCATATAGTCTTTTTTCAATTTCCACCATTGCTACACAGCAGCTTGTTTATATGAATTATAGTAGTGTTTCTGAAACAAACAGATCAATTTTACCAGTGCAGGGCAACACTACATTACATTTTCATTACTTTAAAACACTTTCATATTTTGGTGTTCCTTTAACCCACTCTCATCTTTATCTGAGAGGTCCCACCTGGGAATCCTTTGTGACACTCACATTTATCCATCAGTTCCTCATGCATTGTATAGTGACTGTGTTGTACACAGCCTATAAAAGAAAGTCTAGGGCTACCCAAGTGTTACCCTATCAGACACAGAGCTAGCCTGACAGACATGAAAGTTGTGATGGCACCTGTGGCCCTTTGGCCTCTACTTGTAGTCTGTAATATGGACATGTATATGAAGTATTCAGATTAAAGGGCATATGCTACAAGTCTCTAAAGGCCTAAGCCTGTGCTAGACCTGAGAGCTCTGTCCTGAAATCATTAGAACATGACTATGTATCTGTTTGTAGGCCAAACGTTCTTTTGAAGCCTGTAGATCAGAGGTTTGTACATGCAAAAGGCTGCATAGAATGTCCATGTGTCCAGGCAAAAAATCTAGAGTGAGGGCATACAGAGGCCAGTTATTTGTATAGGCCTGGAAGCTGAAGCCTGGAAGCTAAACCCTTATTGAGGACTCTAGCCTGGAAACCTGTAATAAAACTTGTAATAAAGTCCATTGGCTCGATAAAGTGGCATTTTTTCATGGAATGTTACAGGGCACAGTTTTGTTATGAATTGTTATAGGTCCGTAGTGAAGCTGCAGGTTACTGAGCCTTTCAGCCATAAGTCTGTAGGTTGCCAAAGAGGATAGCGAAGGTGCCAGGGACTGTGAGGAGGTAGTCTGGGGGAAACGTTTTTCTGGGGCTTGTAGTCCACAACAGGATTGGGAAGGGAGCACAGGGGAGGGCAGGTTATTTAAAGAAGGGTACAGTAGCATTTGAGTGGGTATAAAGCATGTAAAGCCAATTTGTATATATTTGGTTTAGCCTACATGCCCACCGTGGCGGCGTTGTCTGGCATTTTGAAAATGGATGGTTTGTTATGGGATGGCAATTTCTGGTTTTCTGGAATATTTAACATGTTCAAGAAAGCTCTGGCTGACCCAAAAAAAGTAAGCTGTTGCCTCTACTGCTGAAAATTGGCTGGTGCAATAAAGTCATTATATAAAATATGGCATTTTTAGCCATACTCATCTGTAGGGGTTAGTTCTCCTTTAATGAAGCTGAGCGCAGGTTAATAAGAAAGAGCAGTTATTCTCTATGGTGCATATTACACGGTTTTGATGTCTTCTGGACAGATTGCTGATCGAAAAGCTCCCCAGAGAATAAAAAAACGGAGGGGTAATTAACCCACATCAGGGACGGTGGCCCTTCTGCTTGCCCCCCCCCATGCATTTTGGCGCCAATATTCACCACCGCATTCGTTATTTACCACAGGGAATGGAAATACAATGCAATAATGTGCATATTCTTTGTTTTGGGGATGTATTTCCACTTCATGTGCCACGAGGAAGGTTTGTTGAGGGCCACTGCATGTCACATGTGGATCTCATCTGTACAAAGACAACAAAGTGCCATAAATCAGACTGGTTCCCGGGTTGTCAGGTTAAACATTAGCAAACAAGAGATGTCAGATCCTGCCTGTTTCACACCTGGAGGAGAGGGACTGTTTGCCTTTCAGTCAAGGTAAATATTCCCATATCTCTACATCTGGGCTCCATGTTTGCTCCACTTTTGAGCAGGGCTTGGGTCCCTTCATCCCTCTGCACCTGTTCATCCTGACATGGGGTATAATTATCAAAAAGTGAAGTTAGAGATCGCCAGGGTCCTCTACAGTGAAATTCCGCCACTCTCCATTCATTTCTATAGAATTTTTAAAAGAGTATTTATTAATGGGTGAAAGTGAAAGTTAATCCTTTGAAAATCCCATAGAAACGGAGAGCGGCAGAATTTCACTCTAGAGGACTGTGGTGATCTCTAACTTCACTCTTTGATAAATATACCCTATAGTCTCCTGCCAGTAATGTTGGGATTCTATTCTCCTCTTCTTCTAACCAGATTGGGGATCACACAAATGTAGCTTCAGGGCCCTATATCTCCAAACTCCAGCACTGTGCACTCCAAACACTCCAAAGGCATATCATCTGATTTAAAGGGGAAATTGTCTGACTGAAAATCTTCATCTATTATTCAGTGCCTTAAAGGTGGGTCTGCCCTCATGCACTAACCCATGGCCCTAGAAAATAAACCTGTCCGCATCCGGGCCTTTCCTACATACTATAGTATAAGTATAAGTACCGGCATACAAGGCTTAATGCAAAGAGGGGACAAGCCCCTGCATATTGAATGCATCAAATGAAAAGCACACAACGTTTTGGGGGTGTTCCCCTTCGTCAGGTGCTGAAGGGACATGCAACCACATGGCACTTTCAAGTCTTAGCTTAGGGTGGTGGCACACGTGGAGATTAGTCGACAAGAGATAAATCGTCGCTACTGGCGACTAATCTCAACAAAATGCCTTCCCACCGGCAAAAATGTGAATCACAGGTGGGATAACATGCACCTTAGAGTATTAGCTGCTGGTACCTGTTCTGGCTACACACAAACGTGCTAAATAAAAACATGACTAATGAATTGGAGCCAAGAGCACCACCAGCCCCTTCATCAGGAGTGGGAGAGTTGCTTAAGTGCAATCCATTGTGCTGTGCAGGATCAGGCCACTAGGGCCAGACGATTGGGGATCTCGGCCAGTGTTTCTTCAAACTTTTACATTCTGTTAATTCCTCTTGTAAAAGCCCCAGGAGAGGCAAGCAGGGGGTCCTGATATGGTGATGTGGGAACTATAATCCTGTAATTAGCACAGAGTCAAGTCTATAAGGAGTTCACAGCTGATTTTATGGCCCTGGCAGCTTCAGATGATGGCTTTACAGGGATCTGCAGATAAGGAGGATGAGTGTTAAGTTTCTGGGGGCAATAAAGAAGCAGCTCTGTGGGTGGGCTGAGCCAGAGCCTGGTCCTATTAAATAACGTTAAACAGAACAGGCAATATACAGTAAGGAATCTAAACTATACACAAGCCTTTGAGAGCATTCCTGCCCTAAATGCCAGTCCTTGTAAGAGAGGGCAGCCGGGCTTAGGCACAGATGATATCTGAACCGTGAAGGTTTGACCTGTTTAACCTCAGTGCTAAACTTTGGGCTGGCCTTACATATACCATGCCCTTACACACGGGCTATCTCTAGGCTTCGCTGGGGTGTCTTCCAACATATATTGCCTCTGTGCATAACTGGAGATCAAATACCAGTGCAGGCTGCACAGCTCATTGCACATGACAAAACCATAGAAATGTAACAATCACGAGACCAGAGAAGGTCCAGCTTCATACTTTATTCTTCCTATACTACTGCACAGTCTACAAGAGACCGGGGAACCACCCCTTAGGTTGCAAAACTGTAAGAAGACACTTTCCCCTTGTCTCTGTCCCTACACATTAGGCAGGCCCGGACTGGCAATCTGTGGGTTCTGGCAAATGCCACAGGGGCTGTTATAAGGTGCCATAGAAAGTCAGTATTTAGTGGGCTTTGGGCCTCTGTGTGGGCTGATTGGGCCTCTGTGTACCTGAAATACCGGGGCCTATTTTGAATCTCCGCCAAATGTGACAGTAGGTAGCAGGTGTTTTTCTTGGAATGCGGTGTTCTTCTTCCGCCATGCAAAGCGCTTTTTGTTATGACCAAATAACTTAATTTTAAAGCACTTTGTTCCAAAATGACTGTGGCTTGTCTAAATGAGCTTTTGCATACAACAAGCGACTCTGTTTGTGTGAGTGTAGAAAGGGCTTCTTTCTCATCCCCCTGCCATACACATGTTCTTTGTGCAAATTGCGCTGAATTGTGGAACGATGTACAGATACACCATCTGCAGCAAGATGTTCTTGCAGGTCTTTGGAGGTGATCTTTGGATTGTCTGTAACCATTCTCACAATCCTCCGCATATGTCGCTCCAGACCTGGATTTTACAGCAACTGTGCCTGTGGCCTTCCATTTCCTGATCACATTCCTTACAGTTGAAACTGACAGTTTAAACCTCTGAGATAGCTTTTTGTAGCCTTCCCCTAAACAAGTAGTGCGTGTAATTTACTAATGCGGGTCTACTTTAAGTGATATTGCACCATGAGGATCTACATCCATAAAAGTATTATTAGCATTCTGTGAAAAATACTACTTAACTATTGATTTATTAGAAAATGTATATTACTATATTATACAAACAACTATTTCTTATGTAAGCTTAATGTAATAAAAAATTAAATAGGAGTGTGATATAGACAAGCTGTTTGTTGACAGTGTCTTGAGATCTACTGATCACCAGCTAAAAAATACATACATACTGTATTAGGTCCCTATCTAGTGCTACCAATTCCTATTTCTAGGGAGCAGAGCAGACAGTAACCCTTTCAACACTGTCCCTGTTTCAGCCCCTATATATTTGGCACCTATCTAGTGTTAGCAATCCTTATTTCTTTTCTTCTCATCCCGTCTCTGAGCTGGAACATGTCTTCATGGTTGTATTTGGGCCAATCATTTTGGCTCAGTCATGCTGTGCAGTGTGGATTAAGATGAAATAGGGTAGGTGAGTGCAAATGTTGGTCCTGCTCAGAACCATTGAAGGAAATTCGGTTGGGGACGGGGGCTACAGATATTCCTTTGTGTTTTCACTCAAAATGTGACAGGGGTCAATGGGGGCTTGTCAGGACACAGTGGAGAAGAGTGGCTGCCTCCCTCGGGAGAAGTCTGTTCTGTTTCCCTTCAGAGATTTCTGCTTTTCCACTACCTTCCAGTGCACAGATGTCAAGATAAAGTTTGGGGGGGGGGGGGTGGAGATAGCAGGCAGACTGATTTACCATTGAGCAGCCCCTCTACCAATGTAACCCCTTCCTGACTATGGAGTTTGTTACATTTCAGAGACATCCACATTCCCTATTGGGGAGGAATGGCAAAGAAGCCTCTGGAAATGTTCCAGATAAGTGACAAAAGGCTTCCGGGCCAATAACAACTTTCACTCATGACGGGCAATGACACATGAGGAGACTAGTCTCCTCTTTTGTGGGCGACTAATCTCCTCCAAATGATTTTCCAACAGCGATAAAGTGAATCGCTGGTGCTCAACATATACATTGATTTGTTTTTTTGAGGTCGCCAAAAGTTTCCTCTTGAGGCAATCCAATTCAGTAGGGGGCAGAATGGTAGGTAAGTGGCACATAACCTTGATGCCAATGGAAAGCTGGGGGGCAGGGTGGTATTATGTTGTCTTTAGGCAAAGAACAAACATAGTGGCACTAGGACTCACACAGGATTTGGTTTCACACAGAGGAGACAAAATAGAACAGTGTGCAGGGAGTGTTCATGGGCAATAACATCTATAAGTGATTTGTAGTTCTACAAAAACAGAAGAAATATAAGTTGGAAAGGACTTATCTGAGCAGAAAGGAACCTCATTGGCTACAGCCATGAGACCTGGTGGGACCAACAGCCACATAGAAAACTACCCCTTATAGCCACTTCCACAACTGCCCCAAACAGCCATGTGCACAACTTCCACCAGCAGCAGAACCTATTTACAGAAAACTGTGACATGCAGTTTAGGTAGTATCAAGGGAAATCAGTTCAATTTATAAAGCAATCAGTTCAGTATAAAGGACAGTCACTCCGCTCAATGTAAAGGACCGTCTGATCAATATAAAGGCAATTAGCTCAATTTATAGGGCAATCAGTTCAGTAAAACAGAGTAATCAGCTCAGTATACATGACAATCAGTTCAATGTAAAGGACAATCTGTTCAATATAAAGGCAATCAGCTTCATTTTTAGGACAATCAACTTAGTATAACAGGTGATCAGTTCACCTTATAGTGCATTTAGCTCAATATAAAGGCCAATGATCTCAATGTAAAGGCCAATTGGCTCAATTTTAATGTAAGCGGCTCAATTTATAGGACAATCAACAAAATTTATAGTAAAAAATGCTCACTATAAAGGGCAGTCAGCCCCAGTATACGGGTCAATGGGCTTAATTTAAAAAAAAACAAGCAGCTCAGAATACAGGGGAATCCTTGTTGGATCCGTCCCTCTACTCATCATCCCTCTTATCAGTCGTCCATCTCTGTGTAATTCTGTCTCCTTCTCCTGCTGCTTCCCCTCCTCCACCCCCTTCTCCTGATTCTTTTCCTTCTCCTGCTTTTTTACCTCTCCTCCTTCTCCCTTTTCTCCTTCACCCCTTCTGCTTCTTCTCCTCCTTCTTCTGCTCACATAAACAGTAAAAGATTCTGGCAATCTGGGCAGCTAAGTGGCAAATGAGATTCAATGATGATAAATGTAAAGTCATGCACCTGGGATGTAAAAATATCCACTTATACCCTTAATGGGACTGCACTAAGCAAATCCATTATGAAAAAGGATCTTGGAGTCCTTGTAGATAATAAACTTGTCTGTAGCAAGTAATGCCAGTCGGCAGCATCAAGGGCAAATAAGGTCTTGAGTTGCATTAAATGGGGCAGAGAGTCACGGGAGTAGGGGGTCCCACTGTATAGAGCACTGGTAAGGCCCCATCTAGAATATGCCGTACAGTTTTGGTCTCCATCACTCAAACAGGACATTATTGTATTAGAGAGGGTACAGAGAAGGGCAACTAAGCTGGTAAAGGGGAAAATCTTAGCTATGAGGAAAGACTGGCCAAATTGGGGATGTTCACGCTGGAGAAGAGGAGCTTAAGGGGTGATATGATGACTATGTATAAATATATAAGGGGATCATATAATAATCTCTCTAATGATTTATTTACCAGTAGGTCTTTCCAGCTGACACAAGGTCACCCATTCCGATTAGAAGAAAAGAGGTTCCAGCTAAATATTGGGAAGGAGTTTGTTACAGTGAGAGCTGTGAAGATGTGGAATTGTCTCCCTGAATCAGTGGTACAGGCTGATACATTAGATAGGTATAAGAAGGGGTTGGATGGTGTTTCGCAAGTGAGGGAATACAGGGATATGGGAGATAGCTCATAGTACAAGTTGATCCAGGGACTGGTCCCATTGCCATTTTGGAGTCAGGAAGGATATTTTCCCCCTCTGAGGCAAATTGGAGAGGCTTCAGATGGGATTTTTTGCCTTCCTCTGGATCAACTGGCAGTTAGGCAGAAAAAAAAAGTTAAAAGGTTGAACTTGATGGACATGTGTCTTTTTTCAAGCTATTTTACTATGTTACTATGTATTCATATCAATCATTTGAATGGAATCGCTAGCACATTCCGGTGGATGCTATGTGAAGTAGACATCACTCTTGGAAGCTCATTTTTATCTTTATTTTCATCTTAGTGCAATAGGTGCCCATCGGGCCTGGACTGGCAATCTGGGGTTCTGGCAAATGCCAGAGGAGCTGCTGTAAGATGCAATTGAAATTCACTATTTAGTGAGCTGGTGGTGGCTGTTGTGGCCTTTGTGTAATTAGAATGCCAGGGCCTATTTTGATTCCCAGTCCAGGCCTGGTGCCCATCTAACAGGTATCCCTGTAACTCAACCATGGGTGTATTTGCTGTGTTTGGGGGCAACAAATCATTTAATTCAGGGATGTCCAAGCTGTGGTGTTCACTGTACCAAAAGCTGGAGGGCTGTAGGTTGAACATCCCGTATATGTACTACAAATATGCCCTTTATTTTTATGCATATAGTATATACATTGTTTTTATCAGCATTTTCTTTAAAAGGAGCCCCTGTGATGCTGGGAGGGAAGAGCAGTGCCCCCTCTGTCCTACACTAAAGGCAATAAAACTTTCCTCATGTGATCCCATGTGTCCAACCCCTCCATTTATAAATCTGGGCAATTATGTACAAGTGGTGGCCCATTTATATCAGACTCTCTCTCTTAACAGTCAGTTAGAGTCCCACCCTCTGTTGAATACACATGGTCATCATAGCTCTCATGTCTTGTTAATAACAGTGGCATTAAGTAGGGGTCCTGGGTAACAGTGCAGAGGGAAGGGGGTGCTGCTGGGGCTTTATCTGAGGAGGGATTTGTGGGAGGGTGACAGGAATTCTTTGTGTGGGTTGGGTGGGTTCTGAAGTGTCAGCACATCTTTGTGGCCAAGTTATTGCTTTCCATTCCCTGCTGGGGGATGCAGCCAGTAAAGGCAATTTCTCCTTGTGGGACTCCCTCGCATGCCTTTAGAGATTTATGTGCTCTCTGTCCTGCCACTGATCTGGGGGCTGCCGGCTTGTTCCTTTCAAATAAAGAGGATGAATCCCAAGCGCTCGCTGCCCTGCACATTTGGTAGGTGCCAGTAGCTCACAGCTGAGGGAAGCACAACAGACAAAATAACTCAAAGTAATTAGTTTCCAGTGAGACTGAGGGCTTTGCTGAGATGGAGACGAGCTGGGAACTGAACAGGGTGAAAGTTGAGATCAATGTCCTGAGGGCTCTTGGATTGTTCTGCAGATCTGTCCTATGTGGCCCCAGGGGGGATGTACCTGCATCCCTTTAACCCTGAACCTGAAAGCAACCTCTGATGTTGAAACTGTAGCACAATGTAACATCACCACGTCTGTAGCGCAGCAACAGCATTAGATTGCCTATAATGCAACCGCAGCATCAGATTGCCTGTAATGCAAACGCAGCATCACTATATCTGTAGCGCAACAACATCATCAGATTGCCTGTAATGCAGCAACAGCATCAGATTGCCTGTAATGCAACAACAGCATCAGATTGCCTGTAATGCAACAACAGCATCAGATTGCCTGTAGTGCAACAGCATCACTGTATCTGTAGTGCAACAACATCATCAGATTGCCTGTAATGCAACAACAGCATCAGATTGCCTGTAGTGCAACAGCAGCATCACTGTATCTGTAGTGCAACAACAGTATCAGCATGTATATAGTGCAACTGCAGCATCACTGTATCTGTAGCGCAACAACAGTATCAGCATGTATATAGTGCAACTGCAGCATCACTGTATCTGTAGCGCAACAACATCATCAGATTGCCTGTAATGCAACAGCATCAGATTGCCTGTAATGCAACCGCAGCATCACTGTTTCTGTAGCGCAACAACATCATCAGATTGCCTGTAATGCAACAACAGCATCAGATTGCCTGAAATGCAACCGCAGCATCACTGTATCTGTAGCGCAACAACAGCATCAGTAAGTCTGTAGTACAACCGAAGCATCACCTCGTCTGCAAAGCAACAACAGTATCAGCACGTCTGTAGTGTCAGTGCATCTCAGATTTTCGGGGGAATGTAATAAAAGTCGGTAACAGAAAAACTATTTGCAATGTGAAAAGTTATGCCTTTGCGTGAACAAATTTAGCTTTGCCCAAAATGAGTACAGCTTTTGCGACCACTTCTGACAGTGGAAGACCGAAATTATCTAGTTTGCTCCAATGCACAGTCAATGTAATAAAACTTCTTACTGAAAAAGTCGTTATGTTTGCTCCAAAAGATTGCGACACCTTCAAGAACTTCTTAAGTGCAATTAAAATTCGCAATGCAATAACAGTTTAAGGAGCAATATTACATTGCGAGATGTGGATTTTTAGTCTTATTGGTGCAAATTGTTTTGCTCCTTGCGACTTTAATTACATTCCCCCATTTGTGCCTTGAGCTACTAAAAACTGCCTTCCCCTTTAAACAAAACAGGGATTGTTTGTCCATATATTGCAATATATTTAAGCTGGCCAACTACGTCACAGTCATCCCATATCTGGCCAGTAGTGATGGGCGAATAAATTTGCCAGGCACGAATTTGCAACAAATTCCTGCGTTTCGCTGCTGGCGAATAAATTCATGAAAATTCCCAGGTGAAAATTCGCCTGCGGCAATTTCTGATTTTTTTGTGAAAACGTTCGAAATGCTAGATTTTTTCGTGAAAAGGTTTGAATTGCTCGATTTTTTGTGAAAACATCAGAATTTCACAAATTTTTCGTGAACTTTTCTATTTTTTCTTATGGATTAGTTAACTTCTGTACTGTTGCTTGTTTCAGACTTTTGCAGAGGTGACTTCCTAATCAACGAAGTTAGTTAGTGGTTAGTAAATCTGCCCCTATAGCTGATAAACTGGGCCCCAGTGCACTCTCTGTACAGTAGTGGTATCACAATAAACTTCCTGGCCCATATGGGAAGCCCCAAGGCTGAAAGGAATTCCACCCTGACTGGGATTGATCCATGCAATCAGCAATGTGTGGAATTATTGAAAGGCAAAGGAAACGGACTTCCGAAAGTTTGTTACAGGGATAGAGGGGCTTGTCCCCCCCAATTACACACAGGCCTATCCCACTGAGCCTCATGGAGCTCAACTGCCTGAGCTAATTTATCACTTGACTAGTGATTCCTAAGAAAGTGCAACACAAACAGTTTAACTTTTTGTTTTGCACCTGAAACCTGACAGCAGTGCATTTTGTCATTCCATTTGCTGAGCTCTGTGCCTCTTTGTTTATCTTGGGACAGAAGATCAAAGTTGCCTAACGCTTCCCATGTGTCCTGGTTAATTGCACCCGTCTAACCTACACGTCTGGGTGTAAACATGAGTCAAGGTGGGGGAAGAAGGCTCTCGGCTCTATGAAAAATGGATCCATTTCCCCAGTAACCAGGTATTGCACAACTTTATTATCATGGTGACTGTGTGTCCCTTATTCACTTTATACCGCACACACAAGCTCATTTAGGGGGTCATGGTACAGTGTATGATGTGTATTATGGTACTGGTACAGTATATAAAGTGTATAATTATGTGTATAATGCTTGCTGCTGGTGCAGTATACACGGGGCACAGGGGGTACTTCTGTACTGGGCCAGGGCCTAAAGGGGGGCCCAGGTGTGCTGCACTTTTGTAATTAGCTGGGCCCCCCTTGACTGCGCTGAACTGCCGAAGTCCAGAAGATCCAAAGTTCTGAAGAGCCATAGTCCCAAAGAACCAAAGCCGTGAATGGAACCAAAGTGTCAAAAACCACAAAGCCGTGAGCGGAGCCAAAGTCGCGATAAGACTCAAAGTTGAAGTCCAGAAGCCGCGAAGAGACTCAAAGCCACTAAGGAGCCAAGGTTGAAGCCCCGAAGCAGCAAAAAGCCATGAAAGGAGCCTACCGTAAGTTCTGCCAAACACTAATGTTGGCTCGGCTGTTGTGGGCGGGGACCAGGGGGCCCAGAAAATGTTGTTGAACGGGGCCCCATGATTTCTGATGGCGGCCCTGAGTATATATTGTGTATCATTATTGGGTGCTGGTACAGGGATGTATGTAAGTGTGAGACACTTGAGAAACGTACTGTAGAAGCACAATAAATACCTCAACAGAAGTTATTTTGCTTTAGCTCACGACTCCCTAATTCTTTGATTGATAAAGTATATAAAGTTTATCACTATGGAGGCACTGGTACAGTTATTACAGTGTGTGTGTGTACAGAGCCGGGCCAACCTGGCCAGGCACCCTGAGCAACCTGGCCGGCCACGGCACCAGCTGAGCACGCACTCGAGCACGCATGCCCGAAACTGTGCTCCATCACGCATGCGCAAAACGACGTTCGCGCATTTACGCACAAACTATCAGCGGCAGTCATGGAGACAGGGGGCCGGACATGGGGTAAACGACAGAGCAGGTACGTGCCTGGCGCCCCCCCAGCTTTGCGCCCTACACTGCCTACTCCTATATATATATATTCGGCCATTTTCAGCAGGATTAGGATTCAACCAAATCCTTCTGCCCGGGCGAACCGAGTCTGAATCCTAATTTGCATATGCAAATTAGGGGCTGGGAAGGGAATTTGCGTACGTTTTTGTCAAAAAACAAGGAAGTAAATTTTTTTTTAACCTTCCGACCCCCTAATTTGTATATGCAAATTAGGATTTGGATTCGGTTCGGTATTCGGCCAAATCTTTCACAAAGGATTCGGGGTTCGGTCGAATCCAAAATAATGGATTCCGTGCATCCCTAATATCTATATATATATATCCTTGATAAATGCCCCAGTAGGGGCCGAAACGTTGGACGCACAGTGATGTTACAATAAATGTTGGGTGACTTAAGAAAACGATGTGCTGGACCCTCTTGAACAGTTACATATGAATAAATTGATCAAGCAGCACCCACCAAGTGGAAGTCGGGACAGAGTCCATATATATAGATGGGAAGCTGTAACAGTATAAAATGTGTATACATTTAGGGAGCAAAGCTCTGTTTGCATTTTAGCCAATTTGTCTTTATTGCACCATTATTTCATGTAGTGGCTGGATTAATTCTGGTATAGCATGTTCGAGGGCTGGATTGAATTACATTAAAATGTTATGATATGATAGAGTGAAGTCTATGCAGCTTTTAAAGGAGAACTAAAGCCTAACTAAAGAAGCAGGCTAGAAATGTTGTGCATTATGTTCTGTACCAGCCCAAGGCATCCATGGCCACAGGGAAGATCTGTGCCACAAAAATTGCCCCAGTAGCTCCCCATCTTCTTTTCTGCTGATTCACTGCACATGCTCTGTGCTGCTGTCACTTACTGAGCTTAGGGAGCCACTCACAATATACAGTACACATAGAATAGAAATGTCACAATATAAGGCTGATTAGTAATTAATACACATAATTACTACATGGCAGCACAGAAACCAGTGCAATTAGCATCAGAATTGAATAATCAGCAAACCTGTAGCATCAGCTTATATTACAGCCAGGGAAGCTCATTTTCTGCTGGATAATTAGTGACGAGCCCTAAGCTTAGCTTCTCAACAGCCAATCAGAGCCCACTGAGCATGTGAGTGTCACAGACACTTTCCAAGATGGTGACCCCCTGTGACAAGTAGGGATGTAGCGAACTGTTCGCCGGCGAACTTGTTCGCGCGAACTTCGACTGTTCGCGTCCGCCGAATGTTCGCGAACGTTGCGCTAAGTTCACATTTTGAGTTCGCGTTCGATTCGAATAGAAATCGTTCGACCATTCGACCATTCGAATTCCTTCGACCACTAAAAATCGAACGATTTCCATTCGTTCGAACGATTGTAAGCATTCGATCGAATGCTTCGATCGTTCGAATCGAACGATTTTAGCGGGTGTTCGAAGTTCGCGAACTTTCGCATTTTTTGCCGGTGTTCGCGAACGGCGTTCGCGAACACCAAATCGGCAGTTCGCTACATCCCTAGTAGGGATGTAGCGAACTGTTCACCGGCGAACTTGTTTGCGCGAACTTTGACTGTTCGCGTCCGCCGAATGTTCGCGAACGTCGCGCGACGTTCGCATTTGGAGTTCGCGTTCGATTCGAATAGAAATCGTTCGACCATTCGAATTCCTTCGACCACTAAAAATCGAACGATTTCCATTCGTTCGAACGATTGTAAGCATTCGATCGAATGAAAAGCATTCGATCGAATGCTTCGATCGTTCGATCGAACGATTAAAATCCTTCGATCGTTCGAATCGAACGATTTTAGCGGGTGTTCGAAGTTCGCGAACTGTTCGCGAACGTTCGCATTTTTTGCCGGTGTTCGCGAACGGCGTTCGCGAACACCAAATCGGCAGTTCGCTACATCCCTAGTGACAAGTTTGAAGTCCTGGATCATTGCTGCTATTGACTCTGAAACTTAGTTACATAGTTGAGTTGGGTTGAAAAAAGACCAAAGTTCATCAAGTTCAACCCCAGCATCCACTCACACTCACACTCACACTGACCCTCCATACACTCATATAAACTGCACATACCAATATACTAACTGTAGGTTTAAGTACCACAATAGCCTTGAATATTATACTTGACCAAGAAAACATCCAAACTTTAGGCTGGTACAAATGGTTCAATGTGTAAAATAGGGTATTTTAACCCATATTCATTTTTTAGGGTTTGATTCTCCTTTAAGCAGAGTGGGCCTCCAGTTGGACAGCCTTGTTTTAGAGGATTGGATTTCATGTATTTAGTTGATTTCTTTGCTCTGTCTCTGCTCAGCTAGAATCTATCTAGGGAACTCCACCCAAAAATTGTTTTTGTATAATGAAAGAAAATATCATTATAAGCACCATTCCAATATATATGTTTCTTAACGCTTTTCAGGGGGCTTTAAATGAGTTTGTACATGGAATTGGTACAGAAGTGAAACAAAAGAGCTGATTAGCAGACTTGGACGCAAACTGACCTGCTACATTGTAGCACAAAGGGACAAACAAACACTTCTCACTCATAACGTTAAAACCATTGAACATTTGTAATGAATTCATACTGGAAAGTTGCTAAGAATATTTCACCACACAGAGAACTTTGGGTGGAGTACCCCTTTAAAATAAGCCAAGACAAAGCCCAAAAAGGGACTACAAGTTTTAAAACTAAAATGAATCCATTAGCTGCTTTGCACGATGTTACGTATGTTTCTCTGCACCAGCAAACAATGTTTATAGGGAGACGGGCTCCTTATAAAGCTCAGTAATGTGACTTATTAAGAGTGCAATGGCTCAAAATGCTGCAACGTCCAAAACTGTATTGTCATAAAAGCGAATAATGTATTTTCATGTTTTTTTATATTTCACTAAATTACAGAATGAATAAAATGGCAATAAAAATGGATTCTTTAAGACTCATTTTCTGCATGTAATTCAAGGTCACAGAATTTATTCTCAGGAGGAAGGGAAGGGACACTCTTGGGATGTTATGTAGGTCCAGTTAAAATGTCCCAGTGATACAGATCTCCCCTTCCTTCCAAACCAGTGTTGGACTGACCCACTGAGATATTAGGAACCTGGTGGATGAGGTATCAGTGGCCCCTCATGCTGCTAAACATTTGGACTATTTCATGGCCATTCCCTATTTCTATGAAAACGAAGAGGCGAAATAGATGGAATATTACAATATAGTATGTAAAGAAAAGAGACTAGGAGAATAGAGGTTGAGTGAGGAGAGGAAGAATAATAGTACTGAGAGTGGGCCCCTGGTCCAAGGTTTTTGGGTGGGCCCCTGATGTCCCAGTCCGACACTGTTCCAAACACTCCCTAAAAGCCACCCTGTTTAGGGAGGCTTATTTAAAGGGATACAGTCATGGGAAAACATGTTTTTTTTTCAAAACACATCAGTTAATAGTGCTGCTCCAGCAGAATTCTGCACTGAAATCCATTTTTCAAACAGATTTTTTTATATTCAAACTTGAAATCTGACATGGGGCTAGACATTTTGTCAGTTTCCCAGCTGCTCCCAGTCATGTGACTTGTGCTCTGATAAACTTCAGTCACTCTTTACTGCTGTACTGCAAGTTGGAGTGATATCACCCCCTCCCTTTCCCCCCAGCAGCCTTACAACAGAACAATGGGAATGTAACCAGTAAGCAGCTCCCTAACACAAGATAAAAGCTGCCTGGTAGATCTAAAAACAACACTCAGTTGTAAAAGCCAAGTCCCACTGAGACTGATTGAGTTACATTAAGTAGGAGGAATTACAGCCTGCCAGAAAGTAGTTCCATCCTAACGTGCAGGCACAAGTCACATGACTGGTGGCAGCTGGGAAACTGACAATATGTCTAGCCCCATGTCAGATTTCAAAATTGCATATAAAAAAATCTCTTTTGAGAAATGGATTTCAGTGCAGAATTCCGCTGGAGTAGCACTATTAACTGATGCGTTTTGAAAAAAACGCATTTGGAACATAGGGCATCAGACAGGTAATGTAAAAGCATTGTGCAAATACTTCATGGCAAAGTAATTAGTTGCTTTCAAAGGCAAGGTTATGAGAGTTGTAAAAAAGATTCTAATTTCTGGTGTCAGTATCTCTTTAATGTATCGTGTAAATAACCCTTTGGATTGTAAACTGTTGTGAGTTGGGCCCTCTGATCCCAATTTTACTGTGTAACCCTTGTTTGTTGAGCTCCTGCATGTTATAAATTAATGTAAAGCACCGGGTCGCTTGCTGGCACTAAAATACAAACAGATAAATGGTGAGGATGTTGGCAAAGTTGAAGGAAGGGAAATTTGTTTCTAATCGGATGCATCCGGATTCCAGGTTACTGATGATTGATTTTTATATGCATGATGGATGAACAATATTGTCTCATATTGCACTAATTGCGGATTTTTATTGGGATATAAACAATAACAATGGGTCATACATTATTTAATTGATGAGGAAGAAAGCTATATATAGGATCAGGATAAAAGAGCCCAGGCTGCTGACTCCAGCAATTGTGTATCTATGAAGGACACAGTCTGTAGGACACAGTGGTACAATTAGACGCTGTCACCCCATATCCGCTACACATAAATCATGGTGCAGATTGCACTTGGCAACACAAGCCTAGCTTGGAAGGTGAGGACGATGCTCTGGGATGTTTTCTTGCCTGACAGGATTATTATAAAACACGTCCTCCAGTACCAGTTTCCAGGTGAAAGTCTAGTGCCAGTCTAGTGTTAGTTAGTAGCCAAACCTCCTGCCTGACTGTTCAGAATGGGAGTGATTGATGCCAGGGGCCACACAGACCACAGGGAAGTCAGCAGTTCCCACCAAACTCGGTGTTAATGGAAGACAAAGCAACTAGAGCACTGACTGGAGGATTCTGTTTGGTGTAAGTGGGGCACAGCACAACACAGGGTTTATGGAAACCCATCAAAGCAACTTTCTGTGGCCCCTCACCTATAAACAAATCGTAAGATGTTCGATCGTTCGAATCCCACTAAGCGCACGATAATTTAGAAGGATTGGTCGGGCTTCCCTAAAATCGGTCGTTCGGCAAGATAAATCTTTGCGTCTATGGGGACCTTTACTATAGACACATCTCTCCCTACTATACCTGCTATCCCACAGTCACATTTCCTTCCCAGAGACTATTATCCACTGTTACTATAGGCACCATCTCTCCCTACTATACCTGCTATCCCACAGTCACACTCCCTTCCCAGAGACTATAATCCACTGTTACTATAGGCACCATCTCTCCCTACTATACCTGCTATCCCACAGTCACACTCCCTTCCCAGAGACTATTATCCACTGTTACTATAGGCACCATCTCTCCCTACTATACCTGCTATCCCACAGTCACACTCCCTTCCCAGAGACTATAATCCACTGTTACTATAGGCACCATCTCTCCCTACTATACCTGCTATCCCACAGTCACACTCCCTTCCCAGAGACTATTATCCACTGTTACTATAGACACCATCTCTCCCTACTATACCTGCTATCCCACAGTTACACTCCCTTCCCAGAGACTATTATCCACTGTTACTATAGGCACCATCTCTCCCTACTATACCTGCTATCCCACAGTCACACTCCCTTCCCAGAGACTATAATCCACTGTTACTATAGGCACCATCTCTCCCTACTATACCTGCTATCCCACAGTCACACTCCCTTCCCAGAGACTATTATCCCACTGTTACTATAGGCACCATCTCTCCCTACTATACCTGCTATCCCACAGTCACACTCCCTTCCCAGAGACTATTATCCCACTGTTACTATAGGCACCATCTCTCCCTACTATACCTGCTATCCCACAGTCACACTCCCTTCCCAGAGACTATTATCCCACTGTTACTATAGGCACTATCTCTCCCTACTATACCTGCTATCCCACAGTCACACTCCCTTCCCAGAGACTATTATCCCACTGTTACTATAGGCACCATCTCTCCCTACTATACCTGCTATCCCACAGTCACACTCCCTTCCCAGAGACTATTATCCCACTGTTACTATAGGCACCATCTCTCCCTACTATACCTGCTATCCCACAGTCACACTCCCTTCCCAGAGACTATTATCCACTGTTACGATAGGCACAATCTCTCCCTACTATACCTGCTATCCCTTGTGATTAGAAAATGGGCAAATGCAGCTTCTCAGAGAAAAAGTAGAATTATTCAGTCAATTACATATCTGTCTAGGCCAGGGGTCCCCAACCTTTTGTATATGTGAGACACATTTAAATGTAAAGAAAGTTGGAGAGGAACACAAGCATGCAAAAAGTTCCTGGGGGTGCAAAATGTGGGCTGTGATTGGCAATTAGTAGCTCCTATATGGACTGGCAGCCTACAGGAGACTCTTTTTGGTAGTACACATAGTTTTTATGCAACTAAAGTTTCATTCAAGCCAAGAATTCAAAAACAAGCACCTGCTTTGAGGCACTGGGATCAACATCCAAGGGGTTGGTGGGAACCCTAATGCTTGTGATCACTGGGTACTTTGTTTATATTGAAATGTTGTGTGTGTGTCCAAAAAACCCATATTAGCCAATTGTTACATTATTTTGGAATTCCTTGTAAAACATCTGATATATTTTTCATCTAACTGTCTTCTGCACTTTATTTGTTAAACAGGTTGACAGATGCGGGTGCAGACAGCACCTGTGTGTGTTTCTCTCCCAAAATGTAGTGTCGCAGGTTAATTATTGTCACTTCTCAGGGTTCTTCAGTCACTGCCTCTTGTTCCTCTTTATTTGTTTGGGTTAATTTCTTGTTTTATGTCTAGGATTGGAATGTGTCTCTTGTATCTCTCTGTGTGATTCCTAGGTGTCTTTGTATTCCTTGTATCTCTCCATGAATCTCCACTTATTCTGCCTGGAGCGAGGAGAATATTATCACAATATCCCCAGTTCCTCTGAGAATCTCTGTATTTCACTTGTTTTTACATTTACATTTCTTTATCTAGTTGATGAAGTCTGAAAGTTCTGGATCTCCAGTTAAAGGGCAATGTCACTATATATTTTTGAAGCCTGAAGGGCCGTTAGGGTAAGATTTGGGTGAGTGTTTATTTGTGCTCTGGGTACCCCTGGAACTATAGCAGGGTGACTGTTACCCCAATGTTTCTATATATTTGTAACCTTGTTATGAGCTAAGGGGACCCAGCCTGAAGGTCAGTTAGGGGGAGATTTGGGGTGAGTGCTTATTTGTGCCCTGGGTACCCCTGGAACTATAGCAGGGTGACTGTTACCCCAATGTTTCTATATATCTGTAACCTTGTTATGAGCAAAGGGGGCCCAGTCTGAAGGTTAGTTAGGGGGAGATTTGGGGTGAGTGATTATTTGTACCCTGGGTACCCCTGGAACTATAGCAGGGTGACACCCCAATGTTTCTATATATCTGTAACCTTGTTATGAGCTAAGGGGCCCAGCCTGAAGGCCAGTTAGGGGGAGATTTGGGGTGAGTGCTTATTTGTGCCCTGGGTACCCCTGGAACTATAGCAGGGTGACTGTTACCCCATTGTTTCTATATATCTGTAACCTTGTTATGAGCTAAGGGGGCCCAGTCTGAAGGCCAGTTAGGGGGAGATTTGGGGTGAGTGCTTATTTGTGTCCTGGGTACCCCTGGAACTATATCAGGGTGACGGTTACCCCAATGTTTCTATATATCTGTAACCTTGTTATGAGCAAAGGGGGCCCAGTCTGAAGGTTAGTTAGGGGGAGATTTGGGGTGAGTGATTATTTGTACCCTGGGTACCCCTGGAACTATAGCAGGGTGACACCCCAATGTTTCTATATATCTGTAACCTTGTTATGAGCTAAGGGGGCCCAGTCTGAAGGCCAGTTAGGGGGAGATTTGGAGTTAATACTTATTTGTGCCCTGGGTACCACTGGAATAGCAGGGTGATTGTAAACCCCAATCTTTTTATATATCTGTATATATCCGTAACCTTGTCAAGCCCACAAGAAATCCCACAAGAAATCACGGTTAGAATCAAAGTTTCTAAGTGAATTGACTTATTCTTCTATAGCAGATGCACTCTAAGAATTAGGTTGTATTTTGGTGCTTATAATACCCCAGACTATGATGCCACTATATGTAGAGCATACTCTCCTTTGTGCTTTCTTAATGTGTACTATATTGGGGCCGAAGGATAAGGCTTTAGTTCATGGAAAGCTAAAAAGAATTAAATTGCCAGGAGAGTTTGCAATCTACCCTGTCAATCAGTAGAGTTATTTCCACCACACAACTTTTGTTCAGAAAATACAAGTGAATGGGTACAAGAGTGGCTGGCAGTGAATGAGTGACAGAGAGAAAGAAAGGGAATCTGGATCCCTATAGACATAAAGGCATAAATTACTAATGAAATACAGATTTATATTTCCCTTGTCAGCTGAACAGAAGCCCCGGTACATCTCCCAGATAATAAGCACTCCCATATGCTCAGCCTTGAGCTTACTGCATGGTCTGCTCTTCTTATGCCACTGAATGGGTCAGTAGTGCTGGAACCAAATATCTGCTAAACCACAAACACACTGCGGAGGAGGAGGCCCCCTCCCGAAATAATTGTGGTAAGAAGATAATAATCCCAGCATTCCCTATCAGGGTTAATGCCCTGTCTGACTGTACAATGCTCACCACCCATAGTATAGCAAAGTGACATTATGAGGAAAAACAGTATTTCCTGGGCTTTAGTCTTTTGTTTACTAATTTCTTTCTCAATTTTAAGTCCTTTTTTAACCTTTCAGTTGTTTTGTTATGCGGTTAAAACTGTTTCTCTTTAGTTTGCACAATGGGGCATGAAGAAGTACATGGCAAAGTAATACGCTGTGTCCTAAACACAAGGCCGTTGGTGCTTTACTTGCCCCAAACAAAACTCAGATTAGAATATATTGATTGCTCCCCAGACAAGATGTCCTGAAAATGTACAACCCCAAGGCATAAGTAGCTGAGAATTTATTGACCCAGACATCATCAGCTGAGCGTTTATTGCCCAAAGTCAAGTTCAGCTTATAATGCATAGATACAGGCATGACTGGCTTGGAGTTTATTGCCCCAGACAAGATCAGCTGAGAATTTATTGCCCCAAAATGACCAGTTGAGAATGCATTGCCCAAGACAAGATCAGTTGAGGATTTATTGCCCCAGACAAGACTAGCTGTGCCTTTATTGCCCAACACAAGATCAGTTAAGAATGCACTGCCCCCATTCAAAACCAGCTGCATGTTTATTGCCTCAGACATTATTAGCTGAGCCTTTATCGCCCCAGAGAAGACCAGCGAGAATGCATTGACCAAGACAAGACCAGATGAGAATGTACTGCCCCAGACACAATCAGTGTTTACTGCTCCAGACTGGTTAAGAATGTATTGTCCCAGACAAAACAAGCTGAATGTTTATTGCCCCAGGCATGATTAGATGAGCATGTATTGCTCCAGACAATACCAACTGAGAAAGTATTGCCCCAGAAAAGTCATAGGGGCAAATGCACTAACTGGCGAAAATTCGCCAGCGCTGGCTTCACACACATCGCAACACTAGGTGTAAATTTGCCGTGACAACATTAATTCATGAAGATCCAAAGTTGCGCAAGGGTACCGAACGCCAGCGAAATTACGCTCAGCAGTTCGAAGTTCCGCTAATTAGCATACGGCGTGCAGTTAAAGTACAATGAACGTATATACTGCAGCAAATACATTACACTACACAAGGCCAGGGAACCTTAATAAAATTATATAAAGTTGTTAAAATGCACATGTGCCCACAGTATAGTTTAGGTGCCGTATGTTAGCAAATGTAGGGGGGAAGGAGGGTACCTCCAAAAAAAATGAACAATCTTTTCAGTCTATCACCCTTTAAATAGGAAAAAACACCAGTGTTTTTTGAGGAACTCCTATCTATTCTATTGCACTTCGCCTGGTTTGAGGTGGCGAAGGCAAGTCCGGCGATAGAGGTAACGGTCAGTAAAATCAAAAAAGTAGTGAATTTGCGTAGTAACGCTCTTTTGCCAGACCGAAAATTTGCCTGGCGTTAGAGTGCAAAGTTGCGCCAGAGTCTATCTCCTTGGCAAAATTACGCCAGCTACCGTTAGTAAATCGGCAACGTGCCAAAATGACATCACGCTGGCGAATTTTCGCCAGCGTTAGCCACCTTACCCTTTAGTAAATTTCCCCCATGAAATCTCAGGCAACAGCAAAATTGAAGGCTCCGTTTGACAGTTTCGGCCAGTTCAGTGGGGTAAATCTGAATCTGCAGCTCTGCACTACTGTTCTCCTGCTGAATTATGCCCACTCTAGAGAAATAACTAGAGAAATAACCATCACTGTCTTTTCCTAAGGGAAAGAACAAACTAAGGGAGGGCTATGGGAAGTGAGAATTTAATAGCCAGACAGCCCATAAACAATGGAAATGTACTAAAGGCTGAACCTGCCAATTAAGTCAGTAATGCTTTGACAGAATCTAGGGGGAAAATGAAGTAAGGGGGTAATATATGTAGTAGGGATGCACCTAATCCAGGATTCGGTTCAGAATTCAGCCTTTTTCAGCAGGATTTGGATTCAGCCGAATCCTTGTGCCTGGCCGAACCTAATCCAAATCCTATTTTGCATATGTAAATTAGCGGCGGTAGGGAAATCACGTGACTTTTTGTCACAAAAAAATAATTTTTTCAACTTTTTCCTTTCCTGACCCTAATTTGCATATCTGGTTACGGTTCGGTATTCAGCCGAATCTTTCACCAATGATTCCGGGATTAGGCTGAATCCCAAATATTGTATTCGGTGCATCCCTAATATTTAGATTCCCCACTTTTGAGCCAGATATAGATTGATACAGGTTATATTACTGCCTTTGTGCTTTGTATTCCTTATCTGGAACAATTGGAACTTGCCCAGTATTAGCAGGTGAGGGGGAACTGAACTTTAATGGACTTTGTTGAGGTTTATGTGCAAGCAACATTTGGGATCATTTATTACAGTACCTAACCTTACTCCAAGATCATCTATTAAAGATCATTCCATTCTGTTAAGTTTTCACATGGGAACACCACTCCTCCATATGGACGCTGAAAGGAGATTCGGTCATGATTTTTATGGTATAGTTTGTATCTCTAAATTACACTGTATACATTGCAAAACATTCACTCTGTCATGTAAAATGTAATTCCTAACCCAACAAGTGTATTTTGTAATTTTGTAGGCAGCCATCTCAGGTCATTTTGCCTGGTCATGTGCTTTCAGAAAGAGCCAGCACTTTAGGATGGAACTGCTTTCTGGCAGGCTGTTGTTTCTCCTACTCAATGTAACTGAAGGAGTCACAGTGGGACATGGATTTTTATTATTGAGTGCTGTTCTTCTATCTACTAGGCAGCTGTTATATGGCTACTTTCCCATTATTCAGCTGATAGGCTGCTGGGAGGGGGGAGAAGGGAGGGGGTAGATATCACTGCAACTTGCAGTACAGCAGTAAAGAGTGACTGAGGTTTATCAGAGCATGTCACATGACTGGGGGCACCTGGGAAACTGACAATATGTCTAGCCCCATGTCAGATTTCCAAATTAAATATAAAAAAATCCATTTGCTGTTTTGAAAAACAGATTACAATGCAGAAGTCTGCTGGACCAGCACTATGAACTGATGCATTTTGAAAGAATCCTTTTAAAACATTGTTGGACAGATTTTCTTCTATTCAGCCAATAGAGCTTTAAAGGTTGGGCCCTGATGTTGGGAATCAGGCTTGGCTTGGAATTCACATCACCTCACAGATTCTCATTTGGGTTGACATCAGGGCTCAGTGCAGGCCAATCAATTCAGATTTCAACAAACCAATTCTATATGGACTTCATGGAAGAGGCCGACCCCAATTAGTTGCCACAAACTTGGAATCTCTTTGCTACTTTTACTGGACATAAAATAGCATAAAATAACTCCAGCACACGTAGCATGCTCAAGGGATTGCTCCCGTGTTTAATGTCAATCCAACAATACAACGTTTCGGGGGCGTGCCCCTTCGTCACGGGCACGCCCCCGAAACGTTGTATTGTTGGATTGACATTAAACACGGGAGCAATCCCTTGAGCATGCTACGTGTGCTGGAGTTATTTTATGCTCATTGATGTTGGAGGGGCCGTCCTCCTATACCCCAGGTACCGTACGTAATTATTGGGAGAGGCCAGGTGTGCGGGTGCGACTCCTTTGCCTAATCGTGACTGACTACTTTTACTGGACCCAGGGGGCCTAGTCTAAATCATGAAAAACACAGACCATTTTCCCTCTCCTGTCAGTTGATATTACTCATTACACATATAGGAATGTAGAGGTCATTAGTGATGGGCCAATCTGTCTTTAATACGTTTCGCAAATTCTTCACTGTTTTGCCAATTTTTTCACCATTTCGCAAATTTTTTGGCAAATCAGAACGGCAAAAAATTATCGAAACGCATTTAACTCACTGGGCCTCAAAATAATTATGATGTGAGCGACAATTTTATATGCGCAACTATTTTGTCCAAATGCATTAAAGTCAAGGGGCGACCGAATAATTTTGACGTGCAAGAATTTTTATGCATGCAACAATTTTGACACGGGGTACATTTTTTTGTTGCGCCGTATTTTTCATCGCTGTTTCGTGAATTTATTCACGGCCGGGGAAATGTGGAAATAGCCACAAATCCATGCCTGTTGAATTTATTTATCCATCACTAGTGGTCATCTGGCAACTCCAAGCCCAGACTAGGGTAGTGGTAGTTTATAAACACTGTAATGCAGGAGGGCCCATACTTTACTAATGTGAGATCTACTATTAGTGATGTTGTCCCATTATGATCTACATCCATAAAAGCATTGTTAGCATTCTGTTCCATGGAAAATATTACTTAAAGGGATACTGTCATGGGAAAAAAAATTTTTTTCAAAATGAATCAGTTAATAGTGCTGCTCCAGCAGAATTCTGCACTGAAATCCATTTCTCAAAAGAGCAAACTGATTTTTTTATATTCAATTTTGAAATCTGACATGGGGCTAGACATATTGTCAATTTCCCAGCTGCCCTCAGTCATGTGACTTGTGCTCTGATAAACTTCAATCACTCTTTACTGCTGTACTGCAAGTTGGAGTGGTATCATCCCCTCCCTTTTTCCCCCCAGCAGCCAAACAAAAGAACAATGGGAAAGTAACCAGATAGCAGCTCCCTAACACAAGATAACAGCTGCCTGGTATATCTAAGAACAACACTCAATAGTAAAATCCAGGTCCCACTGAGACACATTCAGTTACATTGAGAAGGAAAAACAGCAGCCTGCCAGAAAGCATTGCTCTCCTAAAGTGCAGGCACAAGTCACATGACCAGGGGCAGCTGGGAAATTGACAATATGTCTAGCTCCATGTCAGATTTCAAAATTGGATATAAAAAAACCAGTTTGCTCTTTTGAGAAATGGATTTCAGTGCAGAATTCTGCTGGAGTAGCACTATTAACTCATTCATTTTGAAAAAAACATGTTTTCCGATGACAAGATCCCTTTAAACATTATATTGATTCGAGAGAATTTATATTATTATATTTTATGTAACCTTATTTATAATAAATATCTGAATTAAATGCATGAAATAGGAGGGTGATCTAGACAAGTTGTTTGTGGACAGTGTCTTGAGATCTACTGATCTACTGGCAGATCTCGATCTAGCTTTGGGGCACCCCTGCTGTAATGGCTTTGCTTGGATATTTTGCAGTGTATTCCAGTTATGACGGGTGGGGTGTCTAAAACAATGTTTTGGGGTAGGGCAGTAGTTGTGGTTCCATACTGACTGTATTTCTCTGCCACTGCAGTTTTCATATCACGTCTCTGCACAAATGCTTCCCTGTGACTCCAGTGAATACGTTTATAGGATTCCACCATATCAGACAGATCTACAGTCATAGATTACTTGTGATTTACTGTGTAAGCAAATAAAGTCATTTATCTTCCCCGTGTTCTTAGCAATGTGACACCTGTAAAAATACAAGACTCAGCTGGTATGTTTAGCAATACTGCTGTACTGCACAGTCAGAGCCCATAGATCAGATAAAGCCACCCAGATGCTATTGCCTCTGCTGCTCTTTTACCTCCTTTATCGTTTCATCGTGAATAACCTTGACTAACGTGCGCACCCTTTTCTTTTCTCTACATATGAAACAAACTCGATTGATCGATTTGATCCATTTCTCATCAGTATCTGTAGAGTATCAGCAACTATTGTATCAAGTCTAACAGCTGCCTTTAATGCAACTCAGGGATTCTGCTCAGCACAGGGACAAAGATAAGAAATGTATCAACTACAGATTTATCAAGGGTCGAATTTCGAAGTGGAAAATACTTCGAAATTCGACCGCCGAATTGAATACGACGAAATTCGAAGTAGAATTCGTAGGATTTTTTGCATCGTACGATCGTATTCCGATCGTAGTACGATCGTGCAATCGTACTTCGAATCGTATGTTTCGCACGATTTTATCGATTTTCCTTTGAATACAAAAAACTAAGAAATATGCTCTGGAAGGTCCCCATAGGCTAACATCGCACTTCAGCGGGTTTAAGTTGGCGAAGTATTGAAGTCGAAGTTTTTTTTAAAGAGACAGTACTTCGTTTATCGTATAGTCGAAAGATTTTACTTTGAATCGAAGGTCGAAGTCGAAGGCAAAGTCGTAGTAGCCTATTCGATGGTATTCAAAAATTGCTTCAAATTTTTTAACTTCGAAAATTCCCTCAATGTCACTTCGACCCTTGATAAATCTGCCCCTAAATGTATCAATTTTGTTAGGGCAGAGACACACGTAGAGATTCGGGGAGATTTAGTCGCCCTTGCGACAAATCGCCTCTTCTTCTGACAACTAATCTCCCCGAACTGCCTTCCCACCGGCTAGAATGTAAATTGCCCGCCAAATGGCACTTGGATCAATTCGTTTTCTGAAGTTGCCTTGCAAGGGAACTTCGGGCGACTTCGGAAAACAAAGCGCTCCGAGTGCCATCCCAACGGCAATTTACATTCTAGCCGGAGGGAGCCAGTCAGGGGAGATTAGTCGCCCCGAAGAAGAGGAGATTTGTCGCCGGTCGACTGATCTCCCCGAATCTAAGTATGTGCCTTGACCATTTAGCATGGAATCTCTCCTGAAAATGGCAGACAATAAGGATATCACAGGCCTTGTAAACTGGGAATGCTCGGTCATGGCCAATGCAGAGCCTAATTTCAATGATGTTATAATATCAAGATATACAATTTAGCTCTACTGCCCCGAAACTGTTACATAGAAAATAAAAGGTAATTACACAGTGGAAAATAAACAATAACGTTTATTATAATTAAAGGGGAACTATCACAAATATGAAAAATTAATATAAGCTTCAGCATACTGAAATAATAAACTTTCTACATACAATCATTTCTGTACTGTTTCTGAAATAATCAAGTTTATATTCACTGTCCCTCTCTCAGCATCTGTTTCTCTTCATTCTGTCTTCATGCAGCAGTTGGGTGTCAGATATTTATTGACAGTTAGTTCCAATATATCTTTTGGGGGGGCTCTCTATATCCAGGATTTCTGCAAAATGTGCAAAAGGCAGTTATTTTGTTAGCTTTTGTTTGTACTGGAATCAGTTATTTGAGTGAGCTCTAATTCATCTGCTAGGAAAGGAAACCTCTCCTATAAGATATATTGGATCTAACTGTCAATGACACCTGAGAGGGATAGTGAAGATAAACTTGACTATTTCAGAAACTGTACAGAATTTTTAATTGATTGTATTTAGACAATTTTCTTATTTCAGTAGGATGAAACTTTTATTACATTTTCATTTCCGCGATAGTTCCTTCAACACACGCCATCTCTCAAGCCATTTGTATAAATCTGACTAAAAGTTCATCTACTGGCAGCGTTAGTTGGCATCACTCCATTGCCAAGCTCTACCAGTTGCCATCTGAGCACCTCACTAGAATAAGGCCTGGCAGAGAAGTGTTTCTACCAAGAGAAATACATGCTTATAATGCAGACTAGAACACATGGTGATCATGCAGAATATGAGCCTGCCCTTCACCTGACTTAACACAATGATGAATGGAGTATGTCTTGAGGGAAAAGAGCCAACCAGACTTTGTTTTCTCCTGCGGTACTCCTACAGTAGGTGCATCTAATTGCAAAGGAATGTTAGAGAATGACATGTTGTGCCTTGAATGATTGATATGTAACTGTTATAAAATAAATATTTTATGCCTACACAAACACGCATTTCATCCATTTGGAGCTGCTGCAAGATACCGACTCTTGTGCAACAATACAGGTAGTTTCACTTAAAAGAGAAGGAAAGGTTAAAACTAAGTAAGCCTTAACAGAAAGGTCCATCTAAATACACCAGTAAACCCCCAAAGTAATGTTGCTCTGAGTCCCCTGTCAAAAGAAACACTGCATTTCTTTCCTTCTATTGTGTACTCATGGGCTTCTGTATCAGACTTCCTGCCTTCAGCTTAAACCTCATTGCCCTGGGCAAGAGCATGCTCAGTTTGCTCCTCTTCTCCACCCCCTCCCTTTTCTACTGTAATCTGAGCCCAGAGCAGGGAGAGACTCAGGCAGGAAGTGATGTCACACCCCATTAATACTGCAGCTCCTATCCTAAACAAACAGAGAGTTTCTAGAGCTTTTTATGGTATGGTAAAATATTCTACAGAATAAATATAGCATTCTAGCTTGCACTATTGCAGCTAATCTATTGGCAATAAAATGCCTCCGTAGCTTTCCTTCTCCTTTAAAACAGTCAATACGCAATGGTATATTTACCCTTTAAACTCAAATTCTAGTATCCCAACACCTTGCTTCCATCCAAAGCAGTCAATCTGTAAATCCAATGTGTGGGTGTGGATACAATGAAGTGCAGAAGTACTGCTGTAAAAAGTGCCTTTATTCAGAAACACAACATTTTTGGAGCTTCACCGCTCTTTATCAATTGTATCAACCTCAAGTGATATACTTGATAAAGAGCGGTGAAGCTCGAATCATGTCGTGTTTTGCAGTAGTGGATTTATACATAATTGTACATTCTAGCCTGAGCAGGAGATTTTCGGGCTTCTGGCATTACTGCCATGCATAAGGCATGTCTGTAACTGTGAGTGTTGATTCTGGTTTGTGCAGTGTTTATCTGGATAAAGTCAGTGTTATTAAACACAGAGCAAACTGGAAAACAAGATAGTCATCATGTAGGTTTCTTGGTAAAACATTGATTCAACATATAAACAGCAGGGACATTCTGTGGTTTGAGCTGCTTATGTATAGTCATGGGAATGACTGTCTAGCACTGGATGCAAATACTCTATGCATCTTAGCTAAATGCATGCGAGCCCCTTGCACTGCTCTTATCCCTTCTCTCTCTAGCACGCGATCCAGGCATTTATCAAGCTGCTCTCACTAGTCTGCTGCCAAACTCTATGCATACATGTAACGCCAAAATATACCTTAAAGGGCATGTAAAGTTTCAAATAGAATAAGGCTAGAAATGCTGTATTTAGTATACTAAACATAAACATTAACTTACTGGACCACAAGCCTAATCAAACAAATGATTTATGATTTCAAAGTTGGCTACAGGGGGTCACCATCTTGTAACTTTGTTATACATCTTTGCAAGACTAAGACTGTGCACATGCTCAGTGTGGTCTGGGCTGCTTAGGGATCATCATAAACAAAGCTGCTTGAGTTCTGCATGGCTGGGAAGTAAGGCGGGGGCTCCCCCTGCTGTTCATAAGTATGATTGTTTCCCTGCAGAGCAGTTAGGGACCGTCTGACAATTCCTATACACAGCAGTAAATGAAGGGAGAATTTCACTGCATACAGTCAGGTTTCTTATAAAAACGGTACATATTTTTTAATTAAAGTATATTGGAGATAGGTTTCTTTTTCATTAAAGAAATTAGAAATAGGATTTTATTTTTTTCCCTTTACATGCCCTTTAAGAAAGAAGATGGGTTCAGTATGGAGTTTGCAATAACAGCATGAGTAGTTGCCAAAACATGTGGTGGGGAAAGGCCGGGCATATGGGAAATAAATACGTATAGGACTGGTTTATACTTTTCAAGAGACTTGCTTGTGACAGCAGACATTACATTAAATAATATACAAAATTATGTTATTAATTATATATTTATAATAAAAAAAAAGACACAATTTCATCAAGTTCAACATTTTAACTAAATTTTAACCTGCCTAACTGCCAGTTGATCCAGAGGAAGGCAAAAAAAAAACCATTTGAAGCCTCTCCAATTTGCATCAGAAGGGAAAAAAAATCCTTCCTGGCTCCAAAATGGCAATGGGACCAGTTCCTGGCGATTGCAGGAAAGGATTGACAGAACATTATTCCGAGGCAATGTCTGTGGAAATGTGGGACCAGGGACAATGACTAAGCTGACAGACATTATGGATGCCCACATCTAAAGCATTTCCCTTAATTCATTCATAATAAACTGCATGGGCACAACATTCAGGGCAGATTTATTATGCATTGAAAAACTCAGCGGCAACATTTGCCACATATCACCAGACTTTGCCAAGTAAAAAACGGCATCATTTTTTAATGAGTTTTTTTCTTCAACTAGAACTTAGAAGTGGTGTAAAATAACAGCGTAAAATCTGGCATTTGTACGGTGTAAAATAAAACAAATAAAATAAAGCTTTTTACACTTTCTTTGGTGAATTTTGGTTTATACAACATAAGAAATAAACCCCTGAGTGTATTCATGGGACACAGTGTTATGTGAGTTATGTGCTGCCATATAAAAGGAAGTATAGGTCTGGCATCAAGACAGCAAGTAGCAAGTAGACAACTATATGCCTTTAAGTTCACTCAGTTGCTGGGCGGAAGGGAATGTATCTAAGTGAGTTCATTTGCATATGGATGCTATTGGCTAGCACGTGGGATGACCACTTCCTGCCTCACTTTGATATAATTTTTGGAAAGGAGTGACACTTCCTCTTTGCCCTCCACCTTAGGAACAAGGTGGATGTTTGCTTTGGGCCGGGGATTCTGTCATGATTTTTATGGTATAGTTTTTAATTCTGATTACACTGTTTATACTGCAAATAATTCACTCTACCGTATAAAATTGTATTGCTGGTGGCAGCCACCTTGAGCTTGCATGTGCTTTCAGAAAGAGCCAGCACTTTAGGATGGAACTGCTTTCTGGCAGGCTGTTGTTTCTCCTACTCAATCAATGTAACTGAATGTGTCTCAGTGGGACCTGGATTTTACTATTGAGTGCTGTTATTATATCTATCAGGCAGCTGTTATCTGGTCAGTGGGAGGACACTCAGCCATTCTATTGGTCTAGAATAGGTGTGAAGATAAAGATGCAGGTGGCATAGGCCCCAGGGGATGATATGGGGAAGACAATAACTGATTTCTCTGAATCCAACTTGCGGGATTGTCCCAGTGTGAGGTGTGTGGGCCACTATGTCTACCAGTGTGGCTTTTCCATAATCCCCTGTGCTCTATTTTCCCTCACTCTTTCCTCCCTCTCACTGTACCTCTACTCCTTCTACTCTGTCTTCTACGCCTTATTGTACCCACTCTGCCGTCACTCCCTTCTGCCTCATTGTACCCTATCTACCCCTCACTCTCTCTGCCCCTTACTGCACATTATTTACCCCTCCCTCTCTCTCCTGCCTTCTATCTGCCCTTACTCTCACTCTCTCTCTTGAGACTAGCTCTCACTTACTGTCACTGTCTGTCCCTCTCTCCTGACTTTTCCTATCTGCCCCCATTGTACCCTTTCTGCCCCTCACTCTCCCCTGCCCTCACTGTACCCTAGCAGTCCCTCTATCCCAACTTTTCCTTTCTGCCTTCATTCTCTCCTCTCCTGCTTTTAACTGTGCCCTATCTACCCTATCTGCCCCTCATTCTCTCCTGCCTCTTACTGTGCCCTATATGCCCTCAATCTGTCCTGTCTCACTCTCTCAGCCCCTCTCTCCTGATGTTTGATATCTGCCTCTTGCTGTATTCTATCAGTCCTTCATTTTCACCTGCCATTAACTGTGTCCTATATACCCCTCACTATCTCCTGCCATTTTCTGTGCAGTATTTGCCCCACTCTGTGTCCCTTTGATCTTACCTTGACTCTCTCTATGGTTCTGTGTCAGGTCTGGAATGGGAGTCAAAATAGGCCCTGGCATTCCAAGTACTCAGAGGCCCAAATAGGAATCAACGAGCCCACTGATTGTCTATGTGACCTTACAGCAGCCCCTCTGGCATTTGCCAGAACCCACAGATTGCCAGTCTGGGCCATTGTTGCTCCACAGCTCCATACATGTGCTATTAGCTGCCATGTCTCTGATTAAATCTTGACTTCTTTGCCCACAAGCAGGCTGGGATGGCAGAGGTTAGAAAGCAACAAGTAGAAGACGACTGATAATAGATTAACCCATCTTGAAACACAGGTTTATAGGTAACTGGTCTCTTTTTTTCAATCAAAATGATTCTATGCACAAAACAAAAGTCTTAAACTGGCCATAGATGTAAAGCTTTTGAAAAGATCTTTTCGTTATCGTGAGACCACGATTATCTTGAAACGATCATTTAAATGTACGATTTGTCCATCAACTAAAACGACCGTTTCAAGCGATATTGCCAAGAAAACGGAGGGTAGCTGCCTGCTTGGCCCTGCAAACATAGATAGATTGCACTGGGACCAATACATTTTTTTTAACCTAGCCGATCAATATTCTGACAAATGGTGAGTGAAAAATCGTAAGATGCATGATCGTTTGATTCCCACTAACTTCACGATAATTTGACGAATTGGTCGGATTGCACTGAAATTGATGGTTCACCAACGAAAGATTTTTGCGTCTACGGGGACCATTAGAGCTACTGCAGATCTAGCTCCTCTATTTAACTAGCTGCAACATTGGCTCTCTGTAATTTTGTGGTATTTGCTGTTCCTGCATTTGCATTCAAGTCTCCTGATGCAGTTTTGTAAGTCCACATGCAGGGTTTGGTTTTATTATTGTTTGCTTTATTTACATTACTTTAATTGTTCTACATTTTTTTTTGTTCATGTCCTTTTGTGGTGTAAGCTACATTGCATATGCATCTCTTTTGTATTGTGGTTTACATTATTTGTCAAAAATGGAAAATCTTTTATGTTTTGTAAAAACCAATAAAAAGGATGAGGAATAAGATTGTTGATAAGCAGTTGGTATTTAGGGAAATAATACCTCCTGAATGATTTAACCGATGGGCTCTCCTCCAAATTCCTTGCTGCTGTGGCTCTGCTGAAGATGACCTTTGATTTTGGTCCTTGATGGAAGAGAGATGTAAAGGTAGGTTGTTTACTTTATAGAAGTGTATAGGGAAATGAATAGTTCAGGCCCTAAAGTTTCATTTTATAGTGAAATAGTGTGTAATTGCCCCATTGCTCAGTTGATTATTTTGTGTCATGTTCTTTGGCACCTATCTGCTGAATGGAGATGACGATGGATAGGGGCTAACAAGATTGTGCTAGTGTTTTAACATCATAACTGCATCAGACGGAACAAAGCATTGCAAGTTATGTTATGCAGGACTTGGGCGCTATATTTGGTCTGCACCGTAGGCCATCTATAGTGACCCACAAAGATTTTTCATTTTCCAAAAATATGTACTAAAAAACATGATGCAACAAGACAGGTGGCTTGCGATCGCGGCATCAATCATAGGGAGTCCTGCCCAGTTCTCTTAATTTGGAAATCCAGGCAAGCAGTTTTGACCCAGGCAGTCCTTCAAAAAACCAGACTGTTTGGGTCAAAACCGGACAAGTGGCAACCCTATGGCCGATATAAGCTGCCGACAGATTAAATCTGCAACTTATTGGGCAGTGTATGGGACCTTCTTACAGCCTTCCCTGATCCATATCTGGCTGATTGAACAGGTTTAAAAATCTCGTCGGAACGAGGTCCATGTCAGTTCGTTGATGTAGTCCTTGATCCGACCACCCATATTCTCGTTGCTGTGATTGTTTGGCTCTAGTGCCCATGATTGAATCAGCCCGATATCGCTCACCTCAATGTCGTCAAATGAGTGGAAGTGGATGTATGGGCAGTTTAAGGGCAGAGACACACATGGAGATTTGGTGAGATTAGTCATCCAGCGACAAATCTCGTCTTCTTCGAGGTGACTAATCTCTCGGAACTGCCTCCCACCGGCTAGAATGTAAATCGCCGGCGGAATGGCAATCTGTGTGCTTCGTCTTCCAAAGTTGCCTCATGAGGAAACTTCGGATGACTTTGAAAACGAAGCGCTCCGAGTGCCTTCCCGCCGGCGATTTGGATTCTAACCGGCGGGAGGCAGTTCGGGCAGATTAGTCGCCAGGCAACTAAATCTCCACAAATCTGAGCATGTGTCTCTGCCCTAAGGCCACCAGACTTTGTAAATCAGGGACACATCTAGAAACCCCAGCTTCACTGGCTGCACTGGTTACATTCATATGAGATGTAATTGGTTCAGCATAGAGACCTACATTTATTGGACATGATTTTTCAAATGACCTGGTATCTGTTTACAGTGATGAAGGTTCAGTGTCCAAGAATACATGAAGAGCCGGCATGTCAGTCTCTAGGAGGAAGGCGTGACAAGAGTTTCTTTTTTGTGGTTGGCCAAGCACTGGTTTTTAGTGTTTTGGCAGTGAGAAGGGATCACATGTGGGATGCCAGTCGGAGTGCGGCTGAGGACATTTACCGAAAGTCACTGACACTGCCAAAAGGTCATAGCAAGTGCAGAGGAACAGCTGACGAATCAGAGACCCTGAGCAGCCATTATTTTGTCTGTATATCCTGAAGAAAAAAGTCAGTCTTTCCAATGAAGGAATCCTGAAAAGTCTACATAGGGAATGGCTATAGATAATTTGTGTTCAGCAGAGGCAAGCTTTAATAGGCGAAGGGAACATGCAGCCTCCTCCTGTTTTGTAGCTGGTTCCGACTATGCTGCACGGCACAGGGTTTGCAAATAGCTCCTGGAAAGAAACCAATCTGGTTAGGGTGAGATGGGTTAATAGGAGCCAAAAAGCCCTTCGAAATGCAGGACATACAGCATAAAGATTTCTGAAAACAAAAAGTATTTAGATGCCTCATGCTACACACATATTCAAATTCACGGCATTAGGTTAAAGGGATCAGTGTCGGACTGGCCCACCGGGATACCAGGAAAAGTCCCGGTGGGCCCAGGTGTCAGTGGGCCTTTCTACTCACCCAACTATTTGCCTTGTATGCCTATAAAACTGCAGTTGCCCCATTTCTATATAAGAAGAAGACATGGAGGTAGAGACTAATGATAATATTTGAGGAAAATTGATTAAAAGAATAAAGAAAGTGAATGACAAAAAAAAGGAAAAGTATTTTGGAGAGTGGGCCTGTGGCCAAAGGTTTTCTGGTGGGCCCCAGGCATCCCAGTCCGACACTGAAAGGGATCACAGGTTGATGGATGGTTAGTAACACAAGAACCAGTCACCTTTCAGGGTATGCTCCAAAGCAGCCATTAGAACTCAAATGTGTTTTATCCATAGTCCGGAAAGTTTGTGCCCAGGACTTTCCTCCTCAGTCTATTTGTTCTCATAAACATCTCTTCTGCCCTTTGATAAAGTCACTTCCATATTAAAGGAACAGTTACATCAAAAAATAAGTGTTTTAAAGTGATAAAAATATAATGCAGTGTTGCCCTGCACTGGTAAAACTGGCGTGTTTGCTTCAGAAACACTACTATAGTTTATATAAATAAGCTGCTGTGTAGCCATGGGGGCAGCTATTCAAAGGAGAAAAGGCCCAGGTTACACAGCAAATAGCAGATAAGCTCTGTAGAACACAATGTTCATAATCTGTTATCCACTATTTGACCTGTGCCATTTAGCCTTTTTTCAATTGCCGCCATGGCTACACAGCAGCTTTTTTATATGAATTATAGTAGTGTTTCTGAAGCAAACACATCAGCAATACTTTCATTGTTTGGTGTTACTGTTCCTTTAAGGGACTTCTTAAAGGAACAGTGTCAAGTGCTAGTTTCCCAATAGCATTCACAGTGAGAATTTATGAAGCCAAACTAAGATTTTCTTGTATGATTTCATCTGGGTCTCCAAACTAAACATGATTTCTAAACAGGATTTGCCTTTTGGTTACAAGAGTTTTTGCCATCTCAGACTTTTCCAAAAAATCTTATTAAAAAACCCAATGGTAAAATGTTGAATCTTGCTTCAATAAATATGGCAAAAATAATACTGACTCCAGTAAAACAACTGTCTTAACCTGTATGAAATTGTTGTCTTTGAAATTAAACTGGGGATATTAAGTCAAGTCATTTTTTAATCTGCTTTGGATGTAGAAACTGTTTTGAAACATGTGTTCCTCATGCATATTTGAAAGGTGCAGTGAGGGCCATAAATGAGGTATGGTACATTTTTTGGAAAATGAACATTTAAACATTCTGCTTCTGCTTTTTTTATGCCAAATGAACTTAATTTGACACCTAGCAGGGGGAGACATGTTGATAAACCTAAGCAAACAGAGTCATTTTGGATTCATAACATTCCAAACCGTGTCTGCCTACAAGACCTTAAAGGAAAACTATACCCCCAAAATGAATATTTAAGCAACAGTTTATATTGAATTAAGTGGCATATTAAAGAATCTTACCAAACTGGTATATATTTAAGTAAATATTTCCCTTTTACATCTCTTGCATTAAACCACCATTTTGTGATGGTCTGTGTGTTGCCTCAGAGATCACCTGACCAGAAATACTGCAGCTCTAACTGTAACAGGAAGAGATCACCTGACCAGAAATACTGCAGCTCTAACTGTAACAGGAAGAGATCACCTGACCAGAAATACTGCAGCTCTAACTGTAACAGGAAGAGATCACCTGACCAGAAATACTGCAGCTCTAACTGTAACAGGAAGAGACCACCTGACCAGAAATACTGCAGCTCTAACTGTAACAGGAAGAGTTCACCTGACCAGAAATACTGCAGCTCTAACTGTAACAGGAAGAGATCACCTGACCAGAAATACTGCAGCTCTAACTGTAACAGGAAGAGATCACCTGACCAGAAATACTGCAGCTCTAACTGTAACAGGAAGAGACCACCTGACCAGAAATACTGCAGCTCTAACTGTAACAGGAAGAGTTCACCTGACCAGAAATACTGCAGCTCTAACTGTAACAGGAAGAGATCACCTGACCAGAAATACTGCAGCTCTAACTGTAACAGGAAGAGATCACCTGACCAGAAATACTGCAGCTCTACTTCTAACAGGAAGAGATCACCTGACCAGAAATACTGCAGCTCTAACTGTAACAGGAAGAGATCACCTGACCAGAAATACTGCAGCTCTAACTGTAACAGGAAGAGACCACATTGTGTGCACAGTGAATCCTACGATCCCAGGGGTAGGCCCTTATATTTTAAAATGGCAATTTTCTATTTATGATTATCCAATGGCACATACTATTAAAAAAGTATATTATTATGAAAATAGTTTATTTAAATGAAGCAGGTATTTACATATGAGCTGTTTTATAGAGACCTACATTGTTCGGGGGGTATAGTTTTCCTTTAATAATAATATGTGGTCATTAAATTGCTTTTAGGCAAGAGATAATACCTTGCAATTATGCTGCTTGTTTTGCTTAAAGGCGACCATACAGTAGATGCACTGATTTTTCTTTGATGAATGACCGATTTTAGTGCAATCCAACCAATCCATCAAATTATCGTGAGTTTAGTGATAATCGAACGATCTTGAGTCAGAAAATTGATCGCTATGTTAGAAAATTTTCATCGGTCACAGTGAAATCTACATATTGTCCAATTGTTTCCAGGGCCAAGAAGGCATTTTTTATTAACTAGACAACGTAGCTTGAAATGGTCTTTTAGTTGATTGACAAATTGTACATTTAAATGTTTGTTTCAAGATAAGCTTGGTCTAACGATAATGAAAAGATCTTTTAAGAATCTTTACATCTATGGCCAGCTTAAGATGCTGCTTTTTTTTAAAATATATGTAATTATTATTGTACCGTACTACAATGTTCAACAGTGAAGTCCATGGTAGGTAACAATCCAAGTGCTGTCACATTCCCATCAGTCCCTGCCCCAATGGAGCTAGCAATTAAATCGCCCTATTGCATGGTCTTATACTAGGGTCTATTTTATCAGGAGCCAATAAACCTGCTTTAATATTTTTGGGGTGCAAGAGGAAAGTAAAGTACCTGGAGGATTGCCTCCAGTTAGACAGCCCCGTCCTATTCCAGACTTAGCAATAAGTTCCTACACATGAGTTTATGCATCTTACAATTGTGCAAAAACCTGTTTAGACTTTTTGTACCCTTGCACCCCACCTCCTTGCAGTTTCTGGTTCTATCCTGATTTCAAAAATACACAAAAAGAGGGGTTTTGGGAGCACTGCAAGGCTAAGTAAAATAAAAGAAACAATGGAAGTACATTTGGTCTGGCCAGATTAACCACAAAAGTGATGGGATTGGTCAATGCACATTCCCTAAACCTGCTCCAGATTTTTTAAAAATGATTTTTTATAACTTTAATTTTTGACAGTTTTTCTAAAATTAAAGTTTAATGTTCCTCTCTCTGGTGTTTGAATCTGGCAAGTCTAATCCAGGGGCAGACTCTGAATTGACACTCTTTCTGAGTTTCAGTCTGACTACTCTATAATCCAGGGGCAGACTCGGAACTGTTCCTCTCTCTGGGGTTCAGTCTGACTACTCTATAATCCAGGGGCAGACACGGAACTGTTCCTCTCTCTGGGGTTCAGTCTGACTACTCTATAATCCAGGGGCAGACTCGGAACTGTTCCTCTCTCTGGGGTTCAGTCTGACTACTCTATAATCCAGGGGCAGACACGGAACTGTTCCTCTCTCTGGGGTTTAGTCTGACTACTCTATAATCCAGGGGCAGACTCGGAACTGTTCCTCTCTCTGGGGTTCAGTCTGACTACTCTATAATCCAGGGGCAGATTTGGAACTGTTCCTCTCTCTGGGGTTCAGTCAGACTACTCTATAATCCAGGGGCAGACTCGGAACTGTTCCTCTCTCTGGGGTTCAGTCAGACTACTCTATAATCCAGGGGCAGACTCGGAACTGTTCCTCTCTCTGGGGTTCAGTCTGACTACTCTATAATCCAGGGACAGACTCTGAACTGTTCCTCTCTCTGGGGTTCAGTCTGACTACTCTATAATCCAGGGGCAGACTCGGAACTGTTCCTCTCTCTGGGGTTCAGTCTGACTACTCTATAATCCAGGGTCAGACTCGGAACTGTTCCTCTCTCTGGGGTTCAGTCAGACTACTCTATAATCCAGGGGCAGACTCGGAACTGTTCCTCTCTCTGGGGTTCAGTCAGACTACTCTATAATCCAGGGGCAGATTCTGAACTGTTCCTCTCTCTGGGGTTCAGTCTGACTACTCTATAATCCAGGGACAGACTCTGAACTGTTCCTCTCTCTGGGGTTCAGTCTGACTACGCTATAATCCAGGGGCAGACTCGGAACTGTTCCTCTCTCTGGGGTTCAGTCTGACTACTCTATAATCCAGGGGCAGACTCGGAACTGTTCCTCTCTCTGGGGTTCAGTCTGACTACTCTATAATCCAGGGGCAGACACGGAACTGTTCCTCTCTCTGGGGTTTAGTCTGACTACTCTATAATCCAGGGGCAGACTCGGAACTGTTCCTCTCTCTGGGGTTCAGTCTGACTACTCTATAATCCAGGGGCAGATTTGGAACTGTTCCTCTCTCTGGGGTTCAGTCAGACTACTCTATAATCCAGGGGCAGACTCGGAACTGTTCCTCTCTCTGGGGTTCAGTCAGACTACTCTATAATCCAGGGGCAGACTCGGAACTGTTCCTCTCTCTGGGGTTCAGTCTGACTACTCTATAATCCAGGGACAGACTCTGAACTGTTCCTCTCTCTGGGGTTCAGTCTGACTACTCTATAATCCAGGGGCAGACTCGGAACTGTTCCTCTCTCTGGGGTTCAGTCTGACTACTCTATAATCCAGGGACAGACTCGGAACTGTTCCTCTCTCTGGGGTTCAGTCTGACTACTCTATAATCCAGGGTCAGACTCGGAACTGTTCCTCTCTCTGGGGTTCAGTCAGACTACTCTATAATCCAGGGGCAGACTCGGAACTGTTCCTCTCTCTGGGGTTCAGTCAGACTACTCTATAATCCAGGGGCAGATTCTGAACTGTTCCTCTCTCTGGGGTTCAGTCTGACTACTCTATAATCCAGGGACAGACTCTGAACTGTTCCTCTCTCTGGGGTTCAGTCTGACTACGCTATAATCCAGGGGCAGACTCGGAACTGTTCCTCTCTCTGGGGTTCAGTCTGACTACTCTATAATCCAGGGGCAGACTCGGAACTGTTCCTCTCTCTGGGGTTCAGTCTGACTACTCTATAATCCAGGGGCAGACACGGAACTGTTCCTCTCTCTGGGGTTTAGTCTGACTACTCTATAATCCAGGGGCAGACTCGGAACTGTTCCTCTCTCTGGGGTTCAGTCTGACTACTCTATAATCCAGGGGCAGATTTGGAACTGTTCCTCTCTCTGGGGTTCAGTCAGACTACTCTATAATCCAGGGGCAGACTCGGAACTGTTCCTCTCTCTGGGGTTCAGTCAGACTACTCTATAATCCAGGGGCAGACTCGGAACTGTTCCTCTCTCTGGGGTTCAGTCTGACTACTCTATAATCCAGGGACAGACTCTGAACTGTTCCTCTCTCTGGGGTTCAGTCTGACTACTCTATAATCCAGGGGCAGACTCGGAACTGTTCCTCTCTCTGGGGTTCAGTCTGACTACTCTATAATCCAGGGACAGACTCGGAACTGTTCCTCTCTCTGGGGTTCAGTCTGACTACTCTATAATCCAGGGTCAGACTCGGAACTGTTCCTCTCTCTGGGGTTCAGTCAGACTACTCTATAATCCAGGGGCAGACTCGGAACTGTTCCTCTCTCTGGGGTTCAGTCAGACTAGTCTATAATCCAGGGGCAGATTCTGAACTGTTCCTCTCTCTGGGGTTCAGTCTGACTACTCTATAATCCAGGGACAGACTCTGAACTGTTCGTCTCTCTGGGGTTCAGTCTGACTACGCTATAATCCAGGGGCAGACTCGGAACTGTTCCTCTCTCTGGGGTTCAGTCTGACTACTCTATAATCCAGGGGCAGACTCGGAACTGTTCCTCTCTCTGGGGTTCAGTCTGACTACTCTATAATCCAGGGACAGACTCGGAACTGTTCCTCTCTCTGGGGTTCAGTCTGACTACTCTATAATCCAGGGACAGACTCTGAACTGTTCCTCTCTCTGGGGTTCAGTCTGACTACTCTATAATCCAGGGACAGACTTGGAACTGTTCCTCTCTCTGGGGTTCAGTCTGACTACGCTATAATCCAGGGGCAGACTCGGAACTGTTCCTCTCTCTGGGGTTCAGTCTGACTACTCTATAATCCAGGGGCAGACTCGGAACTGTTCCTCTCTCTGGGGTTCAGTCTGACTACGCTATAATCCAGGGGCAGACTCGGAACTGTTCCTCTCTCTGGGGTTCAGTCTGACTACTCTATAATCCAGGGGCAGACTCGGAACTGTTCCTCTCTCTGGGGTTCACTCTGACTACTCTATAATCCAGGGACAGACTCGGAACTGTTCCTCTCTCTGGGGTTCAGTCTGACTACTCTATAATCCAGGGACAGACTCTGAACTGTTCCTCTCTCTGGGGTTCAGTCTGACTACTCTATAATCCAGGGGCAGACTCGGAACTGTTCCTCTCTCTGGGGTTCAGTCTGACTACTCTATAATCCAGGGACAGACTCGGAACTGTTCCTCTCTCTGGGGTTCAGTCTGACTACTCTATAATCCAGGGACAGACTCGGAACTGTTCCTCTCTCTGGGGTTCAGTCTGACTACTCTATAATCCAGGGACAGACTCAGAACTGTTCCTCTCTCTGGGGTTCAGTCTGACTACTCTATAATTCAGTGGCAGACTCTGAACTGTTCCTCTCTCTGGGGTTCAGTCTGACTACTCTATAATCCAGGGGCAGACTCTGAACTGTTCCCGTCTCTGGTGTTTCAATCTGGAAGCACCTAAACACAGGTGAATAACTGTTGCTGAGGTTATCTAGCAGTTTTCTGGAGATCTCTATAAAAAGGGCAGACTCCAAGAAAAGATTTTCTTTTCAATTCTTTTCCCAATGTCCCGGATTTTGGCATCCTCAGGGATTATACCTTTAGTTCTTTAATGTTTACAAATAAAAGCACACTATGTTTTTTCCTTTATTCCTTTAGGAACTTTATAAACAATAAAAATAAAATATTGTTGGGTCCAAATAAATACATTTGCTGCCTCCAGTGGCCAGCAGGTGCCGTCCCAGAGCTATTAATTGCACAGTGATCGCATTTTCCCTTTCTGGCACTCTCACATACTGCACATGCTTTAAAGCCCGACCTTCCTCTATTCATTATACACTGTTTTATGTACCAAGGGCTGCTTTCTTTTCTGTCCCTCTGCTTTTCCCTAGTGTTTCAGTTGTGTCAATGTATAGGTTGAATGTATTGGGCACACAGTATGTCTTTGGGATGTCAGGTATAGAGATGATTATTTATCAGTGAGTGATACCTCCTTTGTGTAAGTAATGTGTGTATATTTCACTGTTATAGCAGCTTTTGTGGTGCAAATGTGGTGCAGTTTATTCACAGGAGATCATTTCAGGCTACTCCATAGGAGTGCTTTATAAGATTGGGTTATCCATAGGCTAGACTTATCTAGAGAAATAAGAGAAGTTATTGGGAGGGTGATATGGACCAATAGAAGGCATTATAGGGTGTATAATATGGAATTGGATGAGGAGTTACATGTAGAAATGATAGGTATAAATTAGGATTTAATTTGGGTATAAAGGGTCCAAACAAGTATTTGCCATTGTATTATACTCCTAAAAAATATAAGAAATGTAACTTTATGGGCTACTTTCCCAGAATGTGTATGAGAACAAGTGGCAGCCAATCAACAGCTGGGGAGACCTGACAGAGCAGTTCAACTCATTGTTTATTTATAAATTCAGAGCTGTGATTGGCTCCCCACATTTAACTGTGCATCATAAGGACACACCCACCATACATTTGTAACCCATGGACCAGGATCTATGGGAAACGCCAATAAAGGGGGGCATTTGTGAAGGTAAGGATCCTTTAAACGCCAGACAGAGTTGTCACTGTTTATTATTCATCATTGCCGACATGATGAGAGTTATTGTCAAAAACCCTACGTGTCCCCTTTAAAAGGAACAATGGAGATGCTATGCAAACAGAAGGAGTTGCCAGTGTGCAGCAGCAAGGGGAAATGTGAGGGGGTATGAGGGGATTGGGAATGTGTTTGAACAATGGCGGTTATTTGTCTCCATGTAATCGCATGCTGATAACCAGCTCATCGGGAGTCTTGCCTTTCATGGGCCCTTCGCCCATTCTTGCCTAATCTCTAGTGTTCCAGGTGATTACAGCTCATTTCCTCAGCCAGGCTCAGCTAGCATTCCACTCTCACCCATTATGTGCAGTCATAGGGGGCAAATAAAGGCTTCCCATTCCCAGCACCATCAAAGCTCAACACCTCTGATTTCTCACAATGGCACAAGGGAGCAGAGAAGCGGCACCCAAAGCACAGGGCCGCGGCTGTGTATGGAGTGTATAGAGGGAGCACATTCAGATAGGAGGTGGATAGATATGTTTCTATCTTTAACCACACTAAAGGAAAGCAGGCAGGCCTCATGGGTGGGCAAAATCTGATTTTCTGCTCTTGTTGTTTATACAAAGTTTATACAAAGTTAATGACTGTAAAACTCAAATTACTCTAAGTGATCATAAAGCTGAAATGCAGATGTGATCTGTCAGTAAGTAATATGCCCATTTTGCAATAAAAAAATCTCCTGGCTGAATTTGGTTACATTCTCTTGGTATAGGTACCATCTCTTGTCCCTACTATACCTGCTATCCCACAGTCACACTCCCTTCCCAGAGACTATTATCCACTGTTACTATAGGCACCATCTCTCCCTACTATACCTGCTATCCCACAGTCACACTCCCTTCCCAGAGACTATTATCCACTGTTACTATAGGCACCATCTCTCCCTACTATACCTGCTATCCCACAGTCACACTCCCTTCCCAGAGACTATTATCCACTGTTACTATAGGCACCATCTCTCCCTACTATACCTGCTATCCGACAGCCACACTCCCTTCCCAGAGACTATTATCCCAGTTACTATAGGCTCCATCTCTCCCTACTATACCTGCTATCCCACAGTCACACTCCCTTCCCAGAGACTATTATCCACTGTTACTATAGGCACCATCTCTCCCTATTATACCTGCTATCCCACAGTCACACTCCCTTCCCAGAGACTATTATCCACTGTTACTATAGGCACCATCTCTCTCTACTATACCTGCTATCCCACAGTCACACTCCCTTCCCAGAGACTATTATCCACTGTTACTATAGACACCATCTCTCCCTACTATACCTGCTATCCCACAGTCACACTCCCTTCCCAGAGACTATTATCCACTGTTACTATAGGCACCATCTCTCTCTACTATACCTGCTATCCCACAGTCACACTCCCTTCCCAGAGACTATTATCCCAGTTACTATAGGCACCATCTCTCCCTACTATACCTGCTATCCCACAGTCACACTCCCTTCCCAGAGACTATTATCCCAATGTTACTATAGGCACCATCTCTCCCTACTATACCTGCTATCCCACAGTCACACTCCCTTCCCAGAGACTATTATCCACTGTACTATAGGCACCATCTCTCTCTACTATACCTGCTATCCCACAGTCACATTCCCTTCCCAGAGACTATTATCCCACTGTTACTATAGACACCATCTCTCCCTACTATACCTGCTATCCCACAGTCACACTCCCTTCCCAGAGACTATTATCCACTGTTACTATAGGCACCATCTCTCTCTACTATACCTGCTATCCCACAGTCACACTCCCTTCCCAGAGACTATTATCCCACTGTTACTATAGACACCATCTCTCCCTACTATACCTGCTATCCCACAGTCACACTCCCTTCCCAGAGACTATTATCCACTGTTGCTATAGGCACCATCTCTCCCTACTATACCTGCTATCCCACAGTCACACTCCCTTCCCAGAGACTATTATCTACTGTTACTATAGACACCATCTCTCCCTACTATACCTGCTATCCCACAGTCACACTCCCTTCCCAAAGACTATTATCCACTGTTACTATAGGCACCATCTCTCCCTACTATACCTGCTATCCCACAGTCACACTCCCTTCCCAGAGACTATTATCTACTGTTACTATAGACACCATCTCTCCCTACTATACCTGCTATCCCACAGTCACACTCCCTTCCCAGAGACTATTATCCACTGTTACTATAGACACCATCTCTCCCTACTATACCTGCTATCCCACAGTCACACTCCCTTCCCAGAGACTATTATCTACTGTTACTATAGACACAATCTCTCCCTACTATACCTGCTATCCCACAGTCACACTCCCTTCCCAGAGACTATTATCTACTGTTACTATAGACACCATCTCTCCCTACTATACCTGCTATCCCACAGTCACACTCCCTTCCCAGAGACTATTATCTACTGTTACTATAGGCACCATCTCTCCCTACTATACCTGCTATCCCACAGTCACACTCCCTTCCCAGAGACTATTATCCACTGTTGCTATAGGCACCATCTCTCCCTACTATACCTGCTATCCCACAGTCACACTCCCTTCCCAGAGACTATTATCCCAGTTACTATAGGCACCATCTCTCCCTACTATACCTGCTATCCCACAGCCACACTCCCTTCCCAGAGACTATTATCCCAGTTACTATAGGCACCATCTCTCCCTACTATACCTGCTATCCCACAGCCACACTCCCTTCCCAGATACTATTATCCCAGTTACTATAGGCACCATCTCTCCCTACTATACCTGCTATCCCACAGCCACACTCCCTTCCCAGAGACTATTATCCACTGTTACTATAGACACCATCTCTCCCTACTATACCTGCTATCCCACAGCCACACTCCCTTCCCAGAGACTATTATCCACTGTTACTATAGACACCATCTCTCCCTACTATACCTGCTATCCCACAGTCACACTCCCTTCCCAGAGACTATTATCCACTGTTACTATAGGCACCATCTCTCTCTACTATACCTGCTATCCCACAGTCACATTCCCTTCCCAGAGACTATTATCTACTGTTACTATAGACACCATCTCTCCCTACTATACCTGCTATCTCACAGTCACACTCCCTTCCCAGAGACTATTATCCACTGTTACTATAGGCACCATCTCTCCCTACTATACCTGCTATCCCACAGTCACACTCCCTTCCCAGAGACTATTATCCACTGTTACTATAGGCACCATCTCTCTCTACTATACCTGCTATCCCACAGTCACACTCCCTTCCCAGAGACTATTATCCCACTGTTACTATAGGCACCATCTCTCCCTACTATACCTGCTATCCCACAGTCACACTCCCTTCCCAGAGACTATTATCCACTGTTACTATAGGCACCATCTCTCTCTACTATACCTGCTATCCCACAGTCACACTCCCTTCCCAGAGACTATTATCCCACTGTTACTATAGGCACCATCTCTCCCTACTATACCTGCTATCCCACAGTCACAGTCCCTTCCCAGAGACTATTATCCACTGTTACTATAGACACCATCTCTCTCTACTATACCTGCTATCCCACAGCCACACTCCCTTCCCAGAGACTATTATCTCAGTTACTATAGGCACCATCTCTCCCTACTATACCTGCCACAGTCACACTCCCTTCCCAGAGACTATTATCCCACTGTTACTATAGACACCATCTCTCCCTACTATACCTGCTATCCCACAGTCACAGTCCCTTCCCAGAGACTATTATCCACTGTTACTATAGACACCATCTCTCTCTACTATACCTGCTATCCCACAGCCACACTCCCTTCCCAGAGACTATTATCCCAGTTACTATAGGCACCATCTCTCCCTACTATACCTGCCACAGTCACACTCCCTTCCCAGAGACTATTATCCCACTGTTACTATAGACACCATCTCTCCCTACTATACCTGTTATCCCACAGTCACGCACAGGATACACAGTAGATAACAGATAAGTACTACTATAGTTTATATAAACAAGCTGCTGTGTAGCCATGGGGGCAGCCATTCAAGCACAGGATACACAGTAGATAACAGATAAGTACTATTATAGTTTATATTAACAAACTGCTGTGTAGCCATGGTGGAAATTGGAAAAAAGTCTATATGGCACAGGTTAAATAGTGGATAACAGATAACACCATTATATTCTACAGAGCTTAGCTTATCTGTTGTGTAACCTGAGCCCTTTCTTTGAATGGTTGCCCCCATGGCTACACAGCAGCTTGTTTATATAAACTATAGTAGTGTTTCTGAAACAAACCCACCAGTTTTACCAGTGCAGGGCAACACTGCATTATTTTATATTACTTTAAAACACTAACATTTTTAAAGCACTGCGTATCTTGGCGCTATAAATATAAATGATGGTGATGTTACTGTTCTTTTAAGAGGTGAGAGTGACGTGAAGAGGGCGGGACTTATGAGATTTGCCCAGTTGGCTTGCAGAGAGCAGAAGCGGAGCTGACACAGAGAGGAACACAGTGTAAGAAGAGAGGCTGCTGAGTCCCGGGCACACGGAAGGGCTAATTGCCGTAAATAGGACGATACGAGGCGGCTACACATCACAGCAGGATTATACACCTCAGGCCTGGCACGTGCAACTGACACTTAGTGGAGGAGATCGGATTCAGTCCCCGGACCGGGGCATTTACGCGCGATGCATTGAGACTTGGTGGAACTTTCCTGGGATCTTGTTACGTTAGTTCCGTATCTGTTACGTTGTATGAGCCGGTGGTTTTCCATCAGGATTATGTGGCCGCTTGTTCTTTCCCTGGGGGGCTGAGTCAAGGCTCGTCCAATCGCTGTCGATTTACCTACTGGGGGAGCCTTCTCCCTAATCTTGGGTTCCCCCCACTCCCTGAACCCCTTAACCGGAAAATCATGAACTTTCTGCCGAGCTGGATCCACTGGGGCTTGGCTGTTCTCCTCTACATCCCCCTTGCCCAGGTAAGTGCCCAGGCTCCCTATTAACACACGAGCCCTACATTGTTGTATTGGGCACATCTTCCTTCCGACTAGAGATTTGAAATCATTAACAGAATGGAAATTAAAGAATACAGATAAAATACTCTTCAGTTATCTCCCCTGTCCTCTTGGTATTTGTTGGTGTTGTGCCTATTAGTAGTGTTACTATTCGAATTAATCTGAATTTAAGGGGGTGCTTCACCTTTAACTTAATTTTTAGTATAAAATGTAGTGTTTTTCTTTTTGCGACAATTTGCAATTGGTTTTCGTTTTTTATTATTTTTTATTATTTGTGGTTTTTGACTTCTTTAGCCTTTTATTCAGCAGTTCGCAGTTTCAGCCATCTGGTCGCTAGGGTCCAAATGACCCTAGCAACTGTGCATTGATCTGAATAAGAGACTGGAATAGGAGAGGCCTGAATAGAAACATAAATAATAAAAAGCAGCAGTAACAATAAATTTGCCCTACAGAGCATTTGTTTTTTTTTTAGTTTAAAGTGGTGCTTCACCTTTAACTTAACTGTAGAGAGTGTGTTTTTGTGACAATTTACAATTGTTTTTCATTTTATATCATTTGTGGTTTTTGACTTCTTTTTTTTTATTGAGCAGTTAGCAGTTTCAGCCATCTGGTCGCTAGGGTCCAAATGACCCTAGCAACCGTGCATTGATCTGAATAAGAGACTGGAATATAAATAGGAGAAGCCTGAATAGATAGAGGAGGAATAAAAAAAGCAGCAATAACAATACATGTGTCGCCTTACAGGGCATTTCTTTTTTTTTAGATGGGGTCAGTGACCCCCATTTGAAAGCTGGAAGAAGATTGCAAATAATTAAAAAAAATATAAAAATAAATAATGAAGACCAATGGAAAAGTTGCTTAGAATTCTATAACATACGAAATGTTAACTTAAAGGTGAACCACCCCTTTAATAAAGTGAAATAGGTAAAATCTGTGCTTATTGCAGGAATACAAAAAAAATAAGGCTATGGTTAATATTAGTGGTAGTGGAGAGGGAAATGTTTAGAGGGCATGGCTGTGATTGGGCCAGAGAGACGGAGCATTGGGCAAGTAAGTGCAATAAGGGATCAGATTGCATCAGGATTTGCTTGTGGGGATCGCCCCCAGCAGATGTGATCAGTGAATGCCGATTCGGCATAATGAGGGCATTACTTTGTTGGAATGATGTGTCTGAGGGGCAGCGGCAAGTAACTGGCATAGTAAGTAAGACTGGGGCTACTATCTATGAACAGATGGCTTGTGTGAACTTCTCTATAGGATCCTCATGGTTCTTAGTCCCAGTTTATAACATTACCTCCATTTAGTTCTTGTTGTCACAGGCACTGAAAGCTGCTATGTCTGCTGGCTTCGATTATTCTGGGATCAGTTCTAGTGGTGACTTTCAGCTGTTTGATGTATATCACTTCATTTCTTCTCTGTCTGACACTAAATGCTGCTTTAGATCAGTGCCCATTCAGCCCTTTATCGATAAAATCACAGTCAGAGGTGGATTTGAACTTGTACCATTCGCACTTGTTCAAAGAAAATGCGTTTGCCCCTCATCTTTAGCGTTATCTTATGACGAATGCTGGGAATAGTGATTAGTAATGCCCAAGTAGCAGCTGCTCGGAGGCACATTTATCAAGGGTCCAATTTCGAGGGTTAATAAACCCTCAAATTCGACCCTCGAAGTTAAATCCTTCGAATATCGAATTCGAAGGATTTAGCGCAAATTCTTCGATCGATCAAAGTAAAAAAACGTTCGATCGAACGATAAAATCCTTCGAATCGAACGATTTTAAGCGATCGATCGAAGGATTTTTCTTTGATCAAAAAAAAAAAAACTTAGAAAAGTGCTGGGGAAGGTCCCCATTACATTACACCTCGGTAGGTTTAAAATGGCAACGTATGTAGTCAAAGTATTTTTTAAAGAGACAGTACTTCAAATATCGAATGGTCGAATAATCAAACGATTTTCACTTTGAATACTTTAAAATACTCATTTTTTTTATCATTCGAATCCTTCACTCGAGCTTAGTAAATGTGCCCCAAGGTGTGTGCATTTAACTCCGTCTCTGGGACCAGCAATTGGGTTGTGTTGGCATATCCTCATTAATAGCAGCACAGGGTAGAGTCCTGCAGCGGTTTGGGTACCCTGCGGGTTGTAAGTGGAATTTCCGGGTGCGGGTATAGACGCGGGTCTGGCCGCGGGTCTTCTCAATAGGGATTTTTTTACTCCTTCTGATCACGCCTACTACAGATGATGTCACTTCTGGTTTACAATGACAGCACTTCCTGTTTTACTCCTTTTTTTTTCTGTTCACGGCGACTTCCAATGATGTCACTTCCGGATTACAATGACAGAACTAACTGATTCTTGATGGTCAGCGGGTTGCGGGTCCGGGTTGCGGATAAGTTAATTGCTTGCATCAATTTTGACGCTGGCGTTAAAGTCCATGGGCGTCCGAATAGTAGGGATGCACCAAATCCAGGATTCTGCCTTTTTCCGCAGGATTCGGCCGAATCCTTCTGTCCGGCCGAACTGAATCAAAATCACGAATTAGGGCCGGGGAGGGAACTCGTGACTTTTTGTTCCAAAACAAGGAAGTAAAAAACAGTTTCCCCCTTCCCACCTCTAATTTGCTTATGCAAATTAGGATTCAGTTCAGTATTCGACCGAATCTTTTGCGAAGGAAAGCATCCCTACCGAATAGTGTTGATGAGCGGCGATTTTGACGCGAACGGCTTTTCGGAAGCGCCTCCAAAATTTTTTGACGCTGGCTAATTTACGCATAAGATTCGTGAGTTTATTCGCCGTGCGAAATGTAGAAATTCAGTGCAAATTGGCGCCAGGCAAATTTATTTGCCCATCTCTAAGTAGGACTTCTATCAGGCTTGACTTCGGAAGGTTCGGGGAGACTATAGTTTTGTCCTGCACAAAAGTAGTTGTTGCTAAAACGAGTGTGGGAAAAAAATCTTATTCCCAAAGCTTGGAGGTTTCTTAAAATTATTTTGATGTGGGGCCCAATAGTTTCTACTTACGCCACTGGCAGCAGCACCTATATAGTAACAAAAGGAAAAACAGTACAGCATCACCAGTGGGTACAATGAAGATTAATATCTATAGTAACAATAGAGATATAAACACAGGAGCATCTATAGTTACAGTGTGGATGGATAAGAGTCTTTGGGAAATAGTGAGTACAGATATGGGACCTGTTATCCAGAAATCTTGGACCTGGGAGCTTTTTGGAGAATGGATCTAAGGAAATTGTCTTAAATTTTTTTTTTGGATTAAATGTCCTCTATGGGAAACGGCCTTTTCCGTAATTTGGAGTTTTCTGGATAACGGGTTTACGGATAATAGATCCCATATCTGTATCAGACCGTTATTATAAACCCTTTTGTGCTAGTATAATTCTTCATTTACTTGTGTATCTTTATTTTTCATTAACTGCCACGGCTGTTTAAAGGACCAGTAACATCAATTTTTTTTTAAGAAAACCGTTAGTATACCACGAAAAAAAACCCACCAAGACTAATTAAACTTTAAAATCGCTTGCGCTTCTCTTCAGAAAAGGTGACACGACAACGATCTATCGTGCGGCGCTCAATTTCTCCTCCCTGGCTATCTCCTACAAGGAAGGCAGGGAGGAGAAATCAAGCTTTTTTTTTTTTTATATTACTGGTCCTTATAATGCAGTGTTGTCCTGCACTGATAAAACTGCTGTGTTTGCTTCAGAAACACTACTATAGTTTATATTAACAAGCTGCTGTGTAGCCATGGGGACAGCCATTCAAGCACAGGCTACACAGTAGATAACAGATAAGTACTACTATAGTTTATATCAACAAGCTGCTCATTTTTTGGTGTTCCTTCAAATAATGAGCCCCCTATAAGCAAAAGCTCCGGCATCTGGTATTTGGCATTAGGTAGAATACCAGTACTGTAGTTTGTTGCTGCCAGGCACTGCTACAGTGTAGTACTATATATATATATATATATATATATATACTTACATACAGTGTGTGGTCTCTTTCCCTGCAAGTATGCCTTGTGCTATGTGATGTGTTACTTTATAGGGACTGTGAAATGGGAAACCAAGAGAATGTAGGAATTGCAGCAGTGGCTGAATGAGAAACTGATCAAATAAAGCAGGGAACGTAAAATGCCTGTGTTTAACACTCTGGCTAACATTGAATTCATTAGCCCATAATATGGTAGTGCTCATAGCTGCTGCTGCTGCTGCTGCACATCTGAGTTTGTTATAGCTGGAGCATTAGGGCTGTCTGTTCTGAGGGCAGTTTTGCAGCGGTGGGCCTCCCAAATCATGAAAGGGCAAAAATACTGAATGGATTTGACTGAATGAAGCAAGTTTGAGCAGAGAATATGCAGCCTTTGTCTCCGTTCTAATTATTTCAAATGAGACTGGTCCTCCTAGATTGCCTGAAATATCCTGCAAGTTAAAGGAACAGTAACAACTAAAAATGAAAGTGATTTAAAGTAATGAAAATGTCTAGTTGGCCTGCACTTGTAAAACTGGTGAGTTTGTTTCAGAAATTCTACTATAGTTTATATAAACAAGCTGCTGTGTAGCCATGGGGGCAGCCATTCAAGCACAGGATACACAGTAGATTACAGATAATTACTACTATAGTTTATATAAACAAGCTGCTGTGTAGCCATGGGGCAGCCATTCAAGCACAGGATACACAGTAGATAACAGATAAGTACTACTATAGTTTATATAAACAAGCTGCTGTGTAGCCATGGGGGCAGCCATTCAAGCACAGGATACACAGTAGATAACAGATAAGTACTACTATAGTTTATATAAACAAGCTGCTGTGTGATCACTAGATCACCGAAGTTCTCTAGAACAGGGGTCTCCAACCTTTTTTGGGCCAGGGACCAAAAAAGAGCCAAATTTTCTTCCAGGGGTCGGGAGGGGTCAGCGTCCAAATCGGCGTGCCACGTTAATTGTTTGGCGGCCAAGCTCAGGACTACAGCCATTCAAAGCTGAAAAAGAAGAAAAGGCACAGGAAAAAGTTGATAACAGATACGCTCTGTAGTATACAATAGGATTCTTCAGAATTTATCCGTTATCTACTGTGTATCCTGTGCTTGAATGGCTGCCCCCATGGCTACACAGCAGCTTGTTTATATAAACTATTGTAGTACTTATCTGTTATCTACTGTGTATCCTGTGCTTGAATGGCTGCCCCCATGGCTACACAGCAGCTTGTTTATATAAACTATAGTAGTACTTATCTGTTATCTACTGTGTATCCTGTGCTTGAATGGCTGCCCCCATGGCTACACAGCAGCTTGTTTATATAAATTATAGTTGTGTTTGCGAAGCAAGCGCACAGGTTTCACCAGTGCAGGGTTATAATACATTATTTTGTCATTCTGGTAAAACTTTTTGCTTTTTTGGTGTTAAGGTTCCTTTAACTCTTTCTCAGGCAAGACCCTGTATTAATTGTTTGTCAGGCAAGCAGCTACAAATATTTGCCAATCCTCTTTCCGGCAGAAGTGTTGGTATCTAAATGTTAATTTAGCTCCAGCTCGTTGGCCTTTACGTGTTGTTATGGAAAAGTCTATACGGGTTGTTTAGTCTGTGACCTGCGTATGTGTGAATCTGTGTGCTGGTGCCTATGTACACGGTTTCACGTGGCTATACAGTATGTGCAATATTATTGCTGCTTGTCTCTTTGCAAATGGATTTATTCCCCTGAAGTAAACTGATTCTCAAAGAGACATGACAGACAGTGGCAGGTTATTAACCCCTGGGGAGAATGATTGCTTTCTTGCTCTTAATGGGTCACTTCCGTTTGCTGCTTCTCTCTCCGATGGCCCCTGTTTTATACCGGCTCCCCTTTTATAGTGTGACCAGAACAGATGTGTTGGCCGGCTCTAGGAAAGCTCTTCATACCGCACGTAGACTTTTTCCAAATGTTAACCAGCCTGAGACCAAGGAAAGGCCCTTAAATCTCTTTCATGTGACTTGCCCGAGTCCCCCCCCCTTTTCATTTATTTCCAGTGCCAAACAGGCTCTAATCCAGTGATCCCCAACCAGTAGCTTGTGAGTAAAATGTTGCTCTCCAACCCCTTGGATGTTGTTCCCAGTGGCCTCAAATAGGCGATTATTTTTAAATTCCAAGCTTGGAGGCAAGTTTTAATTGCATAAAAACTAAGTGTACTGCCAAGAAGAGTCTCCTGTAGGCTGCCAGTCCACATGCGGGCTACCAAAGAGCCAATCACAGCACTTATTTGGCACCCAAGGGACTTTCTTATGCTTGTGTTGCTCCCCAACTCTTTTTACATTTGAATGTGGCTCACAGGTAAAAAAAAGGTTGGGCATCCCTGCTGTAGCCCATAATATGCGCAAGAAGTGGCAATGAATTTCTGAAAGGAGTAGCAACAAAGACTCAATAGCCTCTTCTTCAAATTGCCAGGCTCTTTCTGCTCTTTAATAAGGCTTTCTTCTTTACCCATTCGCCTGTTTGTGGAGGGCCCTCTTGTATTCCTCAAGCTGGTTTTTCATAAGTTCCCTTCATTGTTTTCCCACTCTATTACAGTTACAAAGACTTACTAATGAGAAATGAGAGTCTGCAGAAAGGGTGGCTTATTTAACCCTTTCACTAGATCACCGAAGTTCTCTAGAACAGGGGTCTCCAACCTTCTTACTAATGAGAAATGAGAGTCTGCAGAAAGGGTGGCTTATTTAACCCTTTCACTAGATCACCGAAGTTCTCTAGAACAGGGGTCTCCAACCTTCTTACTAATGAGAAATGAGAGTCTGCAGAAAGGGTGGCTTATTTAACCCTTTCACTAGATCACCGAAGTTCTCTAGAACAGGGGTCTCCAACCTTTTTTGGGCCGGGGACCAAAAAAGAGCCAAATTTTCTTCCAGGGGTCGGGAGGGGTCAGCGTCCAAATCGGCGTGCCACGTTAATTGTTTGGTGGCCAAGCTCAGGACTTAGGCCCGGCGGTTGGGGACCCCTGCTCTAGAAAAGTTGTAAAATCACTTTTGCCCCAATCTGTCTGTCCCTTCCTCTAAATGAGATTAACTATTGCCTTGCACACTCCATTCTTGCATTACCAAGAAAAAGGCCCAGATTGTGACATGCTAGTTTGGGACTGCTCCTCTCACACTTTGTTGCACCTTGTCTGTTTAACTCCATCAATGTCTGACAGAAATTAGCCTTTAGTGCAGAGACACACATGGAGATTCGGGGAGATTAGTCGCCCAGCGACAAATCGCCTCTTTTTCGTTCGACTAATCTCCCCGAACTGCCCACCGGCTAGAATATAAATCGCCGTCGGGATGGCACTCAGAGCGCTTAGTTTTCCGAAGTTGCCTCTCGAGGAAACTTCGGCCGACTTTGGAAAACTAAGCACTACGAGTGCCATCCCGACGGCGATTTATATTCTAGCCAGCTGGAAGGCAATTCGGGATAATTCGCCCGAAGAAGAGTCGATTTGTCACGGGCGACTAATCTCCCCGAATGTGTGTCTCTGCCCTAAGAATGTGGATGTTGGTCATATCAGCCCTATGTCACCTCTGCTGTCGCTTAACCCCGTCTTCCCCAGTTACACCCAGCAAACACTGCTAAATCCTTTCACGTGCTCTTTATACAGCAGAAGGGCTTGGAGGAGGAGAGACAGGCAGATAAAAGGGAGAGGCCGGGAGTTTTGTTAGGTGGAAATATTTAATGAAACATGGGCAGTGGAGGGAGGCGGGGATAAAGCAAATTGAGCAGTATGGACGTGACCTTCACACGGCACCGGAAGGTCATAGATCTTTCCTCTGCAATTTGCTATTTTACCTTTAAAGGGCCTTTAGCAAGTGTCACATGTGTGACTTGAGATGAACTTAACCCCCGCATAGCTCTCTGTGCTTGAAGTAGACCAGGTTATACTGAATGTTCTGTGATACTGTAGCCAAGTTGCATGAAGTTCAGCCAATGAGCTTCAGGAATAAAATCGTTGTGCCCTTTATCCTGCAATAAGCACTGGATCCGTCTGTCTCTCCGAGTCTGTCTTTTCCTGGGCTTTTGCTCTGGCTGCCAAGTCTTAATAATGCACGGAAATTCCTCTTTTACCTATAAGTGCACCTAATTCCACTGGAACAGAATGCGGTTCCAGGCCTGCTTTTACTAAACACATCCTTCCAAATGTAATTCAGAAAAACCCTAAATGGAAGGTGGAATATGTGGAGCAGACTGGAAGCCCTAGAAATTCTTATTAACGCTGGAAAATTTATACATTTCTGTCTTTAAATCATCAAAAGAAAATACTTTGCTCTTTCTAACTGCCCTTGAATTGTGCCAGGGCTATCGGCCGCCGTAGGCCACACAGCACTGCAAACTGGGAAGACAATATCTTAACCAAAGAACGGAACATCCTAATATCAGTGTGGGTGTGGGGTGTAAATGAGACCACTGAGGTGTGGGGCAGATCGAGTCGAGTATGTTTAGGCAGACTGACGGCAAATGAAACCACAAATGATAGAGAAAGATATTGTCTGACTAACCCACAAAGCAAGCGGCAGGGACCTGACAGCATTGTGAGAGTCATACGTAATGCAGATTATATTGCAGCGCCTGGGCCTTGCATGAACTCCTTGCTTGCATAACCCAGGGAGGGCAGGAGCCATTGCTTTCACAGCTGGGGCCCAGTAAGGGCCCTTACACAGGGGGATTTTGAGCTGCGCTCCCCTGCATTCTGGTTTCATGCATTCAGCCGCAGGGGAGCGCAGGAGTAAACGCACACCATTACTGTGAAGGGGGCTGTACTCACACAGGCGCATGTAAACGCAAGTTGAGACGCAGCATGTTGCATTTTACCTGCGTTCAGCACTTACATGCATCTGTGTGAGTACAGCCCCCTTGACAGTAATAGTGTGCGTTTATTCCTGAGCTCCCCTGCGGCTGAATGCATGAAACTGGAATGCAGGGGAGCGCAGCTCAAAACGCCTGTGTGTAAGGGCCCTTAGAGTCGCTTGCTCATTTGGGGTTTGGCAGGTACAGAGGAAAAGGGTAGACTGCAAATGATGAACTGAAGCAAACTTTTTAACAGCACCCCAAAGAAAAGCAATGCCTTATGTTGACAAAAAGGGTAACAAATCTTCTCTGGACCATAAATGCAAAAATGGCCAAAACTGTAGGTCTGAATAAGAATATAAATTGCACCAGTGCCGTTGCCAGTAGCAAACATGCAGCTATTAGCTTTGAACTGTCTACGACAGGTTAGAAATTGAAAGCGCGGATCTGATTGGTTGTTATGGATAACTTCACAGGTGTAATGTAGCACCCAATTATCCCCTGTATGTGCTGGGACCAGATTAGCGTGGGATAAGATACAGATGGAGCACCAGGAAGGAGCCTTACATTATGCCAGCTGAATAATATACACCGAGCCTTGTTCTGTGTAGGGCTCTTACAGACGAGCGTTTGAAGCTGCGCTTCCCTGCGTTCCGTTTTTATGGGTTCAGCCGCAGGGGAGCACAGGAATAGACACATTTTTTTCAATGGGGCTGTACTCACACAGGTGCATGTAGGCGCCGAACGCAGGAAAAATGCAGCATGTTTCGTCTCAACCAGCATTCGGCAGCCTACATGCGCCTGTGTGAGTACAGCCCTATTGAAAAAACCTGAATGCGTCTATTCCTGCGCTCCCCTGCGGCTGAACTAGGGATGCACCGAATCCAGGATTGGGTTCGGGATTCGGCCAGGATTCAACCTTTTTCAGCAGGATTCGGCCGAATCCTTCTGCCGAACCGAATCCGAACCCTAATTTGCATATGCAAATTAGGGGCGGGGAGGGAAATGACGTGACTTTTTGACAGAAAACAAGGAAGTAGAAATGTTTTCCCCTCCCCCCCCCCTCCAAATTTGCATTTGCAAATTAGGGTTCGGATTTGGTTCGGTATTCGGCTGAATCTTTCACAAAGGATTCGGGGGTTCGGCCGAATCCAAAATAGTGGATTCGGTGCATCCCTAGGCTGAACCCATAAAAACGGAGCGCAGCTTCAAACGCTGGTCAGTAAGAGCCCTTACTGCCCTGGAGAAGAGGCCAGCACTTTGCTATTAAATGCCATTTGGCTGTCAGTCTGCACCACACACCGCTCTGATGGTGGTGTTTTTCCAGACTGAAATATGCAAATTAGGGTCTTTATCTGTTTTGATTTCTAGTTCAGATCCAGAAGAGATTGGTTTGTTGCATCCCTAGCTGGAGGAGACTCTAATTTAGCAATAACGATGAAGACGCGATGCTGCTTGGAAATGGTGTACCTACGGTACCTCCAGATTTTTATTGGTGCGGAATGTGGCCCAAACGTCTCAGGAGCCTCACGCTCCATTCCTCAGTGGATAAGTGCACCACTGAGGAAAGGAGCGTGAGGCTTCTTAAAAGTTTGGGCCACATTCCGCACCAATAAAAATCTGGAGGTACCGTAGGTAGACCATTTTCAAGCAGCATCGCATCTTCATAGTTATTGCTATGTTTGATATATATGACGCTGGGTCACGTGATTTGAGGAAACGCTGGGTTGTATCGTGAGACTCTAATTTAAACAAAAGAAGCTTATGGGCACTTTAGGAAGGATTTAAATCTACTTTGTTTTCTGAAGGCAAGAAAAACAACTTGAATCGCATATAAATCTGCTTGTTCTGACCATGTCATACGCTGCCTGCCAGGCGTTGCTCCCTGAATTCAGATCATTCAGTGATTGGCTGCTTGTAATCCATACTGCAGCAACCAGTTACTGTGCCTTCAGAATGTCATCCTCAGTGTCCCCTTGTCTTTGATTTCAGGGAACATCGTGCAGCGTTATTGCTCTGACATACATCCCAACATTTTGGAAAGAAAAAGAGGGACAAAAAAGTCGGCGCGTATATTGCGGCGATGTTTTTACCACACCCGTTTTTGTGGCCACACCCCCTAATAACCATGTTTATTATACAAAATTTGGCAGGTTATGAAAGTTTGAACATATTTCTGTGTTTTTTTCAGTTATTACAGTTTTGCTAATGAAGGTGACAATCGGGGCAACTTATGGGGGTCCTTAAACAATCCTTTGACTTTGAAGCTGCTCATTATGAAAGATATGGCGGTGGAAATTTTGAGTGGGATACTCACAGTGACATTGAAATCATGGGATAGATTCTCAGAGTTCTTCCCTGAGCAACTAAATTATCCTTTTATAGCCTGCTGCAATGAGATGTGGAACTATCCCAAATTGGGGTTTTGCCTCTTTCCATCCACCTCCACCTTAATAATAGCTCCGATCAGCTGTATCATGTTATGGTGTGACCAGACCTCTCGTACCTTACACGCCCCTTACTCCCTGCACCCCACCTTGTTTCTCAGCTACCTGTGTGTTCTTTCCATGGTCCCAGGCCATTGATCTTTGTTTGCTGTTTTCTGTGGCGCTAATAAGAGCCCCTCAATGCTTTGTAAAGGGCAAGTTGACATTAAGTAAGATTGGCTGTCAAATTTATTTATGTGAAATGTAACAAATGCTCCTTTCTATAGCCTGATCGCTTAGCACTTTATCACACAAAATAGTGTTTTCCTTTTTTTTCTGTTTAAAGGGATATGGTCATGGGGGGGAAAAAAATCATCATTTAATAGTGCTGCTCCAGCAGAATTCTGCATTGAAATCTGTTTCTCAAAAGAGCAAACAGATTTTTTTATATTTAATTTTGAAATCTGACACGGAGCTAAACTATATTATCAGTTTCCCAGCTGCCCCCAGTCATGTGACTTGTGCTCTGATAAACTTCAGTCACTCTTTACTGCTGTACTGCAAGTTGGAGTGATATTACCCCCTCCCTTTCCCCCCAGCAGCCTAACAACAGAACATTGGAAAGGTAACCAGATAGCAGCTCCCTAACACTAGATAACAGCTGCCTGGTAGATCTAACAACAGCACTTAATAGTAAAATCCAGGTCCCACTGAGACACATTCAGTTACATTGAGTAGGAGAAACAACCGCCTACCAGAAAGCAGTTCCATCCTAAAGTGCTGGCTCTTTCTGAAAGCACATGACCAGGCAAAATGACCTGAGATGCACCTACACACCAACTAAATACACTTGCTGGTTCAGGAATGACATTTTATATTGTAAAGTGAATTATTTGCAGTGTAAACAGTGTCATTTAGAAATAAAAACATCACCAAAATCATGACGGAATTCCTTTAAGTTAAATTCAGTTTAAATTGGTAATAAGGTCCTTCTCCCAGAGTTTCTGTGTATTGGAATCATTTCCTGGGGTGGGGGGGAATACCCTCTTACCCATTAATCAATGTTTTTGATTGATTGGATGAAACACTCTGTAATGGTTACTATGGCAACACAACCCTACAGCCCTTGGATACTGAACCCTTAGCCCAAGGCCTGTATGAGAACAGAGAGTCCTTGATGGGGGGCAGTTATCTATTTTTTTTTTTTTCATGTTGAGCAACATTCCACGCGTTGTGCATGTTTGGATGTTCTTCTCTTGATAATGTTGTTTTTACTCTGAATGAGAAGGTTGATGTAAGATGTACAGAGCAGATAGGGCTGCCGGTGTATTCAGACGCTTACAGGCATATTCCCGATAATGTACCTTAGTAGCCCTGCCGTATTGCATAATGTCCCTGCTTGTTTTAGGCCTGGCCGGCCTGGATTGTTTGTATGTTGGAGAATAGACTTTGAACTCAGCACCGCGGAGCTTTACCTTTACCAGGTCGAAATCCAATCTCTGAGGCCTCAGCAGCCCATGTTTGTTTTCCTGCCTGACCTTCACATTCAAATGTGAGCAGCGAACAGAACTGGGGCAATAGAAGTTTTCTCCACCTGTGCTTTCCTCTCTCATGTCTCCCCAAATATTCAGCCACATATTGTGGGCCACATACTTGGGTTGCTGCACTCATTTGTGTCACATCATTCTTTTCTCTTCCCTGGATTCAGGGCCGGATTTACATAAAGGGCACCCCTAGGCCCACTGCCATTCGTCGCCCCTGTCCCCTCTCCTTTATTCGTGCACATTTTCATCATCAATGGGAAAATTAAAAAAATGATCATATCTCCAGCGCATCCCCAGTGTTTTTGAACCAATGTGGGTGTGGTTGGGTAACATGCCGCCCCCCTAAAATCCTGCCGCCCTAGGCCCGGGCCTAGGTGGCCTTTCCAAAAATCCGGGCCTGCCTGGATTGAAAGCGCAGCATAGCCTTTTTGTGTGTAGGTTTTGTTCATCGTAAATTGAAGTCCCTACTTCCAGTCCATTAAATCTGACCTTGGTACTGACCCGTTGTGTCTCTCCTAGGTAACAGAAAGGGTTAATATCTAAATGCATATGTAGAACAAAGAATAAACAGACAGGAGGTCTAATTAGACTTCAGTAAATGAAAGCATGGTCTATTTCCACGTTAACCTGTGAGAGCGTGTCTTTCATTAAGGGCTCTTACAGACGAGCGTTTTTAGCTGTGCTCCCCTGCGTTCCGGTTTCATGCGTTCAGCCGCAGGGGTAGACGCACTGAATTCTTTTCAATGGGGCTGTACTCACACAGACGCATGTAAGCGTCGAACGCAGGTTGGGACTCAGCATGTTGCATTTTTCCTGCGTTTGTCGCTTACATACGTCTGTGTGAGTACGTCTACCCCTACGGCTGAACGCATGAAACCGGAACTCAGGGAAGCGCAGCTAAAAATGCTCGTCTGTAAGAGCCCTAAAGCCCTCTCAGGAAAAGCTGGCACGGAATAGCTATGAACCTGTTGGGATATACTCTGTGTTCAAATGTTTCCCACTTCCTTATACTTACATTATTCTCTTTTAGAGATGGGCGAATTTGTCCCATTTCGAAACGGAGAAAGAATCGCAAAACGCAATGTAGTCAATGGACGGCAAAATTATTATGACATGCGTCAATTTCGGCACCCGCGGCAATTTTTATATGCGCGCCTGTTTTGTCCAAATGCATTAAAGTCAATGGGCGTCCAAATAATTTAATGCGCGTCAATTTTTATGCGCGCTACTATTCTGATGTTTTTGACACCGTGTTTTTTTCGCCGGCAAATTTTCTCACAAATTTATTCGCCGGCGGCGAAATGTGGAAATTCATAGAGAATTTGCGCCTGGTGAATTTATTCTCCTTAATGCATCAGATGGTATTCTGTGTGCTGGTGCGGGAACTAGTAGAGCAGCACTTTCTCTGCCATTGCCTGTCTGTACCATAGATACTGAACCTTTGCATTTTACCTGCACATATACACTATAGCCTTGCTCTTATAATGAGTGCAAGGAAATGAAATATATTATGTATCTATGTATGCACTGTGGGGCAAATTCACTAAGCGCCGAACGCTAGCGTTAATTCACTAGCGTTTGGCATTTTCGCTACTGCGCAAATTCACTAACGAACGCTGGCGTAGTTTCGCTAGTGTTACTTCGCACCCTTACGCCTGGCGAAGTTTCGCTAGGGACGTAACTACGCAAATTCACTAACTTGCACAGTGTACTGAACGCTACCTTTTACGCTAGACTTCCTTCGCCACCTCAGACCTGGCGAAGCGCAATAGAGTAGATAGGGATTGCTTCAAAAAAAGTCAAAATTTTTTCTAAGTCCCAAAAAACGCTGGCGTGTCTTCTACATTATGGGTGATAGGCTGAAAAAGATCGAAAAATTTTTTGGGGCTCCCCTCCTTCCCCCCTACATCTCCTGACTTATGGCAACTTACCTAGACAGTGGGCACATGTGTAGGGCAAAATAAAATTTCTATTTGATGTTTTGAAGGTTTTCTAGGCATTTGTAGTGCTGATACGTATTCCTCCATTGAAATTTGAATTTGGCGCCATATGCAAATTAGCCTTCGCTAGCGTAACTTCGCTTTACTTAGCGAATCAACACTAGCACAACTTCGCAACCTTACGCTACCCCTGAGCGCAACTTCGGATTTTAGTGAATTTGCGAAGCGCTGGCGAAACTACGCCTGGCGAAGTGCGGCGAAGTTACGCCTGGCGCAACTACGAATCTTAGTGAATTTGCCCCACTGTGTGTCTGTATAGAAGGTGGGATCGTTGTGAATTCGCCTTACTAACATGGGAGTGATGTGCTTGGAGATAATGTATTCACCAGTTAAAGGATTTTCCTTGTACATATTTAGTATGACTTCTTGTAAGAGTGATGGTGTGATTGTGCAAATGGCAATACATTGGTGTGCACCAAATAATTTTCAACAGACTGTTGGAAGATGGCAGGTCATCAAGTCGCACAATGCCTATCATGAAGGGAAATGTCCATATACTGTAAATAAAAATAATGCATGCACATCAGTTTAGCGCAGTGTACCCCAAGGTATTGCTCTTACCCTCTGAATGTGAGAGAGACCTCATAACTTGTATTTCTTACGTGAGTCTCTAATGTAGGGATGCACCGAATCCAGGATTCGGTTCGGGATTCAGCCAGGATTCGGCCTTTTTCAGCAGGATTCGGATTCGGCTGAATCCTTCTGCCTGGCCAAACTGAATCCGAATACTAATTTGCATATGCAAATTAGGGGCGGGAGGGAAATTGCGTGACGTTTTGTCACAAAACAAGGACGTAAAAAATGTTTTCCCCTTCCCACCCCTAATTTACATATGCAAATTAGGGTTCAGATTCGGTTCGGTATTCGGCTGAATCTTTTGTGAAGGATTCGGGGGTTCAGCCGAATCCAAAATAGTGGATTCAGTGCATCCCTACTCTAATGTGTTTGGCATGCTTGTTTGGTGCAAGAAGCTTTTACTTGTTTTGTTCACTCTTCTTTTTCTTCCTGTGTCTTTCTCAGTTGTCTGGGGCAGCCCCTATGCCTGGAGAGGGAGACCATAAGCCAACAGAAGGTAAGGACCTATGGATTTGTAATTATTTTATTTAATTGCATACATTGGAGTAAAGCTTCAGGCTTCAGGCTTGGATTATAATGCTTTCTTCCACCTTTCCCATCTAAGCATAATATTTCTATCAAACCAAATCTGAGGAAAGCTCCAGCTAGAAATATAAATTTCTGTCCCACTGCCACCAGCACCATAAGTCTGCCATGTCTTTTTCAGCCTTCTGCTGTACAGTGTGTACATACAACCTTCAATAGTTTTCTTACAGTGATAGGGTTAGCAGTCTATTTAAGAACCTCCATTTATATGCTGCCCTCTTCTGGATGATCTGTATAATGGAATTGGTGGGCTTTGGGACCAACCAAAAACATTCAGGCTCGTGTACTTCCGCAAGTGCAGTTGTGGCTTCTGCAGTCACCTCTTCCTGCACTCAAAATTGCATTTTTCTCACTACTCTTGATGTGCCCTCTTGTACTCACAGCATTTGCAGTATATTCCGATACTGCCTTTAGCCCCTATTTAGTTAGATGCAATGGAATAGCTGGTTGGGAATAGGATTAAGTGCCAAACTGAAGTCACTATTGCAGGCTGCTCAGACCGTATATCTACATTTGGCTATGGGACATGGACTGAGAAAGAATTCGAAGAGTATCTTGGCACATAAGGGTGGCTGGCCTGCATTTTGTTTTGCTTCCAAGGCTGTTTGCCCTTATCATGGGCAAATGCCACTCAGAGGTGACAGTTAATGAAGCCAAATGCCACCAAGACCTGCCCACTGACAGTGAGGCTACAGAAACATGTTTGATGATAGGCACAAAGGCTTACTTGCTGATAGAGACAAATGCCACCAGGCTTCCCAATTGCAGGTGAAGGTCATCCAGACTAGCACAATGATCAGAAAACTGTGTCCCAATCTGTGATTGGAAACAAACCCTATCTCAGCTTGCCTAGTGATTGGAGGAGAATGCCGTTAAGGCTTGTAAATTATATGGTTGGTTTTGAGTTTCAGTAGTATGGTATATTTTTAGGGGTTTTCTAGAAAACTGCCAGGCAGTGTAGGCAATTTCCAGCTTTCACCTTTTGGGCAATAGGCAAATAACATGGTTGACATGGTTTGCACGGTCTCCTGGTTAAAGCAGATGGTGTAAAAGTGTTTGTATTTATTGTATTTGTTTTTCACTAGTGCGGTGTAACACTTAGGGGCAGATTTAGTAAGTGAAAATTTGAATTTTTCGGTCAAAACTCTCAAAATTCGAATTGTGAAGTATCCAAACTCGATTTGGGTTTCAATTCGAATTTTGAGATGTATTATACTCTGACCCTTTTAAGAACTCGCCTTAAGGTGCCCATACAGTGAGAGATCCGCTCGTTTGGCAATGTCGCCAAACGAGCGGATCTCCCTCCGATATGCCCACCTTGAGGTGGGCAATATCGGGCTTATCCGATCGTGGGCCCTAGGGCCCAACGATCGGATCCTAACGATGCCTAACGGGCGGTCGGATCGCGGGACCGCATCAACGAATAGATCCGACGGGATTTTTTGTCCCATCCGATCGAGATCTGCCCGACTTTCGGCCAGATCTCGATCGGTGAAGTCCGTCGGGGGGCCCCATACACGGCCAATAAGCTGCCGACACGGTCTTTCCCTTACCTTTAGACTATTGGCCACCTAAAACTTGCCGAATTACTGTATAAGTCAATGGTAGAGGTCCAGGGATCAATTTGGCGAGGTTTGCAGCCTTCCTGACATTCGAGTTATTTAAATTCGAATTGAGATTTTCTAATTCGAATTAAATTCGATTCAAGTTTTCGGGTCGATTCAATTCGTCCGCGCTGAGAAAATTTAGATTTTATTAATTGATTTTGATGTTCGAATTTCGAGTTTATGGGAGTTTAAAAAAAAAAAACCCAGATGAATTTAAAATTCAACACCTTGATAAATGTGCCTCCAAATGTCTGCTTCATTCCCCACCATTACCTGCTGTATAGCCTCATGTTGGTGCCCATGTGTGTGCCCGGTCTGCTTGTTCTAGGATATGGGAGACAGATATAGAAATGGATGTTGATATTCAGCACTTTTCACCAACTTGGGAACTTGTCCACATCAGCAGATCACGTCTCACATTGTACAGACCTTATCTCTAAGTGCTTTTCTGACTTTGAGACGCACCATTGACCTGTAAATGAGCAGCTTCCAAACATTAGAAATACAGACGTGAGAGCAGAGCCAGTTCGGCCTGCATCAAATTACCCCCCACCCCTTTCACCATATTTCTCTTCAAGTGTGCACTCTGAGAATGACAATATAATGTACTGTTGCCCTGCACTGGTACAACTGGCGTATTAAACACAACTATAATTAAATTTAACAAAATGCTGTGTAGCCATGGGGGCAGCCATTCAAGCACAGGATACACAGTAGATAACAGATAAGTACTACTATAGTTTATATAAACAAGCTGCTGTGTAGCCATGGGGGCAGCCATTCAAGCACAGGATACACAGTAGATAACAGATAAGTACTACTATAGTTTCTATAAACAAGCTGCTGTGTAGCCATGGGGGCAGCCATTCAAGCACAGGATACACAGAAGATAACAGATAAGTACTACTATAGTTTATATAAACAAGCTACTGTGTAGCCATAGGGGCAGCCATTCAAAGATGAAAAGGAGAAAAGGCACAGGATACACAGCTGATAACAGATAAGCTCTGTAGTACACAATGGGATTCTTCAGAACTTATCTATTATCTACTGTGTATCCTGCGCTTGAATGGCTGCCCCCCATAGCTAAACATCAGCTTGTATATATAAACTATAGTAGTACTTATCTGTTATCAACTGTGTATCCTGTGCTTGAATGGCTGCCCCCATGGCTACACAGCAGCTTGCTTATATAAACTATAGTAGTACTTATCTGTTATCTGCTGTGTATCCTGTGCTTGAATGGCTGCCCCATGGCTACACAACAGCTTGTTTATATAAACTATAGTAGTACTTATCTGTTATCTACTGTGTATCCTGTGCTTGAATGGCTGCCCCCGTGGCTACACAGCTGCTTGTTTATATAAACTATAGTAGTACTTATCTGTTATCTACTGTGTATCCTGTGCTTGAATGGCTGCCCCCATGGCTACATAGCAGCTTGTTTATATAAACTATAGTAGTACTTATCTGTTATCTACTGTGTATCCTGTGCTTGAATAGCTGCCCCCATGGCTACACAGCAGCTTGTTTATATAAACTATAGTAGTGTTTCTGAAGCAAACACACCAGTTGTACCAGTGCAGGGCAACAGTATGTTATATTGTCATTCCTTTAAAACCCTTTCATATTTTGGTATTACTGTTCCTTTAAGGCAGTATTAGAGGGCAAAATGTTTTTTCATAAAAGTCATTCTGTGTCAGAACTTGATTTTGTTTCCACTTGTCTGTCCTGGTGCTGGAGAGAAGCAGTTTTGCTCAGGGGGCAAATGTATGGCCGGTGATCTTGCCCAGTACCACACAGGAGATTTATATGTGCTGGTGCCACACGGGCACAATTTATGGCGGACTCACAGTGGCTAGTGGTCAGGCTAATGTGGGCTCCTGTTTTACTTACGAAGTCAATGCGCCTTTTATTCTGCACTGAGGATGGTTGAAATCTAATGAAATCTGGTGTCAGGGAAATTTAAATAGTGATTTTTTGCTTGTGGGTACATGATAATATTCCTCCTTGTTACTTTTTCCTATTCTATTATTATCTGGCTTGCCACCAGCTCAACATTACTCAGCCCCTTTATTTTAGGCTGCTGAAACGTGGGGAGCGCGCAGTGCAAGGAAGCGGGAATGGAGCTCCCCCCAAGCAGATTGTAACAGTCACTATGTGATCCGTGCCTCCCTGGGAAATGCTTGGGTTGCTGAGAAGGGCTCCCGCATTAGGGGTAGTAGTGAGGCTTGTATAATAGTCCATATGTTTGTGCCTAATCTGCAGCTTCTATAAGACAGAAGCAAATATGTGTTGTAATTAAACACCACTATTGGGAACATTTGCCTATAAAAGTCTGGTTATGTGAAACCCCATGGCTTTGCCTCTGTCTAAAGTCCGCAGCGACTCTCATTTAGTGGAGGCAGATTTTTCCATGATGCAACAGGTTTCCTTATCAGGCTGTTATTAACAAGCACTACAGGTCTCCTCACTGTACCTGGAAACAGCAGGTAGATTCAGCCGGCACGGCCTACAAGTCGCCCAAGCTCCGCTCAAGGATTACAGATCTTTACTTTTCACAGCTTTAAGGTTTACTGGATTCCTGGGGGATTAATCCAATATTGTGTGGTACGTGTCTGTTGGTTTTTTTTTTCAATTGGCTCTTTAACAGGCAAAGCCCTTTGCCCAAATGTCACACTGCTGTGTGAAAGCTCCTCAACCCAAGGATCATAATATTTGTTTTTAGATTAAATGTTGCCATGCTGCTTTTGTGTGTTTTATTATTCTTTTGTTTGGGATCTTGAGACGATAAGACTAATATGAAATACAAGGCAAAATATACATATGCTGAAAGACACAAAGGGGGGAATTCATAAAAGTGGAGATAAAAGTGTCACCCAATTCACAAACCTCTATTTCCACTTTTGTGAATTTGTCTTGTTTTCAGATTTTGTTTTTTGCATGACATTTTTTTCTGAATTTGTCTTTAGCTCTTACTACAACCTGTAAGGCAGACATCAAATTATACATATTTTTTTCAGGGTAACCTGGGCTTTCTAAATCTGCCTACATGTTTGTGTAATTCCAATTCTCTAACCAGATATAAGGGTTTAAATACAATAAATGCTATTTTGCACAATATAGGGATTTGTATTAGAAATATGTTTTATTATCTTAAGTCAACTGTCTCAGTGCTGCTAAAACTAAAAAAAATGTGGCTGGGAGGCTTTACTTTGCCTTTAGATAATATATTCACTCAAATTGCTAGTATTGCCTCATTCATTTATCTAAAACTAGTAAAATAACGCAAGTGTGAGTTACAAACTTTTTACATATCAAATTTGTATAAAATTTATTTTTTTGATTAATCCGTGTTTTACTTGTTTAGTTAATTAGGCTTTTACACCTATAGGGTTAGACACAAAATTGTGCCCTGACTATAAAATGCTAATCCTTATTAATATGATAATAATTCCCCAATGGGGCACCTACAAGAGGTTTGAAATGAAGATTGGCTGAACTAAAGCAGAGCAAATTATTTTAGAATTGATCTGACACATGGAGAAGAGTAAAGGTGGCCATACACGGAGAGATCCGCTCCTTTGGCGGTGTCGCCAAATGAGCGGATCTCTCCCCGATATGGCCACCTTGAATTGGGCAATATCGGGTTGATCCGATCGTGGGCCCTAGGGCCCAACGATCGGATCCTAACGATGGGTAATGGGCGGTCGGATCGCGGGACCGCATCAACAAACAGATGCGGCGCGATCCGACAGGATTTTTAGTCCCGTCCGATCATCATCTACCCGAATTTTGGCCAGATATCGATCAGGGAACCCCGTCGGGGGGGCCCCATACACGGGCCAATAAGCTGCCGACTCGGGTCTGTCGGCAGCTTTTATCAGCCCGTGTATGGCCACCTTTAGTCTGAGCTTTACTCCGTTGTTAAAATGTTGGGAGAATGTCATTTAAAATGTCGTTTTTGCACCATTTTTATGTTGATTGAAAGACAAATTCTGCCAGTAAACTGTCTTTCTTTCACTGAAAAATTAAAAGTGGCAGTTGATTTGGAATTTAGGCGGATTTCTGTTTGTGAATATGGAGAAAGTATTTTATACCAGTTTACCACCGCTTTCACTCCAAAAATGGACTATCTCCACTTTTGTGAATTCCCCCCAAAAAGTTTATAACAGAAATAACTTTGCAGATTTTGCTATACCAATATAGCTATTAATTGCCATTTGTCAGTACCAGTTGATGTTTGGCAGGACAGAAAGGACAGAGAAGTCTGCTTGGAGGGCATGTAGGCTGGGTGCAAACAAAGTGGAAGGTAACAAATAGAAAGAGAGGCAGTAATAAAGTGTAGTTCTGCAGGAGCTTCTCTGGTGGTCTTTAGTGTAGGGTCATTTCGGCACAGGCTGTGGTGCTTGCATTTCTTTAGAAGGGAGAGAGGAGCGTTTAGGGGGAGTTTAATGCACACTCTGGGAGTTAACTGAGGACTTGTTATAAACAGCTTGATTTTATTTTTCCTTCACTTTTCCAGGGGGATTTCTTCTGTAAATGATTTGACACGGATATATAGCCCCTTAGAGTGCCTCCTTTAAATAAAATTGGGGCACACCAATTGGTTTCATAAGAGTAAAGTGATGCTTCTCTGGTTTCTGCAAAGGAAACCTTTCTAGGGTTATGCATCTCATAAGTAAAGCACTTTGAGAAATGCCACTGAGCTTTATATGCTAATCCTTGCGGCCGGTAGAATAATCACACTGGGATGCGGTGACTAAGATTGGATTTTTTCTGCTAATCCAGACGCCATGTGGCTAAAAAGATCTTGACTAGCGGCCTTTGTCCTAAGAAATGCTGATCTAATCAGCTCCCATGCATAGAGAAGGGATTCCCACTTTATTTGCCCCAAAGATCATGTTATTTTACAAATGTTTGTTTCATAAATATATATTTTTATATATACAACTGGGTGTAACTAAGTGTAAAAGCAAGGTGAATCCTCCTATTGCCTTCTTTTGTTAATTATATTTGGCAGTTTGTTTGTAGGAAAATGGTTCCACATAGCTACAATTTCTCAAGCTTGCCTATGAAATGACAGAGTAGGGCATAAGAAAGTATTTATGGTTGTATATATAATTCAGCACTTGGAATTAACCACAACCCAACGTATTTCCCAAGCTCCGTCCCTAAGTTAGAGTTGTTAAGGAGTCTTGAAAGGATTGTACACAGACTCTCACCCTGTAACCAATCAACGGTCAACAAATGACTTTCGTTGTAAGTGTTGTTAGAATAATGATATGCCATCATCTGATTGGTTCAATTAGTTAGAGAACTGAGAGAAAGCAAACGAAGAGGCAGAACTTGCTGCTAGGTGTTCTTTATTGCACACAACATGTTTCGGGCCAAGCGCCCATTATCAAGTGATAAAGGACTCTTGGCCCGAAACATGTTGTGTGCAATAGAGAACACCTAGCAGCAAGTTCTGCCTCTTCTTTTGCTTTCTCTCAGTTCTCTAACTGGTTCATTTCCTACACCTGGAGCGGGGGTGCCTTACTGAGATCGAGAGCACAGCTGCCAAATCCCCAGTCATCCCAATATATTGTCCATCATCTGATTGGTTGTTGTGGTGTCCAAGTTCAGAAGAGGAGATAGGAGAAATATCTCGGTTGTCTCTGGTTACTGGCCCTTCTCCAATGAACATAGCACCTCCGTTATCTTGCAGTCATTTAAATTATTTTGGAATTAAAGTACAGTAGTACCAGGAAATTCATTAAACTTTTCCTCTCTTTTCTCTCCCGAGTGCAGTGGTGAAGTTCTTAAAAGTGTACGAGCGCAGCATGTGCCAGGTGCGGGAGATTCTGGTGGATATATTCCAGGAATACCCAGAAGAGGTGGAGTATATCTTCAAACCATCCTGCGTGCCCCTAATGAGATGTGCGGGTTGCTGCAATGATGAGAGTTTAGAATGTGTTTCCACAGAAACTTACAACATCACCATGCAGGTAGGACCATCACATAGACCTGTGCTATATTCATTGTTACCCCTATCAATAACTTCTGCCTTCATGTATTCTGATATGAGTCTAGAATTCAACTAGATTTAATACAGGTCTGGGGTCCGTTATCTTGAAACCCATTATCCCGAAAGCTAAGAATTACGGCAAGTTCATATCCCATAGACTCCATTATGATAAATTAATCCAAATTTTTTAAAATGATTTCCTTTTCCCCTGTAGTTTCCCTTGTACATGATCCCAACTAAGATATAATTAATCCTTATTGGAGGCAAAACCAGCCTATTGAGTATATTTAATGTTTACATGATCTTCTAGTAGAATTAAGATCCAAATTACAGAAAGATCTGATGTCCGGAAAACTCCAGGTCCCGAGCATTCTGGACAACAGGTCCCATACCTGTAAACCAGTGATTAATTTTGATGGAAGCCTAGGACCTACTTCACACAGTGAAATCAGTAGCTGCTACTTGGACATAGTAGACTGCGTGGGCTACAGAAAATAACTTAAAGCCCCCATACTGGGGCCGATAAAAGCTGCCGACCAAGTAGCCAGCTTATTGCCCGTATGGGGCGATCCGACGGGCGTCCCCAATTGATATCTGGCCGAAAGTCGGCCAGATGCCGATCGTGCAGGGTAGAAAAATGTGTTCGTTGATGGGGTTCTGCGATCCGACCGCCTGGGTAGCCTCCATTCTGATCCGATCGTTGGGCCCTAGGGCTGATATCGCCCACCTCAATGTGGGCATATCAGGGAGAAAACCGTTCGTTTGGCAACATCGCCAAACAAGCAGATCTTCCTGTGTTTGGCCACCTTAAGCCTTTTTATTGTCAGTGCCCGATCCCAGTGGCTAATGTATAACTTTGTGCTAGAATAGCTTATTTCACTTTCTGGGTAGTCATTAGTAAAGATAGATATGTATAAAATGTTCAACGCAGAATATCACCCCAAGCAATTGTGATGTTTATCCAGCAGGTCAAGTTCCGCTCGTTCCTCTAACATGAATTCAATAATAGGATGGAATCTGCTTGCCACATCCAACACATATTTCTAAATGAATATGTTAATGCTTCTGTTTTTTTTATTAAATATTTACTAGTCTTTTCCTTTCCAAACTGACTTTCCCATTTCGCGTGTTCTCTCTAAAAATCCTACCGCACCAAGAAGTTGTGTGCCACAAGCTCATTTTTACTAAGTGTGAAAACAGAAATGAATTTGAGTGTGAGAACACTATGGGGCTGATTCACGAAATTCGAGTGAAGGGTTCGAATAAAAAAAAAATTCGAATTTCGAAGTATTTTTTGGGTACTTCGACCACCGAATTGGTTAAATTCGATTGAATTCGATCGAATTCGAACGATTCGAACGATTAGAATTAAAAATCGTTCGACTATTCGACCATTCGATAGTCGAAGTACTGTCTCTTTAAAAAAAAATTCGATCCCCTAGTTCGGCAGCTAAAAGCTACCGAACTCAATGTTAGCCTATGGGGAAGGTCCCCATAGGCTTGCTAAAGTTTTTTTCATCGAAGGATATTCATTCGATCGTTTTATTAAAATCCTTCGAATCGAACGATTCGAAGGATTTAATCGTTCGATCGAATGAAAAATCCTTTGATCGATCGATCGAATTTTTAGCGCTAAATCCTTCGAATTCGATATTTGAATTCGAAGGATTTAAATTCCCAGTTGAATATTGAGGGTTAATTAACCCTCGATATTCGACCCTTCGTGAATCGGCCCCTATGTGTCAAACTTCAGTAACCTTTTGTTTTGTTTTTTTTTTTATCTGTGTGTTGGCGGCATCTCAGAGCATATCATTCTAGTCTGTCTGCTTTTTCTCAAATCCACTCCCAGTGTCGGCCTATTCCGCTAATTCCAACTGCCACCGTTTCTATAGTGTTACAAAATATGGCATTAAAGGGATTTAGCCCCTCTGCACCCAGATTGGTAGAAGTAGACATGATAGGTTGCACAAGTGAATCATTCTGTGAAACTGAGAGAATTAACATTCCTCATTAAGTACGGATGTGGCAAAACTTCAGCTTGGAGTTTGCACAGGATCCTTTATTAACACCTTGAGTCCAAAATTGCTTCAGGGATACAGGCTTTGTTATTAATTATGGGTGAAAGGATTTGTGCTCATATCCACCAGGCCCCTCAATTCCAAGTAAAATACAGATCCTAATAAATTAGGTGTAATGTTTCTTATAAACAAGTAATCATGGCCGTTCTTTCAATAGCCAGACCGTGGATGCCACTTTATTTAAAACTTGTTCAGCAAAACCAAATGTTTTGTGGAAAACACCTGCCCCATGAACACCTCCATGAACACAAAGCCAACACTAACATTGTTTTTGTCTGCCCTACAGATAATGAAAATCAAGCCTCATATAAGCCAACATATAATGGATATGAGCTTTCAGCAGCACAGTCACTGTGAATGCAGGTGAGATTTGATATCTATACAGCGAGATCCAATACAATGTACCCCGTCTCTTGTGTTTCCATCTACCTGTGCTTTCTATGCCTACTGAAAGCCTTGGAAAAGTGACCCAGCGGTACCAAGATAATTGTACCCTTTTTTATGTTTTTTTTTCTCCCACTAAATCAGTTTATTTCACTTTCAGACCAAAGAAAGAAGTAAAGATCAAGCAGGAAAAGTAAGTGTGCCCTTTACATTATCATTTAACTCCATACAGTCTGTTTGTGTTACATTGAGAGGCATGTTACAGGCTGCGGGACCTCTATATCATTGTGTCAATCCCATAGTGTCTGCGAGATCTACAGCAATGCTTGGGGTTAACCGAGATGTAACCGTTCCTGATCTTTCTCCTTGAGTTTGTGTTGGGCCAGTCCATGGTAACATCAGACCATAAATGGAAACAAAAATGCCTTTATTCTTTGCTAAAAACAAATTCATGAAACAGCCTGGAAACCTTGAGAGGCAGAGAATGCTGGGAATCATTGCTGACCTACATATGTGGCCAGCAGCTGTAATAAGGCTGCATATTCGCAGTCTCTTGTGCCCAGAGCTTACTCTTTTCATGCCACAAAGTGAAACTCTGTGACATGGGGCCAACAATCTGTATTGTACATGGAATGGTATGAATGTCAATGCTTGCTTTTGGCTTCTACTCTTACTTTGGCCAAACAGGCATTTTTTATTTCCCTGTGTTCTGATGTCCTTGGTTTAATTTTTGTACAAGGTTTTAATACTCTGCTAGGCAATATACCTGCATCACCCCCACTCCCCTAGGTGCTTGATTGGTTATATGTCTGGGCAATAACTTGGTGGTGGTGGTGATGGCTTTGTGTTCAATCCTGTGTGAGCTCTCGGCTCTGGTGTGGGGGAGTATGAAATATGTGCTGCTTGATGTGTGATGTGAAGCAATACATTTGGAAATGCATAATGTTTTCTGTGAAGAAGGGGCACATTCAGGCTCTAGTGGAATTGCTTGTACCAGTGACTTCTGTATCTCTAAAATGAACTATAGCACTCGCTTGGCTCTAATTGTATTGATCTGCAATGGCTGCAATCAGTTAGGTCAGTACTAACCGTGATTGCTTTTTCCCCTCTCTCGCAGCACTCACTGTCGGTGCAAAACTACTGAATTCGGGGAGAGATTATCTTATATCTTGTGCTTTAATAGGAGTTCAAAGCCATTTTCTGTAACTTTTGTGAAGCAAAATCAAAGGCTAGCCTAGAATCCCATCATCGTTTGTTCTATAGCGCCAGTAAGTTACACAGAAACAAGAGTTACAGAAAACAGCAAAGCATGCAAAACTCTCCTATTCGTTATACCAGGCCTCCAATGTAACTAAATGTAACTGGGCCCCCAGCAAATTCAATTGAGAGCTAAGTTGACCAATTCTGCCAAGGTCTATTGAAGCTGCTTACTGGGCCATCTATACTCTGGGTCAGCTTCATCTGTATTTACATCCCCACAGCCTGCTCATTCTAACTGTACAAAGGTTCTGTGTTTGTATCCCTTGCCTGTTCTATCTCTTCCTTATTAACTCTACTGGACTTTTTCCAAATATATACTGGTCTTGGAAATGTTCCTTTCTACATTTGTAGGCATTTTCTTTCCTTGTTCCAACATTGACTTCCATTGGATCATATGTACCTAGTGGACTATGTAAGCCCTTGCTTTCACTCCCTTGCTTGTCATGCTTGCAAGAGGGTGAAATTAAAGGATAAATACTTTTAACTAGTGGTTGGTGGATAGGGCGAGGGGTGGAGACTATAGATGAGGGGGAGGGGTGAGGTTCTGATGTATTTACAGACCCTGCTCCGTTCTGTCGGTTTGCACTGGAGCAGTAAATGCTTTTGCCCAAAACCTCAGCATGTATTCTGATGCAGGCAACAACGAGGCGCTGCAGTGGCACCCAGAACAAAGCTACGTGTTGCAAATGTGTGTAATTGTCAGGCCTCTTTGTTTTAGAAAGGGAAAACGAATCCTTCTCAGAACTAGGGGCCAGGCTTGGGTTTCATCACAACGTTGGCTTGTGCAGCCCAGCGGTCAGCTGAAAGTCAGAACTCCCTGGAGTAAGTAGAGTCCTAGACAGGCTGGAGTCTCTCTCCTTCTGGAACCCTAGTAATAACAAATATCAGAGCATTTTTATTATGGTTGTAGCAACTACTTTTGCCCTGAAAAAGCAGCAGCTTTAATGGTTAAAACAAACTACAGGGTTGCTCAGACCTGTGACTGTCATGTGCCAAGATCAGGGACAGTACTAAGAATATTGCCTGAAAGCAATGGTATGCCAAGGTTACTGGGGAGGAGCAGCCCACACATGGGTTATTGCCTGCTGCATTTAGCCTGCCCTGTAGTAACGGCCATGAAGCCACTGGGGAATGTGTGCACACTTTATTTGTAATCTATTAATATACAGGCTGTACAGCTGTAGGCAAGCTTTTTTTAGGATTATACCTCCATCTGTTTATTATCCAGTTCCCTAGTTTGTATAGGGCCAGCCTGTGACCTGGGGCAAGGAATTTGCAGAGCCTGGACAGTCCCACACGGAGCAGGTGTCGGCCTTTTGTACAGAATGGTGACTTGGGATAAAGAATTGGTGACTTGGGATACAGAATTGGTGACTTGGGATACAGAATTGGTCACTTGGGATACAGAAGTGGTGACTTGCGATAAAGAATTGGTGACTTGGGATACCGAATTGGTGACTTGCGATAAAGAATTGGTGACTTTGGATACAGAATTGGTGACTTGGGATAAAGAATTGGTGACTTGGGATACAGAATTGGTGACTTGGGATACAGAATTGGTCACTTGGGATACAGAAGTGGTGACTTGCGATAAAGAATTGGTGACTTGGGATACAGAATTGGTCACTTGGGATACAGAATTGGTGACTTTCGATAAAGAATTGGTGACTTGGGATACAGAAGTGGTGACTTGCGATAAAGAAATGGTGACTTGGGATAAAGAATTGGTGACTTGGGATACAGAATTGGTGACTTTCGATAAAGAATTGGTGACTTGGGATAAAGAATTGGTGACTTGGGATACAGAATTGGTGACTTGCGATAAAGAATTGGTGACTTGGGATACAGAATTGGTGACTTGGGATACAGAAATGGTGACTTGGGATACAGAATTGGGGACTTGGGATACAGAATTGGGGACTTGGGATACAGAATTGGGGACTTGGGATACAGAATTGGGGACTTGGGATACAGAATTGGGGACTTGGGATAAAGAATTGGTGACTTGGGATACAGAAGTGGTGACTTGCGATAAAGAATTGGTGACTTGGGATAAAGAATTGGTGACTTGCGATAAAGAATTGGTGACTTGGGATACAGAAGTGGTGACTTGCGATAAAGAATTGGTGACTTGGGATAAAGAATTGGTGACTTGCGATAAAGAATTGGTGACTTGGGATAAAGAATTGGTGACTTGCGATAAAGAATTGGTGACTTGGGATAAAGAATTGGTGACTTGCGATAAAGAATTGGTGACTTGGGATACAGAAGTGGTGACTTGCGATAAAGAATTGGTGACTTGGGATAAAGAATTGGTGACTTGGGATACAGAATTGGTGACTTTCGATAAAGAATTGGTGACTTGGGATAAAGAATTGGGGACTTGGGATAAAGAATTGGGGACTTGGGATAAAGAATTGGTGACTTGGGATACAGAATTGGTGACTTGGGATACAGAATTGGTGACTTGCGATAAAGAATTGGTGACTTGCGATAAAGAATTGGTGACTTGGGATAAAGAATTGGTGACTTGGGATACAGAATTGGTGACTTGGGATACAGAAGTGGTGACTTGCGATAAAGAATTGGTGACTTGGGATAAAGAATTGGTGACTTGGGATACAGAATTGGTGACTTTCGATAAAGAATTGGTGACTTTCGATAAAGAATTGGTGACTTGGGATAAAGAATTGGTGACTTGGGATAAAGAATTGGTGACTTGGGATACAGAATTGGTGACTTGCGATAAAGAATTGGTGACTTGGGATACAGAAATGGTCACTTGGGATACAGAAATGGTCACTTGGGATACAGAATTGGTGACTTGGGATACAGAAATGGGGACTTGGGATACAGAATTGGGGACTTGGGATACAGAATTGGTGACTTGGGGTAAAGAATTGGGGACTTGGGATAAATAATTGGTGACTTGGGATACAGAATTGGTGACTTGGGAAACAGAAATGGTGACTTGGGATACAGAATGGTGACTTGGGATACAGAATGGTGACTTGGGATACAGAAATGTTGACTTGGGATACAGAAATGTTGACTTGGGATACAGAAATGTTGACTTGGGATACAGAATTGGTGACTTGGGATACAGAATTGGTCACTTGGGAAACAGAAATGGTCACTTGGAATACAGAATTATGTTTTCATATTAAAAACTTTAGAAGAGAATATTAACTTGACTTAGATTAATGTAGGCAATTTAGGAGACACATTTTGTTTTTGGATTCCCTATTGAGACCGTGTATTGCTCCAGCAGCAAAGGGCCCGTATGAAAACAGTACAGTAGCTTCCTGATATAGTGTCATTATTCTGCTCCCACAATCCAGTTGCTCCTCATTGAGTGCAGCACAGCAGGAAGGGCAAATGAGCAATGTTATTGCTGTTAGATTTCTATTTATACCAAACCACGTGTGAGAAAGGTCACCTCTACTGTCCAGAGGCTTCATAATGAGACCGTCCCTGTCAGAGAGTTGCACTCTGCCTTCTTGCTGCTACCAGCTAGTGTTCCCTTTATATTGCCCACAGGTTCGCTGCAGATCTGAGCCCCAATTTTATCTCCTTGTGCCCTCCTGCTTTCTCCCTGCATTCTCAGTCATATTGTCTCTTACACCAAATGCCTTGTCAGTAGGAGCAGAATGCCCTGCCTACTGTCATGACATCTTTATGAAGAAGATGATTTAGGAGATCCCCATTCTTTCCCTGCTAATTCGAGAGTTGAAAGAATGTTTCAGCACAGCTATAGTGAGATTTGGGCTCCAGGTTAGTCGCAGCCCTTCATAAGCTTGGAGTATAATCAAATGATTATATGAATATTCATATACCTGTTACCATGCCATAAGCTAAGGTACAGTTTGGTTAAATGTTGGACCTCAAAAGGGATTTGAACTGAAAGCTCAAATAAAAGTTCTCTGCATCTGAGGGCCCGCACCCCTTCGAGTCACCATGTTTGTTACTGGGTCAGAATGTATGCGCGAAAGTCAGAATATCTTGCTAGAGTGATGCCACAGCTGGATGGAGGGGGAACGTTATTTCACTCCGTATTAGTGTTTACACTTCTCAAGGCCAAGTTGTTGCTCAAACAAGGCTTGACTGGGCCAAGAGTTGGCTGCTAATCATGCCTGGCCTGGCTTCCTACCATCCACTTTATCCCACAACGAGGAACTTTGCCCCCTGTAGTTGCACTGAAGCTCAGGAATTGCTACTTTAATTGTGAAAATATTTTCCAGCAGGCAGAAAATTGAACCTGCCCCTAGATTCCTGCTTAGTATTTCCATTAAAAGACCAAGCAGTGGACTCTTATCACCCTCCCTGCCTCTATGACTAAACACCCTTCTGCAAATCTGCTATGTATGGCCACGTTTCTAGTTGGCAAAGAAATACAGTACATTCTATAGTTTTGCAGACAATCCGATCCAATGACCTTCCAATAGTCACACTTGCCCTTGTACTGAGCAGCTCTGATGTCCAGGGGTAACAACATGGCCGCTGCCTGTGCAGTCTCTTTCCTTTCATTTAGTCTTCCCTTGGTTTTTGCCCTTTCTCTCTCTGTCTCTCCTTCTTTTATTTTTTTCTTTCAGAAAAGCAAAAGGAGGGAAGGGCCTTAAACGAAAGCGCAAGAAAATCCGGTACAAACCAAAACGCTTGTACGTTTGTATCGTATGCTTGCTAAAGTCCAGTCCAATCAGGCGCCTCCACCCTACTGGTTTACATCACACTAATGAAGCACATAAATTAACTAGGGATGCACCGAATCCACTATTTTGGATTCGGCCGAACCCCCGAATCCTTTGCGAAAGATTCGGCCGAATACCGAACCGAATCCGAACCCTAATTTGCATATGAAAATTAGGGGTGGGAAGGGGGAAACATTTTTTACTTCCTTGTTGTCTGACAAAAAGTCACGTGATTTCTCTCCCCACCCCTAATTTGCATATGGATTCGGTTCGGCCTGGCAGAAGGATTCGGCTGAATCCGAATCCTGCTGAAAAAGGCCGAATCCCGAACCGAATCCTGGATTCGGTGCATCCCTAAAATTAACTCACAGCTAATAAATTAAGGGAGAGCTCTCATAGGGCAGTTTGTGGCACCTGATTACCCCGATTTAATGTCATCATGAGATTTATTTATTAGATATTTATGCATCAACCATAAGATTTGCACCTTCAATAAAACTGATTTATGGTTCATGTATGTGTCATGTTGCAGTCCAATGCATGCCTGCTGCTAGTGGAACATTCCTATCCTACACAATATATATACACCCTAATCAAGCACATCTTTTCCTAAAAATCTCATGATTGCACTGAGTTGGATGTTCATGATATGACATTACTGGTGACACTTTGGGGGTTTGACTGATCTTTTTGCTTGGGGGCTTCCATCTCTACTAATCTTTATTCTCATGGGATGGGTGTTTTATACAAAGCCATTAACTTTCCTTGGCCATGTTCTATGTCCATGATCCATGATAATGATATATCATATATATAACACATAATATATATCCTTATACACTCTTCCAATGATGACACCAGTGTTCTTCTAATGCAAATCCTGTGCTGCTGCAGGGGATACCTTAATCCCCATGTAATTCACAGAAACCATGAAGAAGCTGTAAAATCAATAAAAGGTGCTTAGTTATCACTTCTGTAGTGTCTCATGGAAACTTGGCCTTGGAACTCTTTAACCTGTATAGTTATATGGTCACTGAACTCCTTGGTGCCCTGTTTGATACTATAACTATATTAATGTTGCTTATATTGAACAAATGACATTAAGAGCAATAAAACTGTCCCCACAGGACCAAACCATTACCGACTTTACCACTGACCACCTACTAATAACCCGACTAACCTGGGCACTGCTCCATGCCAGGCTGTAGTGCATTATAGATCAGAAGCACTTGTATTTATGCTGAGAATGGGCAGATCATTCCTGATAGCTTGAGCCTTGTGGTGCATTAAGCTTCATTTGACATGGACACAGGTTAAAGGTCACACTAAACTTTTAACTGCTGAGTGTTTACTAGTACTTTGCTACATATCGGCAAAAATTGAGTGTGTGTGTCACTGGGTCAGCACAGCTTCACATCCCACCCATTAGGAAGCATGCCATTGCCTATAGTCTGTTATCAGCAAAGCATTATATATGGTCGTATATGGAAGCCCATCTGGAAAGCCATTGTCCAGAAATATCCAAAATCACGGGAAGTACTTTTCTTATAGGGTCCGTTTACGGAAAGCATATATATATATGTAAATATATGTGTATATATGTGTATATATGTATATGTATATATATATATATGTGTGTATATGTATGTATATATATATATATATATATATATATATATATATATATATATATATATATATATATATATATATATATATATATATATATATATATATATATATATATATACACAGTCCCAAAGGTGCACACCATTTACAGGATAGAGTATCTGGGTGCCCGAGCCAGCAGGGTAAATGTATAGGTGAAGAATGGCGGCACTCACAGGATTTTCAGGCCTGAAAATCCTGTGAGTGCTGCCATTCTTCACCTATAGATATATATATTATATTTCTACATCTGAATCCCTTTTTCTCTGTGATAATAATAAAACAGAACCTTGTACTCGATCCTAAATGAGCTGGATCTATATTGGTTTAAGGCGTTGACTTAAGGTGTAACATTTTGGAAATACCCCTAATCCAGAAAACCCCAAGCATTTTGGATAAAAGATCTTATACCTGTAGTATAAATAGTATCTTTTCTGGGGCTTTTCCATTTCAGCTGCAGAATTATTGGGTGTATTTATCCAAGGGGGGGGATGTCATTTAGCGATGTTCCCCAAAAATCATGTTCTACTAAACTGGGTTTGATGACAGTGGGATCACAGGCAGTTGCGTGGCGCATACTGTTCCACCAAAATCGTGAGCACAATGTTTTTTACACAATCAGTTCCATAACCCACTCACACTAGTCCAACAAATCTCCTGTTGCTCCCATCATTCTGCACACATTTTTTTTTTACAAATTTTACTGCTAGAGATGCTTGAGCTTTGCTACCAAATTCTTTCAGCCCCCACATTTGTAGGTTGGAATAACCCAAGGCTGGTTCTGAGAGGTGTCTGCATTCCCTGTGTCTCCTGCTGTGTGCTTCATTAGCATGTCTGTCTGTCCTTGGGAATTTCTATGTTTAACAGTCTCCTCTTTAATATACTCCACTAATTCTCTCTTCTTTCTCTTTCCAATGGTAAATTCTGCATTTGGAAGGCTGTATAATTGGGAATCTGTCTCGTATAGACTACTTCTGCCTCTTAACCCTCTCACTACTGACTGTGAGAGAATTAACATTTTCTTAGACTTTGTACAGATGACCGGGCCTAATGTGTTAATGTTATAAATATTGTGCAGGACCTTCAGCAGTTAGAGCTTTGCCAACTCCAAAAATCCTAAATCACCTAGAAGCCACTGTGCAGCCATTGGTTCCCCTACAAACCCAGCCCTGCCTGAGCCTGTCCCTGATACTGTGCAGCCATTGGTTCTCCTACATTGGATAAAACCCACCCCTGCCTGAGCCTGTCCCTGATACTGTACATTTATTAAGCTACACAAAGTATTGCCTTAGATCGCCTGGATTGTGTCCTGTCATATCCCTGCACTTCTAAATGAATGGCTTTGCAATATTTGTTGATTGCATGATAGTTAATGAAAATTTCACACCTTCCAGATGCAATGTTGCTCCTAGTGCTATGCTGTGTCCACTTTACTTTGCACTCAGGGCTCTTGGGGATGTGGGAGTTGGAGAGAGACTAAAGTTTGCTGAATGATCACCATGGCTGGAGGTACTTGGGTCTCTTGTCCTTTGCAATTGAACCAAATTTCCCTTAGGGCTGACATTATGCAGCAATAAGAGGAGAGGACGAGACTCCAAGGCTGTCTGAGATATGGTGGCCATCTTTGTTATGGGCAACTTAGATCTACATTACTGCTCCCAGTAGCCTGGTTTGCCCAGGGCAACTTCCGCTAGACTCTCCCCGTTGTTGCTTTTTATTGTTTATTATATAATGTGAGAAAGTGTAACATAGTGGGTGTGTGGGGGGTGGGATATGGGATTTCTTGCAATGTATTCAGGAGTCATGCATGTTTTCTCTTGCCTATGCGCTGTAGCTTAGAACTCTCTTTTTTTCCTTTTTTTGCTTTTTGCAGTCATTGTGAGCCTTGCACAGAGAAATCCCAGAGAAAACACTTGTTTGTCCAAGATCCCCAGACATGTAAATGCTCCTGTAAAAACACAGACTCACGTTGCAAAACGAGGCAGCTAGAGTTAAACGAGAGGACTTGCAGGTTGGTTCTTCTTGCACCCAGCACTTGCATATGCATCAATGATAATATCACAAATATATGCCATTCAAGGGTAGAGCTGCTTCTTCCTGCTGACTTGCTGGGTATTCTTTCTTTCAGGCTTAGGTTGATTATTGCCATGCTAAACACATTCCTTGGAGCTCTCACTTTTCAATGTTTCCCCGTGTGGCCTACTGTTCAGTCAGACATTGCCTTTATTCATAGTAACTGAGCCCAACTCTACACCCATGGTCTTCCCATACACACAGTAACAACAGTCTCTTCATTGCGCTGGAGAGGAGCAGCCCCAGTGTTTGAGAGATGCTACTTAGCTGATCTGGAATAGTAATTACCCACTTACTTTCTCACTCACCCAACTAGGCAGAGACATGTCCTATCCAGTCCTCATTCCTGTCTCTGGTTCCCACGGCCCAAGTCAAGCTGTGGATAAGAGTCATCACTGGAGCGCTGAGGCGCCAAAGGAATACTGAATGAAATGAATGTTTAGTCATTTGTTCCATAACATTTTGGTTTTACAGGCTTTCAATAATCCAAGTGTAATAATAGCAAGCCAAAAACTCTGTAGCTCCTAATCGCTCTAAGGAGCATTGAGTGCCAGCAAGCCTACATGTCTACAGGAAGAAGATGGGTTCATCAACTCTGTGTGCTAATGTTATGTAAATGTGTACTTTTTATGCATACTGTTTATATTATGCTGCTATGCACTGCCACATGCATTTCTTTGTCTCTTTTTGGCACAACTTTAAAAATCTGACTACAATGTGTATCTGAGTTGCACCTGCCGGGCACAGTGTGTAGATGAGTTGCACCTTTACCGGGCACAGTGTGTAGGCAAGTTGTACCTGCCGGGCACAGTGTGTAGATGAGTTGCACCTTTACCGGGCACAGTGTGTAGGCAAGTTGCACCTGTTGGGCACAGTGTGTAGGTGAGTTGCAACTGGCAGGCACAGTGTGTAGGTGAGTTGCAACTGATAGGCACAGTGTTTAGGCGAGTTGCACCTTTACCGGGCACAGTGTTTGGCGAGTTGCACCTTTACCGGGCACAGTGTGTAGGCAAGTTGCACCTGCCGGGCACAGTGTGTAGGCAAGTTGCACCTGCCGGGCACAGTGTGTAGGTGAGTTGCACCTGCCGGGCACAGTGTGTAGGTGAGTTGCACCTGGCGGGCACAGTGTGTAGGTGAGTTGCACCTGGCGGGCACAGTGTGTAGGTGAGTTACAACTGGCGGGCACAGTGTGTAGGTGAGTTGCATGTTCCTGGGAACAGTGTGTAGGGGAATTTATAGCGTAGCTGCTTTACTCCTGCCATCCCATGGCAACTCTATTAGCCATCAGCAGTTTAGAAACCACTACTTCCCCAGAACTGTTAACATGTTTTGATATAGTCTGTTATAGTACAGAACCTCTGGATCTCCCTCTTCTGCTTTCTGCTTGAGATTTGGAGAAGGTACTGGGAATCAGTAACCTCAGAAATAACAATTAGAGCAGTGTGTTGTCTTTCAGTAGGAGAGGCAAGGAGCCTAGAGCCATCCATTTATACGGGGGCCACTCTTTCTGCTGACCTCGCTCACTGCGCTCTGACACCTCTATACAGCAATGTAAGTGACCCCCACATAACAATTGGCTGTGCCCTTTTCATGTTTTAGTATTGTGTTACCACCAGAGCGGCCCAGATCCCTTATGGTCTCCTGAACCAGTATTTTGCTTTTTAGCTTTAGGACTTTCAGGGAGTTGGGATCTGATAATAGTTATTCTCTGATTGATCAAACTGTCCAACCAGGGTAAAACCCTTGAGGAATGGAGCTTGGTCTACAGCCTGTTAGAGACAGGTGACCCACCTGGTAGTAGAATTTGTATAGTAGGATCATCCTGTTCTTGTGGGCGTACTTGTGGTCAGTGCCTTGCCCCAGCTGCACCTGTACTTTTTGTTAAATACAACAAGGGGCATTCTGGAACTTTATTTAAATCATATTCCCATTACATGGACCATTTGCCTTTTCCATTAATTGATTGGAATTCGATACGTAGTGACTGTGCATAAGTCTGTATCTTGAGGTGTAAGTGTATATTTCTTTTATCATCAATTAATGGGTAGCATGGCAATAACACTAGGACCACACTAGGGCATCTTTAGGGCATTTGACACATCCAATAGGAATGGTGAGAGTTTAATATAAAGTTGCACTCTGCATGGGGTGCCCGGTCCCTACTTCTTGTAGCCAATCAAGAGCAAAAGTATGATCCCCGCAGCAGAGAACTATCCTATTACTTTGTACAATGTTCACATTCTCTGGCCGTTGGATGTTCTTTGTTTTCCATTCTCTTCCAGCAGGAGACGTTTCTAGTATTTTTACTTATCAATGTGTTTTCTTTTTATTAGAATTAGAGATGCACCGAATCCAGGATTCGGTTCTGGATTCGGCCTTTTTCAGCAGGATTCGGATTCGGCCGAATCCTTCTGCCTGGCCGAACCGAATCCTAATTTGCATATGCAAATTAAGGGCGGGGAGGGAAATTGCGTTAAGTTTTGTCACAAAACAAGGAAGTAAAAAATGTTTTCCCCTTCCCACCCCTAATTTACATATGCAAATTAGGGTTCGGATTCGGTTCGGTATTCGGCCGAATCTTTTGTGAAGGATTCGGGGGTTCGGCCGAATCCAAAATAGTGGATTCGGTGCATCCCTAATTAGAATGAATACCAGACATTTGTGAACTTATTTTTTTAACGTGAGTATAATGAAAGTTTTTTTTCTTGTTTTTTTTTTTTTCTCTTTTCTCTCAATGCGTGCTCAGATGTGAAAAGCCACGACGGTGAGGGTCTTCCTGCCTACAAAGTACAGAGTCTATATATGAAGGATCGGTACTCAGCACAGCACTTTGGTTTTAAGCATTCCAAGAAGAGGGACAAGACAAATACACCTTTGCAGATTCTCCTTTTCTTTCACATGTTTAATGCTGCTAAACACCAAGCACCACGAACCCCATGGGCTTCATTCATCTTTTGTTTCTGGAGAAATATCAGTGAAGACTCTGTATGTCCCGTACACACAGACGCATACGCTTTGGGGTGATAAAGAACACTTTTTAGATTTTTTTTTTTTCCCATCGGATTTGCAGTTTAGCAATACAACCTTTTCAAATGATTGGTGGATATTTAGTGCTCCATTGATATCTCCTGCTTATGAGAATGGTTTAGACATCAAGCTTGCATCCTGCTGTAAAGAATATAAGGTGCCTGTGCCCTCACGCAACTTGCTAAGAACTGGTATCTTGGAAAGGTTCTGAGAGTGTTTTATTGACTTCTAGATACTGTACTTATTCATCTGTGTATTTGGAGTACTGCAAATCTAAAGCGCATTCTCTCGATTACGTGGAAACCGCAAGAGGAACACTGTCCTTGTGGCTTTTTATTTTGATGGACCCTGCAAGATTGACATAGAAACATAGTTATTATAAATATTAGACATTCGATGACCTTTTGGCTCCAGTTTATCAGACATGTGCTTAGCCAGTGCCCATGTTATCTCTGTGGTCTTTGCACAACATGGATACCCAGGAGAAAAGCATTTGTGAGCAGTAAAGTAAAGGGCGTTTGGTGGAACTGATACAATGAGTTTATTCTCACCTCATTGAGGAAGACTCACTCATAATGAGTGGAAGTGCTGTAATACAAGTAGGACTCACTCATAATGAGTGCAGTCTACTTTCCCTTGAATGAGACTTGCCTGTGTTGAGTGAGGCTGCCTTCCAGTGGGTTGAGTTTTCAGACTCTCCACAATTTAGTTGCAGTTTGTTAAATGTTAGAAACAGGACTGGCTCAGCCTGTGTGAAAATCTGTAGCTACTTGGTCTCTGTACCATATATATATATATATATATATATATATATATATATATATATATATATATATATATATATATATATATATATATATATATATATATATATATATATATATATACACATATAGCTAATTAAATCAAAACCATGCACATAAATTAGAGATCCGAGTCCCATGGCTTTGTGGTGTCACTGGAGTCCTTGAAGACATATTCACTGTAACCTTGCGTTGGTAACTCATGTATACAGACACATACACCTGTTGGGATGATACTATTTCTGGCTGTGAACATACCTAAGCAACCACGTCTTCTATGTGCTAGCCGAGCGAGAGTTAGTGAACATGCAGCCTAGGGAGGTCACCAGCACTTGTTTTTGCACTTCGGGGCAGCCAAAATAAAACCATGTCTACCTGTCGTGATTGCGTGTGACGGAAGAGGTTCATTTATCCTGCATCAAATAGTTTCACAGCAAAAGACTTGGAATGAAGGAAAAAGCAGTGTCTGAAAAACTAGTATAAAGTTATGCAGCGGAGCATTTTGGATATCTGGCTGAATAGTAAGAAGATATAGTAGGGTGTAGCTACCATTAATCAGTGTTACTTAAAACCCCTCTAGTGCCATACCAGGCTGTATTAACGGAAGCGCAGGTAAAGCTGATCCACTCCATGGTGTAAATCAGTGATCCCCAACCAGTAGCTCGTGAGCAACATGTTGCTCTCCAACCCCTTGGATGTTGCTCTCAGTGGCTTCATTGCAGCTGATTATTTTTGAATTCCAGGCTTGGAGGCAAGTTTTGGCTGCATAAAAACCATGTGCACTGCCCAACAGACCCACCTCTAAGCTGGCAGTCTGCATAGGGGCTACTAATAGCCAATCACAGCCCTTATTTGGTACCACCCAGGAACATTTTTCACGCTTGTGTTGCTCCCCAACTCTTTTTACATCTGAATGTTGCTCACAGGTGAAAAGGGCAGGGGACCCCTGGTGTAAGCGAATGCCTGCCTGAGCGTACACATTTCGGCTCAGAAACACAACAGTAAGCGTTATTGAGCCCAAATCTATTCTGTGTGTGCGCAGGCTGGAAATTCACTTATACCGTGGAGCCGATCAGCTTTTCCTCCGCTTGCATTTTTACAGCCTGATGTGGCATCAGCCAAACAGATTCATAGCTCTGCCTTGGGGGGCTTTTTATTTTAACCAGTTAATGTCCTTACTTGTATACTTGCCATGTATTTCTGTTGCATAAATATGGCTCCCCCACTTCTAACAAGTCTTTTAACTCCCTCCATACACAAATCAAGCTGTGCCTGGCTGCCTGCACCCTTCCTAACAAATTTGTATCCTCCTAGGAACCCCCTTGTGCCAAATACCGATAATGCATTTTACTGGGTCTCGTTAACCTTCTGAAACTAGTAAGTGCCTTTCAATTATAATTAAAGAAACTACTGTAATTTGGGCAAAGTGTAACCAAAAGCTGTAGCTCAGGACAGAGTCCTTGTGTTGGTGAAGAATTTGGCACTATGTAGATTTGTCTGATTAAGACTATTTCAGAAATGCACCAAGTCCTTGATGGAATGGGATTGTACGCGTGGATGTGTGTGTGTGTGTGTGTGTGTACATATATATATTTATATTGGCCTGTATGTGAGAGAGAGAGTCACTATAGCACACACAACCTAATGAGTCTGTGTGTGTGTATCTGAACTTACAGATGTAAATAGAGGCCATTTCCCAACACTGAACATGATCCATTGGGTTCTCCCCGAGAGCAGGCGGCAGGGTGTGTGTGTGTGTATACATCAGTGCAGTGCATCACACAGTACTTTTATTTAATATTAATGCTGGTAATTTAATATCAAGTGTTGGGAGGGTTCAGTATTCTTTGTCATATTTAAACTTAAAAGTATTTATAAAATGATTTCATAAATTATCTGATGTTTTTATCTGTTCTCTCTGGTGGTCATTTCTATTATGATTGGGGTTGGGCTACTGGGAGGCATTGAGATCGCTGAGGGAGATGAGTTCCATTTCAGCCAATCTCCTTCACCCTCTGTGCCCAAACCTGTTACACATTTCATTGCACCGGGGGCTTTCCTGAACGCCACCCTACTACTAGTAATCCTGTTCCTTGGCATGACACTTACATCTTGGTTCCACAGGAACCAAACCAGACAATAATCCCCTACACTACTACTACTACTACTACTACTACTACATGTGTCCTGCCCCCCCAAAAAAGCAAAGTATTCTCTAAACCAGATGATTTAGTCAACTGCTTAAAGTATAAATTGTAAAGTAAATATTCCTTTTTCACTTTTTCTGGGATCTATGAGAACCCCCAGGGCAGCGGCATGTCTTGGCCCATTCCATGAAAGGACCTTAGAATGTTGTTAAACTTTAGTTAATGTAGCAAAAAAGTCATCATATCTACTCTTGTGATTGGTTGGTGCTGCTAAGCCAACAGTGTTCTAGTCCAATGTATAATGTCTCCTTTGATGGGTTCCTAAATGTTAATATCTACTGCTGTGCAACCCAGTCTGTCCAATCTTGTCTAGTGCAATCTGTTTAGCTGCAGTTTCATGGGATGCAGTGGTTTAAACACCCATAGGACTGACCCACATGCGTTCTTCTTTTGTAGGCTCAGAATATCCTGACTTCCCAAACTGTGGCTTACATTAATGGAATGGAGGCATCCACCCCTCCACTCATTGTGATGGCACAAAGGGCAAAGCATTCCAAGCTTATTCGGAAGCAGAAAGAATATAACCCAGTGTGCTTAATGCCGATCTGCAGCTATTGGCCAGAGTATATCATAGAGTTACTAAGGGTGATGTTATGTGAGTGTGAGTGCAGCCTTGGTATTTCTCCAGCGCTAGAGCTCATGGACATGAGAACCTGATCCATTCAAAATGATTGTGGATATAAATGGTCTTGTGCAGCATTAATGGAGAATCAAGCAGCCAAGTGGGGTGGAAATGTTGAGCAGATGAGCAGGGACCTGCCAGCAAGTGTATTGGACTCCCCTGTACCTGGGGCTCCCCTAAAGCCAAGCCTTGATCTGAATGATAAGGGTGCTGTACCTGGAGGGAAAGGAAGGGTGTGTGCATTATGCAGTGGGCCCCATACGGCTGAGTATAAGAGTGTATGTATGTAGTATATCGGTTGTGTATTGCCTACAGATGAGCTTGTTGCCTATGCACACTGGGATTTGGGTTGGTTTGGCCTGATTATTAGAATGCCCAGAAAAACACAAAAACTGTGGTCTGCAAAATATATTTTATCAAAAGTGAGAGAGCCATGCAATGGGAAGCATTGGGAAGTATTGGGAAGCATGGTGTTCCATTGAGACCATGATGACCTGTATGTGAATCATGGTACTTACTATCCCCCCAACCTCCAGTGCCGTGATCCCCAACCAGTAGCTCGTGAGTAACATGTTGCTCCCCAACCCCTTGGATGTTGCTCCCAGTGGCTTCAAAGCAGGGGCTTATTTTTGAATTCCAGGCTTGGAGGCAAGTTTGATTGCATAAAAACCATGTGTACTGCCAAATAGAGTTTTCGGTAGGCTTCCAGTCCACATAGAGGCTACCAAATAGTCAATCTCAGCCCTTCGTTGGCATCCTCCGGAACCATTTAATTCTTATGTTGCTTCCCAACCCTTATTACATTTGAATGTGGCTCACAGGTGAAAAAGGTTGGGGATCCCTGCTCCAGTGTCTACTGTCTGAAAAAGCTTAATTTATCCACAAATTCCCATATTTTCTATGCCCTTTAAGTATAATACACCCACAGTGTCAGGGACCTTATATGTCCCCCCCCCCCCGTGCAAGACTGTCTGGTGTCGCTTGCTATTGGCCAAGGCATGTGAATGTGCAGTGGTTCTATGGAACGGATTGGTACATTAATGCTGCTACTGACTATTTTACCACTATCTTACTAACCCATAGATTGAATTATTAGCCCCATCCATCTAAATGCTCCACTAGGGCCGGGGGTGGGGTTCATATATGTATATTTGTGTATTAAGGAAGAGCTAGGGTTTTTTTTTTTTGTAAATAAAGTGATAAAAAGACAAAAAAAGTAATGAAATAATTGTGCCTAACAATTTTTTTTTTAATTGTAATATTATGTCTTTATTTATTGGTGCTTTGATTTGTAATTGTAAAAAGATACAAAAAAAAAAGTCATTAACACTTTCTTTTAAGAATATCCTCTAGAAATATTTATTTTTAAACTAAAGTATAAATATATCATTGAAAAGTTCTGTTGCTTATTGTTTTTATTAAAAACGGTCAATGAAAATGGGATTCCTTTGTCTGCTTGAGGAGGTTGTGTGCAGAATGAACCACACATCATGGCACCTGTTGATGAATGGATATACCGTATGTATGTTAGAAATGTAGTACAGGTATGGGATCCATTATCCGTAAAAACCTGTTGTCCAGAAAGTTCCAAATTACGGAAAGGCTGTCTCCCATAGACTCCATTATAATCAAATAATCCAAATCTTTAAAAAATGATTTCCTTTTTCCCTGTAAGAATAAAACAATACCTTGTACTTGATCCAAAGTAAGATATAATTAATCCTTATTGAAAGCAAAACCAGCCTATTGGTTTATTTAATGTTTATATGATTTTCTAGTAGACTTAAGGTATGTAGATCCAAATTACAGAAAGATCCATTATCCGGAAAAACCCAGGTCCTGAGCATTCTGGATAACAGGTCCCATACCTGTACACCGTAGTTCAAATGCCATTACCTTATTCTAAGTCTATCTAACAAGCTGTCATGGCTCCATTTTCAGCCTATGACATCTCCTCTGCAACTATAGGAAGTTCCCTTTATCTTTATATTTTTTTATCTAAAACAATAAATTATAAAACTCAAGTTTTTTTTTTTTAAGGTTTTTTTTAAATTTTTTTTACAACAGTTCAATTTGATTATGGGGGGTTGTTAATGGCAAATAATTAGGGATGCACCGAATCCAGGATTCGGTTCGGGATTCGGGCAGGATTCGGCCTTTTTCAGCAGGATTCGGATTCGGCCGAATCCTTCTGCCCGGCCGAACCGAATCCTAATTTGCATATGCAAATTAGGGGCAGGGAGGGAAATTGCAGGACTTTTTGTCAGAAAACAAGGACAAAAAAATATGCAAATTAGGGTTCGGATTTGGTTCGGTATTCGGCCGAATCCTTCGTGAAGGATTCGGGGGTTCAGCCGAATCCAAAAAAGTGGATTCGGTGCATCCCTACAAATAATGTAATGACCTGGCCTATTGAGTAAGGGCTTGCTGGCTTATAGTCAAACATTGCAGCATTTTCCATCTTATCGAGGCAGATTTATTGGACTTTTATCGCTCAGTGCAAGATGTGCGAGAGTTTATTAAGGCAGATCATTTTAGGGCCAGTGCAGGGGACACTAAAGTGGGTTGGCAAGAGATGAGTTTATGTTTAAAGGTCAACTGGCACACGTGCTGGAATGGTGTCACAGCCTCATGGGGAGCCGATAGAATCAGAGATAGGGTGAGATTCTGGCCCATAATGTTTATTGGGTCACAAGTATCAATAGAAAGCAGTGCAGTTACATAGAAGTACAACTAACCAGTCCACTTAAACCCGGCCCCTCCTCATCCTTAGTAATGGGCAAATTTTTTTTCGCCAGCCATGGATTCGCACCAAAAAATTAGGCACAGGAAAAGTCGCTGTGATAAAAAATCACAGCAGGAAAAAAAACTCCTATTGATTTTAATGGACAAAAAAGTCGCCTTAAGAAAAAAAACGGCCATTGACTTTAATGTATTTGTAGCGAAAAAAATTATCGTGCATTTTTTGATGCCCATTGACTTCAATGCGTTTTGCTTATTTTTCTGCAATTTAGCAAATTTTTAGGGGCAAATTCGCACATCGCAACGCATCCTCAATACCCAGAACTGCTGCAGGGAAGTCTATATGGGTGCACAACTCCCACAACCATTAGTAGCCCCCCCCCCCAGGTAAGATACAGCCAAAGGCTAATGCCTTCAATATGCCCCATTGTCTATGACAAACGTAAAGCTAAAGGGCTTGGCAGTTAGAGGGTGCAGCTAGAGGGCTTGGGAATAAAAGGGTGCAGCTAGAGGGCTTGAAAATTAAAGGGTGTATGAAGAGTGCTTGGGAGTTAATGGGTGCAAAATAGTGATAATTGTCTTTGCTAAGACACTACTTGTGTTTTTGGCAGGGGCAATTCTTATTATTGTCTATGGCAGGGTACAACAAGTAGCTGCTACTAGTAGCTCTGTGTGTCTTGACCTTAAAGGGTGTGGCTAGAGGGCTTGGTAATTAAAGGGTGAAGCTAGAGGACTTCGTCCAGAGGGCCTGGGAGATCTAGGGTGCTGCTAGAGGAGTCTTAGTACATTATGCACCCTATCACCTAGTCCAAAGTGTGCACAGCACCCAGTAATAGTTGGGTTAATAAAGCATGCATGTCTGTTTACTAACACAAGGAACAATGTGTCCTCCCCCCTCTTCCCCCAGACTCGTACTCCCGGCCACTGCCTCCCTGCACTAGCCAATAAGCCACTGGCATCCACAGCAACTACTTGACTGGTCTCCAGTGCCGAGAGTATGCTGATGCAGGCCGGCCTTCCCATTGGTTGGATGATGTGGCCGAATTAAGTTGGAATGTATATAACATTGTTCTAACGTCCCCTCCCTTCCAGGAAAGCTGCCAAGATGTGGTGGGAGGTTTGGTTTATGGGGTTATTGGTGTATCAGGAGAGTTACAGTCCCTTGGGGTGTCTCATCCCCTGAGAATTCCCACAACTGGGTGCAGAGAAATGTGAGAATACCAAAGAAGCTTCATTTAGCCCAAATGGCAAGTGCTAATGAATGGCACAGCTGTTCAAGCACAACATGCCAACTTATTATATAGCCAATTAACCCCCAGTCATTTGGTGCCACCCAGCTGGCATGTAGCCCAATCTCATGCTAGAAATTGTACCATTGTATCATACGTGTGATTGGATAACTGTATTTTTCTCCCCACCCCTCATGTCCCCCACCTTAAAGGGGGATAAACCAAAGTACTGTATAAGAGAATATTTGCTATTCAGATCAGTATCTGTCCTTTGCTATTCTCTCAACTGCTGGTTCTGACTGCACATACTCTACACAACACTGCAGTGCAAAACTTGCCTGACCTTCAGCCAAGACTCCTGAAGAATGACAATACTTAGGCGTCCGTTTAATAAAGCGCGGTAAATGCGACTATATTTTATCGCACGTTATCGCTGCGAATTTCTTCGCCAAAATATTTGCAGAAGTTTACGAAACAGCAATGTGCTCTGAAAGCATTGCGATCAGTCGCGTTAAATATGCGAACGTACCCACTTGCGTTAGCGTTAATTTCAGCTAATTTTCTAGGGATGCACCGAATCCACTATTTTGGATTCGGCCGAACCCCCGAATCCTTCGTGAAAGATTCGGCCAACTACCGAACTGAATCCGAACCCTAATTTGCATATGCAAATTAGGGGTTGAAAGGGGAAAATATTTTTTACTTCCTTGTTTTGTGACAAAAAGTCATGCGATTTCCCTCCCCGCCCCTAATTTGCATATGCAAATTAGGATTCGGTTCGGCCGGGCAGAAGGATTCGGCCGAATCCTGCTGAAAAAGGCCGAATCCTGGATTCGGTGCATCCCTATAATTTTCTAGCGATCAGAATAAGTTTGCGAATATTTTTGCTATAAAAATTATAATGTTTGGCCTGAGCTTCCTGCACCAGGGAAAGTGTAACTGCAGCAAATTCCAGTTGGCAGTTACACACTAATCACTGCTCATCCAATGGCTGTCATTGGTTGTCTCAGTCAGAAACTGCTACAGTGATTGGCCATTTCAGTCTGTGCTCAGCTAGAATTCAGTAGCTCACAAACCAGGGAGTATATGGGTATTTCTCAATTTTTTGGTGTTACTGTTCCTTTAAAAAGTGTCGCTAGAGGGCTTGGAAATTAAAGGGGGCAGCTAGAGGAGTTAATGGTTAAAGGGTGCATCAAGAGGGCCTGGGAGATTTAACTGGGAGGATCTAATAGTTTAAGGGATACTGTCATGGGAAAACATGTTTTTTTTCAATATGCATCAGTTAATAGTGCTGCTCCAGCCGAATTCTGCACTGAAATCCATTTCTCAAAAGAGCAAACAGATTTTTTATATATTTAATTTTGAAATCTGACATGGGGCTAGACATATTGTCAGTTTCCCAGCTGCCCCCAGTCATGTGACTTGTGCTCTGATAGACTTCAATCACTCTTTACTTCTGTACTAACTGATTCCACTCTGTATGATACAGAACTAACTGATTCCACTCTGTATTAAACTAATTAAATTCAGCTTAAATCATACAGTACTAATAGTAGAAAAATACTCTGTTAAATCAACAAACACTGCAAATTTTAGAGCCCAAGGCAATATGTCTGCTAAGCTCCTGCATTTGTTTAATGACAGATCCTTGTGATCTCAGTCAAGTTGCATCCCCTTCTCAGCTTTTCAGTTATATAAATCATAGTGAATGCAGAAGGACTTTGATTTGAGTTGGTTCTAATTAATGATGCACCGAATCCACTTTTTTGGATTCGGCCGAACCCCCGAATCCTTCGTGAAAGATTCGGCCGAATACCGAACCGAATCCGAACCCTAATTTGCATATGCAAATTAGGGGTGGGAAGGGGAAAACATTTTTTACTTCCTTGTTTTCTGACAAAAAGTCATGCAATTTCCCTCCCGCCCCTAATTTGCATATGCAAATTAGGATTCGAATTCGGTTCGGCTGGGCAGAAGGATTCGGCCGAATCCGAACCCTGCTGAAAAAGGCCGAATCCTGGCCGAATCCAGAACCGAATCCTGGATTCGGTGCATCCCTAGTTCTAATATCCTGTAGAAAACCCCTAGAAGCTGTAGTAGAGCATATTGGGCACAAAGCTCCCACCTTGGGTGCTCTTAGTTCTAATGGGATTCATTAGGGCACAGACCCTACTGCAACACAACCCCAGGGTGGCATTTAGTGATTGCTGATGTACTGTTTCCTTTTTGTCCTATTAATTTTAACATTTATTTATATAGCGCCAGCATATTTCGCAGTCCTACTCTCACCATCTTGCTCTATACGCTCAATTGTTCTACTCTATTTCCATGCTGATCTGCTGAGTCTATGGTGAGGACCTGTATGTAATACTGAACCCTACAAGGTCTCATATGATACTAATGATAAAAAAACTCTGCTCAAGTATCAATTGTATTATGGAACAGGCTCCTGGGAGTTTTACACATTATTTCCCTTTCTCATTCAGTTTCTTTTCTGCCCTGTTTGGCCCCACTTCCCGCTCTCTCTCTCCACCCCCCAAAAACATCTGTGTCCCCCTTCTACTCTTTCTTTTTTTCCTGAGCCTCCCCCTTCTCTCCCAGGTTTCCCCTTCCCATACAGACGTGCAGCTTTGCAGGTACTGCATTGACCTCCAATAAAACATATTATTAACAGAGACTGCAAATCTGGCTTTGGACTTTTCACAAGCACGTGATCCAACTCACACTTACACAATCCTTCCACTTCATTCAACCAGCATTAACCATTTCCATGCCAGGCTGGCCTGAAACATAGTTACTGGCCTAAGCGGATAAATGGAAATAGGATTATCCAGAAACATTCCATTCTAACAAGCAGCCACCCCAATGGCACCATCTCTCCCTACTATACCTGCTATCCCACAGTCGCACTCCCTTCCCAGAGACTATTATCCACTGTTACTATAGGCACCATCTCTCCCTACTATACCTGCTATCCCACAGTCGCACTCCCTTCCCAGAGACTATTATCCACTGTTACTATAGGCACCATCTCTCCCTACTATACCTGCTATCCCACAGTCACACTCCCTTCCCAGAGGATATTATCCACTGTTACTATAGACACCATCTCTCCCTACTATACCTGCTATCCCACAGTCACACTCCCTTCCCAGAGACTATAATCCACTGTTACTATAGGCACAATCTCTCCCTACTATACCTGCTATCCCACAATCACACTCCCTTCCCAGAGACTATTATCCACTGTTACTATAGGCACCATCTCTCCCTACTATACCTGCTATCCCACAGCCACACTCCCTTCCCAGAGACTATTATCCCACTGTTACTATAGGCACCATCTCTCCCTACTATACCTGCTATCCCACAGTCACACTCCCTTCCCAGAGACTATTATCCACTGTTACTATATGCACCATCTCTCCCTACTATACCTGCTATCCCACAGTCACACTCCCTTCCCAGAGACTATTATCCCACTGTTACTATAGACTCCATCTCTCCTACTATACCTGCTATCCCACAGTCACACTCCCTTCCCAGAGACTATTATCCACTGTTACTATAGACACCATCTCTCCCTACTATACCTGCTATCCCACAGCCTCAGTTCCTTCCCAAGGGTGTTTAGCCCATATGTGAAGGGTCAGACCCATGATCAGTTGCTCTATATGGGATCAGTTTATTGATGACATTTCCATTGGTAATTAATTGCATCTCGGAGAAGGTTCATATTATTTCTGCAGGTAAAAGAAATGCAGACGGAATTCTAAAAACGTAAAGTGGAAATGTCAGAGTAATTGGCCAGGCTTCTGTTTGTTTTTCCTATTGGCGATTAGATAATCAGAATTTTCCTTTCATCACCCCCTGCCAACATATGTGCTTTGTTTAACCATTTATCCTTTGTAGCTGCCCCGCTGCAAACAAATTAAAGTATTAACCCAGCGATATTAATGCACAGCTACAATTGCTCATAATACAGTTTCACTCTCTCTGTTAATTACCTTTCTGCCCCACTGGCAGTGCTGAATAGGCATTGAGTTTGTTTCACGCTCCAGAAAAACACGTCACACATGAATCGACACCCACCCACAAAGTGACACACCCTCATGTGCACCACGCGCCATTTAGTTCTTTATAAAGGCTGTGCTCTAATTATTTACATTTAACCCTGCGGGGAGAGATGGAGCTGAGTGCAACCTGATGACTGGCTAATGGTCCCCACAAGGATATTGGGGCGCAGATAAAGGTGCTGCAAGGTGCCCAATACTTTACCCCGGGGTCCCACCAAGAAGGGGAACATGTTGGGCAATAGAAAAGAAGAGCAGAAGCATCAGATATTTTATCAACCTGTGCTGTTACATGTGCAGCAGGAGATTATGGGTCAGCAATTCAGAACCTTGTTCATGATCCTTAAAGCTCTAGTTAAACCCATAGCCCTCAGTGCACTGTTCCCCAAGAGCTGACACTCCTGATGGATGGAATATACTGTATAACAGGATGCTGTGTATTATAAGCTCCATGGTGACTCCTGCCTTATCACCAGTTTTAGACTCCCGCTGGCCCCACAGGTTTCAGTGCAGTCATGCAACCTGCGCTGCACCCGTGTGACACCCATAATGACAACCATGCAATCAGACTAAAGCTCTGGGAAATGGCTATTTGTGCTAATTTCTTGCAATTTATTTTCTCAAAAAAAGAAATCCGAATGTTTTCAGCACTCATACAGGCAATAATACCTGCAATCCCCATAATGCACTGTAATACCTTCTTATCTTCTGAAACAGCTTGAACTTGTGGCTCATTGACCACACACACAAGGAACGCTCCACTGCCCCCACACAATAATGATGTTATTCCTGCTGGGGGAACATGTCGTCTCTTGTTGGGGAGCGAGAAACATATGTGAAGCAACTCTGCCCCTATCAGAATCCATACTCCCTACTGTTCTGTTAGTAAGAAGCTCAAGGCAGTAACTGTAATCGCCCTTTAAGTAGTCTCATTAATTCAGCCCGTTTAATGGCCAGTCACAGTCAGCAGGGTGGACAGAGTCTAGAACCAGTGCCTTATAGTAATGATGGCTTGGCTTTTACCCAGTCACCCTGCTTTAATTTCAAGGGGTACCCAGGGTACAAATAAACACTCACCCCAAATATCCCCCTAACTGGCCTTCAGACTGGGCCCCCTTAGCTCATAACAAGGTTACAGATATATAGAAACATTGGGGTAACAGTCACCCTGCTATAGTTCCAGGGGTACCCAGGGTACAAATAAGCACTCACCTCAAATCCCACCCTAACTGGCCTTGAGGCTGGGCCCTTTTAGCTCATAACAAGGTTACAGATATATAGAAACATTGGGGTAACAGTCACCCTGCTATAGTTGCAGGGGTACACAGGGTACAAATAAATACTCACCCCAAATCTCCCCCTAACTGGCCTTCAGACTGGGCCCCCTTAGCTCATAACAAGGTTACAGATATATAGAAACATTGGGGTAACAGTCACCCTGCTATAGTTCCAGGGGTACCCAGGGTACAAATAAATACTCACTTTTTTAAAAAACATTGGTGGCAGGGGCCCCCTTATAAGTTAAAAAAAACTTGGGGCCCCAACAATAAAAAAATGTAAAAAAAACTAAAAAATAAACAAACATTGGTGGCAGGGGCCCCCTTATAAGCTAAAAACAAATTGGGGCCCCAAAAAAAAATTTGATAAAAAAAAAAAACTGGTGGCAGGGGCCCCCTTACAAGTTAAAAACAAATTGGGGCCCCAAAAAAAAATTTAAAAAAAAAAAAAAATTTTTTTTGAAAAAAAAAAAAAACATTGGCGGCAGGGGCCCCTTTATAAGTTAAAAACAAATTGGGGCCCCAAAAAAAAATTTGAAAAAAAAAAAATTTTTTTTTGAAAAAAAAAAAAAACTGGTGGCAGGGGCCCCCTTACAAGTTAAAAAAATTTAGGGCCACCAAAAAGAAAATTATTATTTTTTTTTTTTTTTTTTTAAAAAACAATGGTGGCAAGGGGCCCCTTACGAGTTAAAAAAAAATTGGGGCCCCAAAAAAACATGTTTTAAAAAAAAAAGATTGGTTGCAGGGGCCTATAGAATATTAAAATAATACATTGGTGGCCAGGGAATTAAAAAAAAAAAAAATACACAAACTGGTGTTCAGTAGAATTGAACTCACGGCTTCAGTACTTCAACTTCACCTCCTTTCGTGACTTCGGGTCTTTTCACTGCTTCAGGACTTCGGCTTCGGCTGTTTTCGTGACTTCGGGTCTTTTCGGCGCTTCGTGACTTCGGCTTTTTCCGTGACTTCGGGTCTTTGCGCTGCTTCGTGACTTCGGCTTTTTCCGTGACTTCGGGTCTTTTCGGCGCATCGGCTTCGGCTTTTCGGCACTTCCGCATTCGGCAACACAGAGGCAAGACGTACGGCTCGGGCGCTCGTAAGGGGGGCCCGGATCTTCAAAAAATGCAGCGCTGCCGGGCCCCCCTTCATGCCCGGGCCCGGTACGCTTGTCCCCCCTGTCCCCCCCTGATGGCGGCCCTGCATTGGGGTAACAGTCACCCTGCTATAGTTGCAGGGGTACACAGGGTACAAATAAATACTCACCCCAAATCTCCCCCTAACTGGCCTTCAGACTGGGCCCCTTAGCTCATAACAAGGTTACAGATATATAGAAACATTGGGGTAACAGTCACCCTGCTATAGTTCCAGGGGTACATAAAGGTAATTTGGGCAATTAGAAACAGCTTTGTTCCTATGGGGGTGTCACCTCTACCCAGATGAGAATGGATATTGCCCTTGTATTTGCTCTGATGATGGAGAGAGAACCCCTTTTGCTTGAGCCAGAACATGCCTGGCTGGAAAGATCCCGTTATTGATTATTCGTGTACAGTTGTTTGCAAGATCCTTGTAAAATCCTGAAGCTCCAAATCCAAGGGACTTGAGCACCAGGTCAGTCTTTTGGCCAAGCCGACACCCCCCCCCATAAACACACACACTTGTCTGTGGGCCCAAAAAGCTGTGGACCCTTTTCAGACCTGGAATTCTCAGAAATGATGAGGGTTGGATTTACTGTTGTATTGCTATAGGTTGTGATACTACTTGAGCCAATTACAGCTCTAAGATAATAGGAGTTATTTACTAACCCTCCCTGTCCTGGCCAATCCCACCGGTACCAACCATATAAACCATATAAATGAAAATAGGCCAGGAAAACCTACAGCTCTCATTTACCAATAAGACGGGACAAAGAAGGCAAATATCATGACCAGGAACAAATGGTAAGTGTATGTGAGCCGTCCTTCTTCCCTTGTGCTCCCTGCTCATCATGATGAGCCTAATGATCTCCATACAGATAGTGCCCTGGGCAGAACAGAACCCAAGCCTCCCCCATACGTACACGTAAGTGACTGATCGTGAGCACTGCAGGTTAGTGACTGACAGTATGCATCTCATGGGGAGACAATGATGAATTTAGCAGAAACAGACAGATTGGACTCAGATGACTAGATTCCCCTGCGGATCTTCCTTGTGGTTCCTGGCCTGCTCACCCCTAACCACGATTATACCCCTGCTGCCCGAATAGTTAAACCGCCTTTTAGAAGCGACATTTTGGATGGCCCTGAGACAGTCAAATTGGTGTCATTCTCATGCTCTGGCGTCTCCAGTACTTGGAGCAGTCGCCTTATAAACCCTCTCATCTATTTCTGGATTGGGAGCCAAATCCTGGTCATGTAGGGAACAGAGAATGATTGACCTCTGCATGGTAGGGAATGAGAGCAGAGCAGACAGTAACCCTTCCAACACTTTCCTCTTGTCTCTGTCCCTATATATAAGGCACCCATCTAGTGTTACCATTCCCTAATTCTGTAGGTAGGGAATAAGAGCAAAGCAGGGAGTAACCCTTTCTGACATTTAACCCTCGTCTGTCACGTACTGTGTCCCTTTTTTATTAACCTATATATATTTCTAAATCATGCTTCTGCCACTTCACTGGTTAAGGAGACATCTCACCTACAGTAAGTGAAATAATTACTGACCAATCAATAGGAAATGAATATGTTTCCTGAGTCGGATCTTATGTTTCCATCATTATCTTTCCCTTCCTGCTAATAATTGCAGGATAATGAGTCTGTGCAGAGCGTGAAGCTGAGAAAACAGTGGAATGAACATTTCCCCTTTGATACAGGAGACTTTTTTTTTTGTCTAAACACTTAAGACTTTGGGCAGCAGGAGCACCATATTTAATGTTTTCTCTTTAACTGTTTGTTGCAGGAATACAAACCAGTCCTTGCAGGGAAAACTCATTGTCTAAGCAGATTTTTTTTGTTTGTAAGCGAGTATTGCTGAAAACCTCGGCAGTGCACTGTGCTATTACATGACAAATTTCGGATTGCACCGGTGCTATGATAGCACAACTTTATGGCCCAAATTCACTAAGATGCGAAGTTGCGCCAGGCGTATTTTCGACAGCGCTCCGCAAATTCACTAAAATCCAAAGTTGCGCACAGGGGTAGCGTAAGTTTTCGAAGTTGCGCTAGCGTTAATTCGCCAAGCGAAGTTTCGCTAGCGATGATTCATTTGCATACGGCGCGAAATTCAAATTTCAATTGAGGAACACGTATCACCACTTCAAATGCCTAGAAAACCTTCAAATCAGCAAATAAAAATTTTATTTTGCCCTACACATGTGCCCACTGTCTAGGTAAGTTGCCATAAGTCAGGAAATGTAGGGGGGAAGGAGGGGAGCCCCAAAAATATTTTCGATCTTTTTCAGCCTATCACCCATCATGTAGAAAACACACCAGCGTTTTTTGGGACTTAGAAAAAATTTTGACTTTTTTTTAAACAATCCCTATCTACTCTATTGCGCTTCGCCAGGTCTGAGGTTGCGAAGGAAGTTTAGCGTAAAAGGTAGCGTTCAGTACACTGCGCAAGTTAGTGAATTTGCGTAGTTACGATGCTAGCGAAAATTCGCCTGGCGTAAGGGTGCGACGTAACACTAGCGAATTTACGCCAGCGTTCGTTAGTGAATTTGCGAAGTACCCAAAATGCCAAACGCTAGCGAATTGATGCTAGCGTTCGGCGCTTCGGCGCTTAGTGAATTTGCGCCTATGAGAGCAACATGCTCTAGCAGGACAACCTCAGAATTGTATCTTTCTCTGATACGACAACCTCAGAAATGCATCTTGTTCTGGTAGCAAGCTCAGAAGTGCACCATATTTAAAGGGGAACTATTGCAAAAATGAAAATGTAAGATAAGATTCATCATACTGATGAGTATGGGGCTCTCCTGAGGTTGTTGTCCCAGAGTAAGGTGCGTCCCTGATTCTACCAAAGCATGGTGCACTTCTGAGGTTGTTGAACCAGAGCAAGGTGCACCCCTGACATTGTCCTACTTAAAGGGGAACTATTGCGAAACATGAAAATGTAATATGAGTTCATCATACTGAAATAAGAAACTTTGTAAATAGAATCTATTAAATATTCTGCATTGTTTCTGAAATAATCAAGTTTATGTTCAATATCCTTCTCTCAGCATCATTTTCTCTTCATTCTGTCTTCATGCAGCAGTTGGGTGTCAGATATTCATTGACACTTAGATCCAATATATCTTATAGGGGGGGGGCTCCTTTTGCCTAAACATTATTAGAGCTCTCTCTACATGCAGAATTTGTGCAAAAGGCAGTTATTTTGTTAGATTTGTTTGTACCGGAATCCGTTATTTGAATGAGCTCTTATTCATCTGCTAGGAAAGGAGCCCCCCTATAAGATATATTGGATCTAAAGGTGGCCATACACGGAGATCGGGTATGGCCCAACGATCGGATCCTAACGCATGGGAATGGGGGTCGGATCGCGGGACCGCATCAACAAACAGATGCGGCCGCGATCCAACGGGATTTTCTGTCCCATCTGATCGAGATCTGGCCGAGATTTCGGCCAGATCTCGATCGGGGAAGACCGTTGGGGGGGCCCCATACACGGGCCAATAAGCTGCCGACTTGGTCTGTCGGCAGCTTTTATCGGCCCGTGTATGGCCACCTTAACTGTCAATGAATATTTGACACCCAACTGCTGCATGAAGACAGAATGAAGAGAAAATTATGCTGAGAGAGGGATATTGAACATAAACTTGATTATTTCAGAAACAATGCAGACTATTTAATTCATTGTGTTTACAAGGTTTCTTATTTCAATATGATGAAGCTTATATTACATTTTAATTTTTGCAATAGTTCCCCTTTAAGTAGGACAATGTCAGGGGTGCACCTTGCTCTGGTTCAACAACCTCAGGCTCAGAAGTGCACCATGCTTTGGTAGAGCAACATCAGGGACGCACCTTACTCTGGTACAACAACCTCAGGAGAGCCCCATACTCTGGTACAACAACCTCAGAAGTGCACCATGCTTTGGTAGGGACGCACCATGCTCAGTTGGACAACCTCATGACTCGAGAGCAAACCAAGCCTCTCCATTAATAGTGCACTGTGTTTGAACTGTGAGGCAGAAAGTCCCAACATATTCTTTGTTAGATATGAGGTGACCAGTGAGTTAATAGTGCTTTGCTGGTTTGGGGCTGTTAGATCCAGTCTGTTGGGTCATTCTCCTTTCTGTGTTTACTTTCAATAATTGGAATAAAAACACTATTATTGCTCCAATAAATCACCCTTATTTATGTGACTGTCAGCAGATTGTACTGGAGCGTTGAGGGAGGAGCGGCACTCATGTTATTACGGTGCCCATGTCACACAGGGAGGGAAGTCATTAAGGGTAAGAGTAATTAGTGCACAAAAAACTCATAACATGGAGCAGCCGCTGACCGACAAACCCCACACAAGTAGTCAAATATGGTCAATTCGGGGGTTTTGATGCCCTTATAGTTTGTGGCATATTAATGGTTTGTGAGTGAATAAAAATTACTCTTGGCTAAGTGCAGGGCATGGGACAAAGTGCAAAAATAGGTGCAAACTAGCATCAGAGGCAAAACTGCCAGAGATACGATAAGTCTCACTGGGGGCGGCAGGGCAGGGTGACATTTTTTTGGTGCATGTGCCCTCACCACACCAACATGCAGTTCGTAAGGAGATAGGGGCCGTGGAGGGGCTGGTACACATCCTACAAGCCAGGCCCGCTGGTGACTGATTATTCCACTGACGACCATATTTATGTAGCTACTGGTCTTTGTACTTTGTGATTTTATGCCCCTTAGTGGTCTAGTGTCTGAGGCACTGAGATTTATTTAACAATAACAGATGTAACATTTCCCCTTGAAATCAGATTTCTCAGCATACCTGCTTAAGGTTGTGTATTTACTATTTGCACGTTTATTGTATGTGGGTACCACCTTGCCCCCCAGAGATACCAGACTAGTGCCAGAGCCTAACAGGAGGGCTAGGAGAGGAACCAGGTCTCAGTGGTTGCCCTCTGCTGATCCTTATCTATCCCCTGTGGGGTAACTGGCACTTACACCTATTTACCATCCCTGAGGGGTGACTAGAGCTTACACTTTTCTATCCTCCCAGGTTAGATTAATCCTATTGGCTGAAGCTCTCTGACTGTTCTATCAGTTCCCACAGCACCGACTGTCATCCCTGGATCCAGCTCCATTTTGAGATCCCAACTGACAGTGCCACAGGGAGATTCATAGAACTAAGTGACTCGTAAGAAGCCCCCCGCAGGGAGCTAATGTGTCAGGGTACGAGGGGTTAGATCAGTTCTGCTTGTTAAAGGGATTCTGTCATGATTTTTATGGTGTATCTTTTATGTATAAATTACACTGTTTACACTGCAAATAATTCACTCTACAATATAAATGTATTATTCCTGAAGCAGCAAGTGTATTTAGTTGTAATATCGGTGTGTAGGTGCATCTCAGGTCATTTTGCCTGGTCATGTGATTTCAGAAAGAGCCAGCACTTTAGGATGGAACTGCCTCCTGGCAGGCTGTTGTTTTTCTTACTCAATTTAACTGACTGTGTCTCAGTGGGACCTGGATTTTACTATTGAGTGTTGTTCTTAGATCTACCAGGCAGCTGTTATCTTGTGTTAGGGAGCTGTTATCTGGTTACCTTCCCATTGTTCTGTTGTTAGGGCAGAGACACACTTGGAAATTTGGGGGGATTTAGTCGGCTAGAAACTAAATTGCCGGTGGGATGGCAACTTTAGGTGATTTAAGAAAAAGAAGTGCTCCACCCCGTCGGCAATTTAGATTCTAGCTGACGGGAAGCAGTTTGGTGAGATTGGTTGCCTGAAGAAGAGTCAAGGCCCCAAATCTCCACGTGTGTCTCTGCCCTTAGGCTGCTGCTGGGGGGGGGGGGGGGGTGATACTGTATCACTCCAACTTGCAGTACAGCAGTAAAGAGTGACTGAAGTTTATCAGAGCACAAGTCACATGACTGGTGGCAGCTGGGAAACTGACAATATGTCAGATTTCGAAATTAAATATAAAAAAATCTGTTTGCTCTTTTGAGAAACAGATTCAGTGCTGGAGCAGCACTATTAACTGATGTGTTTAAAAAAAAAACTAAATTTTTCCCGTGACAGTATCCCATTAAGCAATCTGAGGGCCACATCTACTGAACAGTGCAAAGATAAACTCATGATGTGACAATGTTACCCAAGCAGTTGCATCAGAATTCAGAGTAAGGAGCAGGGTGTTGTCATTACGGGGCAGCAGCAGTCAGAAATGACGGTCCCACAGCAGTTTCCAGTAGCAACCAATCAGTTGTTTGCTTTTCACTTATAACTTGAATGCAAATTGGTTGCTACTGGCAACTGCACTTGTACAATTTAGCACCTATGGAATGTTATTAAATCTTCCCTACTGGCAAAATACCTTGCCTTATATAATGGCACCAAAGGGTTTAGACATATGGAGTAGAGCATGGCACCGGGGGCCCCTGAAATCCATCCACTGCCTAGTGCGTCCCCATCAGCCTGTGTCCAATCAGATTAGCTGTTTATAAAAAAGGGTTCAGTGATAGGTAGGTCCCCCTATGGGCCCCGTGGCAGAGCAGGCTGATTTTTAACTTCTTGGTTGTTGTGGGTCTCTGGGATTTATACCCCTTGGGCACTTCGGAGTGTGAACTGGTCCAACACTGAGTATTTATAAAGCCGCAAAATAATCATTTGTTATGGTTTTGCTGAGAATAGAAATTGGCGCAAATTGTATTGTAATTGTAAGAGTCAATAACAGAGGAGATGGAAAACTTGCATTAAAGGATAAGTAAACCTTTAAAATAAGTGAATGTAAAATTGATGAAGATGCTATTCTAAGCACTTTTGCAATTTACATTCATTATTTGTTTTCTATTGATTGCAAGATATTAAGGGATACAAGTACTGTTAATATGAATGAATTTTGTTATAACACTGCCACCTGCTGGTCAGTTTCCCACCGGTCTGACCACCAAGTAGTCAAGGAAGTTGTCAGGAGAAAGAAAGAGGCTGCTCTGATGTTCTTCCGCTGAGGAAAGATGCTAGAAAGGTTTCTATTTTTTTTTCTTAAGCAGAAGAACATCAGAGCAGCCTGTGTGCAACACTGCAAGTGAAACAACACACAAGAGCCTTGGCCCCCCTTTGTCACTTTATTTGGCTCATTAAAGGGGTGGTTCACCTTTAAGGCAATTTGTATTGTGTTATAGGATGACCACTTCTAAGCAACTCTTTAATTGGTTTTCATTATTTATTTTTTATAGTTATTTACCTTTTTCTTCTGGCTCTTATAATTCGCTGACTTCCTTCTAAAATACAAATGCTCTCTAAGGCTACACATGTATTGTTATTGTTACATTTTATTACTGATCCTTCTATTCAGGCCTCTCCTATTCAAATTCCAGTCTCTTATTCAAATTATTGCATGGTTGCTAGGGTAATTTGGACCCTAGTTACCAGATTAAGATTCAAATTGAAGAGCTGCTGAATAAAAAGCTTAATAACCCAAAAACCTTGAATAACAAAAAATTAAATCAAATTACAAATTGTCTCAGAATATCACTCAAATAGGTGAAGCCTGATCCTTGGAACCACCTTGTCGGACCCCAAACCTGAAAACACCAACAGCTTTCAAGAACACCCACAACTGCCCTGTCCTGGTTCTCTGCTTACATCACCAATCGTTCCTTCAGTGTCTCCTACAATGGAGTAGCATCTTCTCCCCTACCTCTTTCTGTTGGGGTTCCTCAAGGCTCTGTCCTGGGACCATTACTATTCTCCCTCTATATTTCCTCCCTCGGCAAATAAATCAACTCATATGGTTTCCACTACCACCTCTATGCTGACGATACTCAGATCTATCTCACATCTCCTGATCTCAACCCAGAACTCCTAACTCGTGTCTCCTCCTGCCTGTCCGCTATCTCTATGGACTCGCTATCTGAGTCCATAATGAACACTGCTGCGAGGCTCATACACCTCAGCAACCGCTCCTCCTCTGCCTCGCCATTCTGTCAATCCCTGCACTGGCTTCCGTTACCTTTCAGTAGGGATGTAGCGAACCGCCGCCGATGTGTTCGCGAACGCCGTTCGCGAACACCGGCAAAAAATGCGGACAGTTCGCGAACAGTTCGCGAACTTCGAACATCCGAAAATCGTTCGATTCGAACGATCGAAGGATTTTAATCGTTCGATCGAAGGATTTTCGTTCGACTCGAACGATCGAAGCCATTCGATCGAATGATTTCATTCGATCCAATGGCTTAGATCGTTCGATTCGAACGAAAATCCTTCGATTTTAGCGGTCGAAGGAATCGAATGGTCGAATGGTCGAACGATTTTTGTTCGAATCGAACGCGAACTCGTATTGGCGAACGTCGCGCGACGTTCGCGAACATTCGGCGGACGCGAACAGTCGAAGTTCGCGCGAACTAGTTCGCCGGCGAACTGTTCGCTACATCCCTACCTTTCAGAATCAAATTCAAATTAATGACACTGACTTTCAAAGCACTTCATAACTCTGCCCCACCCTACATCTCTGAACTCATCTCTATATACTCACCCACTCGCTTACTACACTCCTCTACTGACCTGCTACTCAACTCTTCTCTCATTACCTCCCCACATGCTCGCATTCAAGACTTTGCAAGGGCTGCACCCCTCCTTTGGAACTGTCTCCCACGGTCTGTCCGACTTTCTCCCAACCTTTCTGCTTTCAAGAAATCTCTTAAAATGCACTTCTTTCGAGAAGCCTCCCCTCACTCTGCTTAACTACCAAACACAACACCACATACAATACCACATTTCTCACCCACTTAATTCGATCTTGCCCACTCCCACACCTTGTGTATTACTCCCTTCCCTTTAGACTGTATGCCTATGCATAGGGCCTTCCTCACCTTTTTGTACCGGTATTGATTGTGATGTATGTAACTCCATATGTTCTATGTATATAATTCATGTGATTTAGTTGTATAATCACATTTACTTTACAGTGCTACGCAATATGTTGGCTCTATATAAATGCATATTAATAATAATAATAATAATAATAATAATAATAATAAACACAACTGGGGGATTGTCAAGACCAGTCCTCTGTTAGTGACACCTCACATATCACTGAACACTCCAATCAAATCATAGCCCTGTGCTCTCTCCTCAAACCCAACTGACCAAAGATCAGCATTATACCTCTTTATACCCATGTGATCAATTTTTGCTCAATCTAATCAATATGTAATCAATATATAATCACTAACTAATCAATATGTAATGACACTCTAATCACTATCGAATACAAATGTAATCTCTAATCAATATTTAATCATTATATAAGCAATAAATAATCAATAGCTAATCAAAATATGATCACACTCTAATCACTATATAATTTAATATCTAATCACTAAAATACATAATGTTTCTATTATGTGACTCTAGGACAATGTATTAAGTGACTTTTGAAGGCAACTACTAATACTGAGCTCTGCTTTCCAGTCTGGGCCTTAGATCCTCCTCTATTAAGGAACCATTTCTTATACCCCCAATGTACAACCCCATAATAATGACCTTCTTCCCTATCGTACCTGTATAGTGGAAACCCCTGTGTGGATCTTATCATCCTAAACCCTTTTGTACCCCTAGTGTAGATACATAGTCAGAACTTTCACTGCCAACCACCTCAAGGTCAAGATGGAATAGAAGTGTCCCAGGCATAGAATCATGAGACTATCAACTTACAGCTCTGGTCCAAATAGAAAATGTTACATAAATCATAACTCTGCACTCAATCCATCATTTAGCTTTCTGGCCAAGTACAAATAGTTGGCCTCAGACCTACGTTCTTCAATTCACCCACTGACCTCTGTATGGTATCCAAACCCAAGCAAAGCCTAAGTATAACTCATCCCATAGGGCACCCAGGTCTTGCTTCCCTGATCTCTTCGACTCCTCACAGGTGGGTCTGTCTATCTGAAAGCTGTAATGGACGTACAATTTCCACACCTGCAAGTATCTCAATCTATCACCACGATTGTTCTGATAGCAGAAGACATAGGTTTAACAGGACTTCACTAGAAGACCATCAGATTCTGCATTTTGCCTAAACTAAGAGCAGTCTTCCCTTATGGTACAAGTTCACTTTGGCACCTTAGGAATCCCTGTTCATCCAAATCAAGTCTGTGTGTTGCTTGACTGGGTATAAGTCTTGGCCATGAAATGTCTGAAATTAGCCCTGATACAAGCCCCGATACTACAGTAACTTATATATATTCAATATATTCCAGGTGGACTGGGCTTGTCCATTCTTAAAGGTCCTCCCCAAGCACTGGGCACCCTGGAAACCCTGGAGGTCTTTCTCTCAGAAGGTCATAAGGACCAGAATTGTGTGAATTCTACTGGAAGATTCTTAGCTGGTGGGGCTGAGAGTATAAGTTTGAGTTCTGCAGGGCTTATTCTTTTCATGAACCAGCTAGAAGACCTAAAAGATTTATGAGGAGAGTGAGGCCCCCATCAAAGCACCAAGGGGTTCCACAGTTTGCAAATGGAGGAGTCAAACCAGCAACTGCTAAGGAGGCCAATATACAGTGGTGGCTAAATTTAGGCCATTGAGAAAACTACCCCTAAACCTAAAGCTGGCCATAGATACAAAGATTCGATCGTACAAATCTTCATTTCATACCATTTTTGGACCGTGTGTAGAGTGTGCCATGGTCATCACAGGACAGGTTAGAAAATTTCTGTTGGCTACCAATAATTTCTCTGCGTGTATTGCCGATTTGACAATATCAATGGGAGACTGTCACCAGCTTTTGTTGGACATAACTTTCGTACGATTGCTGTCAGGGGCAGAACATGGTATGATCTGTTCTTTTACTTTTACTGTTCTTTTTGATCTGAAATGGTTAGTGGCAGGTCGGGAGATTGCACCGCACAATAGTTAATCTGATATTGAAGGTATATTTGCACATCTATGACCAGATTAAGGCTGATGTGGTTCTCATTGTCTGGCACCATTTTGTCCATTATTCTCCTTTTTCTCTACTCAAGAACCCAACCAAGTTTTGTTTCACCTCATGGTTATAGGTACATATTGAAATTTTATATGAATTAGGACCTTATGGGGCCATTATACATCCTGGCCCCCCCTGCAGCCGAAGGGTCTGCTTCTTCTGTAGTTACACCCCTGCTCATATGGTCCTGAGAACTGGGGCAAGAGTGGGATAACAGTGGAGAGGGATTGGAAATCTGGTTCCCTGAGAGCAAAATAAAGGTAACAGAATAAAAATATGATCAGAGGGTCCTCCTCACAAGAGTTTACAATCTAAATATTATACAAAAATAAACAAATAGGACATACAGTATCTGATCCCTGGGGCAGCCAATTTGAGTCAGGAATGAGCTCAGATATTGGAGTTAATCATATGATTAGTTAAGCTCTGTCTTCACATTTACAGATGTGTCACTTGGGGTCCAGGTCACATTAGCTATGGCCATGCACATACATGTTGGGATCTCTGCGGTTGGTTGGAATTACTTAGCAAGAGGCTGAAAGGAGGAATCATCACTCAGCGATGCTTGTAATGTGAGCAGGGTGTTAGATATGAGATAGAAATATTGGCACTGTATTGGGGCTTGGCTGCAACCTGACATGCCAAGGGCCAAAAGTAAAATCTTGGACTTCACTGCAAAGTTGGGGGTTCCCTGAATATTCCCAGGATGATTCTGCATAAAGTAGAGAATAGTGAGGGGCCATTTCTGCTTTAGTAAATAGTGAGCTCAGGCAGTACGAGGTGCCAATTAATAACAACATATGGAATAGAATAGGGCTCTGTGTGTGTCTACAGTCAGGGGCTTAGAGATGGTTTAAGAGAGTTCAGGTTGTAGGAGAAAGAACAAGGGGGCTTTTAGGGGTAAGATTAAAACTCTCAGAAGGACTGAGTTAGAGTAGTGTTGTGTTATGGTAGCCAAGGATGAGTAGAGTATACCAGTGCTTTATTAGCAGAGTCATAAGGCATTACACAACACTTTCACTTTCACTTTTAAGCTACCAGGAAGTATGCACATTATGTCTGAGCACAGTGACATCTACGGGCCATTAGTATAAACACCACATATTCCCCCAATAGTAGGAAAGCATTTGGACAACTATAATAAACAGCAACAATGCATTTTAAAGAAATAATATACATTCTTCACATCACATAGTTCATGCAGGTGGTTTTCTGATTCTCTCTGTATGCCTTATAGGCTCACTGTCTTCAGGCCTATTGCAGTTGGCATCAGGAGTAGGAAAATGTCCTTCATCAAATGGAGCTTCTCCAAAGTCATATCTAACAGGAGAAGATGACTTGTATTCCATATGCGTCCATCAGACAGTTCATATGTGTATGGTCCTCGCTGGCGTCTCACTTCAAGTGGTGTAGTAGATTTAGATTGTCCTTGTTTCAGTATTCCTGGTTTCTTAATTCTTACTAAAGATCCAGCCTGAAAGTGCACTTCTATTGCACCACGTTTTCTGGCAGTATAAGCCTTACATTTGGCTTGTTGACGTTTCACAATGTCAGCAGTAGATGATTTTGTAGGCACAGTATTTTGTGGAAGTTTGATGTCTGCAACATGTAACTTAGTGCACATCTGTCTGCCATGTAATAATTCAGCTGGAGATGATTGGGTTGTTGCATGGCACGTTGCTCTGTAGTTATGTAGGAACTTTGTTGTAAATACTTTCCAAGATTTCCCAGTAATATTTGCTATCTGTAGTGCTTTTTTTCAGACTTCTGTTGAATCGCTCGATTTCTCCATTTGCTTGTGGGTAATACACTGAAGATTTACTATGCACAATATTCCTCTCTCTCAGAAGGGATTCAAACTCATATGAGACAAACTGTGGTCCTTTGTCTGATATTAACTCCTGTGGATTACCTTCTCTGCTGAAGACTGTAGACAGAAATGTTATTACTGTAGCTGATGTTATATGAGAAACAAATGCAATTTCGGGCCATTTACTGTAATAGTCTATCAAGGTTATAGCAAATCTACATTCTATAGGAGCATCTGTAAAAGGACCGACAATATCAATAGCAAGTTTTTCCCATGCTGAATCAGGAAATGGTACTGGTTTTACATCTGGTCTCAACTTAACTTTGTGTACAAAGTTCTTTACACAGCTCAGTGAAGTGTTGCTTTGTGGTCAAATTTTAGACACAGGCTGTGTGGCAGGCGCTGGTGCTGTAGTAATGAGACCATCAACTAATTGTAGGTTTAATGCAGCAAAGAGATCCCTTCCAAGTATAGCAGTACCCTTATTCACAATGTAAAAGTCACATTTTGCAGTATTTGATTCAAATTGTACAGTCGCTGGCAAGCAACCAAGCACAGGGATTGGATCCTTTAAATAACTGATCAGTTTCAGGGCAGGTGCAACAAGCGGATCTTTTGCAAAGTATTTCAAGAAAATCTCCTTTGGTAGTATAGAAACAGCTGAACCTGTATCAAGGTTAATGGAGTGTCCCTTGTCAGCAGAAGCAGTACTGACACTGACAGTGCATATAAACTTGTCTGGAATAAATGTACCAGCTTTATCCACACTTAATACTGTAACATTTGTATTAGTGACTTCATGAACATCTTTAGCAGAACTACGGCAGCAAAATGTCCTACTTTCGTGCATTTGCGGCACAGTTAAGCTTTTGCAGGACATGTAACATGATTTGTCAGTGTGTTGTGTTGAACCACAGTGAATGCAGTATTTTCTATTTGTATTTGCTGTTTGGTTTTGCTGTGCCACAGTGCTGAATTCACAGTCTGTACATTCCCAGCAGTTCCCTGACTGAGAGTTTTAGCCTCTGTCACTGCTGTTTCAATGTGGCTAGCAACTGTAATAGCCTTTGCAAGGGTTAAGTCCTGCTCTAGGAGCAGTCCAGCTTTATTTTTTCCCTGCTGTTTGATTGGCCACATTATGTGAAATCATGAGTGCTGGGGGAAAATATTACAAGATTCTGATGTAGGCCTGGAGAGTGGGTGAATGGGCCTGGAAAGTAACAGTAGGATATGGGTGAGTGGGCCTGGAGAGGAACCTTGGGATATACTGTAGGTGAGTGGGCCTGGAAGGAATATGGGGAGTGCGCCATAAGCAAAATTGTTGGATATGAATGAGTGGGCATGGAGATGAACTGTAGAATATAAGTAAGTGTGCCCAGAGAAGAACTGTGGATATGGGCGAGTGGGCCTGGAGTGAAATCATGGTATGTGGGTGAGAACAGATTGCATGAGAGAAGATTTGGGGGGTATGTGATGGGAGGATACAGTAGGTACATGGGCCCAGTACTGGTGAGAAAATGTGACTTCACTCATATCCAAAATAACTGACCTAAACTTCCCTGATTGCTTTGCTCACTTATTTTATTATTTTAAGAGATTCCCAGCCTCCCGTAACCTGACCTGTATCTGTGCCAATGGGAATTAGTCACTGCTAATTGGTCCTGAGGAGAGAAAGAGATTTATAAGCAGGAAAAACAATCCATTCCTCTTTTGGCAATAGTACAGACACTAGCTTTGCAGGGAGCCCAAGCTGGCCCAGTTCTTATATATTTTGTCCCTTCCCACCATTATATTGGTCTTGTGCCTCTCTCTGTTCTTCCCTGATTTCCATGAACAAAGAACCTCCCTCACACTTACTGGCAGCAGTGTGTAGACTAAGATTTCTCCCTTCATTCCCAAGAGCACAACAGTGCCAGGCTAGAGAGGCAGCAAGCGAGAGAGTGCCAGGCTATAAAGGCTGCAAGTGTGAGAGTACCAGGATATAAAGGCTGCAAGTGTGAGAGTGCCAGGCTATAAAGGCTGCAAGTGAGAGAGTGCCAGGCTATAAAGGCTGCAAGTGTGAGAGTACCAGGATATAAAGGCTGCAAGTGTGAGAGTACCAGGATATAAAGGCTGCAAGTGTGAGAGTGCCAGGATATAAAGGCTGTAAGTGTGAGAGTGCCAGGATATAAAGGCTGCAAGTGTGAGAGTGCCAGGATATAAAGGCTGTAAGTGTGAGAGTGCCAGGATATAAAGGCTGCAAGTGTGAGAGTACCAGGATATAAAGGCTGCAAGTGTGAGAGTGCCAGGATATAAAGGCTGTAAGTGTGAGAGTGCCAGGATATAAAGGCTGCAAGTGTGAGAGTGCCAGGATATAAAGGCTGCAAGTGTGAGAGTGCCAGGCTATAAAGGCTGCAAGTGTGAGAGTACCAGGATATAAAGGCTGCAAGTGTGAGAGTGCCAGGATATAAAGGCTGTAAGTGTGAGAGTGCCAGGATATAAAGGCTGCAAGTGTGAGAGTGCCAGGATATATAGGCTGCAAGTGTGAGAGTGCCAGGATATAAAGGCTGTAAGTGTGAGAGTGCCAGGATATAAAGGCTGCAAGTGTGAGAGTGCCAGGATATAAAGGCTGCAAGTGTGAGAGTGCCAGGATATAAAGGCTGCAAGTGTGAGAGTGCCAGGATATAAAGGCTGTAAGTGTGAGAGTGCCAGGCTCTAAAGGCTGCAAGTGTGAGAGTACCAGGATATAAAGGCTGCAAGTGTGAGAGTGCCAGGCTCTAAAGGCTGCAAGTGTGAGAGTGCCAGGCTCTAAAGGCTGCAAGTGTGAGAGTGCCAGGTTAGAGAGGTGTGAGGGTGAGATTGCCAGGCTAGAGAGGCTGCATGTAAGTGAGTGCCAGCCTAGAGAGGCAGCAAGTGAGAGAGTACCAGGCTAGATAGGGTTTCATTTCAAAGCAAGTGCAATACTTGCAGATATTTCTCCAGGATTCCAGCATAATTGTGTCTCCATTAAGTAGCACCTGCCACAACTTGACATAGAAATAGGCACATGACATAGAAATAGGCCCAAATAAATTCTTGCTTTTCATTAAATGGCATATGTTATGGACTACAGCTGGGGTTGTATCACTTCCAGCCTGCCAGTATATGTGGTGTATGGTATTAGTGCCTCATTTGCTTGGTAAAACCTGTTAGGGAAAGTCTGGAATTAACACCAGGACCAGGTTGATGGTAGTTCCAGGGTTTCATAGTGTCCATGTGTGCAACTGCATGTGGCAAGTTGCTAAATGCCATGGATGGACCTTTGTAAAGAGGGTCAATATATGTGTCTATAATACAACTTTGCATGTAAATGGCCGTACTGTCTCCATCTTACCCTGCTGTCGCCATCGTATCCTACTGTCTCCAGCTTTCCCATCTGACTCCATTTTATTTTACTGTCTCCAACATGTCTCCATCTTATGTTTCTGTCCTCAGCTTGTCCATTTGTCTCCATCATGTCTTAATGTCTCCAGTTTGCCCTTATGTCTACATCTTGTCCTACTGTCTCCAGCTTGCCTATGTGTCTCCATCCTGGCTTACTGTCTCTGTCTTGCCCATCTGTCTTCAATGTGTCTTACTGTCTCTATTTTTCCCTACTGTCTCCATCTTGTCTTACTGTCGCCAGTTTGCCTATGCGTCTCCATCTTGGTTTACTGTCTCTATCTTGCCCATCTGTCTTCAATGTGTCTTACTGTCTCCATCTTGCCCTACTGTCTCCATCTTGTCCTATTGTCTCCAGCTTGCCTATGTGTCTCCAGCTTGGCTTACTTTCTCCATCTTGCCCATCTGTCTTCAATGTGTCTTACTGTCTCCATCTTTCTCTATTGTCTTCATCTTGTCCTACTGTCTATAGCTTGCCCTACTGTCTCTAGTTTGCCCTACTGTCTCCATCTTGTCCTACTGTCTCTAGCTTACTCTACTGTCTCCATCTTGTCCCACGGTCTCTAGCTTGCCCTACTGTCTCCTTCTTGTTCTACTGTCTCTAGCTTACTCTACTGTCTCCATCTTGTCTTACTGTTTCCAGCTTGCCCATGTATGTGTCTTCATCTTGCCCATCTGTCTTCAATGTGTCTAACTGTCTCCATCTTGCCATACTGTCCCATTTTGTCTTACTGTCTCTAACTTGCCCTACTGTCTCATCTTGTCTAACAATCTCCAGTTATTCCATACAACCCTATGAGACACTGGACTGAAAGTCCAGCACAGCTTAGAAGTCCCAAAGGTCATGTAACAAACATGAGGGTCTGAAGACAATCAGTACAAAAGGACAGTGTGCCTACAGGCAGAGTCCCAAATTACAAACCAAGAGTAACAGTACAAACACCTAAGTGGTAAAAGATAGACAAGGGGAAAGAAGTACCACAGATCTTAAAACCTAGGGAAGATTTTCTCCCCAGACCCTTCCAGTCTTACCAGCTAATCACTGGTTGGTTGCTGAGACTGTTGTTTGGTGTCATTTTCCCAACAAAGCCCTGGGGCAAATACTGAGTAGGAAAGTTATAGAGACTGATTGAGGTGCAACTGTGCATTCAGATCAAATTAGCAGCAGATAAAAAAGAAAGAGATATAAGGGCCCCACGTGACTTTGTGTGTAAGCCAATAAAAGTGAGAGATATGAATCTGGGTCAAAGTGCAAGAGATGAGCATTCAATTACTGCACCATCTTTATTTCTGCTTAGCATAGAGGGCATTGGCTCCAAGACTTCAGCAGTGTAGGGGCCCATTATATAATAATGTAAATATTGTTATCTCCACTCCCAGCATTCCATGGGCACCTCCATGGTGTAATAGAAAAGGATTTCAAAAAATCACCTTCTAAAATGATCCTAGTACCACTTATCTACCCTCTCCAACCAGAAGTACCTACAACACCACCTACACCTAATTCTCAACTATCTTTCAACCTCCCCAACCAGCAGTAACTACTGTAAACGGTTTATCTGAATTCTCTTACTCCATCTCCAACAAAATGTACTCACACCACTTACTCAAACCATGTACTCCTCATTCCAACTATCTTACTCCCTCACCAAAAGTACCTAGTGTCATTACCTATTTTATTTGAACTCTCTAAATCCCTCTCCAACCAAATGCAGCCACTCACACCACTTACACCTCATCCCAACTTTCTTACTCCTTTTCCAACCAAATGTACAGTACCGACTAACACCACCTACCCCTTATTCCATTTCTCTTAATAAGTTTCCAACCACATTTACCTATGAACTCCAGCTATAGCTCATCCCATCTCTCCTACTCCCTTTCCAACAAAATGCACCTACTAACACCACCTACACAACATTCCAACTCATTTACCCAAGCTCAATCACTCAGTCACTCTCCTGTACGTGGAGCCAAGACATAAGTTCTGGGTAATTATCTCTCCTGTTGTTTCAAATAAAAAGGTTTCCAAATGGAAAGGATCTGATTGTATGGGAAGCCTGGAGATTTTTTGGCCTAGAAATGCTTGATTTTTGCTCCCATTCAGAGACTCGCCAGTTCCCAGAGAAATCTGCAAAAACAACAGGAATTATTTGGGTCACAGAGATATTTATTTTCTTTGCTGTATATTGCCTGTCCCTGCGGGGCCAGTGATACATCTCATACAAATGAACACACACACAAGCTCGTAGTAACTCAAATATGAAAATGAGAGTTTTGAAAATCTGCATATAAAATCATCCCTTTACTGGAGCACCCCAAAAGATGAGGTGGGAGTGCTGTAATGGTCCATCTCCAGAAGCACAGTAGATGTGGCATCCAATCACAGTCAGTGGTATAACTACCTCTATGGGATCGGGTACAGAGGGTGGTTGTTAATGGGACATTCTCTACTTGAAGAAAGGTGCTTAGTGGGGTCCCTCAGGGCTCGGTATTGGGTCCACTTTTATTTAACTTGTTCATTAATGACTTAGGGGAGGGTATTGTACTGTAAGTAATGTATCAGTGTTTGTAGATGACACAAAACTATCCAGCCCAATTAATTCCATCCAGGATGTGACACTTACAACTGGATCTTGACAACTGCCAATCTGGGCAGCTAAGTGGCAAATGAGATTCATGCATCTGGGATGTAAAAATATCCACTTATAGTCTTATACCCTTAATGGGACTGCACTAGGCAAATCCATAATGGAGACGGAGCTTGGAGTCCTTGTAGATAATAAACTTGTCTGTAGCAAGCAATGCCAGTCAGCAGCATCAAGGGAAAATAAGGTCTTGAGCTGTATTAAATGGGGCATTGATTCACGGGAGGAGGGGGTCTTTCTTTCAATTTATAGAGCACTGGTAAGGCCCCATCTAGAATATGCCGTACAGTTTTGGTCTCCATCACTCAAACAGGACATTATTGTATTAGAGAGGGTACAGAGAAGGGCAACTAAGCTGGTAAAGGGAAAATCTTAGCTATGAGGAAAGACTGGCCAAATTGGGGATGTTCACGCTGGAGAAGAGGAGCTTAAGGGGTGATATGATAACTATGTATAAATATATAAGGGGATCATATAATAATCTCTCTAATGATTTATTTACCAGTAGATCTTTCCAGCTAACGCAAGGTCACCCATTCCGATTAGAAGAAAAGAGGTTCTGCCTAAATATTGGGAAGGGGTTTGTTACAGTGAGAGCTGTGAAGATGTGGAATTGTCTCCCTGAATCAGGGGTACAGGCTGATACATTAGATAGGTATAAGAAGGGGTTGGATGGTGTTTAGCAAGTGAGGGAATACAGGGATATGGGAGATAGCTCATAGTACAAGTTGATCCAGGGACTGGTCCCATTGCATCTTAGAGCCAGGAAGGAATCTTTTCCCCCTCTAATGCAAATTGGAGAGGCTTCAAATGGGGCTTTTTGCCTTCCTCTGGATCAACTGGCAGCATGCGGACCCAAGAGGTTTGGCCTTTCAGCTCTGCTTAGTTCCTGTTGGCATTCTGCAGTGTAGAAAGCCGAGTGCCACTGGCTCCTCATCTCATTATCTGGACCCTGGGTAATGGTTAAGGTGTAAATGCAGGGTCGGACTTGCCCAGTGGGACACCGGGACAAAACCAGGTGGGCCCCGGCCCTCATGGGTCACCTGCAGGACCAGACCCCCTCTCTTGATCTCCTGCGCGCTGCTCCTTTTGCGCATGCGCGGCATCACAGTAGGAGGTCCGGAGGGGGGCCCTGGACAGGAGTCCCGATTTGCCCCGGGCCCCCCAGACCAACCCTGTGTAAATGTACAGCACTGTTTCCATGTGTATGAGGAAATCCAAGAATTATGGGATGTCTGTCAGTCTGGAATATACTTGGAGGGTTATTCAGGGACAGACATACAGAGGACTTTTTTGCTGAGTTTTTCCCAAATATAAACGGAGGTTGAGTGTAGGGATGCACTGAATCTACTATTTTGGATTCGGCCGAACCCCCAAATCCTTCTCAATAGATTTGGCTGAATACCGAAGCGAATCCAAATCCTAATTTGCATATGCATGTGGGAAGGGGAAAACATTTTTTACTTCCTTGTTTTGTGACAAAAAGTAACGTGATTTCCCTCCCCACCCCAAAGATTCGGATTCGGTTCAGCCGGGCAGAAGGATTCGGCCGAATCCTGCTGAAAAAGGCAGAATCCTGGCCATTCCCGAACCAAATCCAGGATTCGGTGCATCCCTAGTTGAGTGTCAGTCCACACCAGCAAATTCGTGGAGATTAGTCGCCCCAGCGACTGCCTTTCCCCTGCCCTCCGCTGGCTAAAATGAAAATCGCCTGCACACATGGCGCTTCATTTTTCGAAGACTTCGGAAAACTAAGCGCAGTGTGTATATTGCCTCCTATAAGTGAAGCCCCATGATCAATGACAGACTAGCAGCTCATATAACCTGTATGGCTGTATAGAATCAGTGCATTATCTCTGGGGCCCATTGAAGGAATAAATAGTTTATATAAAAAAAACAAAGTTTCGCTCTAAGTATTTCCAGTTTATACTGAGCCTAAACTGTCCCCCTCCAGCTGTAATGCATTAAGATCCTGGGCTCTAGTCTTCTTTGTATGAACATTAGCCCCCATACCCCGACCTGATTGGATTCTCTGGAGGGGGCACGTTCCTGTGCCTGACTGTGCTGTGCGGGGGCAGTAGTAGAGGAAGGGGGGTCACTTGCTGTAGCAGTTAGTCAGTGGCAAGGTTACTAAACTACCGACTGGAGGTCCATTTTAATTTCTTAAAGAGACAAACAGGGAAAAAGTCCCTGGGGGGGGGGAATTGCAGGCTCAGAGGGGCCAGGGATTGGGGACTTAATGGATTGCCATTTCCTAACTAATGCGAACTGCGGTCCTTTCCTCTGCAGCAGGGCCACAACTCACTTGACCTTGAATCTTTTCCAGAGGGTTTAACCCATTGTGCCGAGTCCCTGAGAATTAGATGAGGAGTCAGGGAACAGCACAGAGGGTTAGGAATACTGAAACTTTGTCCCATATCACCCCTTTAACACCAGGCACATATGAGACTCCCAACCTTACTGCCAATTTCGCAATCTATTCCTTCATTTACCCACATTGGAGTGGCTGCAGCCTCCTAATTAATTTCCCATGCTAATGATGCTCCACCTGCATGCACTCCACCACACATGGGACACTTGCATGTACTCCGCACACACTCCACCTGCATGCACGCCACCACACCGGATTGGTCCATTGTAAAGCTAAAGTTTGGAAAACTACAGCAAATTGGCTGAGGAGTGCATGTGGTTGGGGTGTTTGTGGATTTAGTACATGCAAGTGGAATATGTGTGGTGGAGCACATTCAGGTGGAATGCCTGCATGCACTCCACTATAATGCTCTACATGCATGCACTCCACCACATATGCTCCACCTGCATGTACTCCACCCACATACAATCCATCTGCATGTACTCCACCCACACAAGCTCCACCGGAATTTATTCCACCCACACAAGCTCCACCTGAATTTATTCCACCCACACACGCTCCACCTGAAAATACTCCACCCACACAAGCTCCACCTGAATGTACTGTAGATTTCTTGTTTATAGAAACAAGCTGCTGTGTAGCCATGGGGGCAGCCATTCAAGCACAGGATACACAGCAGATAACAGATAAGTACTACTATAGTTTATATAAAAAAAGCTGCTGTGTAACCATGGGGACAGCCCTTCAATCACAGGATACACAGTAGATAACAGATAAGTACTACTATAGTTTATATAAACAAGCTGCTGTGAAGCCATGGGGGCAGCCATTCAAGCACAGGATACACAGTAGATAACAGATAAGTACTACTATAGTTTATATAAACAAGCTGCGGTGTAGTCATGGGGGCAGCCATTCAAGCACAGGATACACAGTAGATAACAGATAAGTACTACTATAGTTTATATAAACACCTGTGGTGTAGCCATGGGGGCAGCCATTCAAGCACAGGATACACAGTAGATAACAGATAAGTACTACTATAGTTGATATAAACAAGCTGCTGTGTAACCATGGGGGCAGCCATTCAAGCACAGGATACACAGTAGATAACAGATAAGTACTACTATAGTTTATATAAACAAGCTGCTGTGTAGCCATGGGGGCAGCCATTCAAGCACAGGATACACAGTAGATAACAGATAAGTACTACTATAGTTTATATAAACAAGCTGCTGTGTAGCCATGGGGGCAGCCATTCAAGCACAGGATACACAGTAGATAACAGATAAGTACTACTATAGTTTATATAAACAAGCTGCTGTGTAGCCATGGGGGCAGCCATTCAAGCACAGGATACACAGCTGATAAAAGATAAGCTCTGTAGTATACAATGGGATTCTTCAGAACATATCTGTATCTACTCAGGTGGCCTGATAGGAGGACAGTTGTATTTCAATTCAATTGAAATTAAATTGCATCCTATTTAGTGTCTCATATCCAATATCTAGACTTGGCATCTCTGTACTGGGGGATGAGGTGGTTAAAGAGACAAATGACACGCACCTATTGATGGAGAACGAACAGGGTTTGTCCGGCTCAGAGAAGAGACTCACTGGGTGCACTTTAAAGAGGCCCCTGATCAAAGGTTTCTGTGCCCTGGGAGGAAGGGAATTTGGCAGCAGCATATGAGAGCTAGGGATTTTGTTATTGATTTCATTCTTGCAGACTTGCAGACATACTTTCCCTTTAATATGGTGACCTAGATGTTCTATCTAGACCCAGTTTGTTATAAAGATCCATCCAAAAAAATCGATTTTCTACAACATTCTTTGGGAGAGCTGCTGGTTTCACACACTAGATATTGTGAGCCTCCCCACCTGCTGATTGGTAAAAAGTCCACAAAGTTTTCAGACAATTTTGGTTCCAGCCCCTGTGTTCCCAGAATGTCTGGACGTACTCACCCTCACTGGGATTCAGACTGATTATTTGTAGGGATGTACCGAATCCAGGATTCGGTTCAGGATTCTGCCTTTTTCAGCAGGATTCGGATTCGGCCGAATCCTTCTGCCCAGCCAAACTGAATCTAAATCCTAATTTGTATATGCTAATTAGGGGTGGGGAGAGAAATTGTGTGACAAGAAAGTAAAAACATTTCCCACCCCTAATCTGCATATGCACATTAGGATTCGGATTCGGTTCAGTATTCGGCCTAATCTTTCGCGAAGGATTCGGAGGTTCGGCCGAATCCAAAATAGTGGATTCGGTGTATCCCTAATTATTTGATAGTGATAATAAGCATTGCCCTAAATCTGCAGTTGGTGCCAGCAAACCCCCCCCCAATTGTGTGATCGCTCCTTGATAAATTTACCCAATGTCCCTGGAAAAGGATGGGGTACACATGCAAGGAATTTGGGATTAAATAAGCCCCAACGGATGGCCAATTTGCATGTGGAGGCAAGTGCTGGGGGCTGCATTAAGCTGCCATAGACATGTGCTTTATTGGAATAGCAGGGCTTAAAGGAGAACTAAACCCTAAAAATGAATATGGCTATAAATGCCATATTTTATATACTATATTTATTGCACCAGCCTAAAGTTTGAGCTTGTCAATAGCAGCAATGATCCAGGACTTCAAACTTGTCACAGGGGGTCACCATCTTGGAAAGTGTCTGTGACACTCACATGCTCAGTGGGCTCTGATTGGCTGTTGAGAAGCTAAGATTAGGGCTCGTCACTAATTATCCAGCAGAAAATTAGCTTCCCTGGCTGTAATATAAACTGATGCTACAGGTTTGCTGATTATTAAATCCTGATGCTAATTGCACTGGTTTCTGTGCTGCCATGTAGTAATTATGTGTATTAATTACTAATCAGCCTCATATTGTGACATTTCTATTCTATGTGTACTGTATATTGTGAGTGGGTCCCTAAGCTCAGTAAGTGACAGCAGCACAGAGCATGTGCAGTGAATCAGCAGAAAAGAAGATGGGGAGCTACTGGGGCATCTTTAGAGACACAGATCTTTACTGCTAAAGGGCTGTGGTTGCCTTGGGCTGGTATAGAAGCACAAAACATCATGTACAACATTTCTAGCCACTTCTTTAGTTAGGCTTTAGTTCTCCTTTAATTTCAATCCACATCAGTAACTGCACCCCCTCCCCCCGCGTACTGAACTGCCATCTGCGCTGGGTGAATCTATGCGTCTGTACTGCGCTCAACCAGACATGGGTGGCCCCGGGGCCAGATCTGCCCCTTTCCCAGATAAACACCCAATGAGATTCACAAATAAGTGTATGACCCAGTGACTCTGCTGTTTGTCCCCTGAAGTTTCCCAATCTTTGTGTTTCCCAGAGAAAATCCCAATTTTCCCAGGAGCAGGAACATATTTATATCTCTGGGAAACCTTGTGTCTGTGTTTAACCCATGTCATAGTAGAAAAGATCAGGCATGGCACCATGCTAGTCAGGCATCGTCTGCTTCTCCTTGTACATAATGTCCCCTCACTCATTCTGGCTCCCAAGGGCCACAGAAAGTGACATCAGTGAAATGACAATTGGTACTGAATCCAGCTGGGTAAATAAAAGTCACTAGACTCCACAGGAAAATCATGTAAGTCTCCTCCTAAACTGTGGGTTAAGGTCATTTCATAAATTGTTATAGAAATTGCTGCATCGGCCAGTGCCCTACTGGACCCCCTATACCCCCTGGGCCCCTAACAGGCCCAGGTTCTGTTTATCTACAGTTACTCCTCAGCTTAAACATAGTCAAGTGTCCCACTAGCCAGGGAGGTATGCCACTAGCCAGAAGTGGCCTCACTAGGCAGGTAGATATGCCACTTGCCAAGAACTTGTCACACTAGCCAGGTAGGTATGTCACCAGCCAGGTAGTTCCCACTGTCCAGGAATGTGCATTGTGTGCCGGTACACAGAAAAGTGCTTCATTAGCCAGGTTATTGTGCCACAAGCAAGGCAGGTGTGCCAGTAGCCAGAAAGGTTTGACACTAGTCCGGTAGGCATGAGACTAGCCTGGAATGTGGGTCACTAGCCAGATAGATAGGCCACTCTCCAAGTAGATATGTCATTAGCTGGGAATGTGTGTCACTAGCCATGTAGGTGTACTAGTAGCCAGGAAGGTGTTCCACTAGCCAGGTAGGTATGCCACTAGCCAGGAATTTGTGTAATGAGCCAGGTCGATATACCATTAGCTGGGAATGTCTGTCACTAGCCAGGTAAATATTCTGCTAGCCAGGTATGTATGCCAATAGCCTTCTAACTGTCTTCATCTCTCCTGACAACCCAACTGTCTCAGGATCCCATGGATTGCATGACTGGAAGTGCTAGATATTAGACGCGACGCCAGGAGCTCCAGGCTAATACTAATATTTCTCCAAATTAGCTGTTTCTATACCATCAACAGACTGGGGAAAAATAGCACAATTATTGGGATCTAACCAGGAAACTCAGAATAAGGACATCCTAGACAACCCCACAACACAAAGTTATGCCATTTACTTCCTCAATCCTAAAAAAGCTTTGGATTATATGATCTCCCCAATCTATATATTAAACATGAGAAACGATTAGTTCCACTGCTTATGTCTGTGTCTTAGAAGGGGTGAACCTGCCAGTGTCAAACCTGGGAAAGACCTTCCAAATTGTGCCTCCTACAGACCCATTTTTCTAAGAAATATCAATGCCAAAATCTTGGCCAAAATACTGGCCTCCCACCTCATCCAGTCAATGTGGAATGACATTAGAAAAATAAAGTGCAATGTTAATCTGTTCTAAGGACAAAATGATACAATTCTGTAATCTTCATAAAAATGGAAAAAGAATAGACTTCATACACTTAGTCCGGCATTGCCCCGCTATCAGGTAGTTCTGGACAAAGGTGATAGGAGAAATTATTTTAGTGCCTATTATTCCACTTACCCTTGAAACCCTACTACTAAACCAAGTGTTGTAAACACTCCCTACAATAACAGGAAAAGCCCACCGTAATTGCTTAAATAAGTTGAAATGCTCAATACCATGAAGTGGAAGTCAGAACACCACTCCCCCCCCAAAAAAATGGCTTCAAATGGTCGACAACACTGTCACCTTGTATCAACTAACATTCCCAGAAAGAGGGGACCCCAATAAATACATTGGTCATCCTGGATATTAGAACACCTTCCTGATTTAATACCCCAAGCTGCAGAAACCCCCCAAATCTATGCATATTAAATATGAACAAGGTAAGTTATTGATTCGTTTTTTGCATTTCAGTTGTCTCAACATTCATCGTTCGATATTGCAAATGTTATGCCTTGTACCCATTATATTATTCTTTGTAATGTTGTTTGTGATGCCGTGTTATAATTGTGTCTGTTTTATGAAACAATTATAAAAAAAAACCCAATAAAAACTATTGCCAAAAAAAAGAAAAAAGGTTGGGACAGGCTTGAGTGAGATCAACTCCCATGATCTCAGACAAGTCACTTGGGGGCCTTCCAATCCCAAAATACTTGTTCCCCTCCTTGTGAGTCCCCCTCTGCAATTTTTTGTTGTTTGTATAGAGCGACTCTTGTCGCAACATCCGATTCTCACAGGAACCATGTATAATTTCCCTGTCTCACCTGGGCACTGGGCTAGAAGAGTTTTCTTGATTGTGATTCCTCCTCATGTTCAGCAGGTCAACGTGACCCTGTAGTACAGTCCAATTATTCCTGCCAGAAGCCCAGAAGTCCATCCATCTCTGTCACCTGCCTGAGTACAAAGGATCCTCCGTTCCACACGGGTCACGTGTTCATAGAACATTTTTTTGCTGAGGAAGTATCAGTAGGAGCACCCAAGAGATTAATTGTCTCCAACCATTCTGTCCTTCCAGCGGCCACTTACTGTGACACCTCATGTTCCACATTCCAACCCAGTAATGTGTAGGAATGGTTAGTAATAATTCCCACCCTGTGCCCACCATTCAGTGGCAGTGTCTCAGCTGACTGCTGTACTAGTAATGACTGCAGGTAAAAGAACTTCCCCCTGTGCTGAGTGTAAGGATACACTTATATATATATATATTGTGTGTGTTTGTTTTATCCTGATGTAAATAAACAGGTAAGTGCTCTAATGTCCCATAAAAAATATTGTTTCCCTGGCTCTAATTACTTCCATAGTTCCCGGGAGCAGATTCCATGGGCCCTTGGCTGCTCCTGTCTCAATGCCATCCCACCTTACCTTATATCCCCTTATATATTTGTACATAGTTATAATATCACCCCTTAAGTGCCTCTTCTCCAGTGTGAACATCCCCAATTTGGCCAGTCTTTCGTTATAGCTAAGATTTTCCATACCTGGACCTAACCAGTTTAGTTGCCCTTCTCTGTACCCTCTCTAATACAATAATGTACTTTGACTTGGACTTTGATATTCTAGATGGGACCTAACCAGTGCTCTATACAGTGGAAGAATAACCCCCTCCTTCCGTGAATTTCTGCCCCTTTTAATACAACTCAAGAGCTTATTTGCTCTTAATGCTGCTGACTGGCATTGCTTGCCACAGCCAAGTTTATTATCTACAAGGACTCCAAGGTCCTTTTACATTATGGATTTTCTTAGTGCAGTCCCATTAAGGTTATAAATGGCTTGCATATTTTTGCATTCCAGGTGCATGACTTTACATCGTGCATTACTTTACTCGACATTGAATCTCATCTGCCACACAGATTGCCAGTTTGTCAAGATCCTGTTGCAAGGTTGCTGCATCCTGGATGAAATTAATTGGGCTGGATAGTTTTGTGTCATCTCCAAACACTGATACATTACTTTCAATACCTTCCCCTAACTCATTAATGAACAAGTTAAATAAAAGTTGAACCCAAACCAAGCCTTGAGGGACCCCACTAAGAGCCTTACTCCAAGTAGAGAATGTACCATTAACAACCACCTCTATAACCAATCCTGTAGCCAGTTTCCTATCCATGTGCAAATGACTTTATTAAGACCAACAGACTAGTTTAGAAAGTTTGTAGGGCACTGTATCAAACACTTTGGCAAAATCCAAATAGATCACATCTACTGCTTCTGCAGTCCAGCATCTTACTTACCTCATCATAAAAAGCTATCAATTTTGTCTGGCATGATCTATCCTTCATAAAGCCATGCTTATTGCTGCTCATAATGTCATTCACTTGGACAAAATTTTTAATGTGATCCCTTAAAAAGACTTCAAATAATTTGCCCACCACAGATGTCCAACTTAATGGCCTATAAATGCAAGACTGAGATTGTATTCCCTTTTTACATATTGGAATGGCATAAGCTTTCCTCCAATCCTTAGCTAACATACCAGATGGAAGTGAATCTGAGAAGTCAGAAATAGAGGCAGGTCTAAGATTTCTTAGAACCCATGGGTGTATGCCATCTGGCCCTGCCGCCTTGTTTACTTTAATTTTTATGAAAGCTTTATGAAGTATATCCTGAGTCAGCCACTGACTAGATTGAGCTGAGCCAACAGTGCACCTATGAAGGGAGCTTGGGAACTCTGCATCTTCTATTGTATATACTGAAGAAAAAAAGATTTAGCAAATTTACGTTTTCTGTATGTTACAGCCATACTTGTACCATGATTTAAAGGAGCAACACTCTCAACCCACATCTTTTTACTATTAATATACTTAAAAAACATTTTGGGGTTAGACTTAGCCTCTGCTGCAATGCGCTCCTCATTTCCTATCTTTGCCTTCTGGATTGCGGTTTTACAACATTTATTATAGTGTTAATATTCATTAAAGGGAGCTTCTGTCCTCACAGACTTGTAGTTTTTAAATGCCTTTCTCTTCTTTACTTCTATATTAAACAACACAGGGTGGTTCTTGGTGCTTCTACATTTACTTCTTAAGGGAATACATTGAGAACAGTAATGATTTAATATCATTTTAAATGACAACCATTGCTGTTATGTGTTTTTAGCAGAAAACATAATGCCCAATCTATGCTCTGTAAAGCAGCAGTGAAATTCAGGGGTTTTGTTGCCCCAGTGTATATTTGTTTTTTGCACAAGACATTAAATGAGATCACATTATGGCCATTATTACTCAGGAGTTCAATTACTTGCACATTTGCTATACATTCTGGGTCATTAGAGATCACTTGATCTAGTATAGCATTGTTTCTGGTTTGGCTCTTCAACAACTTGTGCCATAAAATTGTGATGCAAAAAGTTTTTAAACTTGTTTTAACAAGTTGTCTAATTTTAGGCAGTGAAATGATGTGGCTACTAAAGCATAACAAGTACTGCCTTACATACAAAGGGCATTAATTCAAGGGATGAAAAACGTTGCCTCTTTATATGTCCCTGGTAAGGTCTCACCTTGAGTTTGCAGTGCAGTTTTGGGCTCCAGTTCTAAAGACGGATATTAAAGAGCTGGAGAGAGTGCAGAGATGTGCGACTAAACTGGTTAGAAGCTATGAAGTTAAACTTTAAAGGGTTGTTCTCTCTTGAAAAAAGACACTTGCAAAGGGACATGATTACTTTTGATTTTGAAATACACTCCCCCATGTAAAGAAGTAGGGACAGTCACAAGTACCATGAAATATACTCCCTCGTGTACATGAAGTGGAAACTCCCCATGTAATACACTCCTACATTCCCATTCACATGTGTACCAGGAAATACACTCCCCCATGCAAAGGAAGTAGATACAGTACCATGAAAACCAAGAAATACACTCCCCCATGCAATGGAAGTAGATACAGTCCCATGAGTACCAGGAAATACACTCCCCCATGCAATGGAAGTAGATACAGTCCCATGAGTACCAGGAAATACACTTCCCCATGCAAAGGAAGTAGATACAGTCCCATGAGTACCAGGAAATACACTCCCCCAATCAGCACAGCAAGTAATTATCATCCTCCCATAGCTGCCCATGATATTACTGCATGCTGTTCATGCTGCTGGTATTTCCCTTTGGAATTGCTGATAAGGGGATTATTCCCGATGCTGCAGAAAGAGAGAATAAGCAGAATGTGAGGATCAGAATATTTGCGGCTCCTCTCACAAAGTCTCACACGTACAAGTGCAGGGGGGATTTTAAGACACAGTGAATGCACAAGGACTGCTAATTAGGTTAATCTCAAGGCCCCTTTTCATCATTTCCAATTACAGCCATAAAGGCCTGGGATATATTTAAGCCTTGGTGTGTAATTACTGTGACATCATATCAACCTTGAGTTTTAACAGAGTCATGGGATCAAGGGATGGAAGGAAAAGAGAAGCGAGGGCTGAAGCTACACAAAGTCATTGCACAGGGGCGAAACAGGGAAGGGAGGTCTCCAAGCAATGACAGAGCTGTATGGGATCTCTAGTACAGACTATGAGCAAACTTAGGGGGCTGTTCCTGCTGAATTGTGTTTAATAGGGCGGAATAAGTATGCTGCGATATTATCTCTCTGTGCAGACTTAGGCCCGGATTCGAGGGGCGCAGCCTTCTCCAGCATCTGTTAGTAAATAGAACTACAGACTGGGTCAAGGGGAACAGCCATATCCTTTGATAGGAACCTCGATAACCGTGGGGGGGCATTTGTTTGGGAATGTTATCAAATGTATAAGGTTTTTGGACTGCTCCGAAGGAGAGGAACTTATCCGAGTAGCCATAAACCTTTCACCTGTCGGCCCTTGGTGGTGGGAGCAGCTGATTCCTGCTGAGTCAGCTCTGATCCACTCACAGTAACTCCCAGGTCACTCAACTCTTGTTGACAAAGGTTTGTGGGCTGAAAGCAATTACAGAGCTCACACCATGTACTTTATAGTTGTTTTCTTTCTTCCACAACAGCCTGGGCCAACAGTTCTTGTATAAAAACAGCGCCAGGGCCCAAAAAGTTGGCATAGACTTCCTGCACTTCAATCAGCTCTGAAAGGGCACCGGACCTTTGTTTCCTTGCCTCGTTGTGTTTATTTCCATGTTTCCTCCGCATTCACCAGAAGCCTCTTTTCAGTGGATTATCCCCTTGATGTGGGCACAAAGGGCCAGTTTGGGACTTTACCCGGGAAATGACTTTCTCTGGGAGACGTCACATGGTACCGACTATTGAACAGACAATTAAGGGATTTTGGGCAAAGTTATTTTCCACTTTTATTTAAATAGCGCCAACTTAATCCTTGGAGCTGATTATATATCCCCTCCCCTAAATCTCCCCCTTACTGGCCTTTAGGCTGGGCCCCTTAGCTCATAACAATGTTACAGATATATAGACAAATGAGTATCTGTGTGACCCTGCAGTGTTAGTGCACTGAGTGGGGGAGGGAGCCAAGAGCATATAAAAATACATTCACCTCCTACTGTTTCCATGAAATAAATATAAAGGCAACACTAGAGTGAAAGTAAAGACATTTCTGGTAGAGCATGACGGGGCCATGTTCCTTTGGGGCTGTTCTGTCACTGCAAGTTGAAAAATGAATGACGCTGACAGTTAAAGTCCCATGGGATCTCTCAGTAGCCGTATTCTCTCTCACCTGCAGCTCCCTATAAATTCATCTCTGAAAGGTGACTTTCACAGTTTTAGACTCTGTGCCAGTGAAATGTGCTGAGCAACAAGGGTCCCACTTGCTACATGATAAATGAGAACTGTGGCCCCTAGCAAAAGAGGTGGATTTTACTGCAGTGGTCTTGCTTTCTTTTTTGCCCATTTTCCAAAGTCTTTGTTGAAACCTCAATAAGTGACACATTGCACAGTGAGTGTTGCATGTGAACAGTTTAGTTGTATATGGAATTGAACTTGGCAGTGGGCAGCTAGTATCTATTATGAGGGTAAGTGCCAGAGTTGATGCCACACAGTGGGTGTTTTGGCGCATTTATGGGATCTCAGAACAGCAGTTGCAGAGAGCAGTCACTTGTGAGAAATGCAGGTGGGCAGTGGCATAACTAGAGTGCATCTGGGCCCCTGCCACGGGCCTGGCACACTGAGATCCCCAACCCCACATCCTGTGACCACCTACACCCGCCCCCTGTCTGACTGATCCTACATCCCCCTTCCCCACCACAGGTAAGAGTGTGGCTGGGCAGGGGCTATTCTTTTATCTACAGAGGAAGCAGATGTCACGTCATGGTCCAGACACCCCTTGGCATGTGGGGGAGCAAGTGGGCAGATTATTGGGGGGGACTGAGAAGACCTGGATGGATGGCAAGAAGGTTGGGGGAGATTTGAGATGCTAATCTAGGCATGAGGAGATGCATGTGGGGGTTAGATGAAGAAGTAGGTATAGCAAGGGTCAAATGTGGGTGGAAACTTGGTTGGGGTTAGCGATAATGGCAGGGAGGACCATGTCAGGGGCCTATTGGCTCCAAGCAGGGGAAGTCCAGACCAAGAAGGAAACTTCAGGTAAAAGTCCAAGTTCGCGGTAAACAAGGGATCAGGAATAAGCGTAGTCAAATCCAGGCAGTAGTTCAATAGGCAGGCAGATAAATAGCAAAAGTCAAGGTACAGGCAGGGTCAAAAGTCCAGGAATACAATAAACAAGAATTTAGAAACACCCAGGAATGCTTAAAACACATCCTATAGCTATTTTCGGCTGGAATCCAGTGCCGCAAGCTGCTGGGGGGCCCTGAGGGGGTGCGGGCCCTGGCCCAATTGCACACCCTGCTCCCCCGGTAGTAACGCCACTGTGTAAGGGGGTTATGGACCAGCAAGAACTTCAGGACAGCACCTATAAAATTCTTTGTATTTAAAACGCCTTTATTCGTGCTTCACAGGGGCATCACGGCAATGTTTCAGGCCAAATGGCCTTTTGTCAAGCTTACAGGCACACAAAAAAAATGGCTTATGAACCCCCATGTGGCTTAATTCAGAATTCAAGAAGTTAATAGGAAAGAAGAGGAAAGCATTTATCAACAAGTCAGAGGTGGCAGAAGCTGTGTTCATTTAATATAAACACTATAAGAAATGTTGTAAGACAGCAATCAGGAAGGGAAAGAAAGTAAATTAACTAATTGCAGCACAGGTTAAGAATAACCACAAAAGCATTTTCACCTATATTAATAGTAAAAAGATATGAGTTGAGAGTGTGGCTCCCAGTGGCACAACTAGGAGACCACAGGTTCTGGTGGAAAATACCCTTGGGTACTGAGAGAGCTTAGTTCAGGTTTCGCCAACCCTTTATTTCTTATTTTCTCAGACTCATTTTCATCTAGTATGGTACCTATGGATTGGAATAAAAGCTAATGCCATTCCTATATATAACAAGGGGTGCTGATAGCCTAGAAAATGATAGGCCTATAAGTCTGACATTTGTGGGAGGCAAGTAATTGGAAGGTTTGTTAAGGGCTCACATTCAGAATTAGGTTCTGAGTAATGGCATTATGGGTAAGAATCGGCATGGCATTATGAAGGATAGGTCATGTCAGACACATATGATCACTTTTAATGATGAGGTTTGTTGGAAGTAGGTGGGATCTATTTGGATTGTGCTGATGCTTTTCACACAGTGCCCCACAAATGACTGCTTTCTAAACTAATTGCTGTTGGATAGGAATCTGGCTTCAGAATTGTTTCCAGACGGTGGGTATTAATGTTAGATTCGCTACTTGGCGTAAAGTTCTTATTGGGGACCCTCCGGCTTCTGTATTGGGTCCACTTTTATTAATCTTGTTTATTAATGACATAGGCGACATCTTTGCAGCAGGATCTTGACAAACTGGCAATCTGGGTGACTAAGTGACAGCTAAGATTCCTGCTATATGTAAATAAACAATTTTTTTTTTTAACCTTTTAAGTGCCAGCAGAATTTCACATTTTGGTTACGCGAAATGCCAGCGGTTTTTGAAACATTTTGTGCTCTCTCACTTTAGGGGCATTTTCTGAGGGGAAACCTATAGTTTACCTAAGAAAACTATACATTGTTTTTTTCGGTAGAAACTGAGCTTTCTAAATCTGCCTGAGTTTTCATGTATTTACACCTGTGCAAAAAAATTTATAGTGCTAAATACCAAAAAATAAATGAAAAATTACCATTTTTCATCGTATATCAATTTATACCAGAAAAATATTTCATTTTACGGATGAAAATCCAACTGATTTGGAAAGCCTTATGTCTCTTGAACGTGCCAATACCAGATATGTATAGTTTTAGGGAGATTTAGGATTTCTGTACAGCAAAAACTCCCGGCAGTATATTACCAAATTTTGAAAGCACCAAGGCAGAAAACGGCATGCTTTAGATTCCAAGGCAAAAAATCCTGAAACCGTAGGTTTACCCCAGAAAACCATACATTTTTGAAAAGTACACATTCTGCCGATTACAAAATGGGTAACTATGTCTCTCTACTCCCAACTACCAAACATAAAAGCTTGTCTGAACATAGCGGTTTTTCAACAAAAAATTCAAAATTCTGAAAAATCATTTCAAAGGTTTTATTTTGCTGCTCCGCATATCCCAAACTATATTAGGTACCAAGAAAAAGCACCTGAAATATGATTGCCAGGGGTCCACTGAACAAATTGATACCCATTATGCATAGGTTTACCAAAGTATCTGGCATTTAGAGACACCAATATGTAGTTAGCACATCCAAATTGTTCAGGACTTTACTTCAGCTACTGAGAAATCAACACATTGACTGCATTTTTGTGGGGTAAAAACACAGAAATATATGTTTACCCCCCAAACCCATACATTTTTGGAAAGTACACATTCTACTGAATCTAAAATGGGTACCCATGCCTTTCTGCTCCAAACTACTGAGTCGCAAGGCTTTCCCAAAGTTGTCGGTTTTGGTGAAATATCTGAAAATTGCCTCAAAGCTTCAACTTCCCAGCACCATATCACCCATGTGTCATTACGTACTAAGAAAAAGCACCCTAAATATGATTGCCAGGGTTCCTCCGAACAGTTTGGTGGCCATTGTTCATAGGTTTACCAAAGTATCTGGCATTTAGAGGCCCCAAAATGAAGTTAGCGCATACAAACAGTCCCGTGGGTAACTTCAGCTAATGAAAAATCAACAAATTGACTGCATTTTTGTGGGGTAAAAACACAGAAATATATGTTTACCCCCCAAACCCATACATTTTTGGAAAGTACACATTCTACCGAATCTAAAATGGGTACCCATGCCTTATTGCTCCAAACTACTGAGTCGCAAGGCTTTCCCAAAGTTGTCGGTTTTGGTGAAATATCTGAAAATTGCCTCAAAGCTTCAACTTCCCAGCACCATATCACCCATGTGTCATTACGTACTAAGAAAAAGCACCCTAAATATGATTGCCAGGGTTACTCCGAACAGTTTGGTGGCCATTGTTCATAGGTTTACCAAAGTATCTGGCATTTAGAGGCCCCAAAATGAAGTTAGCGCATACAAACAGTCCCGTGGGTAACTTCAGCTAATGAAAAATCAACACATTGACTGCATTTTTGTGGGGTAAAAACACAGAAATATATGTTTACCCCCCAAACCCATACATTTTTGGAAAGTACACATTCTACCGAATCTAAAATGGGTACCCATGCCTTATTGCTCCAAACTACTGAGTCGCAAGGCTTTCCCAAAGTTGTCGGTTTTGGTGAAATATCTGAAAATTGCCTCAAAGCTTCAACTTCCCAGCACCATATCACCCATGTGTCATTACGTACTAAGAAAAAGCACCCTAAATATGATTGCCAGGGTTACTCCGAACAGTTTGGTGGCCATTGTTCATAGGTTTACCAAAGTATCTGGCATTTAGAGGCCCCAAAATGAAGTTAGCGCATACAAACAGTCCCGTGGGTAACTTCAGCTAATGAAAAATCAACACATTGACTGCATTTTTGTGGGGTAAAAACACAGAAATATATGTTTACCCCCCAAACCCATACATTTTTGGAAAGTACACATTCTACCGAATCTAAAATGGGTACCCATGCCTTATTGCTCCAAACTACTGAGTCGCAAGGCTTTCCCAAAGTTGTCGGTTTTGGTGAAATATCTGAAAATTGCCTCAAAGCTTCAACTTCCCAGCACCATATCACCCATGTGTCATTACGTACTAAGAAAAAGCACCCTAAATATGATTGCCAGGGTTCCTCCGAACAGTTTGGTGGCCATTGTTCATAGGTTTACCAAAGTATCTGGCATTTAGAGGCCCCAAAATGAAGTTAGCGCATACAAACAGTCCCGTGGGTAACTTCAGCTAATGAAAAATCAACACATTGACTGCATTTTTGTGGGGTAAAAACACAGAAATATATGTTTACCCCCCAAACCCATACATTTTTGGAAAGTACACATTCTACCGAATCTAAAATGGGTACCCATGCCTTATTGCTCCAAACTACTGAGTCGCAAGGCTTTCCCAAAGTTGTCGGTTTTGGTGAAATATCTGAAAATTGCCTCAAAGCTTCAACTTCCCAGCACCATATCACCCATGTATCGTTACGCACCAAGAAAAAGCACCCTAAATATGATTGCCAGGGTTCCTCCAAACAGTTTGGTGGCCATTGTTCATAGGTTTATCAAAGTATCTGGCATTTAGAGGCCTCAAAATGAAGTTAGCGCATACAAATAGTCCTGTGGGTAACTTCATCTAATGAAAAATCAACACATTGACTGCATTTTTGTGGGGTAAAAACACAGAAATATATGTTTACCCCCCAAACCCATACATTTTTGGAAAGTACACATTCTACTGAATCTAAAATGGGTACCCATGCCTTTCTGCTCCAAACTACTGAGTCGCAAGGCTTTCCCAAAGTTGTCGGTTTTGGTGAAATATCTGAAAATTGCCTCAAAGCTTCAACTTCCCAGCACCATATCACCCATGTGTCATTACGTACTAAGAAAAAGCACCCTAAATATGATTGCCAGGGTTCCTCCGAACAGTTTGGTGGCCATTGTTCATAGGTTTACCAAAGTATCTGGCATTTAGAGGCCCCAAAATGAAGTTAGCGCATACAAACAGTCCCGTGGGTAACTTCAGCTAATGAAAAATCAACACATTGACTGCATTTTTGTGGGGTAAAAACACAGAAATATATGTTTACCCCCCAAACCCATACATTTTTGGAAAGTACACATTCTACCGAATCTAAAATGGGTACCCATGCCTTATTGCTCCAAACTACTGAGTCGCAAGGCTTTCCCAAAGTTGTCGGTTTTGGTGAAATATCTGAAAATTGCCTCAAAGCTTCAACATCCCAGCAACATATCACCCATGTGTCATTACATACTCAGAAAAAGCACCCTAAATATGATTGCCAGGGTTCCTCCGAACAGTTTGGTGGCCATTGTTCATAGGTTTACCTAAGTAACTGGCATTTAGAGGCCCCAAAATGAAGTTAGCGCATACAAACAGTCCCGTGGGTAACTTCAGCTAATGAAAAATCAACACATTGACTGCATTTTTGTGGGGTAAAAACACAGAAATATATGTTTACCCCCCAAACCCATATATTTTTGGAAAGTACACATTCTACTGAATCTAAAATGGGTACCCATGCCTTTCTGCTCCAAACTACTGAGTCGCAAGGCTTTCCCAAAGTTGTCGGTTTTGGTGAAATATCTGAAAATTGCCTCAAAGCTTCAACTTCCCAGCACCATATCACCCATGTGTCATTACGTACTAAGAAAAAGCACCCTAAATATGATTGCCAGGGTTCCTCCGAACAGTTTGGTGGCCATTGTTCATAGGTTTACCAAAGTATCTGGCATTTAGAGGCCCCAAAATGAAGTTAGCGCATACAAACAGTCCCGTGGGTAACTTCAGCTAATGAAAAATCAACAAATTGACTGCATTTTTGTGGGGTAAAAACACAGAAATATATGTTTACCCCCCAAACCCATACATTTTTGGAAAGTACACATTCTACCGAATCTAAAATGGGTACCCATGCCTTATTGCTCCAAACTACTGAGTCGCAAGGCTTTCCCAAAGTTGTCGGTTTTGGTGAAATATCTGAAAATTGCCTCAAAGCTTCAACTTCCCAGCACCATATCACCCATGTGTCATTACTTACTAAGAAAAAGCACCCTAAATATGATTGCCAGGGTTACTCCGAACAGTTTGGTGGCCATTGTTCATAGGTTTACCAAAGTATCTGGCATTTAGAGGCCCCAAAATGAAGTTAGCGCATACAAACAGTCCCGTGGGTAACTTCAGCTAATGAAAAATCAACACATTGACTGCATTTTTGTGGGGTAAAAACACAGAAATATATGTTTACCCCCCAAACCCATACATTTTTGGAAAGTACACATTCCACCGAATCTAAAATGGGTACCCATGCCTTATTGCTCCAAACTACTGAGTCGCAAGGCTTTCCCAAAGTTGTCGGTTTTGGTGAAATATCTGAAAATTGCCTCAAAGCTTCAACTTCCCAGCACCATATCACCCATGTGTCATTACGTACTAAGAAAAAGCACCCTAAATATGATTGCCAGGGTTACTTCGAACAGTTTGGTGGCCATTGTTCATAGGTTTACCAAAGTATCTGGCATTTAGAGGCCCCAAAATGAAGTTAGCGCATACAAACAGTCCCGTGGGTAACTTCATCTAATGAAAAATCAACACATTGACTGCATTTTTGTGGGGTAAAAACACAGAAATATATGTTTACCCCCCAAACCCATACATTTTTGGAAAGTACACATTCTACCGAATCTAAAATGGGTACCCATGCCTTATTGCTCCAAACTACTGAGTCGCAAGGCTTTCCCAAATTTGGCGGTTTTGGTGAAATATCTGGAAATTGCCTCAAAGCTTCAACTTTCCAGCATCGTATTGTCCATGTATCATTACCAGCATAAAGCATCCTAAATATAAACATATGGGTCTACTAAACAGTTTGATGCCCAATGTGCATAGATATACCAAACTATGTGGCGCACAGAGACCCCCAAATGACAATATGTATAGACATTTTCACGGCTGACGCTCTGACTGCTGCAATATGAGCACCTGGAGTGTGTATTATGCGACATTAGACCCCCCTAACAGTACAGAGACCCCAGAAAACCATATATTTTCAGAAAGTACACATTCTGACGAATCCAATATGGGTAAATAAGTGTTTCTACTGCAAACTCCCAAACTGCAAAGCAATGCTGAACATAACGGTTTTTATCAAACTTCTGAAAATCGTCACAAAGCTTGAATTCTACCCCATTATATGCCACACATTTTGTAACGTATCAGCATAAAACATCCTAAATATGAACGCCAGGGGTCTACTGAACACTTTGATGCCCAGTATGCATAGATATACCAAACTATGTGGCGCACAGAGACCCCCAAATGACAATAGTGTATATACATTTTCATGGCTGACGCGCTGGCTGCTGCAATATGAGCACCTGGTGTGTGTATTATGCGACATTAGACCCCCCTAACAGTACAGAGACCCCAGAAAACCATATATTTTCAGAAAGTACACATTCTGACGAATCCAATATGGGTAAATAAGTGTTTCTACTGCAAACTGCCAAACAGCAAAGCAATGCTGAACATAACGGTTTTTATCAAATTTCTGAAAATCGTCACAAAGCTTGAATTTTACCCCATTATATGCCCCACATTTCGTAACGTATCAGCATAAAACATCCTAAATATGAACGCCAGGGGTCTACTGAACACTTTGATGCCCAATATGCATAGATATACCAAACTATGTGGCGCACAGAGACCCCCAAATGACAATAGTGTATATACATTTTCACGGCTGACGCTCTGGCTGCTGCAATATGAGCACCTGGAGTGTGTATTATGCGACATTAGACCCCCCTAACAGTACAGAGACCCCAGAAAACCATATATTTTCAGAAAGTACACATTCTGACGAATCCAATATGGGTAAATAAGTGTTTCTACTGCAAACTGCCAAACTGCAAAGCAATGCTGAACATAACGGTTTTTATCAAATTTCTGAAAATCGTCACAAAGCTTGAATTTTACCCCATTATATGCCCCACATTTCGTAATGTATCAGCATAAAACATCCTAAATATGAACGCCAAGGGTCTACTGAACACTTTGATGCCCAATATGCATAGATATACCAAACTATGTGGCGCACAGAGACCCCCAAATGACAATAGTGTATATACATTTTCACGGCTGACGCGCTGGCTGCTGCAATATGAGCACCTGGTGTGTGTATTATGCGACATTAGACCCCCCTAACAGTACAGAGACCCCAGAAAACCATATATTTTCAGAAAGTACACATTCTGACGAATCCAATATGGGTAAATAAGTGTTTCTACTGCAAACTGCCAAACTGCAAAGCAATGCTGAACATAACGGTTTTTATCAAATTTCTGAAAATCGTCACAAAGCTTGAATTTTACCCCATTATATGCCCCACATTTCGTAACGTATCAGCATAAAACATCCTAAATATGAATGCCAGGGGTCTACTGAACACTTTGATGCCCAATATGCATAGATATACCAAACTATGTGGCGCACAGAGACCCCCAAATGACAATAGTGTATATACATTTTCATGGCTGACGCGCTGGCTGCTGCAATATGAGCACCTGGTGTGTGTATTATGCGACATTAGACCCCCCTAACAGTACAGAGACCCCAGAAAACCATATATTTTCAGAAAGTACACATTCTGAAGAATCCAATATGGGTAAATAAGTGTTTCTACTGCAAACTGCCAAACTGCAAAGCAATGCTGAACATAACGGTTTTTATCAAATTTCTGAAAATCGTCACAAAGCTTGAATTTTACCCCATTATATGCCCCACATTTCGTAACGTATCAGCATAAAACATCCTAAATATGAACGCCAGGGGTCTACTGAACACTTTGATGCCCAATATGCATAGATATACCAAACTATGTGGCGCACAGAGACCCCCAAATGACAATAGTGTATATACATTTTCACGGCTGACGCGCTGGCTGCTGCAATATGAGCACCTGGTGTGTGTATTATGCGACATTAGACCCCCCTAACAGTACAGAGACCCCAGAAAACCATATATTTTCAGAAAGTACACATTCTGACGAATCCAATATGGGTAAATAAGTGTTTCTACTGCAAACTGCCAAACTGCAAAGCAATGCTGAACATAACGGTTTTTATCAAATTTCTGAAAATCGTCACAAAGCTTGAATTTTACCCCATTATATGCCCCACATTTCGTAACGTATCAGCATAAAACATCCTAAATATGAACGCCAGGGGTCTACTGAACACTTTGATGCCCAATATGCATAGATATACATAACTATGTGGCGCACAGAGACCCCCAAATGACAATAGTGTATATACATTTTCATGGCTGACGCGCTGGCTGCTGCAATATGAGCACCTGGTGTGTGTATTATGCGACATTAGACCCCCCTAACAGTACAGAGACCCCAGAAAACCATATATTTTCAGAAAGTACACATTCTGAAGAATCCAATATGGGTAAATAAGTGTTTCTACTGCAAACTGCCAAACTGCAAAGCAATGCTGAACATAACGGTTTTTATCAAATTTCTGAAAATCGTCACAAAGCTTGAATTTTACCCCATTATATGCCCCACATTTCGTAACGTATCAGCATAAAACATCCTAAATATGAACGCCAGGGGTCTACTGAACACTTTGATGCCCAATATGCATAGATATACCAAACTATGTGGCGCACAGAGACCCCCAAATGACAATAGTGTATATACATTTTCACGGCTGACGCGCTGGCTGCTGCAATATGAGCACCTGGTGTGTGTATTATGCGACATTAGACCCCCCTAACAGTACAGAGACCCCAGAAAACCATATATTTTCAGAAAGTACACATTCTGACGAATCCAATATGGGTAAATAAGTGTTTCTACTGCAAACTGCCAAACTGCAAAGCAATGCTGAACATAACGGTTTTTATCAAATTTCTGAAAATCGTCACAAAGCTTGAATTTTACCCCATTATATGCCCCACATTTCGTAACGTATCAGCATAAAACATCCTAAATATGAACGCCAGGGGTCTACTGAACACTTTGATGCCCAATATGCATAGATATACCAAACTATGTGGCGCACAGAGACCCCCAAATGACAATAGTGTATATACATTTTCATGGCTGACGCGCTGGCTGCTGCAATATGAGCACCTGGTGTGTGTATTATGCGACATTAGACCCCCCTAACAGTACAGAGACCCCAGAAAACCATATATTTTCAGAAAGTACACATTCTGACGAATCCAATATGGGTAAATAAGTGTTTCTACTGCAAACTGCCAAACTGCAAAGCAATGCTGAACATAACGGTTTTTATCAAATTTCTGAAAATCGTCACAAAGCTTGAATTTTACCCCATTATATGCCCCACATTTCGTAACGTATCAGCATAAAACATCCTAAATATGAACGCATGGGGTCTACTGAACACTTTGATGCCCAATATGCATAGATATACCAAACTATGTGGCGCACAGAGACCCCCAAATGACAATAGTGTATATACATTTTCACGGCTGACGCGCTGGCTGCTGCAATATGAGCACCTGGTGTGTGTATTATGTGACATTAGACCCCCCTAACAGTACAGAGACCCCAGAAAACCATATATTTTCAGAAAGTACACATTCTGACGAATCCAATATGGGTAAATAAGTGTTTCTACTGCAAACTGCCAAACTGCAAAGCAATGCTGAACATAACGGTTTTTATCAAATTTCTGAAAATCGTCACAAAGCTTGAATTTTACCCCATTATATGCCCCACATTTCGTAACGTATCAGCATAAAACATCCTAAATATGAACGCCAGGGGTCTACTGAACACTTTGATGCCCAATATGCATAGATATACCAAACTATGTGGCGCACAGAGACCCCCAAATGGATATAAAGTAGATAAAATTTACAAGGCAAAACAAAATAAGGCAGTAAAGAGTGAAATGCAAAAAAATCCAATAAAACCACAAAAATCAATGTTTTTTTTCCAGACTAGTGTTATCGGCCGTCAGAATCACAGTTTCAATATTTTAGCTGGGCCAAACAGGTTATACGGCTAGAAACAAGTGAACACAACATACGCAGAGCTGAAAATGCAATAAAATGGCTAAAAATTCAATAAAATGGCTAAAAATGCACCAAAATACCCAAAATTGCAATATAATCACCGAAATAACATAAAAAAGATATTGCACAGTACGGTTAGCGAATACGCTATTCGTAATGGCAATAAAACATTTTTTTCAGCCAAAAAAAGAGACGATGCGATAAGAAAAAAAAAAAAAAAGCCACAATGCCATGTATGTGCGTGTGCGTGTGTACAAATGGTAAATTACATGTTATGTGCGCGTGTGTGCGTGTGCACATGTGTGTAAGTGCAGTGAGTGTAAGTGACCCCCCCAATCCCCAAAAAGTATGTGTAAGTGTGTGTAAGTGTGAATCTAAGTGTGTATTACTGTAATAAGTGTGTGTTGGTGTGTTTGTGTGTGTAATTGTTGCACTAACCTGAAAAAATCGCTGGAGACTGTTGCAGGCGATCAGGAAGACTCCCTGGAAGACCTCTGCGTCGTGGTTCCTGTCTGTGTGCTGTGGGGGCGGAGATCGTCGATCCGGTGCAGGCTGCAGCAGCAGGACACGTAAGTAACACGTGCCTGCTGCTGTTTTTGGGCCCCTGGGCGATCGCGCCCCAGGGGCCACTCGATCCCCTGCTCTGCTCGTTGCCTAGGGGCAGGGGATCGAGCAGGAACGAAGCGAGCGGCTCTAACAGCCGCTCCTCCGCTTCTGAACCCGGAAGTGCTGCAGAACGTAGAATCTACGTTCTGTGGCATTTCAAGTACCTTTGCCACAGAACGTAGATTCTACGATCTGTGGCATTTAAAGGGTTAAACTGAAAGTTTTATTGATTTTCCAAAAATAACAATAAATGAAAAATAAAAGGATAAAGAAAACATCACATTGTCGCATGAATACAGTAACGGTAGTAAATAAAACTCATAAATAAGAAAACAGAAAAAGAAAATAAAGACGGCGGCTGGGCTAGGTGTCAAAGTAGGCAAGAACAATAATCCTGAGCATAGTCAAGGGCACATGCAGTGTGGGGACCCAAAGGAAAGGAGACAGGTTATACATGCAATGCTGAGAAAAGCAAGGGGTCATTTTCATACGCTAACCAGGGCAACCAAATCTTATCGTAGGCCTCCAGGTCATTTTGCAACATGTAAGACATTCTTTCGTTAGCTGCAATATCAATTATCTTTGCTTTAAGCATGAGAATAGGGATAGTGGGTTTTTTCCAGTTGCGAGCAATAATCAACCTGGCAGCTGTGAGAATGTGCTGTGACAGCCTATGAGATGAATTGGTCAGTTTAGCCGGTTTTTTTCCCAGGAGAAAAGTGGTGGGGTCTTTGGGAAAGTCAATATGTAAGATCTTGGATAATAGTTGGGTGATACTATCCCAGAAGATGGAGACAATTGGGCAGGTCCACCAGATGTGAAGCATGGAGCCTGTGATTTGGCAGCCCCTGAAGCAATACGGGTCGCAAGACGGGTAGATCCTATGCAGTCGCAAGGGCACCAGGTAGGTCCTGTGCAGGAGTTTGATCGAGGTCTCTCTATTAGAAACACAAGTACTCCCCAAATTTGCCGTCAGGCTGCATTGAGACCATTGCTGGGTCGAGAGTGTAATTTGGAGGTCCCTCTCCCATTGTAGCATGTATTTGTGTTTGAAAGATTCAGTGGGCAGCTTGTTGAGTAATTTATACGTTAAACTGAGAATGCCTGGTGCCAATGGTGCTTGCCTGCAAAATGATTCAAAGCAAGTGGACGTGAAGGAGCTGTCATGGCATTGCTTAGCCTGCCGATGGGCAAAGTGAATAAGTTGCGAAGCCCTAAATAACTCCTGCTGGGGTGGATCGAATTTTTGAGTTAGTCCCTGCATAGTGAGAGGTTTGCCTCGGTGAACCAAGGACTCCAGCGTGGTCACACCCTTCCCGAGCCACCATGCATAAGCCTTTTTAGACTGACCTGGTGCAAAGTCCGGGTTGTTAATAATAGGGCTGAGGAGGGAAGGGAGCGAAGACAGTTGAGAACTCCTGCGGTGTTTTATCCACAAGCTTAGCATATCTAGTGTGATGAGGGATGCTTCCGGAAAGTTTTTTAAAGGGATTCTGCCGAGCCACAGGACATGGCTGGTAAGGTGGGGGTAAAGCAAGTCGTCCTCAATCTGGACCCACAAAGGGGCAGCTGCACCAGCATGTGAAGGAGCCCATTGGGCAAGTCTGGAGGCTCTATAATATTTAATCAAGTTCGGCACAGAAAGGCCGCCATTCGATTTGTGTAGGTACATGACTCGCCTCGAAATCCGTGGAACCTTATTTTGCCAGATGAAGGTGTAAATGGCCGCCTGCAGCTTTCGGATATCAGCTACGTGCACTGGAATAGGCAAAGTCCGAAATAGGTAAAGGATCTTCGGCAGTAACACCATTTTTACACAATGAATTCTGCCGATCCAGGAAATCCTATATTTATCCCAGGAGGAAAGCTTCTGCATCAAAAGATGAATTAATGAGGGGTAGTTGGTCTTGTATAGGGTAGAGAGAGAAGACGTCAGCTTCACCCCCAGATATTGTAGGTAATCAGTCCTAGTGGAGAATCCAAAGTTCAGTTCGATCAGCTTAAGTATAGGTTGTGGAAGATTGCAGGGAAGCATTTCCGATTTCTCCGGGTTGATCTTAAGGCCTGACATTGTTGCAAAATGTGATAAGACATGAAGGAGGTTGGGTAGAGATGTAAGAGGGTTAGTTACATGCATGAGTAAATCATCAGCAAAAAGCGAAAGTTTGTATTCTCTACCCTTTACAGAAAGGCCCTTAATATCTATATTGTCCCTGAGTGCCCTAGCTAGAGTTTCCATCGCTAAGGCAAAAGTAAATAAACAATTTTAATGATAATATACTTGTTTAGTAGTATGTGCCATTAGGTAATCATACATAGAAAATTGCCACCCCCTGGGATCCTAGGATTCATGATGCACACAAACAAACCATTCATGTTAGATCACATGCATGAAAACTAGACCCCCCCAAACAATGTAGCTCTCTATAAAAAGATATTGCATAAAACAGCTCATATGTAAAATCCTGCTTCATGTAAATAAACCATTTTCATTATAATATACTTTTCTAGTAGTATGTGTCATTGGGTAATCATAAATAGAAAAATGCCATTTTAAAAAAAATGAGGGCCGCCCCCTGGGATCGTAGGATTCACTGTACTCACAAACATACCAACAAACCATACATGTTAGGTCACATGAGCCAATTAACAGACAGAGTTGTGTCTTTTGCTTCCACACTTCTTCCTGTTACAGTTAGAGCTGCAGTATTTCTGGTCAGGTGATCTCTTCCTGTTACAGTTAGAGCTGCATTATTTCTGGTCAGGTGATCTCTTCCTGTTACAGTTAGAGCTGCAGTATTTCTGGTCAGGTGATCTCTTCCTGTTACAGTTAGAGCTGCAGTATTTCTGGTCAGGTGATCTCTTCCTGTTACAGTTAGAGCTGCAGTATTTCTGGTCAGGTGATCTCTTCCTGTTACAGTTAGAGCTGCAGTATTTCTGGTCAGGTGATCTCTGAGACAGTACAGAGACCATCACGAAATGGTGGCTCAAGGCAAGAGATGTAAAAGGGCAAGATTTACTTAATACTGTATATATTCCAGTTTGGCAAGATTCTTTAATATGCCACTTAATATGATATGAACTATCTGTTGCTTACGTGTTCATTTTGGGGGTATAGTTTTCCTTTAAGTGTTAATTTTTGGGGTATAGTTCTGCTTCAATAAACTTGGCTGTAGAGCCAATGCCAGTCAGCAGCTGCAAGGACAAAGAAGGTTTTGTATTGTATTAAAAGGATCATAGATTTCTGGGTCACTCTTCAAATTTACAGAGCGCTGGTAATGCTCCATCTCTAAATATGCTGTGTAGTTTTGGGCTCTAATGCACAAAGGGGATATAATTGAATTAGAAAGAGTCCAAAGAAGGACAACAAAGTTGGTGAAGGCTTAGTTAAGGCATTTAAAGGGGGAAATGATCACTATATAGAAATATATAAGGGGCTCATACAATAAACTATGATGCTTTATTAACCAGGAAATCCGCCCAGCAGACATGAGGGAGCCACTCAGATTATGGGAAAGGAGGATCTTATTAATGATCAGGCTCTGTCTCCTGGTGGGGCAATGAGGAAAAGCACAGAAGATTAGTGAAAGGTTCTGCTGGAATCTGATGCTGGTACCACTAAAGTTTCCTAGTGAATTTGGTCCTTGCTCCATTGTCTCCAAAGTGTCCCCTACATACAGTATGTTCCCCTAAACGTGTGCCTGTATATGTCCCCATGTATGCGTCTTATCTGCCCCCTAGGTATGTGCCCCTATGTACAATATGTGCCCCCCTATCATGTGTCCCTATATACAATCATATTGAAAAGTTTGGGAACCCGTCTCAGCCTGCATAATAGTTTACTCCACTTTCAACAAAAAAGATAACACTGGTATGTCTTTCATTTCCCAGGAACACCGGAGTGCTTTCTGAACAAAGATTTTTAGTGAAACAGTATTCAGTTGTATGAAATTAAATCAAATGTGAAAAACTGACTATGCAAAAATGTGGGTACAATTGTAATTTTGCTAATTTGAATGCATGTAACTGCTCAATACTGATTACTGGCAACACCAAATTGGTTGGATTAGCTCATTAAGCCTTGAACTTCATTGGCAGGTGTGTCCAATCATGAGAAAAGGTATTTAAGGTGACCAATTGCAAGTTTGACTCTCCTCGTAAGAGTGACAGCATGGGATCCTCAAATCAACTCTCAAAAGATCTGAAAACAAAGATTTTCAGTATCATGGTTTAGCGGAAGGCAACAAAAAGCTATCTCAGAGGTTTAAACTGTCAGTTTCACTTGTAAGGAATTTAATCAGGAAATGGAAGGCCACAGGCACAGTTGCTGTAAAACCCAGGTCTGGCAGGCCAAGAAAAATACAGGAGCGGCATATGCGGAGGATTGAGAGAATGGTTACAGACAACCCAAAGATCACCTCCAAAGACCTGCAAGAACAGCTTGATGAGACAAAAATTGAGCTAGTTGGTCATAACAAAAAGCGCTTTGCATGGTGGAAGAAGAACACCACATTCCAAGAAAAACGCCTGCTACCTACTGTCACATTTGGTGGAGGTGCCATCATGCTGTGGGGCTAGTTCAGGGACTGGGGCCCTTGTTAAAGGAAAACTATACCCCCCAAACAATGTAGGTCTCTATAAAAGGACATCACATAAAACAGCTCATATGTAAAATCCTGCTTCATGTAAATGAACCATTTTCATAATAATATACTTTTCTAGTAGTATGTGCCATTGGGTAATCATAAATCGAAAATTGCCATTTTAAAAATGAAGGGCCGCCCCCTGGGATCCTACAATTCACTGTGCACTCAAACATACCAACAAACCATACTTGTTAGGTCACATGAGCCAATTAACAGACAGAGTTCTGTCTATTGCTTCAACACTTCTTTCTGTTACAGTTAGAGTTGTAGTATTTCTGGTCAGGTGATCTCTGAGGCAACACACAGACCATCACTAAATGGTGGCTCAAGGCAAGAGATGTAAAAGGGCAATAATTACTTAAATATATATTCCAGTTTGGTAAGATTATTTTATATGCCATTTAATATGATATAAACTATCTGTTGCTTAAGTTTTCATTTTGGGGGTATAGTTTTCCTTTAAAGTCGAGGGTCGGATGAATTCAACCCAATATCAACAAATTCTTCAGGATAATGCTCAAGCATCAGTCACAAAGTTGAAGTTACGCTGCAGGGGTCGGATATTCCAACAAGACAATGACCCTAAACACACAAGTACAATATTCTGGAATGGCCGTCACAGTCCCCGACTTGACTACCATGGAAAATCTATGGGATGATTTGAAGCAGACTGTCCATGCTCGGCAGCCATCAAATTTAACTCAACTGGAGAGATTTTGTATGGACGATTGGTCACATCCAGAATCCAGACACTCATCAAAGGCTATAGGAGGAGTCTAGAGGCTGTTACATTTGCAAAAGGGGCTCAACTAAGTATTGATGTAATATCTCTGTTGGGTGCCCAAATTTATGCACTTGTTATGATACATATTGCATATTTTCTGTTAATCCAATAAACTTTATGTCACTGCTGAAATACTACTGTTTCCATAAGGCATGTTATATATTGAAAGGAAGTTGCTACTTTGAAAGCTCAGTCAATGATAAACAAAATTCCAAAGAATTAAGAGGGGTTCCCAAACTTTTTCATATGACTGTATGAGCCTGTATGTACCTCCTTGTATGTGCCCCTCTACAAATGTGTCTGCATGTGCTCCCTATATATGACTGCACTGGGGAAGACATTAGTGCTACAGATAGTCCCAGGGCTGTGCAGCTCTGAGCCAAAGAAATGCCCCAACCTGGGCATCTGGAGGAAAGTGCAGAAAGGGCAGAAATGGGCTGTGCCAGTGATCCCAGGGGCAATCATCATGCTGTGCAGGTTCCACTTACATAGTAACATAGTAAGTAAGGTTGAAAAAAGACACATGTCCATCGAGTTCAACCTTTTTTTTTTTTATTAACTACCTATCTGCCAGTTGATCCAGAGGAAGGCAAAAACCCATCTGAAGCCTCTCCAATTTGCATTAGAGGGGGAAAAGATTCCTTCCTGACTCCAAAATGGCAATGGGACCAGTCCCTGGATCAACTTGTACTATGAGCTATCTCCCATATCCCTGTATTTCCTCACTTGCTAAACACCATCCAACCCCTTCTTATACCTATCTAATGTATCAGTCTGTACCACTGCTTCAGGGAGACAATTCCACATCTTCACAGCTCTCACTGTAACAAACTAGGGATGCACCGAATCCAGGATTCGGTTCGGGATTTGGCCAGGATTCGGCCTTTTTCAGCAGGATTCGGATTCGGCCGAATCCTTCTGCCTGGCCGAACCGAATCCGAATCCTAATTTGCATATGTAAATTAGGGGTGGGGAGGGAAATCACGTGACTTTTTGTCACAAAACAAGGAAGTAAAAAATGATTTTCCCCTTCCCACCCCTAATTTGCATATGCAAATTAGGGTTCGGATTCGGTTCGGTATTCGGCCGAATCCTTTGTAAAGGGTTCGGGGGTTCGGCCGAATCCAAAAAAGTGTATTTGGTGCATCCCTATAACAAACCCCTTCCCAATATTTAGGCGGAACCTTTTTTCTTCTAATCGGAATGGGTGACCTTGTGTCAGCTGGAAAGACCTACTGGTAAATAAAGCATTAGAGAGATTATTATATGATCCCCTTATATATTTATACATAGTCATCATATCACCCCTTAAGCGCATCTTCTCCAGCGTGAACATCCCCAATTTGGCCAGTCTTTCCTCATAGCTAAGATTTTCAATACCTTTTACCAGCTTAGTTGCCCTTCACTTGTGCCGTGTTACTTTCTGGGGCCCATGAGTGTTGAGACTGACCCTGGGAATAAGTAGATTCCATGCAGTATAAGTACTGGGTCAGGGCCAGGGAGGGAACTGGAAGGAAATTCTATGCTGAATCCAATGAATCCGCCCAATAAATGTTTCCCACAAGCTCTTCAAAGCGGCTGCAGATTCCTGGATTACTTGGCAGAGCCAGAACAGGGGGCACAGGGCCGCAAAATGGTGCAGCCCCCACCCGGAGATTGAGTTGCAAAGAACAATCTGGAACTCAGGAAGGGGGGGGTTAACTCCTTCTGCTTAGGGTCATTCCGGAACAATCCCTGCAAATCTTCTCCCCCATTTGTCCCCCAGGTTAGACAAGACTTAGAGTAACGTATTAATGGTGTGGCCACCAGAGGTGCCCCAGGGGCCAATGCTGCAAATTAGAATTTTTATGAAGTGGAAAAGCAGAACTCCTTAATAAAGGACCTCTAATAACCCCCCCCCCCATTAATCTACACAGCAACCCTAATCTACACTGTGCCCCTATACACAGAGTCTTGGTCCTGGGATGGAATAGAGGCCAGACAGCACTTTAACCCTCTCTATACACAGAGTCTTGTCCCTGGGATGGAATAGAGGCCAGACAGCACTTTAACCCTCTCTATACACAGAGTCTTGTCCCTGGGATGGAATAGAGGCCAGACAGCACTTTAACCCTCTCTATACACAGAGTATTGGTCTTACGATTGAATAGAGGCCAGACAGCACTTTAACCCTCTCTATACACAGAGTCTTCTTGGCCCTGGGATTGAATAGAGGCCAGACAGCACTTTAACCCTCTCTATACACAGAGTCGTGGTCCTGAGATTGAATAGAGGCCAGACAGCACTTTAACCCTCTCTATACAGTCTTGGCCCTGGGATGGAATAGAGGGCAGACAGCACTTTAACCCTCTCTATACACAGAGTCTTGGCCCTGGGATGGAATAGAGGGAAGACAGCACTTTAACCCTCTCTATACACAGAGTCTTGTCCCTGGGATGGAATAGAGGCCAGACAGCACTTTAAGCCTCTCTATACACAGAGTCTTGGCCCTGGGATGGAATAGAGGGAAGACAGCACTTTAACCCTCTCTATACACAGAGTCTTGTCCCTGGGATGGAATAGAGGCCAGACAGCACTTTAACCCTCTCTATACACAGAGTCTTGGCTCTGGGATTGAATAGAGGCCAGACAGCACTTTAACCCTCTCTATACACAGAGTCTTGGCCCTGGGATGGAATTAGGCCCTGACTGGCCCAGAGGGGCTGCTATAAGGTGCCATAGAAAGTCAATATTTAGTGGGCTGGTGGGGGGCTGTTTGGGGCTCTGTGTACCAGAAATGGCAAGGCCTATTTTAATTCTCAGTCCGGACCTGGATGGAATAGAGGGCAGACAGCACTTTAACCCTCTCTATACACAGAGTCTTGTCCCTGGGATGGAATAAAGGCCAGACAGCACTTTAACCCTCTCTATACACAGAGTCTTGTCCCTGGGATGGAATAAAGGCCAGACAGCACTTTAACCCTCTCTATACACAGAGTCTTGTCCCTGGGATGGAATAAAGGCCAGACAGCACTTTAACCCTCTCTATACACAGAGTCTTGTCCCTGGGATGGAATAAAGGCCAGACAGCACTTTAACCCTCTCTATACACAGAGTCTTGGCCCTGGGATGGAATAGAGGCCAGACAGCACATTAACCCTCTCTATACACAGAGTTTGGGCATTGGAATGGGAGGATGGCTGGACAGATTGTTTATGTAAAGGCAGCCAAGCAGAATGGGGAATGACAGAACAGGAATCCTTCCCGTACAGTAACACAAGTTAGTACTTGAATGGAAAACACCCTTCTCCGCTCCCTGGAAAATTGTATGTTCCCAGACCTTACACCTCTCACGCAATCGGAAGCCCAAGCAAAGGGACAGAGGATGGGAAGGTGGGAAAACGGCTCCAGGTCTCAGTAGGGGAGGCAGAACTCAGTCCAGCCTAGATGTGTGTCACAAATTTTGTTGCTTTTGGCTCTTTGCACTAAGGGTCAATGCCCTCATTTTCCTATTGGTTAACTGCATTGCTAAAACCCTGACTGATTACTGGCTGTACTTATTGTCTGATTGGCTTTGAGTACATACAGATGAACAGAGAAGGCAACAATCTGGCAATTCCCATACAAGAGCCTACAAAAGAGCATACTCTCATAAAGACCTGTTAAATGAATCAGTATGGCAACTCCAGCAGAAGAAGCTACAAAGGGGACCCTAACACATAAGGCACATTTATTGGAAATAAATGTAACAGAAAGCTCTGAGTGCAGATTAATTGCCGCTCATTTAAATTCAATGAGCCCTGGTCAGCGCGTTTGATGTGCTACAAAGTATCAGATGTGGTTTTCTTTTTCTTTATTTATAGTTCAGGGGAGGATTTTGGTCTGAACAGGGGGCAAGTTGTGGCAGATTTCTGTAACGGAAGGGCAGAACTATTTGGGAGCGACTCAGAAGTCTTTGAGGACAAAGGAAGCGTTAAGGCGCCTGCCTGGTGTATGATCTGCTCCCATCTTTCTCCCTTGGTGTCAAACAAAGGCAGTAAAAGGCCATGTAGGCAGTATATAGATAATTACTTTGTAGTTGGATTCCCATGAATTGATCATAAACATGTGGCTGATCAGTTGTAACCAAGGGCTGGGGGTTTGAAACATGGCGGCTGCAATTTAATGTCACAAACTCTAAGCATCTGTTCAGTTGGACTTACAATGGAGACCCTTGTGTTCTGGCCGCAACAATCAGTTACAGTCCTGCCTCACCCCATTGCACCCCGACCATATCCAAAGTCCCCCCCCACATATAAATACATGAAACTCACAGAAATCCCTGTGGTTTGACAGCTCTGATCAGGTTGGCCACCAGTTATCATGGGGCCTCCATCTACTAGGTGCTAGGTGCTCCCTCCTAGGGGCTCCAGTTATTAGGCTATTTGTCACCCGGGCAGTGTCGGACTGGCCCACAGGGATACCAGGAAAACTCCCGGTGGGCTGAGGTGTCAGTGGGCCCTCATGCTGCTAAACTTTTGGCCAATTTCATGGCCATTCCCTTTTCTATGAGAACAAAGAGGCTAAAAAGATGGAATAATTGATTATAGTGTGTAAAGAAAACAGACTAGGAGAATAGAGGCTGATTGAGAAGATGAAGAATAATAGTACTGAGAGTGGCCCCTGGTCTAAGGTTTTTGGGTGGGCCCTGGTCTACGGTTTTTGGGTGGGCCCCTGGTGTCCCAGTCCGACACTGCACCCGGGGGCCCCTGGGTGGTGGAAAAGTAGAATGGGCACCAATCAAAAAATATGCCCAATCCACATATGGTCATGCCTGATTTGCCCAGCAATATAGTAAATCAAGGTGGTGTCAGGGGCTGTGGATGTAACAGTAGAAAAAATGGTGCAGGGAAGGGAGATGTAAAGGTGGGACAGTGTGTATAGGAAGGCAAGAGAGGGACCAGGGTAAGGAGTAGGAAATGCCCCAGGAATTTGGTGTTTGAGCCCACGGATAGTGGAACAGTGAGTTTTCTATTCTTGGGTAGGACCAGGGGGAGACATTGTGTTAGATGGACCCAAGGGTGCAGGTGCTGATAATCGCTAGGGAGACTGGGGGGGATGAAGCAACATGGAAGCTCTGGACTGTAAGCCTTTGCCAAAACGGGGAATAAGACAGACTTGGCCTCGATACAAGCACGACAGGTATGAGAGGAAAGGACCATTTCAGACAGGCATGTGCCGATTAGGGACAGATCTGATAAGCCAGAGACCAATGGGGAGATAAGGATCTTATCAGCCAGGGCCACTTGGAAAGCTCCTTTATTTAATCTTAGACTCAAGTGTTGGCGCATTGGAGAAAGTGCTTTCCCGTGGCTCTCCTGCCCAGACCGACTCCTGCACTCACTCTATTGACTTATAGATATGGCAGAGATATGCTAAGATGAATATTATGGGGGGGGTCAACAATTATGCTCTGAGGTGCAGTTACACAGATGTGCACAAACACCCACATTTCTATTTGCAGGATACATGTGGGGAAGAGTGTTTCTTCTAGTCTTCACTTGGTTTTGGAAAGAACCTTATAACCAGTGGGGAGCCATGTCTTATCCAAACTCACAAAGCAAATAGCCACCAGATGCCTTGCACCCCAGAGTACGTGTGTGAGTATGCCTGCCCCCGTGATCACTATCTACGGATTGTACATATGTGTGGGGCAGCCAGCACCCTATGTCACTCTCTAGGGATGGCACAAATATGTTGGCATGCCAACACCCTTGGTAACCCTCTAGGGATGGCACATATGTGTGGGGCAGCCAGCACCCTTGGTAACCCTCTAGGGATGGCACAAATATGTTGGCATGCCAACACCCTTGGTAACCCTCTAGGGATGGCACAGATGTGTGGGCATGCCAGCACCTTGGTTCACACTCTAGGGATGGTATGTGTGTGCCCAAGGAAAGTTAAAAAGCTCAGGAGTCTCCCATTCATTAACTGGAATAGCAAAATGAGTGCAATGTGTCACTCCAAGGAAGCCCCAACTGGACTAACACCAAATTGCAGTTTTTTGTCATTATTTTCTTCTATGTGACTCTTGATAACACAAAGGATTCACATGGAATCTGATCGTAATGAGTCATTTTAATGTATGAAGAATTGAATTTGGGAAAATAAGAGAATAAAAAGAGGTGAGAGTTTGATCCCAGCAAATTAATGAATGATAGCAGTTACTGGGGCTCTAGGAGAGGTCAATGTGTGGGGTCAGGGGAGATGTTCCTGTCTGTTATCAAAGGTAAATATTAGCTTTCTGGCCGGTGCTGAGTTCCGGTAACTGGCGTGCTGCCCGGTCCAACCTTGGGTTGGGTGCAACTGAATCATTGATCAATATGAAGAGACCATGTGGCCAAAGGAGTCATTTTCTTTTATCTGCGGGACAGGGTAAGCAGATGTGCCACAGAGTCCACCATCCATTAATGAATAGAGTGTTTTCTAAGAAACGGCCTGTTTGGTTCTAATCTCCCCCCATGTACTGAGTGGGGCAGACAGACAATATAGTATGCCCTGAGATGCTGATAATTACCCATATGTAACACCCAGCCTCCTGCACACGTGTGTTGGGTCTCCATATGAAATGTACTAATATCTAAAAGGTTATGTCCCAAAACTCATCAGATTTATCATGATTTCTATAGCAGTTATGTGTCTGGCCTTTGTTCCTTCTTTGTGATGCCTTTTTGCCTTATTAATATACTGCTTTGAGTTTAAGTGCAGCCAAATACCCCAAGCAGAGGGGGCATCCTTGCCAGGTGCAGTTCCAGAGCAAAAAATGTTTTTGTCCTACGTTTATGTAAGGAAAATGTTCTGCTGACATCAATACAGTAATTTTCTATACTGTATGTTGCTGGGTGCATGAACCCTTCAGGGGGATCCAGGCGTATTGCAGTCAGGGGGCCCCATGGCCGTGATTGGCTCAGACAGCTGAATAATTGAATATAAGTATAATGTGGGGATTAGAACAAGTTCCCTTTTAAGTCAAGGCAATGAGAGACCAGTCTGTAGGGTCTGTAGGATGTAAATAATGTGGGGTCTGTTATTTTCTCTATTTGCCATTGTTTCCTTTTTTTCTGCCACAGGGATGGGATTTTTATATGAAAGGCACACAAGTAATTTTTTTAATACACACACAGCTCAAGATATTGTGCCTCAGATGGGGACACTCCTGACACGAGACAAGGTTAGTATCTGCCTCCAGGCACCCAGAACCACCCCTGATCCTGAACCCAGTCATATTTCATGCTGCACAACGATCCACCTATCATTATAATCATTTCTTGGGTGTGCCTCTCATATACAATAAATGCAATGTAAATTTTTCACATGATTTTGCTTTTTACCCTTTTATTACTTAAACTCACTCTATGCTACAGTCTGATGCTGGGAGGATCAACCCAATGATGTTCCAGAGATACTGTCATTTATGCACATTCAGAGGAATGGAACCATGTATGCCTCTTCATTAGCCTCTCCTCGTTTATATGCACAATTATAATCATGGCTAATGCCATGCCAAAAGGAATGGGGGAACTTACACCTAGGAACGCAGCGAGGCAAGTAGCTACATCTGTCCTTTCATTCACAATATGCAGTCAGGCTATGAGATTTCATACAAGAGAGGGATTCATTGGTGGTAGAGGAAAGGAGATATCACTGTAAGCATAGAAAGGGGCTCGTTACTGCAAAGACTAAACAAATCCGCACTAGGCTGAAAAAAACTTTGGGGAGCATTACCTCGCGCATGTCAATTTAAAGGAGAAGAGCAGCGGAGAGGGGGGATTTTAGTACTATATAAGTTACTTCCTCCATAGTTATGACACTACTTTGTAAGGACAGTCAGGTTATGGGATTCCCTGCCAAGAGAGGGGGAATGAGTGATTCATTGGTGGGGAGGAAAGGTGCTGAAGATGTAAGATTTTCCTAGAAAGGGAAGAAATGACCATAGAGCATTGCCTCTAGGAAAAGCCCTGTGTTTGGTGGATTGGAGCAGATTGGATTTCTTCTCATTCCTGGAAAGAACAAATAATAGATTGGCCCATTCCTAAACTCGTTCTCCTTGCAAAGAGCAAGTTTCCCCTCGTCATGAATCTGTACTATATTCAGTTTATTTTCTGCCCACACCTCTGCTCATACAGTAGCTTCATATGAAGGCAGTGCATGTCAGTCAGTGAATGTTGCCCATGTATGTCAGTCATTGCATGTCGGTACCAACAGATGAGGAAGAGGAGCAGAAGTACCAATGGGTTGAACCGTTGCTCCAAAAGTCCAGAACAAGAGAAGGAGACCATGTACTGTATATCCACTCACATAATGCCCATAATGGCAGCCCGCAGTCAGGCACAGGACTGGCAAGTGTTTAGCCACCCTAAAGCATACAGATAAAGGGGCTGCAACTGTTACCGGGCCCTAGGGGGTCCATTCTCAGACCCATATGGGGCAATGATTAGATTGGTGTAGGTCACTGGGGACACAGGGATTTGGAGCAATTATAAGGGGCGACTCAGACAATATTTATCAGCTAGAAATAACATACATTATATAAAGGAGGCAGTGCAGGTGGGCTTCAGTACAGTAAGACAGATTGACTAGTAATGCACTTATATGGGCACACATTTCAAGTAAATACATTGCAAAAGGCAGTTATACCCTTTGCCCATCCCCTAGCTGGAGGTATAATGCACCGGTCTGGGGGCTAGGAATCAGTAAATATGCACTACACCTACAAGCATATGGGGGTTGAACTGGTAAAAGTAATGCAAGGCTGGTATCATGTGGCACAAGGTGGCCTAAGAACAGTTACTTGTCACAAGTATTTATAATATATAAGGGCAAATGTTCCTTGCCACGTACCTGTTACCCAGCTGGAGTGATGCTGAATGGTGCTAAGAATTTATAGGGGTGCAAATGTATATTCCTTTGATTGATAGGGGCCCCTGGGAGTTGCACAGCAAATGCCTGATTTGAAAGAGTTAATGCACAGTTTATTCCATAGAGTCAGATTTGGTTTGTCCTTGTGCCGCTGTGTTCTCCTATCTCGCCCTGGTCACATGACAGCTCCTGATGATGATGATGATGATGTCACCCAGTGACCCTCAATGTGACACACTCGTCAGGAGCACAATTGCACAACACAAGAGACTGTTGGGGCCAGGGAGTCCTAATCTCTCCCCCATGTGTTTGGCAGCAGATCTGAGTGCGACTCACAATGTCTCCATCAACAGCAATCATGGTTTAATTAACCCCCCCACACACTTCTGTTACCCCCATGCCCAAATGTCTTCTCCCCATAAGTACATTGATTTGCTTTTTGAAAGCAGCATCTGTCCTGGCTGTTCCCTGGTTCTAACTACTGAAACTAACAGAAGTCAGTTCTCTCAAGGTCTGTATATCAACTGGCTGCTTCCACATCGTTTCAGGAGCCAGAACCAGCAGTGCAGAGTATATAAATAGCAAGATGGTATACACCATGTTGAGACTGCTTTATCTGTACTTTATCTCCATTTCATATTCAGAGTGAGTGCAGTGAGTGCATCTACAGATGACTAGCCCACACTGTTAATGACTCCCTTCCTTGTGCCAGTTGGGCATGCTTAGCCTTGGAAATGGCTCATTATGGTGTATTTAGTCTCACCGCAGTACAGTGCCCTGCCCCAGCCTCACTTCGCCTTTACCTGCCTCCACTTGTCAGTGCTTGACTGCTGCAGAGCTCCAACAGTGCACCATTTGCTGGGAATTATCCACAGAGGTATTCCATTCATTAACCAGAAGCCACAGGCATCTCCTGGCATATTGGCACTGGCACCGGCTCGCCTTTCTGGAGGCTGAAAGTACCATGGTAAGAATAGAGCTCAGGGCAGTTATCGTGTACCAGTCAGGGCTTTTGGGGGATAATTAGGTAATTCAGGTAAATGGATGGGTGACATCATGTTGTCCCTAACAACCCCCCCCAGTGCAACAAATTCCCAGGTGACAAAATGCTCAGACTTGCCCCAAGTGCCATTGCCTTAATGAAATGTCTAATGGCCTACCCTCCCGAATGGCCCACCTTCCCGAATGGCCTAACCTGTTTTATGGACTACTCTCCCGAATGGCCTCATATTCCTTATGGCCTATACTCCCTTATGGCCTAACCTCTCAAATTTCCAAAGCTCCTAATGGACTTCCCCTTACTAATGACCTATCCTTCCTAATGGCCTACCCTGCCTAATGGACTAACCTTACTAATTACCTATCCTCCCAAATGGCCTAAACTCCTGAATAGCATACCCTTCTTAATGACCTACACTTCTAATGGCTTAAACTCCTATTGGTCTAACCTCCCTTAGGGCCTACCCTCCTTAATGTACTATCATCATTAATGACCTACCCCTCCCTAATACCCTACCCTCTTTAATGACCAAAGTCCCTAATGGACTAGACTCCTAATGGACTAGACTGGCTTACCCTTCCTAGTGGATTACCCTCCATAATGAAATAAATTTCCGAATAGCCTTCCCTCCTTAAGGACCTACACTCTTAAGTGCCTAAACTTCATGATGGCTTACCCTCACTAATGGACTATGCTCACTAATGGTTAATCCTCTCTAAAGGCCTCCCCTCAATGACCTACCCTCCTTAATGACATACCCTCCTTACTAGGCTACCCTCTTTAATAGCCTCCCCTCCCTAATGCTTTTAACTTCTTAATGGCTACCCTCCCTAATTGTCTATGATCTCTAATAACCTACATGGTAACCCTACATGAGTCCCTTTTGTTTGGTGAAACCTAACCATGTCTTGCACTGGCAGCACCTCTGCCTACCTGCCGTGTTACAAGCATTCACAGATATCAGGTGTGTGCAAACTATTTGTGGCTTCTTATGGAATTTCCAGGCCCGTGTGAGGTGCTGGGGAGATAAGTGTATTTGGATGGAAAGATTTCTGCTTGGGGCAATGTTGCAGGAAGGTCACTGGAGCGATAACAAGAGCCTTTCCTCTATGTGGGTATTTATATTACCCTTATATGTTTCCCAGTTAACTCTGCCCTTTGTTTGGATTTGTAAAACATAAATATTATGGTATTGTTATGATTGGTCTGGGCACCGTATTTAGCACAGGCTGGCACAATTGTATAAATCAATAGCATGGCAACTCCTCTCTGGGGTCTCAGATTTGCTTATTGATAGGGTGATGGGGTTTGTGAGGGAGTGCAAATCTTTTTATTGAGCTGAAAGGCATCTGGTGATTAGGGGGGCCTTCGAGTACCCAGGGGGGCTCAATGCGTAAGAGATACCTCCAAGTCTAATAATGAAAGCAAATATAGTTGCTACTCTGTCCCTTGCTTTTCCTTGCACTGCTGGTCTCTGACTACATGTACTATAGAAAACGTGCTGCAGTAGTCAGCTATCCTCCAGCCCAGACTGACCTATAAAGAACACGAATCCCAAAAGTTTGCAATGCATTATGGGATACAAATGGGATACAAATTCTTGGCTGGATGGTAGCTTACTACTGCAACATTGTTTAAAGACTACATGCAGTCAGGACCGGCAGTGCAGAGAATAGAACACTGCAGAAAAATATTGCTTATATTGGAAAGTTGCTTAGAATTATATGTGCAAAATGTCATGCTGTATTTGTGTTTACTTACACTCTAAATATATCAACACGGCAGATGTTGAACGTCATCTTTTTGTTTCTCAAACCCATGAGTGAGTGATGGCATCTGTCTGTGTGTAATGGACAATATCATCTCTTGCTGCAAACAATGATAGTTCCATCCAATACTCCCATACCAGCATAAATAGCAACATAGTCAATGGCTTTAATTCTACCTTGATTGCTAATAGGACCTACCCAATAACTTGATACCATTACGAGCCACGAGGACAGCAGCAGAGGGAATTTAAAGTTGTATGGTAGTCTTTTTTTATAAATGTTGCTGCAAAATGTTACTGGTTTATATAATACATGTCCAGGGAACCTTAATAAAGACACGAGAGTTAATATTATGTAATAAAAAAAGTAAGTTAGGAGTTTTGCAGGCAATCCCGCTTGAAAAAAGGAAAAGTCGCCAGCGTTTTTTTGAACTTTAATACATTTTCGGCACACAGGATATGATGTAAGTGTCAGAAGATTGAGGAAGATCTAGCTGCTTTATAGCACTTCGCCTGGTCTGAGGTGGCAACTCTGGCAAAAGAGCTTACATTCAGAAAAATCTGCATTTTAGTGAATTTGCGAAGTAACATCTGTTCGCCAGAGCGAAAAGTCACCTGGCAATAAAGAGTGCGAATGACCACTGGCGCGGTCCTGTTTACTAGCAAACTGGTGCCTGTCGGTGAATTGGTGTCCCTGCGGGTGGTAATGCTGGCGAAAAGTCTTTAGTAAATCTGCTCCCATGGGAGGCTAGGTAGGGTACTAAATGTACACCACTGGAAGCTACTGTATGTAGAGAAGTAAATGGACAATATGTGAGACATTGTAGGGAACTACTACTAAATGGGCACCATGAGAGGATATGCAGTGTACTGAATGGACACCACTTGAGGCTACGCAGCGTAGTAAATGGACACCATGGAAGGCTATGCAGAGTAGAAATCACCTTTGGGCTGTTGTAAGTTTATTAATGTTACAAATCAGTCCATAGTGGAGGCTTATGGCAATACTTGTAGGATACTTTGGAAAGTAATGAAAGGTAGCTTTGGGGACAGTTTGTAGGAATGAATGGCACAATGGGGAGTTTTTCCAGTATGCAAGTACGCCCAGTGCGATTTCTCTGTGTAGTGAATGGGCTCTTTAAAGGAAGCTCTGCAATAGCCACGGGCATGAAGACATTGTTTCAGAGATAATTCAAATAAAATGAGAATTAACCCCTTGTATATACAAATATCTATAATGACACATACATGCATACATAAGAAATAGAATTAACCTCCTTTTTACAATATATGAATAACTGTAAGTTTCCATTTCTGTGTGGTGCTGGCCCAGTCCCTGCATTGGGGCACCAGGAGGTACCTGGCAATGAAAGTATAACCCATCAGTGGAGATGGAGTTTTCCAGCCTTGTCCACAATTCAGGCTGTTGAGAAGTTGCTCCTAGAAACTATTACTTCATCAAACTTATTCATCCCTTGCCCACAATGATTTTAGATGTGTAATATCCAATTGTACAGTTATGCTTACCAGTATTGTGTGTATCATTGCCCCCCCCCCATTTGAAAAAGGGATGATACATTTCTAAATTGCACAGCCCTTCCCATTCTGTTCCCATGCTCTGTGTTTAGGATTAGGTCTGTTTGTTGGCCCCCAGGCGCGCAGGTATGTGGGCAATGCCAGAGATTGAGCCTTCAACTCAATTAGGCCTTTGTACTGATATTTTATGTTTATTAATCATTAAAAACTGGGCATACACATAGGAACAAGGTGTCACTGTGAATTATGGCATAACAAATGAAACAACAGAGCCAGCAAAAACACTAACCCCATGTGTTCCAGGTCGTCTTTCTTCCAATAAAAGGAGAAGTTTTCTACAGGGACAATACCTCACTTCATTCAATGCAAACTGTATCCTGATACATGCACCTGAGCTTCTCCAGTTATTGTATAGGGACTATTGCTTTTCCTCCAGAGGACCATCTAGTAGAATGATTGTAAAATCCTGTTGGATGTGTCTGTGGTAGGTGATGACACTCCCCATCCCTCACTTCAATGTATATACAGAAAGTGCTGATTCTCCTCAGCCTCTCATAGCTTTGTTCCAATGTCTTACCTCATCCTCCTTATCTTCACTCCTATGTATCTATGATAGGTATTGTATCTCCACACCCTTCCCTCCCATACCTTCACTCCTATATACTGTATCTCCTCAGCCTTCCCTATCGTCAATACTATGTAGGCAATAAAACCTGCAGTTATCCATAACTTCACTCCAATGTATCTCCTCAGCCAGGGCCGCCATTAGAAAATTCACAGGGCCCCGTAGAGAAATTCTTTCCCCAAGCCCTACCCAAGATCCCACCCACACCATAGTTAAAAGACCACACAGACATCAGTGCTAAAAACAGTAAACCCCCTCACACACAAGTTATAAAAAGCCATTGATGGTCAGGGCCTCCCATAAAAGTTTTTTTTTCAAAGAAAAATAAAAACATTGGTGCCAGGGACCCCCATAAAAGGGCTCCCCATAGGTTAAAAAAAATGTTGGCGCTAGGGCCCCCCTTACAAGTTAAAGAAATATAGGGGCCCAAGAGAACATTTTAAAAAAAACATTCGTGGCAGGGGCCTATAGAGTATTAAATAGTACATTGGTGGGCCTGGGCTTTTTAAAAAAAAACACACACACACATCGGTGTTCAGTAGAACTGAACTCGTGGCTTCAGGACTTCAACTTCGGATCCTTTTGTGACTTTGGGTCTTTTGGCAGCTTCAGTACTTTAAGTTTGGCTATTTTCGTGACTTTGGGTCTTTTCGCGGCTTCAGGACTTCAATTTTGGCTATTTTTGTGATTGCGGGTCAAATCTTTTCGTGATTTTGGGTCTTTTCGTGGCTTTGGGGCTTTGAACTTCAGCTCTTTTCGTGACTTCGCCACTTGCGGGACTTCATCAGTTTGGCTCTTTTCATGACTTTGGCAGTTCGGCGGTTCAGGACTTTCAAAGAGGCTGTGCGGCTTTGGCACTGCCAATGGGGGCTCGGCTATTTCGAAAAGTGCAGCACATCTGGGCCCCCCTTTAGGCCCGAGACCCAGTACAGGAGTACCCCCTGTGCCTCCCTGATGGTGGCCCTGTTCTCAGCCTTCCATATTACCATTCTTTTTATCTACAGTATGTGACGCATTTCCTCAGTCTTCTGTATGTTTCCTACATTCAATATATCGTATCTCCTAGTCTTCCATATTTTCATTCCTATGTATCTATACAATTCACCTCCTCAGTCTTCCATACTTTCACTCCAATGTATCCTCTCAGCCTCCTTTGTATCTACAATAGACAATTGTTCAGTCCAATGTACTTATAGTATATGATGCATCTTATATCATCACTCCCATGTGTCTCCTCAGCCTTTCATATTTCCACTTCTATGTTTCTACAATATGTATCTTCAAAAGTTGACTCATTTGGTTTCTTCTCAATTTTTTAGAATTGAACTCCAGCATATCTTCAAGACTTGATGCTCCATATCTTAACTGTAGTGTATTTAAAGTTGTGTTACTCAAACAGTGAGGTTCTCAAATGGGGTGAAGCCATGTAGACCCTTCTCTATACATGATGATACAATTCAAGAATGATGGCTAGATATTACATTTTGTATTTCTAAGATAAAATGTTATGCAAACAACTTTCTGTGAGGAGGCAGTGACAGATTTATTTTACAGTATATTACTTGATTACTTGTTTTAGAACTCAGTCTAGTCTTTTATTATTATAGTACCTGTAAAGTGATCTAGTTTTCTTCAATTAACCAATTAAATTGTATGTACTTACTGTATATATACATTAAATGCTCAAAAGCCCTTCGGTTATCTTCCTTCTCTCTTATGGCCCCAGTCCTTAACCCTATGAGCCACTGCTGGTTAGTAGAATTAGGTACTTTTCATTCTTTCATTCAATAAGCAGAAATGGGCACTAGGGCTGTGTCTTTTATATCTTAATTGTTGTAGGTGCTTAGAAGTTGACCATATCAAACCAATCTATTAGACAGATATGCTTGTGCGAATGTAAGTTTTTGCTTAGAAATATCATCCTTTTTTTTAGTTGAAGCATTTCTGCACTCATTTAGGGCCCCTGTTCTGTTCTCTAATTGCGGCCCTTCAGTATGCATAGTGTTATGCTTCCCTTGGCTCACTGACAGAGCCCTGGGGTGGAGAGAGCCTTGTACAAGGGGGCAAGTAGCCACAAACTGACTATTACATACCCTGGGAATAAATAGTGAGTGTCATCGTGTGAAGGAGCTGATAACAGTGGGGTGAGTGAGCCCCCTAAATAATTATCTTAGCACCCCTTGTTGTACCTCTTTACTCCTTAGTACAGTGTGTGACTGTGGTATCTGCAGTTATCAAGGGGGTGGCCTTGGACCCTATCAGGGGAGGGCGGCTCAGTCTCAAGGTCCCCTGTAGCCCAAACTCACAGCCTCACGTACACTGCCTTTTTCTTGTGTCTGGCTTTCTGCTCAGATAACTTGGCAAGTCCATGTATCTAAATATATATTAATGGTGTATATGGCTTGTTGGCATGACACAGCCCTATTAACTATTAGCTGGCAGAAACCACCACTGAGAAAGCAGCTTTGCAACAATTTATTCCTTGCAATTTGCACCAATGCATTTCTTGCACCTATACTTTCCTTTCATCAATACTTCCATTGTACCTTGAACCAAACTTCCCTGCACCGTGCACCAATACCTTCCCTGCACCGTGCACCAATACTTTCCTTGCACCATGCACCAATGCTTTTCTTGTTCCAATACTTTCTTTGCACCAATACTTTCCTTGCACCATGCACCAATGCTTTTCTTGTACCAATACTTTTTTTGCACAAATACTTTCTTTGCACTATGCACCAATGCTTTTCTTGTTACAATACTTTCTTTGCACCATTCTTTCCTTGCACACGCTTTTCTCTTTGGAAAGTGATTGAGCATCCATATGAGGCATCAGGAAGCAGATGCACCATTTACAGACACATAGGTTTGCTCTTGTATCCACGCATGGTTTCTGCCTAGCAGAGGGTACACACTTTTAGTAGTGATGCGTGTGCAAATAAACCAACATAGATTTATTATAAACAAGGTGTATTTTACCCACACCCCATTTAGGTCACACACCTACAGACATGCCCCTGTAATGCCCAGTGTAGTTGGCTGGTTGGACAGGTTTGAACATTGTTACTTTATTTCCAGTTTAGCCTGTGGTGGTGGTGGGGGTAAATATTAACATAGATGCTAAACTGGACTTGTGCATTTACCCATAGAAACCAACTCTACTTTCATATTCTATCTTGTAGCACCACTTGCTGGATAGTGGCCATATGTTGCACTATGTCTGAGAACACACAAATCATTTGATTCACTAGATACAACGATACAACATACAAGGGGAGGCATAAAAGCTTTTCAGTCTAAATTACTATGTATATAAGGGAGCTCTGCAAGTAACAGCACCTCAAGGCAGTTACTAAATCATTGCCCCTGCTCTATCCTTTTAATCTTATTCATCTGACTTGGGGTGGGGAACAGTGGGGTTGTTGCCAGGTAGGAGTTACTGTGACTTGTGACTCTTCGAATTGCATGGGGGGGGGCTGGGTGGTGATGAGCCCATGTGTGTTGGGCAGTGCTGGGCCATATCTGTAGGGTGCCAATAAGGTGGACATAAGATGGCAATAGGGTCCTATTAGGGTGGAAATAAGGTGGCATAGGGTTCTAATTGGGTGGTAATAAGGGAGCTATTGATTGCCAATAGGTTGGTTATAAGGGTCAATAGGGTGTCAATAAGGTGGGACAAAGAGGGGCTATTGGGTGGCAATAAGGGGGCAATATTGCACCAATAGGGTGGTGATAAGGGGGCAATAGGGTGTAAATAAGGTCGTGATAATGGGGCAATAGACCTTCAAAAAGGCTTAGAAAAGAAATAAAAGTCACTTCACTGTTGACCCAGTTTAGCCAACAACACACCCTTGGCTCATACACAGAGTTAAACTAAACAAGTAGTCAGTAGGCCAGTCTGTGGGTTGTGGGAATTTGTTGGCTTCATAATCAACAAGTATCTGCCTCTCACGCACCTTCCAACACCCACTGACAGTTTTATTGCATCAAGGGCATGGTCTATGGTGAAACCAGCTCCAACCCCAATATACAAGATGGTGCCATAGCAGTCCCATCTGCTGCAAGGAGGGCAACAATAATCCTTCTGCAAACTCTCCTTTATTCAGATAGTAGAGAGCCTTCTACGTGCCCCATCCAAGCTCCCTCTTCCTCCCCCTTCCTTTTCCCAAATAAACAGTAGGCTGCAGAGCAGTGTAATTAACACTCCCTGGCTGACTCCATTTCTACATAGTTTGGGTTACACAAATGATGGGGGGCAGGGATTTGTTGTTTTTTTCTGCCATAAAAAATAAATAAAAGAAGAAAAGACAGGCCCTACAGTCACATGTCACTCAAAGATTGATGAGTGCACCCCACCTTTGTATAAAATGTGTGTAATTTACAGTTCATTTCTCTCGAGAGCCACAGAGCTCATTCCAATGGTCCAATTCATTTGATAACTGATCCAAATGCAGAGAAAGAAGGTACACGCCCCCCACATCTCCCAGCAACTTGGGTTCAATCCTGCCCTACAGATAGTGTTCAGAGATGGGCAAACATAACACATCGGGGCAATAGCAGAAACAATTAAAAACATTCACAAATATTCTTTTAACCATTATACAGCCGGATGGGTCGTGTGCTTATAATGGCACCTAATTACAGTATGTCAGTCTTGTACAGTCTTGTGCCTAGGGTTGCCACCTTTTCTCAAAGATTTTACCGGCCGGTGGGAACAAAAGGGGGCGTTCCATGATGCAAAATGGGGAGGGGCCACGAACCGTGGTGCAATTGGCGAGAGCCACATTTTCGATGGCCAGAAGGCCGAAAAAAAAGGTAAGTTCTAAGCGAATTGGGGGTGGGCCAACAGCTTTTTGTAAGGGTATTACAAATTTACTGGCAACTACATTGCCGGTAAATTTGTAATACTGGCCCTGGCCTTAGCAGGTGTTTTACCAGCTAGGCCTGTAAAATACTGGCTGGGTGGCAACCCTACCTGTGCCCAATTTGTCAATTTGTCCTGTAGAGATAATGGCTCCCAAAGTTATGCCAGAGAATTATACCAGCATAGGTATTCCTTAGTACTAAGCAAACTTCAACAGAAACAGTCCCCTGCTCTAATAAGTTATTGGGGCTCATTATCAACACTGGGCAAATTTGCCCATGGACAGTTACCTATAGCAGCCAATCAGTGATTAGCTTTTTAAAGCCAGCTGCAAGTAGAACAATGTAGAGTCCTGCAGCGGGTCGGGTACCCGCAAAAACCTGCCGTACCCTGTAGGTTGTGGGTAGAAGTTCTGGGTACGGGTATAGACGCTGGTTGGTGGTTCTGCGGGTTTGCAGGTTGCGGGTCTTCTCGAGGGTCTTTACTCCGGTTTACAATGACAGCACTTCCTGATTCTTGATGGTCAGCGGGTTGCGGGATAAGGTACTTGCGGGTAGGGTCGGGTAGCGGGTCCAAGCGGGTTAGAATGCGGGTTGCGGATCGCAGGTTGCGGATTGCAGGTGGTGGGTATGGGTCGGGTACAGGTTCCAAAAATGGACCGCGCAGGACTCTAGAACAATGTATGCAGCAATCTGATTGGTTGCCATGGGTTACTGCCCATGGTCAAATTTTCCCAGTGTTGATAAATGACCCTCATTGAGTCATTAGCCGCTTGGATACAGTGGTGCCAGCATTAGGCACTGTGTGTGTGGGTGTGTGTGGGCTCTAATTCATATTGCTGATCTCAACACAAAGTGCCAGATTTCTAATTTTATGATCGGTGCAGAGAACAGAATTCACAGGGTTTCAAGTGCCCGACAAGTGCGCATTAAGTGGCATGCTCTTGCACTCCTTAGTTCTCTAACACCTGTGCCTTGGGCAATGATAATTGAAGCTACCAGAGTTCATGCAAATAAACAACCAATATCTGATCTAAGTGGGCTCTGCCCAACAGAACTTACAATCTAAAAGCATAGCACCTGGGCTGTGGGAGCAGATTGGGAGCTGATGAAGTGTTCATGACTCGGCTGGTTATTGACACTGTGAGACCTCTACACTACAGTATCATATATTGGTGATGTTACAATGTTGGACCAGCGTCCAATGTTATCTACTGGGCAGTTCCTACTGGTATTGATACCAGTGCTGCTGATTCATCCAGAACCAAGTCCTTGTGACTTAATGAATTTGAGGACATGTTTTAATACCAGGTTCCTTGCTGGGCAGCAAATCACATGAGCTGCTCTTTCTTCTCATTGGGCACTGAATTATTAGGGGTTAATTTAAATCCTAGGGTAGACTGGGGGCTTGTTTATGGCTGCATTAGGGCCCCCGCTGTTATCCAATTGGCAGAGTGCATTAACTTTGACCCGGTGGTTGTGGTTCTGGAATAATCCCTCTATCAGTGTGTAACTCACACCCATTGCTTTGGGCTGAATTGCTGATCCGTGTTGCTGTGCAGAACACAATGCAGGGGCCAGGGCTCCTTTAATTAGAACGCTGACACTTTTGGTATCTGTGGAAAGTGTAGCAGCCTCTCTGGTTTCATTCTTTCTTCTAGTCCGTGCAAGCTAATCCCTTGGCATCACTACTATTGGATGAACGTGCCCCAATACCTGGCCCCCTGCCATATTTTTACACCTCGGCATCCAATGGAGGAGTCTCTGAGAGAGTCATTTAACCACAGCCCCCGGCAGGGAATCAGGAGCAAAAAGAGCAGCAGCTCAACTTGTGTTGTAATAGCAGAATAATATTATCCCAGCCTATGTCCACCTCAGGCACTAAACGCGTCAGGCTTACATATGTACTAATAAAGATTTTTTTACTATTATAAAAACACCTTTGGCTACTGCTTCACTACTGGATGACCTCTTACTACACCTGAATGCTTTGTATTTTCCCAAAAATTTGGCAAACCCATTGGACTGGGGGTTACCCTGGTAAGAGACCATCTTTCAATGATATTTTTGTGTTTTTTGATTTTGTATTTATTCACGACCCCACCCCCCTGCCCGGCCTCAGCCGCTTCAAAAGGTGGCAACCCTATGAGCAGGAGATACAATCGTTTTTTTTTTAAACATTGCTCAGAAAATGTGCTCGAAAAAAGGGGAGGGGACAGGGTGTTAATATGTAAATCCAGCCCTGTTTGGGTAGATTAGTCGCCCGCAGTAGAGACGATCTCCCCATGTGCCACCACCCTCAATCTTAATGCTGCCCGCAACTGATACGCCAAAGCATTATTTAGTTTGAACACAAAGAGACATGTTTTGGGGCAAAGGACAATGGACCACAGATTGGTTCTTTTCTAGTTTATCACAAACAGATCAGTAAGAGATGTGCCTGTTAAGGTGGCCATAGACCCCAAGATCCGCTCGTTTGGCGACATAGCCAAATGAGCGGATCTTTCCCCGATATGCCACTAAACTGCATGGCTATATCGGGGGTAATTCGAACGATCAAATTACGATGTGCTAAGTGGCTCCGACGGGTCGTTCGGGTAAAAATCCAACCTTCCCGATCGATATCGTGGCCAGATATCGATCGGGAAGACCCGTTGGAAGCCCCCATACACGGGCAGATAAGCTGTCAAATCGGTCCAAACGACTGATATCGGCAGCTTTATCTGCCCGTGTATGGCCACCTTTACGGTGGTGGCAGACGGGGAGATCAGTTGCTCAGCGACAAATCTTCTCTACTATGGGAGACTAATCTCCCCAGATGTCTTCCCGCTGGCAAGAATATGAATCATCGGCGGGATGGCATACGAATCTCTTCGGATTTCTGAAGTTGCCTGAAGTTTCATCATGAGGCAACTTCGGGTGACTTTAGAAATGCAAAGCTATTCATATGCTATCCCACTGGCAATTTGTAGTCATGCTGGTGGGAAGGCATTTGAGAAGATTAGTCGCCCCAGTAGAGAAAATTTTCTCTATGATTAATTGAGTTGTTCCCAAAACGTTAGATTCATCTCACCCCCTCATCTCATCTCACGGACACAGTTAATCCGGGTGAGCTCTGATGCAAACCGCATCTTTCTTTCTTATTTATATTGTTCCCAAAACGTGTAAGGTTTTCCAATCTGCAGGGTGCTGCAATACATTTTTAACCATGGTTGTCCATTTTTCCTTTTTTATGTAATCTCCCCGACTCCCACCACCCTTAGAGAACCTCTTAGTGATTGGCTGCCAGGGAAATTCACCTGACCTCTCAGGAGGCCCATGAATGACTCCACAGTTCTATGTCTTGCCTGTTGCTGTGCTTTGTTCCTGATATGAATGCATCACCCGGTGTCCAGTAAGAGAGGGCTAATAATAGCTGGGCATGGGGCAAGAATGCCATAAAAATAGGTCCTGGGGTGGGGGTATGTAGGAATTTCTGCACCAGGATCCATATGATTTATCAGCTGGTTAAATAGTTATACAGGTTCATAGAGACTTGGCTCTGTATAAATTTGCACTGTGACATCATCCCTTACTTACCCCCGATGCTTGGACATGCATCCGATTGTGTTTCTATTCTCTCCCCCCAGCACAACAACCCAACCGCATGGGGAACTGCTGAGAGTTCAAGTGTGTGCGATGACTTCATGGGGAACCAAACCCCCAGATCTGGTTTCCACGCTTGTCCTGCAAGTTGGATATTTGAGACCCTACAAGTAACCCAATCCCCGAGAGACTCCTTAACTAATGTAAGGGCTAAACAAAGACTGGAAGCTGTAGGTGTGAAGTGATGGACGCATGGGGGGGGGGGGGTTTAGAATTTTTTCCTTGAGCCACTTGCCTCAGGCATTTATAGGTCACATTTGTTTCTGTAAAAGATGCAAAAATAAACACCCCACGGGGGGTACCAAGACACAAAGTGGGGCAAAGTTCTTTCTCATTATTTGGCCAATACATTCTCCACTCTTTCAGGGGTATCAGTGTAAAGCACCTGGTTGTGTTATAAAAGCCTAGAGGGTCATTGTTTGACTGCAGTGCTCATTGCTTTCTGGCTTTTACCTGGCTCTGTGTTTCAAACCTCACTTTGGAGCAAACCTCAGATCTTGAGAGATCACCTATTGGTTAAGAGTTGGTAGGTACCAAATGCACAAGTCTGGTAATCATGGGGACCAGGTGGAGAGGGGGTTCCACATTGCTGATCTGCAGCTCCCAGTATGCTCAGAAAGACAATTAAAGGGGGCTTAAGTTTTTTTTTATAAGATTCTCCCATTTCACACCAAGTCCTCCATGCAGGTTGTCCAGACCTGAGCTTCTCAATGGGAATACTGCTTGCCCACTTTATGTCAGCCCTCCTGCAGTTACTAGGGTTGCCACCATTTCTGGAAAAAAAAAACCTTCCTATATTTTTGATCTTTCTGCCCTATGAATAATTAATAATAAGTGACACAAAGCATCATTTCTACCAGCCAGGTGGCAACCCTAGCAATGCTGGGAGACTCCAGTTTGGTTCAGACTTATGGGGGCCAGAGAAAATGTGTTTTATGACTCCAGAACCAGTCACGTCTTCATCTCCTGCTTTAGTTGGACTACCACTCCCAACAAATTCTACCCCCCAAATAACAGAATGCTAAGATTTGTAGTCCAGCTAAGCCGGAAGACACATTACCCTTTAAATGTGAAGATCCTATTATAACCCCCTTCAATATTACAATGTTACCAGGATATTAGGGCAACAATATAAGGGTGATACCTATAGGCAACATATAACCCCCTATAAGGATCTCACACTTTGAGTTACATTCCTTGTACAAAGAGCACAGAACAATCTGCGCCGTTGCACCGGTGGCTCCCGGGGGTAATTTTAGAGCAGATCATGACCTCAGCCTGTCATAGAGATGGGCTCAACTCAATGGAAGGGCATCTTACCTTGTGTAGTTTACTTGGCATGGGGAATTTCTCTAAGTTAGAGGGTCAGCTCCCAAGGCCAGAAACCTCTTGTTTGTTATTTATATACCTTTCTACATTGTACAGAGCTACAGACTATGTCAGTGCTTTATAATGTTGGATGAGAGTATAGTGTCTCCAGTGGCTCATTAGGGAAGTACACCAGTATGTCACACCCATCACAGTCCTCGGTTCTACCCTGCCAGAAGCGTGTTTGGAACATCTTTGTGTATCATTATGTACTTGTTGTGTAGTATGGCCCCTGGGCACTGGCATCACCAATAGGAAAATCATTAGGGAATTGCCATCAGGAGAAGTGCCCAAGCAAACTATGGGAGATGTGGCCTCTTGATCTATTAAGTGCCTTAATGTTACGGCAGAAGGCACAGAGTTAGGCACTACACTCTCTGCATAAAGGGCAACACTATACTCATCACAGTCTATATATTTCATTGATGAATGAGGACCAACGTGGGCACAAAGGATGTCAATAAACACATTTTTCGTATCTTGAGTGTGTTGGTCCTACCTGCAAAACTGCATATATTTTTGACCGTACACCTTGAACAAAAAGCAGTGATATAGTACAGACGCTTATTTTGAACTGTTAAAACACAGTATATACACACACACACACACATACACATATATATATATATATATATATATATATATATATATATATATATATATATATATATACTGTATATAGTATTGTTTTCCTGGGTTTGCTTTTCCTTTAAAAGTTGGACCCAGTAGGACTGTCCTTATCTGCCCCTGGCAGGAGCTGGGAGGGTCCATAAGATAAAGGGCCCGGCAATTTATAATGGGGAAGTGGGTGCAGCTGTTCCCAGATGTGACTTTCCCCAAACACTTTGGCTGCCCCACAAGATGCCTCATCCTCTGTGTGCGGGGAGTTTATAGAAGGAGTACGGGGAGTTTATAGAAGAAGTAAGGTTTGTTTAGTCCCAGCTCAGATTTGTTAATGACCTACCAAAAAGAGCCCTGGGCTCCCCCCTCCTGCAACTTGGCTGCTACCAGAGCTGAGTGGTCTCTCCCTCCATCCTCATGGCTATGTCAGGCGACTGGGAGCTCACATACAGTAATAAGTGGGCACATGTCAGTGACTGGTGGAATCATCATTGTGGAGGAGGGATGATGCGGATGGACCCAGTGGTTTTCCATAATAGTGGACATGGACAATGCCAGACAGCCAAGTATAGAATTTCAGTTGTGCAACATCTAATATTTGCTAAAAGTAAGTGGAATAAGAAGTAACCAGAGTCAGGGAAAATTTAATTGAATAAAGGAAACCGTTGAAACCCAACATCATTAATACAGTATTTACAACTGAATGTACAGTATATAAGTTGTTATGTGAAATTGCAGTGTATGTTATATAATGAAACTTACAGGGGCTTCTCATCTGAAGTTCGGTACACACACACACTCATATTTATATACACACTCATACTCACACATATTCATACACACTCATACTCACTTATATTCATATTCATACACACTCATACTCACACATACTCATATTCACACACACTCAAGGCAGTCTGTTCAGTGCTGTCCAACTGGCGGCCCGCGGGCCACATCCCTTGTGTGCCCCCCACATGAAAGTCTGCCTGCTGTGGCTGCTTACCTTGTGTAAACTTTATCAATACTGAGATTAACTGGCCCCTGCATTGTTCACACCTCAAATTCAGACAGTAATCCCCAGTATTGTTCACACCTGTAACACCTCTATTGTTCACACCCCTGAAGCCCAATACTGTACTGTTCACAGTATGTAGCACAGTATGTAGCCCTGTCTGCTGCTGTATTCTGTCTTCCCTATGCTCACTGTGTGTGCCATACTCTGCCTTCCTTGTGCTTATTGTATGTGTCATACTCTGCATTTCCTATGCTCACTGTGTGTGCCATACTTTGCTTTCCCTATGCTCATTGTGTGTGTCATACTCTGCCTTCCCAATGCTCATTTGTGTGCCATACTTTGCCTTACCTATGCTCACTGTGTGTATAGGGTCAGACTGGGGGAGCCCGGGGCCCACAGGGGCTGTAGTTTCAGGGCCCCCTTTGGACCATGCACCATGCATGTGCACGTGAGCAGAAGCACGCATGTGCAGGAAGAAGAAAAGCAGCGCATGCAAGAAGAAGAAAAGCAGCGCAGGGTGCAGATCTGGGCTAGCGCAGGGTGTGGATCGGTTTGCCATACTCTGCCTTCCCTATGTTCGCTGTGTGTGCCATACTCTGCTTTCCCTATGTTCGCTTTCCCTATGTTCGCTGTGTGTGCCATACTCTGCCTTCCCTATGCTGAATGTGTGTGCCATACTCTGCCTTCCGTATGATCAATGTGTGTGCCATGATCTACCTTCCCTATGCTCACTGTGTGTGTTATACTCTGCCTTCCCTATGTTCATTGGGTGTGCCATACTCTACCTTCCCTATGCTCACTGTGTGTGCCATACTCTACCTTCCCTATGCTCACTGTGTGTGCCATACTCTGCCTTCCCTATGCTCAATGTGTGTGCCATACTCTGCCTTCCCTGTGCTCACTGTGTGTGCCATACTCTGCCTTCCCTATGCTCAATGTGTGTGCCATACTCTGCCTTCCCTATGCTCAATGTGCGTGCCATACTCTGCCTTCCCTATGCTCACTGTGTGTGCCATACTCTGCCTACCCTATGCTCACTGTGTGTACCATACTCTGCCTTCCCTATGCTCAATGTGTGTGCCATACTCTGCCTTCCCTATGCTCAATGTGTGTGCCATACTCTGCCTTCCCTATGCTCAATGTGTGTGCCATACTCTGCCTTCCCTATGCTCAATGTGTGTGCCATACTCTGCCTTCCCTATGCTCACTGTGTGTGCCATACTCTGCCTACCCTATGCTCACTGTGTGTACCATACTCTGACTTCCATATGCTACCTGTGGGATATGAGCCTCATAGGGTTTGTTCTGGGTGTTTGTTAGCATTTGGAAATTGTTGCTACTGGCCCCTAAGGTGTTTAATCATTTCCTGGGAGGAGGTGCTGTGTTATTCACAGGGGAGGAGAAAACATATGGATTTAAGGTTATGTATAAATATGAGTGATGAGTGATATCCTTGCAGTGAGCACCAACCATTTGGTTTTTTGGTGTAATACCACCAATAATGTGGATATGGTCTGAAAAGTTCTTGTGGTAACATGGGTGTGGTTTACAGTAGATGTGGTTGAAAAGGGGGAGTGACTTCTATTATCAGCCCTTCAACACGTAGGCCAGAAAAATTCTGGCCCTCGGTACCACAGAAGTTGGACAATACTGTTATAAACTGCCTCATGTGGCTCAACCAAGAGGTGCAGCCAACAGTAACTTAGGTCCCTGGTTTTACACCCAGGAGTTCCTGATACTTGGCCAAAAACTGGTTTAGAACAAGTTCTACACTTTATGATGAATTCTACTGTATTTAGTGGGATGATGAAGACCCTCCCTAAACACTCTTGGTACCTGTTATTGGGTCCTGATCTATAAGCTTTGCAACTAGACAAAAACCCAGTCAAATCACCACAGTTCCAGCTGAATAAAGAAATAAAATCAAGTTTTTGGAATGAGCAATACATAGTCCAGAAATTGGCCTTGAAGATATTAATGGGAATGAAAGCAATTGGAAGCAGTTGGGCCAGGAAATACTTCTGAAGGGCCAAACAAGTACCCTCTGTCCCATACAGTTACTCTGCAACTAAAAGTAATGAGGACTGTGATTAAGTAAATGAATAAAACCTGGTTAGTTGCCCTGTGAGGCTAAATGAGATTTTAGGGCTTGGTGGGGTTGGTAATTAAGTACTGAATGTATTTAACGATGCCAGGCTGCTAGTATGCAAATGTTACAAGCGCTGTATCTGCTGATATGTTCTGCTCTGTGTACCTTTATCAGTATTCATTTCAGGTCTCCAGTTCCCAGAACTCTATCTTGTTCCATATTTAGGCTCCATTGCTACAGCCTTTCTCTCCAGGGTCTCTACCCATGGAAGGTGTGAGTTACAGACCGGCACCAGATTTTGAAGTCCAGTTGGCCAATCAGAGAGAACGTGTCTGTGACCGCCATGCAGTTAATTAATGTCAAGGCTCTGGCAGAGAAAAGTAAAGGGTCTCGGCTGATTTACAACTGCCCAGTCTATACAGGGTCTTAACTACAGATCTCATAGACCTCAGTTGCAGGTGTAAGTGGGTGTGTCTGTGCCAACATAGGATTTGTGTAGCCTGTGCAAATGTAAACAGACCCCTATAGGGCTTTAGAAAAAAAGGAAGGGGGCAAAACTATAATTCCTCAAAAGAGCTGTATGTTGTATATATACAGCACTGTAGGTACGCCTGTCTGTGTGTCTGTGTGCTTTTAGGCACATGTTGAGATAACCTTTAAGCCAGGGCCGGATTTGCATTTCATTTGCCATTCATCGCCCCTGTCCCCTCCCCTTTATTCTCGCAAATTTTCATCAATGGGACCAGAGCAATGGTGAATTGCGCACAGAAAATTAAAAAAAACATTGTATCTCCTGCGCATCCCCAGTGTTTCTGAACCAATGTGGGTGTGGTTGGGCAGCATGTCGGCAACGAAAAACCTGCTGCCCTAGGCCTGGGCCTTGGTGGCCTTTCCACAAATCCGGGCCTGTTTTAAGATCTTAGGGTGGTGGCACATGGGAGATTAGTCACCCAGCGACAAATCTTCTCTACTCTGGGCGACTAATCTCACCAAAATGCCTTCCTCGTGAGGCAACGTCAGACTACTTTGGAAATTCAAATCGTTTGTATGCCACACCACAGGAAATTCATATTCGTGCTGAAGGGAAGGCATTTCAGGGAGGTTAGTCGCCCGGAGTAGAGAAGATTTGTCGCTGGGCGACTAATCTCCCCATCTGCCACCACCCTTAAAGGGCATGTAAAGGCAGAAAATAAAATCCCATTTTTACTTTCTTTAATGAAAAAGAAACCTATCTCCAAAATACTTTAATTAAAAATTAATTAAATAATTATAAGAAACCTGACTGTATGCAGTGGAATTCTCCCTTCATTTATTGCTGTGGATAGGAATTGTCATGTCCCTAACTGCTCTGCAGTAGAGATGGCGCGAACTGTTCGCCGGCGAACTTGTTCGCGCGAACATCGGGTGTTCGCGCTCGCCGGAAGTTCGCGAACGTCGCGCGACGTTCGCCATTTTGGGTTCGCCATTGTTGGCGCTTTTTTTTGCCCTCTCACCCCAGACCAGCAGGTACATGGCAGCCAATCAGGAAGCTCTCCCCTGGACCACTCCCCTTCCCTATAAAAACCGAAGCCCTGCAGCGTTTTTTTCACTCTGCCTGTGTGTGCTGAAGAGATAGTGTAGGGAGAGAGCTGCTGCCTGTTAGTGATTTCAGGGACAGTTGAAAGTTTGCTGGCTAGTAATCGTTTTGATACTGCTCTGTTATTGGAGGGACAGAAGTCTGCAGGGGTTTGAGGGACATTTAAGCTTAGGTAGCTTTGCTGGCTAGTAATCTACCTTCTACTGCAGTGCTCTGTATGTAGCTGCAGTGGGCAGCTGTCCTGCTTCTGATCTCATCTGCTGACTGCTGCAATAACAGTAGTCCTTGTAAGGACTGCTTTTATTTATTTTTTTGTTGTTTTACTACTACTACTACTACTACTACTACTACTACTACTACTACTATAAGAGCCCAGTGCTATTAGTCTAGCAGTGTTGGGGAGTGGGACTGGTGTGCTAATCTGCTGCTCCTAGTAGTTCAGCAGCACCAACTGTAATTTTTTTTTTTTAATATTCATTTTTTTTTTATTTTACTTTTTTTTATTTTACTATCGCTGTAGTAGTGTATAAGTTGACCTTTTAGGCATTATTTGCCCTGTAGGCATTTTTTGCCCAGTGTGTTATTCAACCAACAGCCATCTAGCTGTGTGACCTTGTTCACATTCTGTCTAAATATCCATAATATTACCGTCTCCAGAAAAAACACCGGAGTGACTTTTTTCAAGCAGCCATAATAAATTTTACGTAATCCGTATCCATCGCTGTAGTAGTGTATAAGTTGACCTTTTAGGCATTATTTGCCCTGTAGGCATTTTTTGCCCAGTGTGTTATTCAACCAACAGCCATCTAGCTGTGTGACCTTGTTCACATTCTGTCTAAATATCCATAATATTACCGTCTCCAGAAAAAACACCGGAGTGACTTTTTTCAAGCAGCCATAATATATTTTACGTAATCCGTATCCACCGCTGTAGTAGTGTATACGTTGATCTTGTGGGCATTATTTGCACAGTGTTTTCTTCAAACCGCCATCTAGCTGTGTGAGCTTGTTCACATTTTGTCTAAATATTGATAATATTATCGTCTCTAGAAAAACCACTTGAGTTACTTTTTTTCAAGCAGCATTCTGATATTTTACGTAATCCGTATCCACCGCTGTGTATACGTTGACCTTGTGGGCATTATTTGCACAGTGTTTTCTTCAAACCGCCATCTAGCTGTGTGAGCTTGTTCACATTTTGTCTAAATATTGATAATATTATCGTCTCTAGAAAAACCACTTGAGTTACTTTTTTTCAAGCAGCATTCTGATATTTTACGTAATCCGTATCCACCGCTGTGTATACGTTGACCTTGTAGGCATTATTTGCACAGTGTTTTCTTCAAACCGCCATCTAGCTGTGTGAGCTTGTTCACATTTTGTCTAAATATTGATAATATTATCGTCTCTAGAAAAACCACTTGAGTTACTTTTTTTCAAGCAGCATTCTTATATTTTACGTAATCCGTATCCACCGCTGTGTATACGTTGACCTTGTAGGCATTATTTGCACAGTGTTTTCTTCAAACCGCCATCTAGCTGTGTGTATTATCGTTTCCAGAAAAACCAACTGAGTTTTTGTTGTTGTTGTTTTTTTAAAAATAATGCCAGGCAAAGGCAGGCCGCCACGCAGAGGCCGTGCTAGGGGCCGTGCTGCTATGCAATCCTGTGGCCCTAGCAAATTGCCCAGTTTTAAAAAGCCAATGACCCTGAACTCCCAAAATGCTGAAGAGGTAGTTGACTGGCTTACACAGCACACCCCATCCTCTACCGTTTCTAACTTTACCACAACATCCTCCTCATCCTCCACTGCTATGGCCACCCCACGTAACACTTCCTCCACCACCGGTGCCCCTTCTTCACTGGAGTCAGAGGAGTTATTTTCCCATGAGTTTCTTGAACTGAGTAATGCGCAACCATTATTGGCAGAAGAAGATGAAGGAGATGAGGACGTTACACCAGATTTAATTCTGGCAGAGAACACGACAGAGATGGACATAATGATGAGTGATGAGGAGGAGGTCCCCGCTGCTGCTTCCTTCTGTGATGTGTCAGAAGAAATTGATGCATCTGAGGAGAATGATGATGAGGAGATTGATGTTTTGTGGGTGCCTAGTAGAAGAGAGCAAGAGGAGGGTAGTTCAGATGGAGAGACGGAGAGTCAGAGAGGCAGTAGGAGAATAAGACTTAGAAGAAGCAGGGAGGACAGCCCGCAGGGATCAGTAGGGCAACAACATGTATCGGCACCTGTGTTCAGCCGGCCAACGCACCCGCCATTGCCGCCAATGCCGCCAACTTCTACTGTTACCGCCAGATCGCACACTTCCAAAAAGTCAGCAGTGTGGGATTTTTTTAATGTGTGTGCCTCTGACAAAAGCATTGTAATTTGCAATGAGTGCAGTCAGAAACTGAGCCTTGGTAAGCCCAACAGCCACATAGGTACAACTTCTATGCGAAGGCACATGAGCGGCAAGCACAAAGCACTTTGGGAGCAACACCTCAAAGGCAACAGGCAAACTAAAAGCCACACTCCTTCTGGTCCAGCATCTTACTGCTCTACCTCTGCTCTCCTTGACCCATCTGAACCACCCTCCACTCCGCCTTCCACCTTGACCACCTGTTCCCATTCCCAGTCATCTGCCACCAGCCAAGTTTCTGTGAAGGCCATGTTTGAGCGTAAGAAGCCAATGTCTGACTGTCACCCCCTTGCCCGGCGTCTGACAGCTGGCTTGTCTGCACTCTTAGCCCGCCAGCTTTTACCATACCAGCTGGTGGACTCTGAGGCCTTCCGCAAATTTGTAGCAATTGGGACACCGCAGTGGAAGGTACCCAGCCGCAATTTTTTTTCTAAAAAGGGAATACCACACCTGTACCAACATGTGCAGAGCCAAGTTACCGCATCTCTGTCACTTAGTGTTGGGCCAAAGGTCCATATGACTACTGACGCATGGTCCTCCAAGCATGGTCAGGGCAGGTATGTCACCTACACTGCCCACTGGGTGAACTTGGTAATGGCTGGGAATGGGAAGCAGGGAATGGGTAGCTCAACAACAACAACAACAGTGGAGTTGGTGTCACCGCCACGGATTGCACGCGGTTCTGCCACCACCTCTACTCCTCCATCGCTCTCTACCTCGTCTTCTTCCTCTTCTTCTTCTTACTCTGCTGCTGGGTCCTCCTTCTCCTCCTCCACACCTGTGCACCCCCAGCTCCCCATAGGCTATTCGACGTGCCAGGTACGCCGTTGTCACGCTGTCTTGGGGATGACGTGCCTGGAAAGCAAAAACCATACCGGATCTGTACTCCTGTCATCTCTGCAGTCACAGGCCGATCGGTGGCTGACCCCACACCAACTGCAGATCGGAAAAGTGGTGTGTGACAATGGAAGCAATCTGTTGGCAGCGTTGAGACTGGGAAATTTAACACATGTGCCCTGCATGGCACATGTGTTAAATTTAATAGTCCAACGTTTTGTCTCCAAGTACCCAGGATTCCAGGACGTTCTCACCCAGTCCAGAAAGGTGTCGGCCCATTTCAGACGTTCCTACACAGCCATGGCACGCCTTGCTGACATTCAGCAGCGCTACAACATGCCAGTCAGGCGTTTGATTTCTGACAGCCAGACTCGCTGGAATTCAACGCTCCTTATGTTGGAACGTCTGCTGCAACAACAAAGGGCCGTCAACGAGTACCTTTTTGAACTGGGTGGTAGGACTGGATCTGCAGAGCTGGGGATTTTTTTCCCCCGTTACTGGGTGCTTATGCGCGATGCCTGCAGGCTCATGCGACCTTTTGAAGAGGTGACAAATATGGTCAGTCGCACCGAAGGCACCATCAGCGACCTAATACCCTTCGCTTTCTTCCTGGAGCGTGCCGTGCGACGAGTGACAGATGAGGCTGTAGACCAGCGTGACGAGGAGCTGGAAGCGCACGATTTATGGTCGGAATCACCAGAACGAACCCAGGCACCTGCTGCAACGCAGGGAGAGGTGCCAGAAGTGGAGTCAGAGGAGGAAGGTGGCTTTGTGGAGGAGGAGGAGGAGGACCAACAGGAGCAGGCTTCCCAGGGGGCTAGTGGTGACCTTTTGGGGACCCCTGGTCTTGTACGTGGCTGGGGGGAGGAGACCGTGGATGATGCAGTCCTTGATAATGAGGAAGCGGAGATGGATAGCTCTGCATCCAACCTTGTGAGAATGGGGTCTTTCATGCTGTCATGCCTGTTGAAGGACCCCCGTATCAAGAGGCTTAAGGAGAAGGACCTGTACTGGGTCGCAACGCTACTAGACCCTCGGTACAAGCATAAAGTGGCAGAAATGTTACCAACATATCACAAGTCCGAAAAGATGCGGCATTTACAAACCAGCCTGCAAAACATGTTGTACAATGCTTTTAAGGGTGATGTCACTTCAGGAACTCATCAACATTCCAGGGGCAGAGGTGCCAGTAATCCTGCCACGAGCACACCTGCAAGGACAAAGCCCTTTGGCCGGTCTGTAACATCAGACATGCAAATGTTTTTCTGTCCAAGGCAGCGCCACAACCCTTCTGGATCCACCCTCAAAGAACGCCTCGACCGGCAGGTAGCGGACTACCTGGCATTAACTGCAGATATCGACACTCTGAGGAGCGATGAACCCCTGGACTACTGGGTGCGCAGGCTTGATCTGTGGCCAGAGCTGTCACAATTTGCCATGAACCTCTTGTCTTGCCCAGCCTCAAGTGTGCTCTCAGAAAGGACCTTCAGTGCAGCAGGAGGGATTGTAACTGAGAAGAGAACTCGCCTAGGTCACAAAAGTGTCGATTACCTGACCTTTATTAAAATGAATGAGGGGTGGATCTCGGAGGGTTACTGCACGCCGGAAGACTTGTTCTGACTTCTATGCAGCTGTCCTTCTCTTCAAGCCTCATGACTCCACACACAGCTGTCCTTTAGCGTCCTCCTCCCTCCGCCACCGTTACAAACTAGGGTGCAAACCCTACTGGTTTAATTTTTTCTGGCCTCTGTGCTTCAGTGGCTGCGTCCAAAAAAACGGGGCAAACAATGTCTACAAGGTCAACGTATGGCGAAAAATTACTATTTTCAGCATTTATATGGCATATTTTTTCTGGCAACTGTGCTTCAGTGGCTGCGTCCAAAAAAATGCATATTTTCTGCATTTATATGGCATAATTTTTCTGGCCTCTGTGCTTCAGTGGCTGCAACCAAAAAAATGCATATTTTCTGCATTTATATGGCATAATTTTTCTGGCCTCTGTGCTTCAGTGGCTGCAACCAAAAAAATGCATATTTTGTCCATTTATATGGCATAATTTTTCTAGCCTCTGTGCTTCAGTGGCTGCAACCAAAAAAATGCATATTTTCTGCATTTATATGGCATAATTGTTCTGGCCTCTGTGCTTCAGTGGCTGCAACCAAAAAAATGCATATTTTGTCCATTTATATGGCATAATTTTTCTAGCCTCTGTGCTTCAGTGGCTGCAACCAAAAAAATTCATATTTTCTCCATTTATATGGCATAATTTTTCTAGCCTCTGTGCTTCAGTGGCTGCAACCAAAAAAATGCATATTTTCTCCATTTATATGGCATAATTTTTCTGGCCTCTGTGCTTCAGTGGCTGCAACCAAAAAAATTTATATTTTCAGCATTTATATGGCATAATTTTTCTGGCAACTGTGCTTCAGTGGCTGCGACCAAAAAAATGACTATTTTCAGCATTTATATGGCATATTTTTTCTGGCCTCTGTGCTTCAGTGGCTGCGGCCAAAAAAACTGGGCAAACAATGCCTACAAGGTCAACGACGTTGACCTTGTAGGCATTGTTTGCCCAGTTTTTTTGGCCGCAGCCACTGAAGCACAGAGGCCAGAAAAAATATGCCACATAAATGCTGAAAATAGTCATTTTTTGCCATACGTTGACTCAACGTATATGGCAAAAAATGACTATTTTCAGCATTTATATGGCATATTTTTTCTGGCAACTGTGCTTCAGTGGCTGCGTCCAAAAAAACTGGGCAAACAATGTCTACAAGGTCATCGTATGGCGAAAAATTACTATTTTCAGCATTTATATGGCATATTTTTTCTGGCAACTGTGCTTCAGTGGCTGCGTCCAAAAAAAACTGGGCAAACAATGTCTACAAGGTCAACGTATGGCGAAAAATGACTATTTTCAGCATTTATATGGCATATTTTTTCTGGCAACTGTGCTTCAGTGGCTGCGTCCAAAAAAAACTGGGCAAACAATGTCTACAAGGTCAACGTATGGCGAAAAATGACTATTTTCAGCATTTATATGGCATATTTTTTCTGGCAACTGTGCTTCAGTGGCTGCGTCCAAAAAAACTGGGCAAACAATGCCTACAAGGTCAACGTATGGCAGTTGTTTAAAGAGAACAGTAGATTACTAGCCAGCAAAGCTACCTAAGCTAAAATGTCCCTCAAATCCCTGCAGACTTCTGTCCCTCCAATACAGAGCAGTATCAAGCAGATTACTAGCCAGCAAACTTACTATCATCTGTCCCTGAAATCACTAACAGCTCTCCCCCTACACTATCTCTTCCAAGCACACACAGGCAGATTTTTCAGATACATTTTTGCCCTTGATCCCCCTCTGGCATGCCACTGTCCAGGTCGTTGCACCCTTTAAACAACTTTAAAATCATTTTTCTGGCCAGAAATGTCTTTTTTAGATGTTAAAGTTCGCCTTCCCATTGAAGTCTATGGGGTTCGCGAACCGTTCGCGAACCGCTCGCATTTTTGCGCAAGTTCGCGAATATGTTCGCGAACTTTTTTTCCGACGTTCGCTACATCCCTACTCTGCAGGGAAACAATCATACTTATGAACAGCAGGGGGAGCCCCCGCCTTACTTCCCAGCCATGCAGAACTCAAGCAGCTTTGTTTTTGACAATCCCTAAGCAGCCCAGATCACACTGAGCATGTGCACAGTCTTAGTCTTGCAAAGATGTATAACAAAGTTTCAAGATGGTGACCCCTTGTAGCCAACTTTGAAAGCATAAATTATTTTTTTGATTAGGCTTGTGGTGCAGTAAGTTCATGTTTATATTTAGTATACAAAATACAGCATTTCTAGCCTTATTCTATTTTAGACTTTACATGCCCTTTAAGGTGGCCGTAGAAGCAATTTTCGTACGATATTCAGTGCATGTATGGTTGGAAAAGAGCCAACTGATATCGGCAAAATTCGGCAGAAGACCTGGCTATCAGTCGGCTCGTCGATCGGGCTGGAAGGAAAATTTTGATCGGGCACCTTTGAAGGAACCTTAACATCAGCCATTGTTAGTGCTGAATGGTCAGATACAGGTAGAATTCTATTGTTTCTATATGTATATCTGACTATTCGGCTCTACACGTGTGTATTGAAACGAACGATCTTTCTTGGAAACATCTTTTCCAAGTAAGATCGTAATTGTTACATCTATGGCCACCTTTACAGTAACACGTGCTATTTGCCCCTTAGCCAAACTATAGTGACAAATCAGCAAGTAGTCTTGATAGTACACTTACCAACACTGTTGAAACAACAGCAAATGTTTGATACATTAGAGAGCATATTAACAAATAAATCTGTACGGCGCAGTTGGCATTGTGTATCACCCTTCCCTTATTGGTATGAGGCATCAGTACATTATGAGATTGCAGAAATGCAATATTTCCAGGTTATCCTATCAATTGTATTACTGAAAGGCAACATTTTCCTCTGCCCTGCATGTGAGATGCTACAGGGCCACCTACAGGTGAACAAATGCCACAATCTGAGTGCAGTGGGAGTCAGAACCAGCTGTGGCTGTTCAACACCATGTAATAGAAATCTTTCTGTTTATATTTAGCCTAAAAGAATCTAATGATCCATTTTGCAATAATGTTTCCGTTGCTATGAGGAACCTTCTTGACTTAATGATAGGGCAAAATTGTCATACATATTCAGATACAAAAAGTCATAAAGTCTAAACATAAAAGGATTAAGGAGCAACAGAGAGAACCATGAATGTCTAATGACCAAACAAAATCCTCTCAATGAGCAGAACTGTGTATGTAACAATATTTAATATTTACTATGTAATGGGTTAATCAAGAAGCCACTGAGAAGAAAGTATGGTTAATGTCCTTTCTCAGTGAACATGAGATTGAACCACTGAGAGTCTATCAAGATCCAAGGCTGGAATTCTCCTTCATCTGAAGACAATTTAGGAAATATTGGTGGAATATTGCTTAGCAGTCACATGATCCTTATGGAACTGGGAGCTTTATTCTTTAAACATTGAGTTGAGAATTCCTCAGACCAGTTAGCAGAAACTCCCACTCACTGGAAGGGGCCTGACATTCATGTTTGGGAGTTGGACCCTAATATAGAAACCAAGAATTTTCTGAACCTCTGTTGTTGGTATAGACACCAGATAGACATTTTAAAGATAACTTGGGTTCATTAAAACTGAATCATGATAACATGCTACAGTACCCTTTATGGCGTTGATCAACTGGAACATGCACCAGATCGTTTGTGCAATTGGTGTTATTGTATAGAACAGGGGTCCCCAATCTTTTTAACTCGTGAGCCTCATTCAAAAAAAAAAAAAGAGTTGGGGAGCAACACAGGCATGCAAAAACTTCCTGGGGTGCCAAATAAGAGCTGTGATTGGCTATTTGGTGGCCCCTATGTGGACTGGCAGCATACAGGAGGCTCTGTTTGTCAGTACACCTGTTTTTTATTCAACCAAAACTTGCCTCCAAGCCTGGAATTCAAAAATAAGCATCTGCTTTGAGGCCACTGGGAGCAACATTCAAGGGGTTGGAGAGCAACATGTTGCTCACGAGCTACTGGTTGGGGATCACTGGCATAAAACATAAATACAAATGCAACATTCATACAATTAGACAGGGAACATTTGATAGCATGGAAGCTGCCATTAGTAACCATGTGACTGTTTTGTTGAAGGGAATTATGGTATGGAATAAAATAATTTCCCCTAATTGGCATACTGAAATGATACATATTGAACCAGTGGAAAATGCAAAGCATCTGGTGTGGATCAGGGTAAGTAATGGAGTATTAGGCAGATAATGGGGTATACCATTGATATATATATAAAACTAGAGTTGTGTAGGAGAATTTCCCAAATGCCAATGGCCAGTGAAAATACCTGATATTGTCACATGACTTCAGATTAGAACAGTCCGGCATGATTGGCTAGAACTGGGGAATAATACAAAGGACAATTCAATTGCTAACTAAATCTAGTACAGTTCATCCCAGTCCTAAAGCAGCTGATTAGAAAGCTTGCTCATCTCTACCTGCCATTTACTATAGTACCATGTGACATTTGAAGCAGCTTCCAACCACTTCAGTCTGCTGCCAGCCTGCTGCTCCACCCGCCTCGGTGTCTCCACCTACAAGAATCTTTAGAGCTGATATCTGCAAGTATATCTTTAGTCCTGTGCTCCAGGGGGGGCACACCTACCTGGCACTGGTGCCACACATAACAAGGTGTTACAATGAGCCAAAAATGCAGCCCTTGAGTGAGAGGTACACAGAGGCTGCCTCATACCAACATTCCAGGGATTCTGTATTATTATGCCATGTCCCTGTGCCAGGTATCTGCCAGAGCATGATGTCTGGATGAGGATAGTCAGGAGATGTGCATACCTCCCAACTTTCCCCTTTTTTGCGGGACAGTCCCAATTTTGACAGCTCAACCCGTAGTCTCGGATTGTTACTTAAATGTCCCGACTTTGATCTCCTGCACTGAACAGCCAGAAAAAGATACAATGTTTCTAAAACTTAATTTGCTTTTGGCAGAGAGCTCCAGAGTACATAGCAGGTGCACTTTTTGTAGCAATTTAAGATAAACAATGAAAGAATTGTAACAATTTAGGATAAGCAGGTCTCTTTGCAACTTAAAGGTCAATTCACCTTCATTAGCAAAACTGTAATAACACATAAAAACTACTGAAAAGTGTTCAAACTTTTGCTAACCTGTCAAATTTTGTAAAATGAACATGGTAATTAGAGGGTGTGGCCAAACATTTTTTGGGAAGTATGTATGTGCTGTAAACAATTTGTAACTACTGTAATCAGCGATTTTGTGATTATCTAATGCAGCACCCTCGCTGGATAAATTAGTTATGCCCCATCCAAGGTTTACCGTACTCTAATACATGACATTTAAGTAAAATGACGATGCACATGAAGGAGCTTATTATGACAGGTTCAATGAATTTCTTTAGATCAATTTAGAAATTCTTGGCTGCTGGAAGTGTCATTATGTCTCTGCTTGGGGCTAATATGGTATTTATTTTCATTGGACAAATGTTTAATTGTTTATTGGTTTCCACACTCAGATTGTTTTTGATAATGTCTATGCTCTATAACAAACCCCTACTATTTTTTATTGCAACTCATCCCATTATGTCCCTTTGGTCAACCTATATACAGTATCAATGTACTTCGCTATTGCACGCCAGGCCCAATTTCTAGATCTCTGTCGTTTTGACTGGTTTATGTTGTCCAACTGAGGTTTGTGCTTGTGTTCTCCTAAACTAATTACTACTGCACTGATGGCACAGCCATTCACATTCTGCTCTAACCTCTGGCTCTGTTCTGTAATAATTGGCACTTTCTTGTTTAACAAAGAGTCTCTTTCCTACTATAACTTGGTCCAACCTAAGGGCTCAGTTTCTAGGCTAGGCAAGTGCATGATTAAAATGATTTTTGTGCTATGAATCAGGTCTAAACAGTGGTATCAAGTTCCTCTCCACATTGCAACATAAACCAGTCAATACAAATGCTTGCTTGGCCCCACCAGAGAGCAGCCACACATTAGTTGGACATAGAGGACAAATAGGACATATTGCAATACTGGAACACTTCACATTTCCTTCATGGTTTTACCTGAATAGGTGCCAAGTTTGTTTCTCCCCTCAGGAGTCATCCTTAAATAAGAAAACATGACACAACCAAAAAATAGGCCATCATGAAAATGCTCTCCACCTGTTTTTCAAATGACTGAAACAAAACTGAAGACCAGTGGGATGAACTGGAACACCAACTACAAGTCGATCCTGATCCCCAATATCACTCCAGCATCAGACTGGGTACATGGGACCTCTGCTATCTGCATGTGAATACACGAGCACCCTACTCTTAACCCACCCTTTAACAACTCAGAATTGACCTGAAGAACCACACTGTGATCTCTTAGATCCAGCCCATATCTGGCATCACACAGCATGGGTGTATACATTAATGAGGCCCAGGTGGAGTTAGTGGAATTTGGTGCAGAGAGACCCACAAGACAGTGAACCAACAGGATTTTAATTTATATCCCTGTGGTCTAGTTTGACTATGATGCACTTACTAATGTTCTCGTTGTAGAATGGAAGAAAATCCCCCAAGAATGTGCCAACATTTACTCCAGGATGATAGCAGCAAAAGGTAAGAACAACTTGATATTAATACACTAGGTTTGAGAATGAGAATGCCTAGACACTGCTAATTAAGTTTATGTACACGCCAAGAAGGTAGTCCTGTTATACATACTATGCAAAGCAGACTCAACAATCATCTAGCTTCCTGGTGTATATGACACCAGTTTTATATTCTTATGGTCTCCCAGTAACTCTGTTTTATGTTATTTTGGTTCACGTAGGAGCCAATTATACAGGTTAGGTACAGAGAACATATTGTAATACTGGAAAACATTATTTCTTCCTTATTGGTGTTACCAGAACAGATGAACCATCCTTAAAAAAAGGAAACATAACACATGTAAGAAAAATAGGTCATAATGAGAATGTGCTCCACCTATTCAGCCACAGTCCAAATGAAGACCAGTGGCAACCCTTGAAAGAGTAGAGGCTGTTATAGCAGCAAAGGGAGGAACAACTTTCCAGTAAGAACCATTTAGCTCTACAACAATAATCAAATTAGGAATGATTCATGCAACTCTTTGCTCCTTCAGCTCCTGCCCCTTGCATGTGGTAACTTGGTTGGAAAATACTAAACAGATTTCCTTGGAAAAATGTGCACTTTGCTTCATCATAGAAGCTAATTAGATTGGTCTGACTTAACATGACCTTCATAAAACATCACTGTTCTCGGTTGGATGGTTAGCTGGTTGTTTGGTTAGCTGGTTGACCTTCTGTAGTAAGAATCAAGTTATTATTTGCCTGTATAAACATAACCCTACAGGTTAATAGCCAACTTAGTGGTTAAAGCATGGTACCACATAAAACAAGATATCAGAAATAGTGATCTGTATAATACAACACTGGCTCCTGTTGATTCCTTGGTTGAAACCCATCTTGGCAATATCTTCTGGTTCCAGTAGAAGCCAAGTTTGATGTAAGGAGGACATGTTGTAATATGGGAAAAACTTCAAACATGTCTTCCTTCTTGGTATTACCAGATTAGGTGTCAAGTTTGTTTCTGCCCTCATGAGTCATCCTATATGAAGGAAATGTAATACAACACAAACAAAGTAGGTTACAATATTAGTATACTCTACCTATTCTTTTAATGCCTGTGAGATGAAATGGAACCACAATTATGAGCCAGGCCTGATTGATAACATCAGTGCCCAACCTGATGCTATTGTGGCTGAATGGAAACAAATCCCAGCAACAATGTCCCAACAACATTTGTGAACCATGACAGAAGATTAGGGGCTATTATACAGTAGAAGCAAGTGGGGAAGTTTATATTACTTCCCTTGGTTTCAGAAAGAGATCCTGGGGGGAGGCCAGATACAGGGTCGGACTGGGGGCCTGGGGCCCACTGGGACTACTGTGACATGCCACTCGGTGCGTATGCATGAAGGCGGCACGCATGAGTGAACGGCGCCACGCGGATGCGTAACCAATATGTTTTTTTTGTAGAATCCAAATATCAGGAGAGGAGGTTTGGGACGTGAGGGTCGGGGCCCACCGGGTTTTTTCCCGGTGTCCCGCCGGACCAGTCCAACCCTGGCCAGATATAGTGTAAGTGCACGTCACAAAGGTAGCCCTTTTTACAAATCTGACTCAAGGATGATCTAGACTTACCTATTTGGTGCTAGAGTTATGCTGTTACTTGTCCCCTATTACTACTGCAAAATCACAGGATACTGGATCCTAGGCTTAAGGACATGGGAGTGAGATTTCATACTCTCAGGTTGTATGGGTGATTTAATTGCGCCATATCATAAATAAACTCCTGTTTGCCTACCCAAGCTGGGCTTTATCTCTATTCTAGTAAGAACAAGAACATTTTAGCTCTGCAACAGTAGCCATATTAGAAATGATTCATGCAGCTCTTTGCCCCCCCCCCAGCTCCTACCCCTTGCATGAGGTAACTTGGTTGGCAAATACTAAATAGACTGAACTGCCTGAATTTCCTTGGGAAAATGTGCACTTTCCTTCCGCATACGGTAGTAGCTAATTAGATTGGTTTGACCTGACATGAGCTGCTTGATCTTGTGTACAAAGAATGAATTTATTGTTTGCCTGTACATATATCCTTAAACATAGACCTACAGGAAAATACCCATTCTATCATTGACCATAACTCCTTGCTTAGTATTAGTTTGTCCTTTCAATAATAGCATGGAACCACATCCGAATAGACATTAGTAATAGTGGTCTGTATAATATCGGCTCCTATTGATTCCTTGGCTAAATTCCATCTGGGCTCAGTGCTCTGTTTCCTCCAGTAATATATCCTGGTTCCCTCTTGCCCCTGATTGTGCCTATTATGTGATTATCTCTGCTACCCTGAGAGCAAATACTGCCCTTTGAGTTATCATTTCAACCACACGATTAGGAAAATCATGTGATTCAGAGTTTCTCTCTAATAAAACACTGAGATACATTTGTTCCCTGGACAGAAAAGCAGCTTGAATGTTACTTTTCACCCTTTTTCAAACAAAGACCCCCCATATCTCCTTCTTGTTTCTTTGTTCCTTTTTGAGACTCAAACATCAGGTTGACTGAACTTTCAGAAAGCGGTGGCTCGCTTAGAAGCAGCAGCAGAATCTTCAAAGAGAAGGTATACTTGTACTTTTTTTATACAGCACATTTTTATTGTGATTAGACATCATTCCCATCAGCCCATGCCCCAGTGGAGCTTACAATCTAATGTCCCTCTCACATTCCCATCAACCCCTGTTCCAGTGGAACTTTCAATCTAATGCCCATATCACATCTATATCAGCTCTTGCTCCAGTGAGCTTACAATCTAAAGTCCCTATTACATTCTCATCAGTCTCTGCTCCAGTGAGCTTACAATCTAAGGTCCCTATCACATTCTCATTCATTTCTGCCTCAACAATCATACAATCTTAGGGCCCTATGACACTCACAGTGGGATTATCTATATCAGTATCCATTTAAACTGTCTGGGGTATGGAAGGAAACTGGGGTACCCCAGAGGAAACCCACACCCACCTTCTTCTGTAATAGACAAACTTTATAGTAACTGTACATTAATACAGTGTACTCCCCTTTACTCCCTGTGTACTCCCTGCTTGAACTGCACTAGAAGAAAGAAAAATGATTGTGCACCATCCAAGACCACATTAATGGCACCTACGCTTGTGTCTCTATTCACATATCTGCAATAAAATATAAGTCAAATAAACCCTTTATTTGACTTATATTTTATTGCAGATATGTGAATAGAGACACAATCGTAGGTGTCATTAATGTGGTCTTGGATGGTGCACAATCATTTTTCTGTGTAGATATACAGGTCCCTACCGGGATACAAAAGAGGACCTGGCATTTCAAGAACAGAGAGGCCCAAACTGGCCCCACAGGCCCAATGAATAGTGTCAGCTATGGCACTTGATAGCAGCCCAAGGACAGCACTCCATTTGATCGTGAAATGAATGTGTTTTTATTTTTAATGCATATCCAACATTTTAGCCATCATTAGGGTCTTTCTCAAGGCTCTTGAGAAAGGCCCTAATGTGGGCCGAAACATTGGAACTCCTGGGTCACTAGCACAACACTTGCTCCAGTTCTGCCACTTACAGTGCTGTGTCACCCACTGTACCCTGCAGAATTGAGTATTCTCCTATTTGTGCCTATAAGTTATCCACCCATTTAGATTGCAAGCTCTATGGGGCAGGGACCTCCTTCCTCTTGTCAAAGAGATAAGACATGCTCATGCATACAAAGGGGGCGACGAGTTTGGGGTGTCCAATGTGTAACATTGTTCCTGATGAGGAGATTCTGTGACATGTTATTTTGGGATTTATAGAGTTATATTGTTATTCTGACACAGGTTCTTATCTTGCATTTATTTCCGTTCCACAGCCTCATTAACATTTATGATGATATTTAAATCGATCAAAGGAAGTTAAATAATTGAATTCAGCAGTTTCTAATTGTGTTTGGTTATAAGCAAAAAAACACACCAATAAGTCTGTTGAAGAGATGAATTCAGTGAGCTAAAAGGTTCTTTCATGGGCTTAAAGGTAAAGTCAACCCTAAAAATATTTGTTTTGCCAAAGAATAGATTACATAATTCTAAGCAACTTTGCAATATACACTCATTACACATTTTCTATGGTTATTAATTTATTTGTGTATGTATTGCTATTGAAATCAGTCTTTGTTGGTCCCTGTCTATTCTCTGCACTGGTGGTTCAGACTCTGGATACAATATAATATTATATTATATAATATAATCTTTGCTGGGCAAATGCTGCTTTTAATAGCAATTGTTTTTACAAATAACTTTAAAAACACTGAACATTCTAAAAAAAATGTAAATTTGAAAGTTGCTTAAGTTTCTGTTTTATTTTATTAGGTAAATTAGTATTTGGGGGTTGACTAGGAGATTCTTCTTGTGTATGGCTCAATTAGGACTGTTTATTGCAAAGAAACCTGTGCCACTTCATCTATGTCTTGGATTTTCCAAGGTCATTTTTCCATTGTCCCAGCACTTTAATTGCCCCATTCTCTGTTTCTCAGTCTGGAGCATTGTCTTTGGACACAGTGGAACTTATTACAAGAACATGAACCTCCCATTCTCTTGTGTCAATTACAGAGCGGAGCATTTGGGCACCAATTTACCCCAGAGTTAACTGAAAAATGATAATTACTAGGTGGTTCCACAAACTTCAAAGCTGGTTTAATTGAAGCATCTGGCACACACAACATCCCATTTCCACATTGTGGGCATCATTTGCCCTTTGTCTGGACCACTTGTAAGAAGGACATTGGCAACATGGCAAGTCTGGGCACATAATGGGTCAATATCATTTCTTCTCTTTCATTTCTTTCTCCTGTAGCGAGTGTTTATTGTGTAGGGTACTTGAGGCCACTTTCTAGTGACTGACGGGGAGCTGCAAAGCTGAAGCCTCTGTGATGTAACCGACATGAAAGTCCTAGAACAACGTCAAGGGCTGTACTATATTAGAGAATTCTGGAAGGTTTGCTTTCAGCCCCAGCAGCCCTCTCTTTGACTGGGTTAAGGAGAGGACAAACAGATGTCTTCACACACCAATAAGCTAGAACACATTTTCAAGGGGAAAAGGTAGGATTTTAGCATTCCAACCTGGTCGACAATTGGATGTCAAGAGTGGGGTGAGCACCTTCAAGTGATGTGAAGAGGTAATTACAAAATAATGATTTTTCCAGGTCCAAAGATACCAGGTTGAGTTCATGTACCATTGCTGGGACTCCTGGCAAGGGTTCAAGTATGATTTTTAAACCAGTTGACTTGCTCTGTAGAAAATTATTGAGGAGGAACTAGATGGAATCTGGGTGGGGACAAAGCACAACTCCCAACTTGTGGACAACTTCCCTACACAAAATCAACAGGCTGCATCCACAGGCACCAGGGAATATAGCTAGGGAGGTAACCACAGTGTTATCAGTCCATTTACTGGGCACCAATTCCTGCATAGGTGGTTGAGATATAGCCACAACATCATTGTAGGTGAGATTGTTTAGCATTAAAGGTAAATGTGTAACCCTCCCCAAGAGATGCCATATGCTCTGCTGTTCCACATCCTAAACCTGTGATGCCCAAAACGGTATCTTCTCAGGGTTGGACAGGGCTGGTGGAACACAGAGAAACACAGCCCTTGTAGGCTTCTTCTCCCAACATGAGACCCTGGGCATTGTACCCGGCCCCCCCCACTGGCCCGATAATGGTAGCAAGAATAAAAAATGAGGGGGGTCATGGGGTGTGTGGACCCTGTCCAATGCTGGATCTGCCAGTAAATCTTTAGCCAGTTACAGTGTCAGACGGATGTATCCTGGGTCTACTGGGAGTCACCATCTCAGGGCCCCAACACCCTAGCTGTGGGCCCCAGGGTCAGACTGACAAGCCAGGGCACAGGGGAAAAAACCTGATGGGCCCCAGCTTTGGTGGACCCTTGGCCCTCTGGTAACATTGGTGGGGGAATAAGGAGGTCAGAAAAATAAGTCATAACAAGCTGGTCTCCCCACCCCCTGACAGATTGTATTTACTGAGGCAGTGGAGCAAACATGAAATGCGTCACCTCCATGGCTGGCTGAAGGGCCAGAGGGGGGGTGCAGTTGCAGGGGGGGAGTTGTTGGGGTGTTGCAGGAGGAGCCAGAGGGGGTGCTGGCCCCTGATGTGGCAGTTCTGGTTGCCCCCCTCCCCAGTCTGACACTGGTGGGCTCCCTACCCAAGTCACAAATCCCCAGTTCCAGACCAGATGTGGTCCTGGGCCGACACCACCTGGTTTTCTCCCAGTGCCCTGCTAGCCCAGTCTGACACTGGCTGCTGACCAGTAGATCAAGAGCAGGGCAACAGCTCAGTATATAGTGATATAAGTATGTCTCTACACCTGTGATGTTCAGAGATTTTGGCCCCATCATTAGTTCACAAAAAAGTATGGAAAAATATTGTTTACAGGTATGGGAAAATAGCATTTCAGCCATGCATCCCTTGTTTCAAGTGTATCTATGGAAGCTTAGAGGTCATCTCAAAGCATCAAACAGGAAATACGTTTTTCCTGCAATATAAGCTGATGCTACTGGGGTGATTCTAATATTCTGATACTAATTATGCTGCTTTCTGAGCTGCCATGTACAAATAACCCGAATTATTTACTAATCAGCCTTATATTGTGACATTTCTATTCTATTGAGTGGGTCCCTAAGTGACAGCAGCACAGAGCATGTGCAGTGAATCAGCAGAAAAGAAGAAGGGGAGCTACTGGGGCATCTTTGGAGACACAGATCTTTACTGCTAAAGGGCTGTGGTTGCCTTGGGCTGTGTCAGGAGCGATGGGAGCACTCTGTTCCGGAGCACTCCACTGCCTGTCCAAGATGGCTGCACCCAGCGCCGCACACTGACATCACTGCGCCAAGGAATGGAGTGAAATTTGAAAATAAAAGCCTGATGCCTGATGATAGGATTTCCTTTGTGTTTCCCGGGTGCTTCTAATATTACTATTGACGGATTCCTGAACCTTTTGACCCTGTCTGAACTTTGACATTGCTACTCATGTGCCTGCCTATTGATCTTTGCCTGGAATTGACTACGATTACTCCTGATCCCTTTTTGATTATCCCAAACTTGAAATTTGTCCTGAAGCTACCTCCCTGGTCTGGACTTCTCCGCTAGGAGCCGATAGGCCCCTGATAGGCTGGTACAGAAGCCCAAAACATAGTGTACAACATTTCTGCCCTACTTCTTTAGTCAGGCTTTAGTTCTCCTTTAAAGGATAAGTAAACCTTTAAAATAAGTGAATGTAAAATTGATGAAGATGCTATTCTAAGCACTTTTGTAATTTACATTCATTATTTGTTTTCTATTGATTGCAAGATATTAAGGGATACAAGTACTGTTAATATGAATGAATTTTGTTATAACACTGCCACCTGCTGGTCAGTTTCCCACCAGTCTGACCACCAAGTAGTCAAGGAAGTTGTCAGGTGAAAGAAAGAGGCTGCTCTGATGTTCTTCTGCTGAGGAAAGATGCTAGAAAGGTTTCTATTTTTTTTTCTTAAGCAGAAGAACATCAGAGCAGCCTTTTTCTTTCTCCTCACTATTTCCTTGACTACTTGGTGGTCAGACTGGTGGGAAAATGGCCAGCAGGTGGCGCTGTTGAAGCAAAAGTCATTCATATTAATAGTACATGTATCCCTTAATATCTTGGAAATATTAGAAAATAAATAATGAATGTAAATGACAAATGTGCTTAGAATAGCACCCTCATCGATTTAACATTCACTTACTTTAAAGTTTACTTATCCTTTAAGCCTCTGTAAATGATGTAAGTATCCTGCCAAGAAACTTTCAGTGCGCTAGAGAAAGTCTGTTATTCCTGCTCCTTACAATTAGAGCAAAACATTAATTTGGTGGAGATTCACCATAATGTTCCAAATTTCATTTGTTATCTATGGTGGAGCAATGAAATACACTTGGGGGGATTGGGCTCTTTTATTGGCATTCTTGTATCCATAACTATGCATTGGATTCCTAATTCTACTACTCACTACTGTTCCTCTTGTTATTCATGGTGCTGTGTCACTTATAGCATCATTTTTAGACAGTGTGCCAGTGTTCCATAGAGCTTACAGTCTAGGTTTGGTGATGGACCTCCCAATACCACAGGTAGTTCATATATTAATCACCCCCCACACTCTTACAATATGTTAGAAACACAAAGTAAATACAGAAGGTACATGTATTCACTGGATCATAGGTAGAAAAATAGGAAGAAGGAAACTTTATGAGGCCAATGCATTCCCCTTGCAATGAGCCAAATCCTTTCCACTGTGCAGTTTCCCAGTGTTTTGCTTTGTGGTGCTTTATGGAAAGTGAGGGGCACTGTTCCTGAAGCCTGAAGGCAACCAGCCATCACACAAGGTACCACTCGTCATGTTGCATATTTACTGCAACTCGCTATTCATTGGCCTTCCCTTCCAGAGACTGACACCCCTCCATTATTGTCAGGCTCTTTTGGAGACTCAAGTAGGAAGAGCAGTTAGAACTGCTGTTAGTGTACAGCTTGCTGGACTTGACACAATGGAATAAATGCAAGTTGTAGAAAGCGTGGTCATAGAACAGGCAAAGGGTCGGTAGGCGGGCAGCGGTAAACGTAATCAGGGACAGGCCGAGGTCAGAGGCATATAAACAATCATCCAGCACTTATCTCACATGGAGCTTACTTTTTCTCTTGGGGTGCACGCAAATGATGTTTTCACCTCCACATCTTTTCATACGAAATCCACAAAGTATTGCAGCACTCCCAGATAATAAAACCGCCTTTATTAGCACTTTACATTGGCACAGCAACGTTTCGGACCTCCTGGTCCTTTCTCAAGCTGACAAAGTATATGTCAGAGGCAGGCAGAAGATATTCGTAACGAGAATCAGGCAGAAGGTCGGTAGGTAGGCAGAAGATAATCAAAGTCCAAGTCAGGCCGAGGTCGGTAACAAGAAAAACAAATCCAAGAGATAATCAGAGAACACAGTAACAAGTACTAGCAAGGGAAATCACCAAGCACTGTTTGTTCTTGCTGAAGTCTTTTTACAGGGACAAGTTTGGCGCCAAAACGTAACGACGCAGCGTCAATGCGCCCCCGTCCATCGCGACGCGCGTGCGTCCGAATGAACGGACGCGCGCGCGTGCGACAGACGCGGGAAATACTCAGGACCCTGAGCACCCCCGTGCCCGCGCACCAGCTGCAGCTACAGGTACCTTACAATTACATAATAAATGCAACCGCCGGACTGTTACCTTACAGGATACAATTCCTACTGTTGAACCTGTTCATCTTTCTGCCATCTTATCCCCATGGGCTCACTCAACCACTTGCCGAAAAAGATGGTCTTTACTGACTAGAGCCGTACCCTCTCTATTGCACAGCTCTGCAGAATATGTGGGCAATTTACATATAGTTGTTTATAATTAAGCAATAGCTTTCAAATAGGTGTTCAGTGTCAGTTTTTACCAAAATGGGAGAGTGTTTAGAAGATCAGACATTGTCCCCAAATCTTATTCTATCTGGCCTTCAGACACTGCCCACCAAGAGGAGGCAGCACCCTAGTTTGTGAACCTCTGCTCTAGTGTGAAACATTCAATATGTGGTGACTGTGGGGCAAATAAGTCAGAAGATGCAAGCCTGAACACAAGTTTCCACCATGTTTCCACCATTCCACCATTGTTAAAAAAAAGTTCAGCCTCTCCCGATACATTCCTTTGGCGTGTTATAATGACAATTTGATTTCACATGTTCAGATCAACATCTGGCCACTTGAACCGTGTAGCATGCGCCTTATCTTGTTATCATTCGCTATTAAACATAGTGAGTACTCTCAGGATAAACTCTCTGCATACTTCTCATTCCAGGAGCAACACAACAGCATGTCCCATGCCCCTGTGCCCTGCTATTTAGTGGCTCTCTTTTTAAATTCCAGGAGGAGAAATCCCCCTAAACTGCCTATTTCTTCTGACCATTCCCTCTTTTTCATATTTTTAATTCTTTGTGCAGAATACATGGATGGAACACCATAACATGGAACACCAAGATATGCAGGGGTGGTTATATATAACAGAGCTATACTTCATTTAAAAATCCATATTTTTATAATAGTTCTAATACTGAACCCACATTTCTGTATGCAGAACACAAGGATTTCATTATGGAATGAGGATTCAATTTCCCTTTCCCTGTGGTTGGGTTAGGAATGCTGTACCCCTGATCATGTTCAGCAGTTACATCTATAGAAAAGGGGGGGTGAATCTATTCATTTAGAAATGACAAGAGAGGTCACATTCTTCAGTCCCACCCTGGGGTTATAATTACAAGATCTTTTATTGTGACACACCTTATTCTCTAGAACTGGCCTCGCCTTAATGTACATCTTCTCTGGAATAATAGTAAAAGGAAAATATTACCCCTTGTATGGCATGAACTCATTCAGTTGGAGTATGTAGAAAAGGTGCAGAAATAAATGTACACACACAGCCTCAACTTTATTTTCTAGAGCAGGGGTCCCCAACCTTTTTTACCCATGAGCAGTGTCGGACTGGCCCGGGGGGGGGACACTGGGAAAAAACTTGGTGGGCCCTGCCGGCCCAGACCCGCTCTCCCGATATTTCGATTTTTAAAAGAAAAATGTTTTTGGAGCTGCACAGCGTCGTCTGTGCATGCGTGCCAAGCGACGCCGCTTCCGCATGCACAAGGCGCCATTCATGCATGCGCACCAAACGGCGCCTTCACACAAACGCGATGAGCTCAGCACATTACAGTAGGGGGCCATAGGGGGGCCCTGGACCAGCAGTCCTGGTGGGACCCGGGCCCCCCAGTCCAACCCTGCCCATGTGCCACATTCAAATGTAAAAATAGTTGGGGAGCAACACAAACATGAAAAAAGTCCCTCTGGATGAGAAACTAAGGGCTGTGCTTAGCTATTTGGTAGCCCCTATGTGGGCTGGCAGACTACAAGAGGTTCTGTTTGGCAGTACATCTGGTTTTTATGCAACCAAAACCTGCCTCCAAGTCAACAATTCAAAAATAAGAACTTGTTTTGAGGCCACTGGGAGCAACATTCAAGGGGTTGGTGATCAACATGTTGCTCATGAGCCACTGGTTGGGGATCACTGCTCTAGAGACACTATAGGTGTGGGAGGCACAATCAATTTAAATATTTTTAGGAGGAGTAATGAGAAGCCGTTACGCTCACAGTGCTGTTGCATAGGGGCCATACAGGATCTCATTAATGAACAGTTTCAACATATTTGGTAAAATTTGGTCAACTTACCAAGGTTGTGGGTCCCTAGACCAAATGTGCTGTGCTCTGCTGCAAACAGTCACCCTGTGTTACTGAGTCACCCTTGGAGTTACTAACTGACCCTCTATGTGACTGACTGCCCACTGTGTGTAACTGGGAGGTTATTATGTGTGTGAGTCTTATTTACTGACCCCTCCTATGTTATTGACTGTGTCCTGGTATTACTGATATTCCCATGTTACTGGTTGACCCCAGTGAATGGATCGTAAGCTGTTTGGTAACAGTAAAGATTTGTACATATCCCCCCGGGTTTCCCTAATCCTGGGGTGGCTGAGGGTGTGTGAGTAGTAGTTGCCCTGTGTCCCTGGATATCACCAACATACTAAAGATTGATTAAAAGGAGAATTAAAATGCAGATATTCAGGGACAATAACTGATTCTCACCTTCTGTCATATTCTGTGTCCCTACATCCCCATAACTGCCCCCACAGATTCAGAGGGGCTATCATTACTTGTAAGTGATTTATTGGCACAGCTGGGGGTCTGAAACATATGCAGCAGCAGGTCTGTACCTGTTACTCAGCCCCTAGCCTCCTCCTTTTTAAACGGATGGGAGTAGGGGTCCAGTAAGCTGCATGTGTGATGCTGGGAGTTGCAGTACAACAGCGGAAGAGCTACAGGTTGTAGTGTCTCAATGCACTGATAATATTAAACAATTATCCCTTGGGGCCCTGAGGGAAGGCCCCAGCCTGGCAGACACAGAGTTAAGAGTCAGGGACGCTGTCAGGACATTTAATAGGGAGTCAGCTGACTGTCCCACCCTGGGAAGCACAAAGCGGTTATAGAACCCCAGGCACTAACACAGGGCAGGTCTGTGCATGGAGTCACTGGCTCAGGGGGTGTGTGCTGAGTGACGGCTCTCACAGCCATTCAGAGCACAGCAAAATCACACTACTTACCAACAGGTGGTTTGGGCAGTCGGAGGGAGGGGACTGAGTGATTTAAGGAATGAGAATCACAAGCTTGGCTGAACCAAAAGTCAAACCACGACATGCTGCGCAGTGACACCATCAGGCCCAGGGAGCAATGCCATTTCTTCTGCATTTCTGTCACCTCCACCCCCACAATAATACATGCAGCAAATCTGATATGTTCTGTCTCTTTAACAACAAGAATATATATTTCCATGCCAGAAACAAGCCAGCAGCAAATATTCGCCCCCAATTGCTTATGTGGGTCATTTAGGAAACCTGCAGATTCCACAGTAGAGCCAGGACTGGTCTCTCTTGTTGTTGTTCCTTCAACCAGAAATGGGTCCCCAAGCAATTTGGGGTTTGCCTCCGTGATCCCCTGATTGAACCCCCAAATAGGGGACTTACCACCTCAGTGCCCTGTAAACTACAAGATTAGTTGTGCCCATCAGTGCCCAGGAGTCAAAATGGAAGAGATAAATAAAGGCAACGTGATAGTGTCAGGTTCCTCCATATACACATCGATGCCAGAGTTGCCCCATAATAGTTCCGACTGTTAGAGTGTTAGAGAGACAGTGTGGGCTACTGGGCTATTCTTCATGTGCCCAAGTGACAGGAATAAAAGGCAGAAATTAAGGCTAGGAGTGGGTACAATTGGCATCATCCTGTTTTTTAATCCAAGCATTAGCAGAGTGCCCCAGGCAAGAGGACTGCAAAGATGAAAATGTCTCAAATAGAAAAGAAATAAGCTCTAATTAATTAATGCCTCTGCCTCTTTGCTTCTATCACAAATCAGTTGTGCCCACCATATCCCTTGTGTTGTTGTCTTTAAAACAGGAGGAAGAGCCTTGTGCACTGCAATTTAGTGAGTACCAAGATGCCACAGAAGCATTCAACATGAAATCTGCTATAGTCATGGATAAGAGATAATGTGCCACCACCATCACTGGCACAGAATACAGCAAGAGACTCACAAGCTGATATGACATCACAATTTAAATGATGTCATATACAAAGGGAATGCCAACAATACCCCACACAGAGCTGCCCCTGAATGTGTAAGTCCCTGGATTGGGGTGAAATAAGGGGCCTTTGAGTATTGTTGGTGCAGCCCAACAATAGACTGGTCACACTGGAATTATAATTAGTGTTCTTACAATTTAGCATCATACACAACCCCTTCCATGCCAGATGTGCAGAAGTTCTGGAAGTGTCAGGTGTACTGAAAGTTCCGGGAGTGCTAGATAAGGCATACGTTTCAGGAGCTCCTGCTGGGCCACATGTTCCACAACATGTTTCAGATCACATGGATCCTTTTTTAATTGCTCCATGAGGTCCAAAACATCTTGTGATAAATAAAGTAATTTGCAGCAGAATCTCTTCATTGATCCAAATTGTCTTGTGGTGGGATCTATTTGGAAGGTGGGCACGGTAACAGTTGAAAGAAGCTGAACTTTTTGGCTTTATCCAGATTTGTTACAAGTTCCAGAGTGCCATGTGGAAAGTGCCAGAGGAGAAGTCCTGGGACTGGTTTTACAAACAATGCCAAAAAACAAGCACAAAGTTTGAGTGGTCAGTTATTGAGTGAATCCTTTGACCATGTTGCAAACACTAGTCTGATCTCAGTTACTTGGGTATCTTGGCAGCAGCCCTGGGGAAAGTGACACTCAGATGAGATCATGGTGAGGTAAGTGGAGATTAGTTAAGGATAATCAGCAAGACCGGCTCTAGTTCTTGGTCAATAACACCAGGTCTGTGACTCACCTTCAGTAGGTCTAGTGAGCAGCTGTGAAATAGGGCACCATGCCAGCCATCTAGTGACCTCACACCAGCCAAGTGCCGAAGCAGGGGAAGTGACACACGAGAGGGAAATGCTATATGGAGTATATTGCAGAAATGGTAGCCAACCAGGAGTGATTTTGGGAAGTTTTTTCTCATGCCTTTGGAATACACTGACTGTGCCCTGTTATGACCTGGCTGGCAGGCCAACCCATTTATGACCTGGTAATATCCTACTCATTCATTGACATTGTGTCATTCAAGTCATGCATTGTGGGTACAAACATGACAACCTAAATAGACTATTTGCACCCGTATAAATCAGTTTTCTTCCTGAATGATAGTGGAATTGCCAGTCTCTTCTTTGGTTGCCAGAAATGGCACTTTTATAGGATTTAAAGGAGAAGTGTAACCTTTTAGCTTCACTGAACGCAACTTCAAAGCAAAACAGAAATTAAATTCACGAACGTAAAAGTAAATTAATATTAACTATAAAATGTCTGAGAATGTGATTGTTTGCAGCAGACTGAATGGTGAACTTGCCCTTTTATATATCCTTAAAATGATCCTGGCACATTTCAGACCTTGATATATTGTGCTGTGTGTGAACTGTGGGACAGATTTGCACATTTAATATTATCAGCTTCTTGTACAAACCAAGTAAAATTCTGCAAATAATAACAATTAACTGTGAGGCCGAGGTTGTCCTAAGTCCTGCACTGAATGTTAAGTCTAAGAGCAGTAGAGTGATAAAGTGTGTGTCTGCCACCTACTGGCCAGAGAGCCATGGCCCAAACCTACTGCGATGACTTGGGGGGAATTGCTCCAGTGGGACACTAATGAGCTGTGAATCATGCAGTAAACTCAAGAGACAGTCATCAACCTTTCTAAGAAGAGATACAGGCTTTAGATATTAAAAAAGAGATCCACTCGTTTGGCGATGTTGAAGTGGCCTTGAGGTGGGTAATGCCAGACTGATCCGATCGTGGGCCCTATGCTCCTGGTTCCTGCTCCTGTACTGCACTGTCTATTTGATACTGTCAAAGCTTGTTCCACAAATTCACTCTCTGTTTCCCCGTTCCTCCTGCATACATTATGGTTTCTTTGCCTGCCCAGAATGTTCTCCCTGGTCCTCTCATTTTAAGACCTAGCAGAGGGCTCCTCCTGAAGCCAAAGGAGGCTGCTATAGGCAGAAGCTTGAGCCGAGACCGGGACCTTGGGGTTTGGTCTGGGTTTTGGGATACCATATGTAACATGGACAAAGTAAATTAAAGAGACAGGCATTAGAATCAGGAGATCAGGAGGTGGACCCCAACTCAGTGAGACAGAGATGCAGGTATTAGATCTAAGAGATGGACACTAAGTCAAAGAAAAGTCCTACGTAATGGAGGCAGGGGCGATCCTGAGGCAGCAGCCCCGATTCCTTTCCCAATCTGCGCTTAAAACATCAGCGTTGGAGCAGGTCAAAGGGGATCACATCGTTAGTGCAACCCCTTAAAGGGGTTGTTCACCTTCCAAATACTTTTGTTCAGTTGAGTTGTTTCTAGTTCACCAGAAATAAAGACTTTTTTTTATCTTTTACAATTTTTTTTTCAAAATTGAGGTTTAACGTTTGTGTCTCTGGTGTTTCAGTCTGGCAGGTCAGTATTCCAGGAGCAGATTCTGGACTGGTACAATTTGAAACATTTAGTGGCTACATTAGTTGATACATTTATCAGCAGTTCCTTTGGAATATCAGCAACTATTGTATCAATTCTGCCTTTAACAGCTGCCTTTAATTCAACTCAAGAATTCTGCTCAGCAGGGACAAAGATAAGAAATTGATGGATGGATGGATGGATGGATGAATGGATGGATAGTTAAAGAGTCAGCGACCTCCCCTCCCAGAGCTGCTTTCGAAGGTGAAAAAGGAAACTTTACACTTTAATATTAAAAAAACAATCACAAATAGAAAGTAATTGGTTAAAATCTATATTTCTGGGGAACAATCTGAAAACAACTAAACTGAAAAAAGTGTTTGGAGGTGAACCACTTTAAGTGAAAGAGGACAGGTAAAATGGCAATAAAGAAAGAAACAACTAAGGAGGTTGGCAGGAGGTTGTGGGACCCTTGGTATTGAAGGAAGGTAAATTGGTTAGAGAGAAAGTGAGGTTAGAGAGAAAGTGTGAGTCGCTCAGCGTAGGTGCAAAATCTGTTACAGTTCATTTCACTGAGCAAATCTCAGGGGAGAAATTTTCCTATGAACTGATGCAATTTGGGAAATTGTGAGGAAAGGCGAGTGTGTGTGAGGTGCCGCTCTGTGAATGAATGTACTTATTACACACGCCCGCAGCACGCAGGAAATCTCACAGACTGGATCCGTTGCAAGAGACAGACTTGCACTGTGTAATGATGATTGCCAGGAGGGGCCAGTGAGGTCGGGGAGGCGGATGATGCACTTTCCCTGAGTGACCAAAGTGGGAAAACCATCAGTGAATGTAAAGTCATTCCCAGACATTCCGTGACCAACGTGCAGTCTTATTCCTAATTTGGGAGAGAAAGTCAGAACCACCTGTGCATGGCAAGTGGTCAGTATCGGGGGTAATTAAATTCCCTGCACAGAGCTTGTTACACTGAGTATGCCCCCATAACAAAGAATCAGATGCGTTTTTCTTACAATCCCCTGCAGGACTAAATGCATCTGACCAGCGGCTGCACTCCCCTGCGATTGAACACATTTAACTAGAATGCAGGGGAATTAACCACTGGTGAGTATGAGCACTAAGGGATCTTACTGACGAGCGGTTGTAGCTGCGCTCCCCTGTGTTCCGTTTTTCTGCATTCAGCCGCAGGGGAGCACAGGAATAGACGCATTACATTTTTTTCCAATGGGGCTGTACTCACCAGGCGCGTGTAGGCGCCGAACGCAGGTTGAGACGCAACATGCTGCATTTTTCCTGCACTCGGCGCCTACACGCTCCTGTGTGAGTACAGCCCCATTGGAAAAAACGTAATGCGTCTATTCCCCTGCGGCTGAACGCAGAAAAACGGAATGCAGGGGAACGCAGCTACAACCGCTCGTCAGTAAGAGCCCTAAGACTATGGGCCTCAGGGAAGTGCAGGACTAAACGCATCTGATTCTTTGTTACGGGTTCATACTCATGCAGTCCCACATACAGTCATATGAAAAAGTATGGGAACCCCGCTCAGCCTGCATAATAATTTACCCCACTTTCAACAACAAAAAAAGACAACAGTGGTATGTCTTTCATTTCACAGGAACATATGACTACTTGTCATTGTTTTCTGAACAAAGATTTTTTAGTAAAGCAATATTCAGTTGTATGAAATTAAATCAAATGTGTTTGACTCTCCTCTGAAAAGTGACAGCATGGGATCCTCAAAGCAACTCTCAAAAGATCTGAAAACAAAGATTGTTCAGTATCAGGGTTTAGGGGAAGGCTACAAAAAGCTATCTCAGAGGTTTAAACTGTCAGTTTCAACTGTAAGGAATGGAATCAGGAAATGGAAGGCCACAGGCACAGTTGCTGTAAAACCCAGGTCTGGCAGGCCAAGAAAAATACAGGAGCGGCATATGCAGAGGATTGTGAGAATGGTTACAGACAACCCAAAGATCACCTCCAAAGACCTGCAAGAACATCTTGCTGCAGATGCAGGTGTATCTGTACATCGTTCTACAATTCAGCGCAAATTACACAAAGAACATGTGTATGGCAGGGGGATAAGAAAGAAGCCCTTTCTGCACTCACACAAACAGAGTCACTTGTTGTATGCAAAAGCTCATTTACACAAGCCACAGTCATTTTGGAACAAATTGCTTTGGACTGATTATACAGAAATTTAGTTATTTGCAAAAGGTGCTTTGCATGCCTCTATAGGAGGAGTCTAGAGGCTGTTACATTTGCAAAAGGCTCAACTAAGTATTGATGTAATATCTCTGTTGGGTGCCCAAATTTATGCACCTGTTTAATTTTGTTATGATTCATATTTTCTGTTAATACAATAAACTTTATGTCACTACTGAAATACTACTGTTCCCATAAGGCATGTTATATATTAAAAGGAAGTTGCTACTTTGAAAGCTCAGCCAATGATAAACAAAAATCCAAAGAATCAAGAGGAGTTTGTTCCCAAATGTTTTCACACCTGCCAATGCTGGAACAAGCTGCTTTGTAACCATGGGGGCAGCCATTCAAGCACAGGATACACAGTAGATAACAGATAAGTACTACTATAGTTTATATAAACAAGCTGCTGTGTAGCCATGGGGGCAGCCATTCAAGCACAGGATACACAGTAGATAACAGATAAGTACTACTATAGTTTATATAAACAAGCTGCTGTGTAGCCATGGGGGCAGCCATTCAAGCACAGGATACACAGTAGATAACAGATAAGTACTACTATAGTTTATATAAACAAGCTGCTGTGTAGCCATGGGGGCAGCCATTCAAGCACAGGATACACAGTAGATAACAGATAAGTACTACTATAGTTTATATAAACAAGCTGCTGTGTAGCCATGGGGGGCAGCCATTCAAGCACAGGATACACAGTAGATAACAGATAAGTACTACTATAGTTTATATATACAAGCTGCTGTGTAGCCATGGGGGCAGCCATTCAAGCACAGGATACACAGTAGATAACAGATAAGTACTACTATAGTTCATATAAACAAGCTGCTGTGTAGCCACGGGGGCAGCCATTCAAGCACAGGATACACAGTAGATAACAGATAAGTACTACTATAGTTTATATAAACAAGCTGCTGTGTAGCAATGGCGGAAATTGAAAGAAGGCTACTGTATATGGCACAAGTTAAATAGTGGATAACACATAACACCATTATGTTCTACAGAGCTTATCTGCTATCTGCTACACAGCAGCTTATTTATATAAATAATGGTAGTGTTTCTGAAGCAAACACATCAGTTTTACCAGTGCAGGGCCACAGAATGATAAACACAGACTGAACCAGGCTCTGTCTCATGGTGAATCACTAAGGAGTGAGACTTCCAACTCTGTGTCATCAATCAATCAACACTCTCTGTAACTGGCACTGTAGGCCTGGTCTGTGATTAGATCAGCTAGGGGTTATTATAAGAGCAATGACTGTAGATAAATTGGGAGGGGTCACAGTCGTGCACCAATGACTCCCAGGAGGGAATAGTGAATAGTGACTTCATCAGCACCAACAACAGTCCAAAACTTTCACCTAAAATGATGCAAGAGGGTGAGGTACCACCAGCAGGGAGCCTCATTATTTTATTTGTAAATACACTGATACGGTTCCAGGGGGCACTACTTCCTGTTAATATTGTTCTATTATTTCTAAAGCCCCAACATTCCCTGAGTATAGGGGCACACGGCGCGATTTTGCCGCGATTCTGCGCTGGGCGAGTTGCGAGTCACTGCGTTTTTTAAGCCGAAATAGCTTTGTTAACTTTGGCGCTGGCGTCAATGCAAATCGCGGCGAAAACGCTGCGCTAATTCACACGCGGCGATTCTTTTTCTACTGTCGCCCGGAAACGCCCAGCGAGGCAACTTCGGGCGACAATAGAAAACGAATCGCCGCGTGTGAATTAGCGCAGCGATTTCGCCGCGATTTGCATTGACGCCAGCGCCAAAGTTAACATAGCTATTTTGGCTTAAAAAACGCAGCGACTCGCAACTCGTCCAGCGCAGAATCACGGCGAAATCGCGCCGTGTGCCCCTACCCTTAGCAGCCCCCATCTTAGGGCCAAACTAAGCTGACTGTATTCAAATCAATACCTCATGGCTGAGAGGGGCCCAGGCCTAAAATCCCAGTCCCATGAAAGGGGAGAGGATAGACCCTCTCATTAAAAGTCCAAAATCCTTTGGTCATTGCTAAATATAACCGAGAAAAATACCCCACAACCCTCATTATGAGTCAGATCCGCACTTACAGTATAACGAGTATTGTCATACCTGTCATACTGATCACTTATATAATGATTACTTTCATACTGATTACTTGTATAATGATTACAGACATACTGATCTCTAATATAATGATTAATGACGTATTAATTGATACGATGATTACTGTCATACTGAACCCTGATATAAGACATAATGAGCACTGATATAATGATTACTGTCATACTGATCTCTAATATAATGATTACTGACATATTCATTGATACAATGATTACTGTCATACTGATCTCTAATATAATGATTACTGACATACTGATTGCTAATAGGTCTATTAACATACGGATCACTTATATAATGATAACTGACATATTGATCACTGATTTTATTATTGCTGATATGACAAAGCACATGCTGGCGGACCTTGGTTATTCTCTTTTCATATTCCTGCAAGTAGAGATGCATCTTATCACTGCTAAATAGAAGGAGGACTATTGTGTGGCCTCCTGAACGCATTCATGTAAAGAGCAATCATGTGAATTGTCTGCAATGAATTAGCAATTTGTTGCTGAAAATTGAGCAGGGGGTGGTTTCATTTGCAGGGAAACGGCGCCGCTCACACCATGAATGAACACGATTTGGGCACCACACGGAGGAAGTTTATTGTTATTGAAATGATTTGCTGCCTGAGCACTCACAAGCTAAATGGGAATTAAAGTAAGCTCCACTGAACGGGGGGGGGGGGGGGGGGCACAGAGGCTGCCAGGGAAGGGAAACTGGAGAACAGGGCTAGAAAAACCTTTTTACTTTTCAATGGAAAATGGAAACAGTGCCGGCAGTAATCTGATCTACTGTCATTTCTTCTAGAGATCCCCAATAGAGGCTGGTAGCACTAGATAGCTACCTAATATATAAGGGTAGAGACAAGAGGAAAGTGTTGGAAGGGTTACTGTCTGCTCTGCTCTCATTTCATACAGAAATAGGGATTGGTAGCACTAGATAGGTACCTAATATATAAGGGTAGAGACAAGAGGAAAGTGTTGGAAGGGTTACTGTCTGCTCTGCTCTCATTTCATACAGAAATAGGGATTGGTAACACTAGATAGGTACCTAATATATAGAGACAAGAGGAAAGTGTTGGAAGGGTTACTGTCTGCTCTCTCTCATTTCCCTACAGAAATAGGGATTGGTAACACTAGATAGGTACCTAATATATAGAGACAAGAGGAAAGTGTTGGAAGGGTTACTGTCTGCTCTCTCTCATTTCCCTACAGAAATAGGGATTGGTATCACTAGATAGGTACCTAATATATAAGGGTGGAGACAAGGGGGAAGTGTTGGAAGGGTTACTGCCTGCTCTGCTCTCATTCCTTGCATAAATAGGGATTGGTAGCACTAAATAAGTGCCTAATATAGAGAGACAGAGACAAGGGGTAAGTGTTGGTTAGAGAGCTCTTTCCCAGCATCCCCTGGGAGTCTCAGATTTGGGGAGTGTGGATGAGTAGGAGGGCTGTAGGTAGGATTGCAGGTGATTTCTGTATATGACTCAGTCATTGATACTCAGCATTTATGTGGCAAATATAAAACTTATTGGTTGGATGGAGAATTGGGCATTGTATCATGCAGAAAAGGGTACTGAATGGATCAGATACATGAACCCTCTGGGCTACACTCCCCCATGAATTGGTCTCCTGGGCTTGTGGCTGGGATAGAACAGAGTTGTTCTGTGCAGTCACATTTGTCCGTTCCCTCTTCCTTTGCTTTATTCATGATTCCCCAGCCTACGGCAGACAAGGGCCAGTGTGACAAAACTGGGGGGGGGACAATGCCGATCTTGTTAAAGTGATTCTCGTGCGGACGCTGCCAGAGACACGTAGCATCCCCTTCTGTAACCAGAGTAGCCAGACCATCTGGAGACAAGTCACCCAGAGTCACAATGGCAGCCTCGGTCTTCTATTTAACCTCCTGGCTGCCAAGGGAGGGAGGTTATTACACAGAGGGGCCCCCACTGCAACAGCACAGAATAGAAACTTGAACCCCCAATTTAAGATCTGGAGGAGTGTGTAAGTGCCGTGAAGCACCAGAACAGTAACCAAGTTGAGCCGTAGAAATGAGTCGTCTCTAATTGCTGGCACCATGCCTTCAGCAGAACAACCCATTAATCCATGTAAGTGTCAGTTTATTAACCTGTGCCAGTCAATTGACAAGACAGGTAGATAGGGGGCTTGGGAACAGCCTCGCTGGCTTTGGAACCATTAATTCAAAATAAATATTGATGTGGAAAAACACACAATGAACCCAGGACAGATGCCCCTTTAAGGCAGACAGAGGCTATTGTTGGAATACAGCACCTGCTTACAGCACCTACTGCAGCTCATGTTAGGCTGATATTTTGGGAGCACATGGAACTTTATTGACATATGTTAAGCTCATTTGGCAAGGGCTAGGGTCAAGTGCAGGAGCACAAAGGGCCACAGAATCACAGCACAGAGCAATCTAAGCTTTGCACCCTGCACATGAATTAGAATCAGGCACAAAAGGGCTGAGCGCAATGCTGATAGGTTGAAGGGTGCTCTGTATTTAGTACCTGGCATAAACAAGAGGCAAGCACCTGATCTGCTATCCATTGCCTTGTGCATCCTGAATAATATATGAACTAGGAGCATCAGGGCATATGTAATGACAATGATGCACCCCATTCCTGTATGTAGTATTGGCAAACTTAGGCAGCACTGCACTGCATGCTTTAGGCACCAGAAGCAAATTTCGGGTTTGGGGAATGCAAGGTGCAAAATGCAAACACCTTGCACTGGATATGTCTGAACCCAGGATAACACAACTGTATGCCAGGTAGCAGCACAAGGTGGTTGTCATGGCCCTGGCACACACTGTTTCGGGTCCTCGGAATGTCTGGGCACTGCAATGGAACAGTATTTGTAGAAACATTACTTCCCCTTTAAACACAGCAGGTGAGAATGAAGTTACGGGGATTACAGCAAAATGCCCTGAACCTGGGACCTGCCTCGTGTCCATAAAAAGCTTGGGGCAGAAAATGGTCTGTTATCACAGGAGATAAAGTGGTACAACTCCTTACAAGTTCTGTTATCTGGGCCTGATACTGAATGTACTAAAGGTGTTGGTATCAATACAGATGGGACCCAGTTCAGAAGGAAAGTCTAAATGTTAGTACATGATAGGGGCCCTATCACAAGAGTTGTGAGCAAACAGCAAGCTTTGACAATACAGCGCTATCACAGGAGGGTGACCTGCAGGGGGTACATGAAAGGCCAGTTTGTGTTATTGATCCCAGATAACTCTGGTCTATAGGTTACTGTTAACCCTCCGACTGCCGCTCCCTACTTGGTCCCATACAGAAGGTACAGCCTGTGTGTCTCATACCAGCTCGTGGGTAGGTTATTGGGGGCATAGATGCTGGAAATTGCAGTACAGTTATAGGATGATGCTACCTGATAAAACCTATCATCATGGGTATTTATGGGTCAGTAAAGAGGAAACAACCCACATCCTCCCAATAAAAGAGACAATGAGCTCATCTGATTGTCTCACATTGCAAAACCTCTGTGATTCAGCTCAAAACTCCTCCTGCTCCTGTCCTAGTACCATAGCACCCTACCATAGGACCTGTACCCATCTCTGGGATGTAGGTGCTTCACCCAGTGGAAGGGGTGACATTATGAAGATTTACACTTGTGCAATTCAGTTGTGAGAGAGTGTACTGCAGCTTTAAGGATGGTAGCACAGTCATTCTGTTGAAACATTGGCCTTATTTACACTGAGCAAACACTAACTCTTCCCATAATAAATCCCTGTTTCCGTGTGCAGAGCGTCTGTAAATAAGGACCCTATGCTGCAGTGGGGAGCGGTCTCTAAACACCTCTAGGTAAGCCATTGCCAAAGGCACCAGACATACACACACATATATACATATACTGTATATATATATATATATATATATATCTGCGCAGCAATGACTTAGCACTTGCAGGGCTTGCTTTAAAAATGAAAAATAAATTGTTTTATCATGTAAACTCAACATTTCAGACCTATATCAAGATGCCTCATAGTTTACAAACAACCATCTGGCGCCAGTTACATCAGTTTAACATCACCATTTCTTAAAATGTTTTAAGCAAGTCCTGCGAATGCTGAGCCATTTCCGTGTATGTGCTTGCTGAACTACCACCTTGCACCTAGGCAGTTGGTGTATGTTTTTTTGTGTGTGCCCTCCATTACTATGGAACAATATATATATATACATAACAAAGAAGATATCGGCACTCACGAAAACGTGGTCTCGGATGCCTGGATGCAGATTTTCACAGTTCTTATAGAGATATCAATAATAAACAATCTGTTTCAGCTGTAGCAATAGCCTTTAAGACTGGTGTTACAGCCGAAACGTTAGATTGTTGACTTTAATGAAGTTCACAAAAAGAAACGCACGGAAACACCAAAGCATCGGGCATCTGAAGACCCATCCCAGTAACAATAATAATTATATAAGTGGAGTTGCATTAGAAACAGGATAGCCCCTAGCCCTGGAGGTCGAGTGAAAATTTCCTGTATTCCATAAACAGATTGTTATAATGTGGGGCCAAATTGGTTCCCTTAGTAGTGCCCACAGTAATTAAACAAAATAGGGATCCTTAGCAATAAACCCCATTCCATTAAGGAGAATCTATCTCACTATCTGATTGGTTCAGTCTCATGTCACAGCCGCCTGGCCCTCATGGTGTCAGATATTTGTACGATAATACCTAAGTACATATCCTCTTCCCACCGGCCTCTTTAAACATGCGAAATACCTGCGTCTATTCACTAAGGAAGAAACGTGACAACATGTTCCTATTGTTTTAACCCAATCCTTTCAGTGTAAGTATTTCTGTAGGTACAAGTGCAAGCAGTTGTTGGTTCTAATGTGAGTATTATCGTTGGTACTGGTGTGAGTATAAGTGTAGCTACTATTGCAAATATTTATGTAAGTACTATTGTGGGTACTAGTAATAGTGTAAGTACCAGTGAAGTATTCGTGTAAAGCTGGCCATAGGCGTGCAGATTTTATCCTTCGTCCGACGTACAATCTTTTGTTGCAATCTCCAGACCTACAACTAACCATTCAGATTAAATAAAGTAGTAAAAAGAATAAATCACACAATGTTCTTACTATGAATTGACAAACAGCAATCGTATGAAAGTTATGTCAGACAAATAGTAGTGACAGTCACCCACTGATATCTGCAATAAATGTGATATATTTTCGTTAGCCAATAGAAATCGTCTAACCTGTCTGATCTACTGTACTTCAGGTATGGGACCTGTTATCCAGAATGCTCGGGACCTGGGGCTTTCCGCATAACAAATCTGTAATTTAGATCGTCATACCTTAAGACTACTAGAAAATCATGTAAATATTAAATAAACCAAATAGGCTGGTTTTGTTTTCAATAAGGATCAATTATATCTTCGTTGGGATCAAGTACAAGGTACTGTTTTATTATTTATTAAAAAATTAGATTCATTTATTTAATCGAGTCTACAGGAGATGGCCTTTCCGTAATTCAGAACTTTCTGGATAACGGGTTTCCGGATAGCAGATCACATACTGCTAAAAGTATTAGTGATAGTACTAGTGCAGTTACAAGTGTAAGTATTGATGTGACGCTAGTGTGGTTGTGGGTACTGGTACACGTATTAGTGTATGTACTGGTGCAAGTATTAGTGGTAGTACTAATGTAGGTACTAGTAGGGATGTAGCGAACCGCCGCTGATGTGTTCGCGAACGCCGTTCGCGAACACCGGCAAAAAATGCGGACAGTTCGCGAACAGTTCGCGAACTTCGAACATCCGAAAATCGTTCAATTCGAACGATCGAAGGATTTTAATCGTTCGATCGAAGGATTTTCGTTCGACTCGAACGATCGAAGCCATTCGATCGAATGATTTCATTCGATCCAATGGCTTCGATCGTTCGATTCGAACGAAAATCCTTAGATTTTAGCGGTCGAAGGAATTGAATGGTCGAATGGTCAAACGATTTTTGTTCGAATCGAACGCGAACTCGTATTGGCGAACGTCGCGCGACGTTCGCGAACATTCGGCGGACGCGAACAGTCGAAGTTCGCGCAAACTAGTTCGCCGGCGAACTGTTCGCTACATCCCTAGGTACTAGTGCAAGTATTAGTGTAATTACTAGTGTAGGTACTTTTAAAAGTAGTTGTGTAGGCACTGGTGTAAGTACTAGAGTAAAAACTAGTGCAAGTACTTTTATATTATATAAATAACAGCAATTTAATAAAATGTAAAAATTTTAAACTTTCTTCTTTTTTGTATTTTGAGACATATTTTTGAGACATATTGCCCTCACCCAGGAAAATGCCAGCTCATGCCCCCCACCCCCAGTTCTTGAAATGGGCATTGTAGCTTTAAGGCTGGGGGGGGGCAGTACTGCTGTTGGTACAGTGGCTGGGCGCTGCTGACTCTGAGCAAACACTGACTCTTCCCATAATAAATCCCTGTTTCCGTGCGTCTGTAAATAGAGTTGCCCAATAGCGTGCCAGCTAAATGTACTCCAGTGAGTTGGACCCAGCGCTGCGGGTGCCACCATTACCAATGTTACAGCACAATTTGCAATAGTGTCACAGTGATTACTGAGCAGGCGGCGACTGATGGACATGTCAGGAATCCAGAACCTGCAGGTTCAACCCACAAAAGCCCAGTAAAATGCTGCCCTGGAGCGAGAAAAGCAGCGGTGGGTTATAATTAGCCCCTGTTGGAGCTATAATTAGAATAAAGTGGGGGGAATAAAGTGCAGCCAAACCTGATTGTGCAAGGACACATCACTAGCCCAGCTGCATTGACATGGAGAGTGATAGGGGCCCAGAGGTGAGACCCGATCAGTTTCTGGTGCAGGCTAGTGCAGAGTTATGGCAAATACCCCGGTCACTACAGACAAATGATGCTTTTCATAAAGGTTCTTGTTACTTAGCACCATGAACTAATGTCTGGGGGCAATTGCCTGCAAACTAAAGGCTCCACAGAAACACCTGTTTCCATTAGCAGGTTGCACCAACTGACTTGTGAAGTGGTCCACTAATGCAGCACTTGCATGCGCTCAGAGTGTCGCTGGGGGAAATGCTGTGCTGTGGGTACAGAAAAATGTAGGGGTTACACAGGGTTAAATGGGGTAAATCAGAATGGCTGTAACTGCCAAAGAATGATGGAACTGTAGTTCAGCTGCAAGCCTGTTTTTCCATTCCAGTTCTTCTCGTTCTCCAAAGTCCCCCTTTCTCTCCACCAGCCCCCCTCCCCAGCCGCCCCTGCTTTGAAAAAAGCCACAGATATTTATTGATGCAAATATAAACGGAATCTGCATATTGACTGCGGCTTCTGCCCCACCGCAGTCTGCCCCCTGCCGCTCCACAGCCTCAGGCCAAATATCATTTCTGCCGGCCCTATTTATAGCTTTCATAAAAGTCTAAAGTTTGTACCAGGTCTTGTTGCCCATAGTAACCAATCAATTTTCTCCCTCAGTGTATCAATAGAATAAAGGGGTAACAAATAGCAAGGGGGATTCTGACACCAGGTTTACAGGCAGCCAATCTGTGGCTGATTGACAGGTGATTAGAAGAGTTATAATGATATTATGAAGACTTTGTACTTCTTGGTGGAGTAAGTAGGCAGTGTGCCTCACACAATGGCAACAGGGATGGGGTAACAAGGTGGAAAGTAACAAACTAACAACAAAAGATGGTAAGAGGCAGGAGCGCAGGCGAGAATAGCAATAAATTAGGGCAGCAGGGGCAGATTAATACAGCACAGACGGGAGAGCAAAGAGCACAATGTACCCTGGGTACTAAAGATAGAGGAGTATTCAGGGCCACTGAGCGGGTGATTAAAACAGAATGGATGGGGCAGTTAGCAACTGGGGCAACACCATAAAACAGTTAAAGACATCTGAACTGTGTCCCTCTGCAAGCACAGACAGTTAAAACCGCTTAAAACCACTTTAATTAAAAATACTTGTGTCAAAATGCACTCCTTGCACTTCCATATAATTGCACTTGGTGCTGCTCAGTATTTCCTGCCTTCCCTTCCGAATTGAGCAATGCTGCACCTATTTTTTTTTATTGAAAAATATACTTTTATTATATATATATAATATAAATATATAGAAAACAAACAATCTTTACAATATTCTTATGCAAATATATCTTTTTGTACAATAATAAAGCTTGCGGGGTGAGGGTTAGTGGGTGGGGAGGGGTGTAGGGAGGCTGCACCTATTGATGCAGGGGAGCCCTTTAGTTACCCCAACCTCCAGATCAGGCAGTAACTCCAGGCTTCCTCCAGTGCCTTGTGTCAATTGCAAAGTTCAGTTGTGGTGAAACGTCACTCACATGCCGGAAATGACGCAAGTGCGTCTGATTTATGACTAAGTGCACATGCAGTTCCATTAATTAAGTCGAATCGGATGCAGTTGCTGTAGGCATGGCACAATTGCAAAGACACCAGAGCTCTGGGAAAAACACTGCATTGTGGGCGATTGAACTCCAAATTGCACTATGCTCATTGCACTTGTGCATGCACATGTACCTTAAAATTTGAGGCCATCAGATTTGTAAATGTAACTCCCAGCATCCCCTGTCAGTGTGTAACTGTAGCATTGTGTTCCTGCCCAGTTCAGTATCTGACTCACTCCGGGCCCCTGTGACTCTCTATTAGGGATTCGGCCAGGATTCGGCCTTTTTCAGCAAGATTCAGATTCGGCCGAATCCTTCTGCCCAGCCGAACCGAATCCGAATCCTAATTTGCATATGCAAATTAGGGGCGGGGAGGGAAATTGCGTCACTTTTTGCCAGAAAACAAGGAAGTAAAAAATGTTTTCCCCTCCCCACCCCTAATTTGCATATGCAAATTAGGGTTCGGATTCGGTTCGGTATTCCGCCGAATCCTTCGTGAAGGATTCGGGGGTTCGGCCGAATCCAAAAAAGTGGATTCGGTGCATACCTACTCTCTATGGCAGTGCGACTGGAGATGGTTCTCCCTTATCTTATTACAAGTTTAATTTCGTTTGACTACATTTTCATTTTCACCGTCGTGTTCTGGGCACTTCCCTGCACTGCTTTCCTGCAAAGGAACATCTGGGAAGGTTCTGAAATATTCCCTTCTGGTTGTTTCTGAAATCTTAGGAATCTATTGGAAGCCTGGACAGTAATGTAACTACCCAACACGGGGTCCGGGTGTCGGCCATGCAGCTGGGTTCCCCCCACCCGCCTCAACATCATGGCAGATTCATGTGTGTGTGTGCGACCCACTTGGGGCCTAAAGGGGTGCAGGTCTTGGTGTAGTCGCACCCTCAGTATTTCTGCCACTGAGCCTAGATAATTGCACTTAGTGCTGAGATGTCACATTACAGGACAAGTGTCCATGGGGACACATGGAATATTGTGGGGATCTATTACTTGTGGTATTTGTGTTGTTTCCCTGATTCCACTTGCCCCCCTGAGCTCTTTAGTTCCACTCAGTAAACAACATTAGAACAGAACCTTTTTCCCATCCACATTGTTTTCTTAATACCCATAGAGACACTTAGTGCCCCTGAGGCAGATCAAAAACTGGTGGTTAATGCTAACAGCTCCTGGCAAGAGCATTGTGTGCCCATAGAGGTGCCAGTGGAACGAGTGTCATTGCAGAAAGAGCAGATTTACCCTTGGGGAATAATCACCTGCCCGCGTCTCTAAGAATAGACTCAGTAGCCCAGTTATGTCACATGCCGCCTGCTCAGCAATAAACCTGCAGCTCTGGCACAGCTTGGGGGCACTGACTCCAGCTCTGGCACAGCCGGGGGGAACGTCTCCAGCTCAATTGTGCAAAGCAATAAGTGCAGCATGACATGTGGCGGCACAAAGGAAAGGGCAGGGGCTCCCAAGAGCTCAGTTCTGATTCTCTCTCGCATGAAAATCATAGGACCTGCCTATATTAGCTAGTGGACAGGTCCTACAATGGTTAGTTAGAACCCCCAGCGCAGCTCAGCCATTGGTCAGAATGACCCTGTTCTCCATCATGACTGCTATGGGGGTCAGTAGGTGAGTTCTTCTTCCCAAACATTAAATGGGGCCCCTAAATAGAATTTGTTATGAGGCCCAGTAACATTTAGTTACACCTGAGAAGCCAGTTGGCCAGTGTTGTGCCAGTCATTACTAATCTTGCCCGTGACTAGTCCTCTCTGCCTGTAATTAGTTTCTCTGGGTTTCAGAACTTTGTAACCAGAACAGACCACTGTATGAGACAGAACCATGGACTTAAGCCACATAGGTGGCAGCTCCTTACTTCCTTCTGTATCATTTGCATCTCAGTGATTTACATTTCAATGGAACAGAGTTTATTGGCCAATAAAAACCCTGTATTTCCTCTATTGTGTCTCAGACTGGGTGAAACTTACATGTCTCACTGTGTACAACTTGCTGGGTCACAGCTTCATTCTGGGCCACGTGATCCTACACCGGGGGCATTAAGCCTGTGCAGTGAATATGCAGGAGAATGTTTAGCTAGTTTATTTAAGGCAGTGATCCTCAACCAGTGGCTCATGAGCAACATGTTTCTCACCCACCCCATGGATGTTGCTTCCAGTGGCCTCAAAGCAGGTGCTTATTTTTGAATTCCAGGCTTGGAGACAAGTTTTAGTTTTATAAAAACCATGTGTACTGCCAAACAGAGACTTGTGTAGTCTGTCAGTCCACACAGAGGCTACAAATAGCAAGTCAGAACCCATATTTGGAACCCCAGAAACTTTTTGCATTCTTGTGTTGCTCTCCAACTTTTTTTTTACCTTGGAATGTGGCTCACGGGGAAAAAAAGTTGGGGACCCCAGATTTAAGTGGTATTTACAAGGGTGGGGGGAAATTACCTTGATGAGGTAAGTGAGAAGCACCTGGTAAGGTGGTTGACGATACACATTGCTAGTGTTCTACCATAACGAGAATTTGGGGTTATAAAAAGGAATTTGAACTCCTAAGGGCAGAGACACACGTGAAGATTCGGGGAGATTAGTCGCCCGGCTGGTGGGATGGCACATGGAGCGATTCGTTTTCCAAAGTTGCCACGCGAGGAAATTTAGGGCGACTTCGGAAAACAAAGCACTACGAGTTCCATCCTGCCGGCAATTTAGATTCTAGCCGGCAGGAAGGCATTTCAGGGAGATAAGCGCCCGAAGAAAAAGCGATTTGTCGCCGGGTGACTAAATCTCCCTGACTCTCCAAAGGTTCTGACTGTGCCTCATGATTTTGACACTGAACATTAAGTGTATCTAGTGAATATGTAGGAAAAAACTTAGTGCACAAGGCCAAGGACTGAGGCATTTTTTGTGCAACGTGAAAGCGCTGAGGGCAAATTTCGCAATTGCTCTGCAACCAAAGGCAGCATCGGGCCAAATGGATCACCTCCTGGCATTTTATTATCTGATTGTAAAACTAAGAAATTTGTCACCTGCCAAATAAGAGGAAAAGCCCTTAATGAAGGTTTCAAAGGGCAAATATCTCTCTGGAATATGCAATTAAAATGGTTCCAAGTTAGCTGATTAGTTAATCAATGAACCTATTGTATTTCGTTTGGAGCCACATTGCTGTTTGTTTGGTGCTTTTGGCTCTCTGGGGATTCTGGGAGCTGTACAGGTGACCAGGAGCATGTGCTGTTGAGCCTGGGAGAGGAAGTGTCCAAAGATGGTGGCTAACCATGTGCATGGAGCAGTTCTACCTATTATCATCAGAGTGGGGCCATGTTTGGGTGCACTGGTGGTCACCTGCTAGTAGGGTTGCCACCCTAGCCGGTATAATACCTGCCAAGGCCGGGGCCGGTATTACAAATTTACCGGCAATGTAGCTGCCGGTAAATTTGTAATACGATCAAAAGGAGCCCTTGGCCTGCCCCCAATCGCCCCCAATCCCCTGCAACTTACCTTTTCTTTTGCCTCTTCTAGTGTCTGTCACAGTCTGTGGTCTCCATGGCGTGGCCCCGCACCTTTTGATATCACGCCCGCCCCTTTATACATCACGTCCGGCCCATTTGAGGCCCCGCCCCCAGCAGCCGGTAACATTTTTTATAAAAGGTGGCAACCCTACCTGCTAGGTGGGGCAGGGTCTTTATGTGGGTGGAGAACGAGTGAATCAGGGGTAAAGATTTGGCATCTGGAGGCAGAGAATCAGAGATGAACATAGTAGAAGTGGGATGTTTAAATGGGCAGAACGGACCCACTGGCAGGCCCAGACTGGCAATCTGTGGGTTCTGGCAAATGCCAGAGGGGCTGCAGTATGGTTCTATAGAAAGTTACCATATAGTAGGCGGTAGTTTGGGCCTCTGTGTACTTGGAATGACATTTTGACTCCCAGTCCAGATCTGCCCACTGGTAAGTTTTTAATCCTGCCCTTAGTGATCTACTGAGGGGACTGAGCTTGCGTAAAACAGCAGGTTCCCCTTTAAATATATGTTTATGAAAAATGTCTTTCTGCTAAAGTTTAGTTGGGCCCTAAAATGATTTTGCCATGGGACCAATTTGTAGTGATGTCATTGGTCCCATGTCTTCCAGTATCATCATCAATACTCCTCTGGTGATTGGCAGACTGAGGGATAGGGTCTGGATAGAAAGACTAATAACAATGCAATGTAACGATAGCCTGGTTGCTGGGGTCTGTGACACTAGCAACCAGACAGTAGGTAACATTTCATGCACAACAAAAACACAATTCACAAAACCACAAGTACAAAACCTTGCACAGTTCCTATCCAGTGTCGTTATTTCCCAGAGGCCAAGCAAATGCCCTTCTGTCCACTTGCAGGAAGACAAACGGATGGCTCAGAGATAAATACGCTCATTAAACAATGGGAAAGTGGCACGGTTTCATTAACACGTAGACTTGAGAAAGCAACATGTCACAAGACTGTGTAACCTGGCTTCATCCCAAAACCTTCAAAAGAAAGCGGCACAATGACTCTGCCCTAAAGTATCTGTACCTACCTGAGGGCAGGAGCTGGCAAGTCACACTGCTAATAACCTTGTAGTGTCAGTTATTATTTATTCACAACCAACAATGAAACAAATATTACTACACTCTGGAATCCAACTGCCCAACTAGCATCACAGTCAAAACATCTCAGAAATGTATCAGAAACACAAAGATGAAGATATTGGAACAAGACAAGGACAGCAGGGTCAGAGGGAATACTAGGGCAAGATGGAGACATTCAATTCAACAATAGTGTTTGGGTAATTACCCAGCTCTTGTGTGCTACAATCTGAGATCCTGCCCCCAGATGGCATCTGCATAAAATCGAAAAGTATATTTCACAGAGCACTCCAAAAGCCAGTGCTTAATTCTTCTTTATTCTTTATCTATTTAAAAAAAAAGGCAGTTCAGGATCACATTCATATCACAGAACCACGCCTTTGATGCATTTCCTAGCCTAACAGCCACCTTCCCCAAAAAGTGCTTTTAAAGGAATCCTGTCATCGGAAAACATGTTTTTTCAAAACACATCAGTTAATACTGCTACTCCAGCAGAATTCTGCACTGAAATCCATTTCTCAAAAGAGCAAACAGTCTTTTTTATATTCAATTTTGAAATCTGACATGGGGCTAGACATTTTGTCAATTTCCCAGCTGCCCCTAGTCATGTGACTTGTGCCTGCATTTTAGGAGAGCAATGCTTTCTGGCAGGCTGCTGTTTTTCCTTCTCAACGTAACTGAATGTGTCTCAGTGGGACATGGGTTTTTACTATTGAGTGTTGTTCTTAAGCTGGCCATAGATGCAAAGATCCGATCGTACGAATCATCGTACGATCGGACTTTCCCATCTCCCGACCCGCCACTAACCATTCGGATCAAAGTCTTACCTGTCAGATTAGTTAAAGAACAGATCAGCAATGTTCTGCCCCTGACAGCAATCGTACGATATCTATGTCCAACCAAAGCTAGTGACAGTCTCCCACTGAAAATCGTACGATCGGCAATACACGCAGAGATATAATCGGCAGCCGACAGAAATTTTCTAACCTGTCCGATCGACCAAACGACCGATCTCCGCCGGACGAAAAATGCAGGAACTCTCCACACACGTTCCGAAAATCGTACGAATCCTCGATTTATACGATTAGATCTTTGCGTCTATGGCCAGCTTTACATCTACCAGGCAGCTGTTATCTTGTGTTAGGGAGCTGTTATCTGGTTACCTTCCCATTGTTCTTTTGTTTGGCTGCTGGGGGGAAAGGGAAGGGGTGATATCAGTCTAACTTGCAGTAAAGAGTGATTGAAGTTTATCAGAGCACAAGTCACATGACTTGGGGCAGCTGGGAAATTGACAATATGTCTAGTCCCATGTCAGATTTCAAAATTGAATATAAAAAAAATCTGTTGGCTCTTTTGAGAAATGGATTTCAGTGCAGATTTCTGCTGGAGCAGCACTATTAACTGATTCATTTTGAAAAAATGTTTTTTTTCCCATGACAGTATCCCTTTAAGAAAGTGGCTGTTAGGCTATGAAACACATCAATCTCATTTATAAACAAGCACAAAATGACTTGCACGTATTTGCCCTAGTGAGTATAAAGCTGGACATGATTGGTGCATTTAATGTTCTAACAAAATTGCAAATTTGTGTTTGCGTTGCGATCGTCTTTAAGAACTCTTTAAATATTGTCAGGGTCAGATTGGGAGGCCCGGGGCCCACCAAGGCTGTTGTCCAGGGCCCCACTTTGGACCCCCTGGCCCCCCCCACTTTTTGTGCCGCTGTGCTGACTCGTTTTTGGGGGGGGGGTGGTCGCTCCATGAAGGTACTGGCAAATTGCAGATCTGGGTGCGAATCTGTGCCGGCACGGCCCACAAGAGCCAGGGGCCCACCTGATTTTTTTGCCAGTGTCCCGCCGGCCCAGTCCAACCCTGAATATGGTGTAATCACAATTTGCTATACTCTGCCTTCGAACTTTGGTGGTGGAAAAATATTTGCTAAACAGTTTTCGCCAAATATCGGGTTTATTTTCACAAAGTTTTCATCAATGGTTACATTCACGCGCAGTGGCCACCTTATTTGTGAATATTTGTGCCCAATGCAGATTTACCGCCATTTGCAGAAAACAAAAGATCGGGCACAGCAGTTTTATATTTAAGAGTTTAGTAGAAAACCTGCACAAAATAGATTTGTGCTGCACAGAGTTTATAGATGACCCCCTTTCCTCTATCTTTGCCCCCTCTGTTTATCCTTCTCTTTGCCCACTTTCCCCCAAGGTGGCACCACTATGTCATTGGGCAGAGGAGTCTAGTGAGAGAGACAGATGGAATCCTGCCCAGCAGGTGACAGTATCAGGTGATCCCTAACAAATGACACTACATGAGAGCTGCTGATTCCTCCCTCCTTCCACTCACTGTATTCCTTGCTGTCAGCTGATGGCACATCTGTCCCCAGGACTCACACACGTGTGCCTTCCTGCACGTAGCCCAGCCACCCCTCGGCCCTATAATATAACTCTCCACCACATGCCAGGGGCCACATGGGCAGACATACACATACATACATACACACACATACATACATACACACATACATACATACACACACACACACACATACATACATACACACATACATACTTACATACATACATACACACACACATACAAACACACACAGGGCAACCATCAGGGGGGACTTGGATTTGTTCCCCGGCCGCCCCTAGGCCGCGCGGTCCGACCAGGCAGCCGCGTGGTCCTAGCGCCCGCCTTCCCAGCGCGCCGGCGAAAAAACGCTGGAGCAGCTGGTGTAGTTGAATGGGGACGCGAACGTCCCCATAATGCGGCTGGGCGGCATGCCGCCCCTATTTTTTGCCGCCCTAGACCCGGGCCTATGCGGCCTTGCCGCAAATCCGGGCCTGGACAGGGGGGAGAGTTGTAGGGGGCCCGAGGGTAAGGGAAGGCTTGGACGTTTAAGGGGCCCTGGCCACCAATTTTCTTATAATGTGGGGGGGGGCTGGCCACCAATTGTTTTTTCTCATGTGGGGTCCTAGCCACCAATATTTTTTAATGGGGGGCCCTGGCCACAAATGTTTTTTTATGGGGGGCCCTGACCACCAATATCTTTTTATTTTTTATTAACATGTGGGAACCCTAGCCACCAATATTTTTTTTGTTTTTTTACTGTGTGCAGGGGAGGGCGGACCTGTAGGTGGGGCTTGCGGTGGGCGCAGCCCAGGGGGCCCAGGAAATTTTGTCGTACGGGGCCCTGTGATTTCTGATGGCGGTCCTGAACACACATACACACACACACATACATACATGCACACACACACATACATAGATCAGGGACTTAGAGGCCATCTGGTTTTTGTTCCACTACAAGAAAAGTAAAACTCTGACTTCTTTGCTGATGCATTTACATTGACAACTGGAAATGTGGGAGCTTCTAGGTCAGTGATCCCCAACCAGTGGTTCATGAGTAACATGTTGCTCCCCAACTCCATGGATGTTACTTCCAGTAGCCTCAAATCAGGAGCTTATTTTTTTTAATTCCAGGCCTCCTGTAGGATTCTAATCCACATACTTGGAACTCATATTTGCCACCCCCAGGAACTTTTTACATGCTTGTGTTGTTCTCAAACTTTTTTTCTAATGTAGCTCATGGGGGGAAAAAAGGTTGGGGACCACTGTTCTAGGTTCACCATAACAATGACCCAGCATTTACCCTTGGGGCCAAAGTTGCTGGATACCACTCTGTGCCCCTGAAGGGATCTGAATGCTCAATTTGCGCATCTCTGGTTATAGTTCTGCAACAGCTGGTGAATGGATATTGGGCATTTGTAACAGTAATAGTTGAGACACTATTTTTCTGGGGGGCCAAGTGATTATAAATCTTTCATTGTTCATGGGGTACCCCAAGTTGTATTCCAAGCATCATAATGGGCCATCCTACAGGAGTAAAAAGCCCAGTTCCTGCTGAATATACACGTGCCCAAGAGATGCTCAGATGCTGGCATTAGCAAATATTCTTACCTGGTTCAGAGGGAAGGGACAGCAAAGCTTACACTCAATACACAATATGAGTATAAACACATTTGGGGCATTTTGTGCCCAGTGACCCCTAGAAGACATCCCTGCATGGTGAGAGGACAATTGGCTGGGCCCCTGGTGATTACTGGAACAAATAAGGCCCCTGGTGATTACTGGAAAAAATCAATGACCATTTTGAGGCATCACTTTGGTGCCTTAAAGGAGAACTAAACACTAAAAATTAATGGAACTTATTGCACAGGGGGTCAGTAAAGGGAGGGATAGTTTTGTGCCTGGGTAAGTACTTTGGGAGATTGGATTCACTTTCTCATTCCGACCATGGGAAAGAGAGCAGCCCAGGAGCAGGAAGTAGAAGGAACCAGGACTGGGGGGGGAATTGCAGATCTCATGGAAGGCTCCTATTAGTGTTGATACAAATGCCCCCATTTTCCACTTAAAGGGGACCTTGGCACATGGAGTAGGTTAATTTCATATCATGAACAGAAGGGAAGAAATGTGCTGAATGTGGCTGAATGGGTCTGTGTCTGACCGAGGGCACTAAGCGGCATCATGTACCCAGAAATAGACAGGTGCACACAGAACCTCACTGACAAACAGACTATAAATAAGCCATTGCACAGGCCAAGCCACAAGCTCCCTGCCACTGCTATTTGTGTTGGCTGCCCAGGTGACTGTGAGGTCAGCTCCTAGGGGCTGCTTCAATCATATTTATTATAATAAACATATTTATTAGGGATGCACCGAATCCAGGATTCGGTTCGGGATTCGGCCAGGATTCGGCCTTTTTCAGCAGGATTCGGATTCGGCCGAATCCTTCTACCCGGCCGAACCGAATCCGAATCCTAATTTGCATATGCAAATTAGGGGCGGGGAGGGAAATTGCGTGCCTTTTTGTCAGAGAACATGTAAGTAAAAAATGTTTTCCCCTTCCCGCCCTAATTTGCATATGCAAATTAGGGTTCGGATTCGGTTCGGTATTCGGCCGAATCTTTCATGAAGGATTCGGGGGTTCGGCCGAATCCAAAAAAGTGGATTCGGTGCATCCCTAATATTTATTATTATTAGAACCTTTCAGTTTCTGGCTCTTGGGGCATGCTGGGAGTTGTAGTCTAGCAAAAGACTACCCCTGATATACAGTGTTGCTAGTCTGGCACCTAGACTCCCCTGTACCCTTGGGCATGGTGGCAGCTTCATCAGAATTGCTGAGAGAATGGGTACTAGTGATCCCCTCTGGCAGCCCCCCAACCCACCCTGCTCTTTAGTTGCCCATCACTGCTTTCCCAGAAGCCCCCTGGGCAATATGGTGCCATGTTTATTAGCAAGAGTCCCAACAGTAGGGTCCTGCAGGGGACCCAGACTAATTATATGTGTGCAAATGAGGAGGGTTGAAAATCTACCCCCTCCCATAGGCAACCGCTTAACAACCAATCAAAAAAATGTTCATTGCTGGGTATGGGCACCTGTGACTGGAAGGGCTGAACCGCTTTCCCCCCAACTTATTAGCAAAGGGGCTTACACCGATGGCAAAGAATCTTATTTAGTTTTCACTCCTGTGAACCAATGATGAAGCCTGGGACTCACAGTGACCCTAAAGGGCAATTTACCCGATAGATAGATCTTCTTTGATCAAGGACACAGAGGATGTGGCTCCATGGTGCTGTTGATAGACACGAGGGATACATGAAGATGTCAGTATAAAGGTGAAGCTATTTCTGCTCTGACACCTTTCCCAGACAAATGGTTTCATAGGCCAGCAACTGGGTGTGCATAATACCAGGCATGGGGGTGGTCCCAGCCTCGTGCCCACCAGCTGACATAACCTTCAGCTTAGCTATGTTGGAAGAGAAATTGCAAGACTTACATATACGGAAGAGGGCAAAATGATAGACCACGAGTGCCACCTAGAGGTTATTAGCTTTACTCAGCAAGCTGGCCCCAGAAGCTAGGTACTATCTTGTTACTTCTGGCCAGAACTGGTCATCTGACTCCCCACTCTGACCTTGACCTTACCTAAATTACATTTGTCCTACTTTCCTATTCACAGAGGTGCCAGGGTGTTCCTCGCCAATGGAGTGCCCTGATTGTATATCCCTATGCTTTTCTTCAACTGCTTCTGTTTCTGTACCAGAGAGATGCCCGGGGGGGGGGGGCACTGTTCCCTTGCTCATTAAAAGACAAGGGATGTCAACAGCCAACAAGAGACAAACTGGTAAGCAGCCCATCACTGTCCAGATTTAGCACTTTATCTGTATTATTCACTTGGGAGGACAGAGAATCAGAGCTCTGTACCTGGGTATGTACTGTTGCGAGTAATTAACTTACCTTACCAGACCAAGGGGTCATAGCTCTGTTGATGGGTACATACTGGGGAGGTGTTATTCACTCTTTAGGGGATCATTGCAAATGCATAGGTTTCTCTGCATAACGCATGTAAATCTACCCTACCGTGGTGCCCAACCTGATCTGGGTGTTACATGATCCCATCAAGCAACCTGGACAACCACTTGCATATAGAGATGGCGCGAACTGTTCGCCGGCGAACTTGTTCGCGCGAACATCGGGTGTTCGCGCTCGCCGGAAGTTCGCGAACGTCGCGCGACGTTCGCCATTTTGGGTTCGCCATTGTTGGCGCTTTTTTTTGCCCTCTCACCCCAGACCAGCAGGTACATGGCAGCCAATCAGGAAGCTCTCCCCTGGACCACTCCCCTTCCCTATAAAAACCGAAGCCCTGCAGCGTTTTTTTCACTCTGCCTGTGTGTGCTGAAGAGATAGTGTAGGGAGAGAGCTGCTGCCTGTTAGTGATTTCAGGGACAGTTGAAAGTTTGCTGGCTAGTAATCGTGTTGATACTGCTCTGTTATTGGAGGGACAGAAGTCTGCAGGGGTTTGAGGGACATTTAAGCTTAGGTAGCTTTGCTGGCTAGTAATCTACCTTCTACTGCAGTGCTCTGTATGTAGCTGCAGTGGGCAGCTGTCCTGCTTCTGATCTCATCTGCTGACTGCTGCAATAACAGTAGTCCTTGTAAGGACTGCTTTTATTTATTTTTTTGTTCCAATACAGAGCAGTATCAAGCAGATTACTAGCCAGCAAACTTACTATCATCTGTCCCTGAAATCACTAACAGCTCTCCCCCTACACTATCTCTTCCAAGCACACACAGGCAGATTTTTCAGATACATTTTTGCCCTTGATCCCCCTCTGGCATGCCACTGTCCAGGTCGTTGCACCCTTTAAACAACTTTAAAATCATTTTTCTGGCCAGAAATGTCTTTTTTAGATGTTAAAGTTCGCCTTCCCATTGAAGTCTATGGGGTTCGCGAACCGTTCGCGAACCGCTCGCATTTTTGCGCAAGTTCGCGAATATGTTCGCGAACTTTTTTTCCGACGTTCGCTACATCCCTACTTGCATAGCACCCTCCAATTCCACTGCTCTTTAACTGCCTCTAGCTCAGCATTGCTGCCCCTTCCTCCCTACTTGTTACATGTTACTTGTAACATTCTTATTTTGACCTCTCTTCAGGCCATTTTTCAGCCAAACACTTTTGACATATTGGCGCATAACTAAATGGTCAATATAAGACCATGCTGTGATCTCCATGATGTAATGCCCATCAGCTGAGACACCCTTATACATATCAGGTCATTGGTTCCTACATGTACAATAAACATACTGAACCAGCTTCTATGCCATGACTTGTACAGGATTTCTAACTGAATGGGTTCAGACTTGATAAAAAAACACCTGACAAAAACATCTGAAAGCAGTTAATCCCACCCAGGTGAGCCCCAAACTCAGGTTTTCACCCTGTAACTTTAAGAACAAAGATGAAACAGTACAGCAGAAGGGTAACAGTAAGAAAATATGGAGGCAGTAAGACAAGATTGAGACAGTAGAACAAGATGAAGAAAGTATGACAAGATGGAGACAGGGCAAGGAGAAAGGAGGACAATATGGAGACAGTAGAACAAGGTAGTGAAGGATGAAATGAAGACAGTTGGTCAAAATGGAGACAGTAGAAAAAGTTGAAGACAGTAGGGCAATATAGAGACATGGAGACAATATGAAAAGATTGTGACCATAGGGTAAGATGGAGATAGTAGGGAAAAGACTGAGACAGCAGGATGAGGTGGAAGCAGTTGGGTAAAACCTTGTCCCCAACAGAATATTTAGGAGCAGATTTAAGCTTCTTATAGGTATATGTTTTCTGTGTAATCAAACATTTTTCCAAATGTGCTCTGGAATTCCAGAAAGACATACAGACATCATGCAGATGAAACGTCAGACAGAAAAAAATTTCAGGGAAGAAGTGATAATGCTGGCCATACAAACATAGAAATGGTGACCTACCTGTATAGGCATAGGGAGAATTATTTTGGGCAAACTCCACCTGGAGGAGGAGGCGGTGCCAAGTCAAGTTGGCTGGCCACCGCCCACCTTGCTCCATAGGCATGTGACTCTTCTGTCTACCCCTAGGCTGGCCCTGGTGATAAGTAGAAGAGCGCCCAGGCCCAGAATAGGTTCCTCTGGAGGAGTAAAGAATCACCATCAAACATCTGAAGGAGGGGAACACATTCCTCTAATTGGTCAGAAAGATCTTGGGTCACCAGCTTGTTTGACAACTCCTACTAGTAGGCTGCTACCAAGACTTCATTATTCCAACCTGTCTCCAAAGCCAGAGTCCGGATATTAATTGTGTAGTAAATAGCACTGTGATTGCCCTGGAGGATCTGCTTTAGGTGAAAGGAGGCTGCAGTTACACAGCCAAGACAAAACCAGGAGAGACAGTCCAAGTGGTCTGCTAGAAGGCTTTATTAATTATTATGGGAGAATTCTCTTTTACAGAGAGAAGATACCAATTTCAAAGTTGTACTCTTTAGCATGGGAATTATATATCCCACCTTAGCTCATAAGGGGAAGGCTGATGATCAAACTGTATGAGGCATTGGTTTACCAAGCTCCTGAAAGCTTAAAGGAGAACTAAAGCCTAACTAAAGAAGTAGCTAGAAATGCTATACATTATGTTTTGTGCTTCTGTACCAGCCCAATGCAACCACAACCCTTTAGCAGTAAAGATCTGTGTCTCCAAAGATGCCCCAGTAGCTCCCCATCTTCTTTTCTGCTAATTCATTGCACATGCTCTGTGCTGCTGTCACTTACTGAGCTTATGGACCCACTCACAATATACAGTACACATAGACTAGAAATGTCACAATATAAGGCTGATTAGTAATTAATATAGATAATTACTACATGGCAGCACAGAAACCATTGCAATTAGCATCAGAATTTAATAATCAGCAAACCTGTAGCATCAGCTTATATTACAGGGAAGCTCATTTTCTGCTGTATAATTAGTGACGAGCCCTAAGCTTAGCTTCTCAACAGCCAATCAGAGCCCACTGAGCATGTGAGTGTCACAGACACTTTCCAAGATGGTGACCCCCTGTGACAAGTTTGAAGTCCTGGATCATTGCTGCTATTGACAAGCTGAAACTTTAGGCTGTGCAATAAGTTCAGTATATAAAATATTGCATATTTATTTTTAGGGTTTAGTTCTCCTTTAAGGACCCCAACTGTGACATGGATGTGATATTACAGTGACAACAGCCGGTGGTAAAACAGCTGCAGCAGAGGAGCTCCAGATATCGAAGAGGCAGTAGGGCCCTATGCACAATGCTGAGATTCGTAGGTCTCCGTGCATAGGCAAGTTCTCTTCCAGGTCACGCAGAGCCTTCTCTGTAAGGTACAGCCCTTCCCAGGGTAAAAGTCTGGACCAAGGAGGAAGCAGCCATCAGGTTAGTTGATATTGTCCAATTCTAGATGAAATTCAGGTACAGTGCAGGGCAGGCAGCAATCAGAGTAGTCAGAATCATGCAGGAGAATCAAGAACCAGATCAGTCAATAATAGCAATTTAGAGTGAACTCACAAACTATTTGAATTTGGTGCCAAACATATCATGTGCAAGCACTGATGTCCTGTGGCACAGGTATTCATGTTCACCACTATTTTGGATACTCCACCCAACTGGTAAGGAATGCTAACTGGCACCCATGACAGCTAGTAGGACAAGAGGGAGACAGTAGGACAGGATGGAGGCAGCAGGAGAAGATGGAGACCTTAGTTCAAAATAGAGACCAAAGCCTTGGTTAGTAGAAGATTCACAATAATAAGCATAGCCCTAGAAGAGATAGAATAATACATCCCCCTGTGTAACTTGCAAAGGAACAGAACGTTCTGCTCACTGACCCTGCTGTTCCTACTCACATGAGCAGACAATGTGTATCGGAATGTTTAGTCGGATATGGAGCTTCCATTCATCAAATGCCCCTCCCAACACACACACCCAGGGGAGGGGGGCAAAATATTATTGGGCTGCCCTACTACAAAGATAAGTGGGCAAAGTGCAATATTTGGCGCAATTGCCATTTTTTTCCCCTGTGCTGCATCTACCGCAATTGTGGGAGATACCGTATGTTAAATTAAGACAATAGCACCAAATATGCGTGCAGTTACTAATGCGTGCAGAGCCTTATTCTTTAGGCACAACTGAACTGCGGTGATTACAAGGAATTGATGAACACATCTGTTTTGCCGAAAAATTTGCAAAACTGTGAGAACATTTGCAAAACGATTAAAAATGTACACATTAAAGTCTATGGGAGACGTTTTTGTTGCAGCAATATTTTTGTCTACCGTGCAATAGTTTTCTGTATGATATTTTTGTCCCGCACGCAACATTTTTGTCGCACATGAAGCTTACTGTGTGGCAATGTTTTTTGCTCCATTGCACAAAACTTTTTGCTCAGAAACACAGACATTCATGGCGAGAAAAAAAAATACAGGGCAAAAAACTTTACTCATCACTAATGCAGGGTGCTGAGGAGACCCTGGAGCTAACACCTGATCAGGAGGTGCCAGTAGCTTCAGGGTTCCCCAGTATCAATAGGCCCAGAAGTGAAACTATACGGTAGAGCCAGGAGCGCAGTTTGGCACAAGTAACTTTAAAAAAAAATCCCATCTCCAATATAATTTTTTTTAAAAAATGTGTATTGTTTTAATAAGAAACCTGACTGTATGCAGTGAAATTCCCCCTATGTTTTACTTGCTCTGACTGCTGCGGATAGGAAACTTCACACCAGAGCCGGGCCAGGTGTCCTAGCTGCAGCGACAGATGAGCGCGCATTGCGCAAGTTGTTGACGCCCGCGCACATGTGAGTGTCAATACTGGGGTGCATGTGCGTGTCAACGCTGGTGCGCATGCGCAGAAGCGCCAATCATCGTACGGGGAGTGAGGGGACCAGACACGTGGTAGGCGACAGAGCAGGTACGTGCCTGGCGCCTTCCCAGCTTTGAGCCCTAGGCACGTGCCTACTCTGAATACCCCTAGTTCCGGCCCTGCTTCAGACGGTCCCTACCTGCTCTGCAGGGAATGATTACACTTACGAACAGCAGGGGGAACCCCTACCACCTAACTCAAGTAGCTTTGTTTGTTTCCCTGTAGGGCAGTCGGCAACTGTGTAGTCCCCTTTACTGTTTCCAACTCCAGCTGCAGGGACAAAGATCATGGAGCCAGATTTAAACAGATAAACTGGGATTCTGTTTGGAGGATTATTTTGCCACTGGCTCTGCAGAGTTGTGTTAAACAATACAAAAACTATAAAATCCACATTAGATTACATGACAACACAGGACCCAGTGCAGTCTGTATATTCTGATTATTAATCAGTCTTGCTGTATCGGCTTCTGGCAGATAATATTTGACTGTTTTGATAATTTATGATGATCCCTAAGCAGCCCAGATCACACTGAGCATGTGCAGAGTCTTGGTCTTGCAAAGATGTATAACAAAGTTACAAGATGATGACCCCCGATGGCCAATTTTGAAAGCATGAATTATTTGTTTGATTAGGCTTGTGGTGCAGTAAGTTCATGTTTCTGTTTAGTATACAAAATACAGCATTCTAGCCTTATACTATTTTAGACTGTACTTCCCCTTTAATGATGGTGGAGTTATGCGCAACTGACTGCAGGGAAAAGATGTCGGCTGCACTTGCAGATGTAAATGAGCCCTAAAATGATTAAATAAATATGTGTTGGGGGGGGGGGTTCTTGTTCCATATTCCTGCAGACTGTGAGATCAGGGGAAGAGAATACAGATCATTGTATCTTTATAGGATGAATGAGATAAAAGGGAGAAATGATTGTGGGGGGGGGGGTTCATGTTTATACATCAGTCAGTGTGTTATTGTCAGACGGGGGCCACTAAGAGCTGAGACATCACAGAGTCACTTTCATGTCCCCCTCTGTGTGCAGTCGCTTTTGTGCCTTAGATGAATGAGAGAAATAATGGGAAATGATATTTATTCTGTGTCCCCCACCAGAGCCAGGGACTTTATCATATAAATACAACAGCTGCCTCGTATCCCTCATACCCCAGATCCTGCCCATGGTAACAAGGGGCAACTCATGCCCAGACACCCACAATGTCATGTCTATAGTAGCTCAGCCTGAAAGAAGACCTGTCCTGTCCATCCAGCAAGATCAAGTGAGTCCTGGGTAACCACCACCTTAAACTCCCTACAAGGCTTTGCCCGTTGGAGCATCAGTGCTGCTGTGGATTAACTACACACTCCATTACTGGGGTCATGGCATAAAAGGTACAAAGTCTGGTTCAGTTCCAGTGACTCGCGGCAGCCCATTCATGTGCCAGAGGCCAGGGAAATCCTCTTTGTGGTTCATAACTGGTGTAACTGGAACAACAACAGCTCAATGATCTCTTCTCCTTCTTTGCCCCCTGCGCAGGACTAATCTGTAAGAATTCAGCATATAAAGCCATGAGGATTAGACTTTTCCAAATCAAAAACAAACAGGATTCTCCTCACAGGGGCAGTACATGTAGCCTCACACCTCTCATATACTGGGGAAGTGAAAGGCAGATGCAGACCCAGGGGGGCCCTCATACAGTCTCACAAACTCTCTTTGGTTATTCACTAACCCTGCTGCACTGCCAGAGTCATACCAAGTGTACTGTGTATCCCGTGCTTGAACGGCTGCCCCCATGGCTACACAGCAGCTTGTTTATATAAACTATAGTAGTACTTATCTGTTATCTACTGTGTATCCTGTGCTTAAATGGCTGCCCCCATGGCTACACAGCAGCTTGTTTATATAAACTATAGTAGTACTTATCTGTTATCTACTGTGTATCCTGTGCTTGAATGGCCTCCCTCATGGCTACACAGCAGCTTATTTATATAAACTATAGTAGTACTTATCTGTTATCTACTGTGTATCCTGTGCTTGAATGGCTGCCCCCATGGCTACACAGCAGCTTCTTTATATAAACTATAGTAGTACTTATCTGTTATCTACTGTGTATCCTGTGCTTGAATGGCCTCCCTCATGGCTACACAGCAGCTTGTTTATATAAACTATAGTAGTACTTATCTGTTATCTACTGTGTATCCTGTGCTTGAATGGCCTCCCTCATGGCTACACAGCAGCTTGTTTATATAAACTATAGTAGTACTTATCTGTTATCTACTGTGTATCCTGTGCTTGAATGGCTGCCCCCATGGCTACACAGCAGCTTCTTTATATAAACTATAGTAGTACTTATCTGTTATCTACTGTGTATCCTGTGCTTGAATGGCCTCCCTCATGGCTACACAGCAGCTTGTTTATATAAACTATAGTAGTACTTATCTGTTATCTACTGTGTATCCTGTGCTTGAATGGCTGCCCCCATGGCTACACAGCAGCTTGTTTTTATAAACTATAGTAGTGCTGCTTAAGTAAATACAACAGATGAACCAGTGCAGCACTACAGTACATTACATTTCCATGACTATTAAACACTTACTTTTACTATTCCTTTAAACTAAGTGCTTATTTTTGAATTCCAGGCTTGGGGGCGATGGAGTCCACTGCCAGTTCACATAGGAGCTACCAAATAGCCAATCACAGCCCTTATTTGGAACCCTAGGAACCTTTTTATTGATTGCATTGCTCCCCAACTTTTTTTAAAGTTGAATGTGGCTCAGGGGTAAAAATAAGTTGAGGACCTCTCCAGTAAAGAAACGCTTTCTATGCTAATCGAGAATACCCCCTTTCCTCCCCACCAGTAAATCACTCTTCCCCCCCTTTCTTGATATGGAATCCAAGAACCTGACTGCCCTTACAGAAAAGAACACTTCCTGGGCTGATGAAATCTCCTTTCCTATTCCTCCCCACCAATGAATTACTCACTTACCCTGTGTTCATAGGGAACCCCATAACCCGATTGCCTTTACAGTAAAGAAGCCCTTCCTATGCTGATGGTCATACCGTATATACTCGAGTATAAGCCGTCCCGAGTACAAGCCGAGGTACCTAATTTTACCTCCAAAAACTGGGAAAGCTTATTGACTCGAGTATAAGCCGAGGGTGAGAAATGCAGCAGCTTCTGGTAAGTTTCAATCAAAAAATTGAGGGGTTCTGCTCCCATCGGAGGTGCTGGCGTCTCATTTTTGGATGCCGGCGACCATTCTTGGACGCCAGCGAATATTCTTGGAGACTATTCTTGGACGCCGGTGACTATTCTTGGACGCCGGCGACTATTCTTAGACGCCGGCGACCGTTTTTGCGCTTGACCCGAGTATAAGCCGAGGTAGAGTTTTTCAGCATATTTTGGGGGCTGAGTACTCGAGTATATACGGTATGTCCTTTCCTCCCCATCAATGAATGAGTATTCCTGCAGTCTTGGGGCATGAAAAATGAGTTTCAGAGTTCAGGACCAACTTACATGTCAAGGAAATGCCCAACAAATTGGCAGACATATGGACTTGTGGATCCACAGAGAGCAAGTCCTCTGTCCTTGCTCCCAATGATTTAAATAATAATAACTGCAAAGGTATGGGCATCCATCAGGGGTCACAGGGTTTACTACTGAAGGCCCCACCAATTCTTAAATTAAAATTAAAAAAAAATCCTGGCACTTTCTTTTCCCATTATTATTCTTTAAACGGTGGGAGACTGCACCTTCTATTTCCCCATGGACGGTGTAGCTGTAGGTTCATCCCTTTGCCTTCTCCATGCATTGCTTTGTCTCATAACTGCTAATATGATGATGACAGGGCACATGCTTTTTAAATAATGCTAAAAATTTATTTAATAAATACATAAACCTGATGATAATGAAACTAAAAATATATTCCCTTATTATTAATGTACCCCCACACCCAAACCTGAAATGAATAACCTCATCTTACAGAATGTTCTTTGCAAGGCAAATTTGCCTTTTATCCATCCAGCCACCTTGCAGCCAGAGAGGCAGGTAGGGGTTAATGTAATCGACCTGGGACCTTTGCACAGGAGAGAGATAATAAGTCCTAGTCTTACGTCCCCTTATCTGTGGGCACCCCAAGTCCTGTAGGTGATGTCAGTGTATGTGGCTGTCCTATGGCATCAGACTGGTATGTAAGGTGGCACATAGATGGAGTCTCCCAGGTCCAAGGGCACCAGTTAATTTAGAGCAACAAAAGGAGTTTTTATGCGAAAGCTTTGGACTCATTTACCCAAGTACTTTGTGCACATTCCTTTACTTGCTACAGCTGATAACACCGGATCCTACTAAGCTGGATTTCTTCGTAATTCCCCCACCACTCACATCTGAATATCCGCTCTTTGCCTTTCTATTGGGAATATTTCTCAATATGAGATATGTGTAATATCAAGGCCCCCCCCCCCTTCAGCCAGGGATCTATTGGGAAGAGGCTGTGTTTCCCCACCAATTATTCCTGTAAGGAGTAAATGTAGAAGCTCTAAGAATCACCCTGTGTGGCTTAAAAATGAAGTAAAGAAGTTAATAGGACAGAAGAGAAAGGCATTTAAAAACTACAAGTCTGTTGGGACAGAAGCTGCATTTAATGAATATAAACATTGTAATAAATGTTGTAAATCAGCAATCCGGAAGGCAAAGAAATGAAATGAAGAGTGCATTGCAGCGGAAGCTAAGACTAACCCTAAAAAGCTTTTTAAATATACTAATAGTAAAACGATGCAGGTTGAGAGTGTTGCTCCATTAAATAATGGTACCAGTATGGTTGTAACAGGTATGCAAAAGGCAAATGTGCTAAATCAGTTATTTTCTTCAGTTTATACAATAGAGGAGTCTGAGTTCCCAGGCTCACTTCATAGCTGCACTGTTGGCTCAGCTCAATCTAGCCAGTGGCTGACTCAGGATATAATCCATAAAGCTTTAATAAAAATGATTGTAAACAAGGCTCCAGGGACTGATGGCATACACCCCCGGGTTCTAAGAGAGCTTAGTTCAGTTTTAGACCAGCCCCTATTTCTGATTTTCTCAGATTTGCTTTCATCTGGTATGGTGCCTATGGATTGATGAAAAGCTAAGGTCACTCCAATATTCAAATCTTGATCATGTCTGATCGATGTGTACAAAGACTTTACGTCTAATGTGCACAATGGCATATTTGGCTCCCATTCAAACTCCTGAATCATTTGTATTAATGATGTGATCCCCTTTGACCTGCTCCAACGCTGATGTTTTAAGCGCAGATTGGGAGATTAATCGGGGCTGCTGCTTCAGGATCGCCCCTGCCTCCATTGCGTAGATCTAAAAAGACTTTTCTTTGGCTTAGTGTCCATCTCTTGGATCTAATACCTGTATCTCTGTCTCACTGAGTTAGGGTCCACCTCCTGATCTCCTGATTCTAAAGCCTGTCTCTTTAATTTACTTTGTCCATGTTACATATGGTATGCCAAAACCCAGACCAAACCCCAAGGTCCCGGTCTCGGCTCAAGTTTCTGCCTATAGCAGCCTCCTTTGGCTTCAGGAGGAGCCTTCTGCTAGGTCTTAAAATGAGAGGACCAGGGAGAACATTCTGGGCAGGCAAAGGAACCGTAATGTATGCAGGAGGAACGGGGAAATAGAGAGTGAATTTGTGAAACAGGCTTTGACAGTATCAACTAGACAGTGCAGTACAAGATCTGGAGCCAGGAGTGTAGTCACAATAAACAGGCCTAAACACTACCAGTCAGACAGTGCTGTACAGGAGCAGGAACCAGGAGCATAGGGTCCACGATCGGAGTACGGTGCTATGCAATATGTTGGCGCTATATAAATACATGTTAATAATAAATACATGTTAATAATAAATTACTTGTGTGGAGTCTCTTAAATAAGCAGATAGCTCAATAACATACCTTTGTAATATAATGTCCACATATCCAGATAAATTACAGGATATTGAATTTATGCCTGAAATTATTGGTTGATTGATTGATTTTTGTGTATTTTTGGTAGACTATAAAATACTGGTATGACTGGGTTTTTCTGTAAAATATATTTTCTTTCATTTTCACATAATATTCCCTCCAATCCTGCTTCCTCCGCTATTTTTAGCAGTTTATTATTAAAAACTTCATTCATTTTTCAGTTTCCTATAGGTGCCCTCATCTCTTAACTGTTTATTGCACATTTCTAGATAGTTCTCAATATCCATTATTACAACCCCTTATCGGCTGGTTTTATCACTAGGGTTTTTGTTATTTGGCATTTCTTTCCTTAATTGTAAGATTACATTTTCTATCTGGTTTATTTTTCCATTTTTCCTGAAGATTCCTCAAATCTCTTTTTACCATTTCCTCCCACCTTTTTCCCGATTTGGCATATAATTTGATTTCACCCTTAAATCTGTATGGAAATACTGAGGTTTTTTTCCATAGCCTGTGGCGCTGATCTTTAATTGCATCTTGATTTGATGAACCAGTGGAGGAACTGTGAAAAAGATCGGCAAAGGAAAAAAGTCTGAGGGTTTACTTTTCATTTAAATCTTGCAAATATTTGTTGTTTTTTGCAATCTTAACTTTAACTTACGTATATGATTTGATCCAAGAAGCTGCGAGAGGTGGGGCAGGCACAGTAAGGTCCCTATAGACTCCGATGGCGGCAGGGTGGGTCACTCAAAATCTGTATTGGGGGGTCTGCGGGGAGACTTATTTGCACCACTGGGTATCATAAAGACTCCTGCTCACTGGGTATCACCCTGTCTAGACTTTCTGTTGGCAATAATACATTTATTGGTTGCTGCTATTGCCCCTTTTCTACAACTGCTCCAATAAAGGGAGACTTATTGTGGGTGGCACTACCAGCACTACCCTTCTTACTTGGCCATGGGCAGGTGTAAAGGTAACTTGGTCTTGGCATAAGTTCTCTATAGAACTAGCCTGACCTGTTTTTTTGAGCGTTTCAAAGTGAAATGATGACAGCGTTCATTTCTGCCTAGCGAAACATCTCTAGCACGCTTGCGCTTAGGTCAATTTGAATAGGGCAGGTACATTAAAGTCGTACGAACATCTTTATTAGAGATATTGGTGCAAATGCTTGAAGTGGCCATTTTAATTAAAAATGTGCAAGAAACCTGATGTAACGTTCATTATCCCACAACCCAGAGTAAACCCCAATGTCCCGGGCTCGGCTCACGCTTCGGCCTATAACCGCCGTCAGGTGGGGCCCTCCGCTACTCGGATGCCGCCAGGACTTAATAGTGAGGAGACTGAGGGAAGAACTCTGGGCGAGCAAGGGAACTAAACGTAAAGTTTATCAAAGTCCAGGAACGGGCCGAGTCGAAACCAATCGGGAATGCGGTACAAAATCGGTAAGCAGCGGAGTAGTCGAGGTCACAGGCCAGGTCAGCAACTAACAGGGTCGAAGTACAAAACGGAATCCAAAGAGTAGTCAGGAACAAGCCAAAGGGTCAGGGCAGGCGGAGGTCAAACAGGAATCAAGGATAGCCAAAGGTCACAACAAGAATTACAGAATAATCGCACCCAGGAACCATATACAGAACCTACGTTGGGCAAGGCACAAAAGGACTGATGGCCCTTTAAACATTTGAATTTGGCGCCATTGGACGCTGGCGAATCAGCGCCAGCGCCTGCGCAAACATGCCAGCGCAATCACGCCAGCGTGCCTGCCCCTTTAATTCTTAGCGCATGCGCGCCATGCGCTCCATAGGAGCCGGCGCCTGGGGCCTAGCCGCATCGGCGGCGGAGTTACGAGACGGGCGTCCCCATCGAGGGGGCGGCAGGCGTCCCTGCCGTCCCCTGGGTAAGAATATTACACCTGAATAAAGACAAAATAGATCCTCTAATGCCCTACACATGAGCCCACCCTAAAATGAATGTTCCATGCTCCTCAAATGTCTGGGGAAAAATGTTAACCCAAAAAAGTTTAATAGTTAGGACTTTTGCAGGCAATCCCACTTTAAAAAAAGGACAAGTCACCAGTGTTTTTACAACTTTAATGCATTTCCGGCAGACAGGATACAATGTCACTCAGTGTTGGACTGGCCCACCGGGATACCAGGAAAACTCCCGGTGGGCCCAGTTATAAGTGGGCCCAGTTATAAGTGGGCCCATCTGCTCCCCCAATTATTTGCCTTGTATGTCTCTACCACAGCCATTCCCCCATTTCTAAGAGAGAAGAGAAGAAATGGAGGGAAGAATGGATGATAATATGTAAATAGAAGTGATTAAAATAATAAAGAAAGAAGAAAAAGAAGAGAGAAGAAAAGTGAATGCAGAAAAAAAGGAAAAATAATTTGGAGGGTGGGCCCGCACTCAAAGGTTTTCTGGTGGGCCCCAGGCATCCCAGTCCGACTCGGATGTCACTGACATAAGATTGAGGAGGATGAATCTTCATTTTAGCAGTTCCCCTGGTCTGAGGTGGAGAAGTAAACTCTGATGAAAGAGGTAACGTTCAGTAAAACTCGCATCTGGCGATAGAGTACGAAGGAACGCTAGCAACAGTCCTTTTCGCTAGAGAGTTGTCACGTTCGCCTGTTAGTAAATTGGGGATGTCCCTGTGGATGGGATTTCTGGCGAAATGTCGCTAGTGTTAGTCACCCTTTAGTGAATCTGCCCCAATGTGTGTGAGATGGGTCTCCTATCATGTACCCAATTTGGCTCATCACTCAGGAGATGGGAATGGTGGCAGCCCCCGGTGCAGCTGATGTGGTTCTACATAAAGGAGAGAGAAGCGAACTAGTGAACGTGCCCAGCAGGAGCAAACCTGAGCCAGCTGCCGCTCTGGGCTACGTGCTGTCAGTGCATTACATGGGCAGCTGGGGAAATACTCCCTGTGCCAAAGAAATGCCCTCAGGGGAGGAAGTGGCATTTTCTCATCACTTATAATTCCCTGGGAGTTGGCAGACTGGAAATAGGAGACTTTCAGGATTGTAACTCGCAGGTTACCAATTAAAAGGGAAGTAATTCCTTTATATATTAGGGATGTACATTAGGGACAAGGCCTCTTCTCTCTAATTCTCCATATAAAGAAACAAATCTGATCTGTCTCCAAATGAGTAGAACTATCACTCTGTTGTGTCTACTGGACTCAAATATGACAGATCTCTAATAGAAGTAATATGGCAGCTCCCCCAGACTGTACTGTATAATAAAAACAATATGGCAGCTCCCCCAGACTGTACTGTATAATAAAACAATATGTCAGCTCACCCTTACTGCAATATGTCATGGAAACAATATGGTAGATCCTCCATACTGTGTTGTATAATGAAAGCAATATGGTAACTCCTAAATACTGTACTGTACAATTAAAGGATAAGTAAACCTTTAAAGTAAGTGAATGTTAAATTGATGAGGGGGCTATTCTAAGCACATTTGTCATTTACATTCATTATTTGTTTTCTATTGATAGCAAGATATTAAGGGATACATGTACTATTAATATGAACGACTTTTGCTTCAACAGCGCCACCTGCTGGCCATTTTCCCACCAGTCTGACCACCAAGTAGTCAAGGAAATTGTGAGGAGAAAGAAAAAGGCTGCTCTGATGTTCTTCTGCTTAAGAAAAAAAAATAGAAACCTTTCTAGCATCTTTCCTCAGCAGAAGAACATCAGAGCAGCCTCTTTCTTTCTCCTGACAACTTCCTTGACTACTTGCTGGTCAGACTGGTGGGAAACTGACCAGCAGGTGGCAGTGTTATAACAAAATTCATTCATATTAACAGTACTTGTATCCCTTAATATCTTGCAATCAATAGAAAACAAATAATGAATGTAAATTACAAAAGTGCTTAGAATAGCATCTTCATCAATTTTACATTCACTTATTTTAAAAGTTGACTTATCCTTTAAACCAAAATGGCATCTTCAGCTATAATTTGGATAATAACAAGTTCAGTGAGAATATTCAGGTTTGCAGGACTGTATCAATGTGGGTGTCTCTGCCATGCTGATGCTGCTGCTCCTTAACTATTATGTTTTATAGAAAATGCTATGACACTCGCCAATGAGATCTCTTGGTGCCACTTTTTCCTGCCCAATCACACAGTCAGCTCTACTGGTTTCCACTTCCAGAAATGTAGCGTTGGGGCTTCTCACTCATCAGAGCTTTACAGGGTAATTGATAGGGCAGCACCCGCCCTGGGGGCAGTTTCATATAACAAAATAATGAGAATGAGAGCAGCTGGGCAACTGGATGGAACCAGTGGAACAACAGAACCTCCTTAGTACAGAAGTCAGTATTCAGCCCAGTCCAGCAGTTTAAGAGTCAGTACATTCTGTATACATAGAGACATACAGATGAGAAGGTCCTGATGGCTACTAGTGGTCCTATTGTTTCCTATAGGATAAACCAAGGCCTGTGATGGGGGCAACACTGGCTATAGGCAAGGGAACAACATGCAGCCAATGGAAAGTAGCTGCGACTGATCTCCACATTAACATTGCCATGTGGCTCATTCCAAGGATTTCTCAGTAAGTGAGAGTCCAGGTCAGGTGGCCAGATGCAATTATTAGCCCCACTTAGTGCCTGGAGCAGACTTTGAGCCTCTGCCGTTGGGAGGGAAGGTTCCTGGAATCCCAGGCATGTGCAGTAGCTGATAGTGCTGGAATGTGGCTGCTTCTGTAGCACCGACAATCAGTCTGACAGGGGCCCCTGCGATTACCACATAGATGTAAAACCTGGGGCCCACATTGCTAGGGACAGGGATCCTAGCAACCAGAGCCTTGGATCTACACTGCAGAGGTGCAGGGCAAAAAAAAGTCCCTCTGTAAATCATATGAAATGTTTGTTTTACCTATAGCAACTTAAAATCAGAGTTTCAGGGAGTAGTGATTCAGGGATATCGGTAATCCCGTATAAGAAACAGAACAAACAAAAAAATATCCTGTTGATCCCGTTCTCAGTATCAGACAAAGGAGGGAGGGTAAATTCCTTGCTAAGCCTCAGTCTTCCTCCCTCACTTGCTCTCACCCCTGTAACTGACTGGGGCCCTGGGCCCTTACTCACTTATTCTGCTTTTTGTTTTCAGACATATAGCGTTATAACTGTAAAGGGGAACTAAACATAACTGACACAATGTTATCAGTGCAGGGAATATTTTCCGTGATGACCAGTACCAGGAAAATTCTGCTCTCATTCCCAGCAGCACAATAGGAAGCCAAGAGAGAATAGGGGAATTTTCCATAGTCCCCACACCGAGGGGAAACATCTGCCAAATCAGAGCTGGGAGTGGCCAGGTGCATGCTGGGGAGGAAACAACACAAGGAAGGGGGGACCTGAGAGTTTCCCATCACTGTCTGTGAAAACTTCCCCTAAATCCACTGAGTTATGGATTATTGCACCTGTGCATTGCATCATACCTTCCCACTTTCCCATCATTGGGGTTAACTGGGCCAAAAAAATAAGAATCTTTGGCCCAAGATCCTGAGGCTCCTGCTGAACTACATGATGCCTCGTATGGACCTGGTGCTCAAGGAACCATGAAATGTGTCAAATTGTTATTAATTCCACTAGGGACAGGAACGTTACACATATGCACAGATTATATGCTACAGCAGGGGGGTAAATCTAGATCATTCACTGAGTTATACAGGGAACTCTGAGTATCACTCATGTATTATAAGGGATAATGTACCCCCTACTGTAAATGATAAGGATATTAGAAGTCACTGAGGGGTTATTCTGTGACCATATAAAGGCACAAGGCTGCAGGCTGAGTTATACAGGGAACTCTGAGTATCACTCATGTATTATAAGGGATAATGTACCCCCTACTGTAAATGATAAGGATATTAGAAGTCACTGAGGGGTTGTTCTGTGACCATATAAAGGCACAAGGCTGCAGGCTGAGTAATACAAGGAACTCTGAGTATCACTCATGTATTATAAGGGATAATGTACCCCCTACTGTAAATGATAAGGATATTAGAAGTCACTGAGGGGTTGTTCTGTGACCATAAAAAGGCACAAGGCTGCAGGCTGAGTTATACAGGGAACTCTGAGTATCACTCATGTATTATAAGGGATAATGTACCCCCTACTGTAAATGATAAGGATATTAGAAGTCACTGAGGGTTGTTCTGTGACCATATAAAGGCACAAGGCTACAGGCTGAGTTATACAGGGAACTCTGAGTATCACTCATGTATTATAAGGGATAATGTACCCCCTACTGTAAATGATAAGGATATTAGAAGTCACTGAGGGGTTGTTCTGTGACCATATAAAGGCACAAGGCTGCAGGCTGAGTTATACAGGGAACTCTGAGTATCACTCATGTATTATAAGGGATAATGTACCCCCTACTGTAAATGATAAGGATATTAGAAGTCACTGAGGGGTTATTCTGTGACCATATAAAGGCACAAGGCTGCAGGCTGAGTTATACAGGGAACTCTGAGTATCACTCATGTATTATAAGGGATAATGTACCCCCTACTGTAAATGATAAGGATATTAGAAGTCACTGAGGGGTTGTTCTGTGACCATATAAAGGCACAAGGCTGCAGGCTGAGTAATACAAGGAACTCTGAGTATCACTCATGTATTATAAGGGATAATGTACCCCCTACTGTAAATGATAAGGATATTAGAAGTCACTGAGGGGTTGTTCTGTGACCATAAAAAGGCACAAGGCTGCAGGCTGAGTTATACAGGGAACTCTGAGTATCACTCATGTATTATAAGGGATAATGTACCCCCTACTGTAAATGATAAGGATATTAGAAGTCACTGAGGGTTGTTCTGTGACCATATAAAGGCACAAGGCTACAGGCTGAGTTATACAGGGAACTCTGAGTATCACTCATGTATTATAAGGGATAATGTACCCCCTACTGTAAATGATAAGGATATTAGAAGTCACTGAGGGTTGTTCTGTGACCATATAAAGGCACAAGGCTACAGGCTGAGTTATACAGGGAACTCTGAGTATCACTCATGTATTATAAGGGATAATGTAAACCCTACTGTAAATGATAAGGATATTAGAAGTCCCTGAGGGGTTGTTCTGTGACCATATAAAGGCACAAGGCTGCAGGCTGAGTTATACAGGGAACTCTGAGTATCACTCATGTCCCCCCCCCTACTGTAAATTATAAGGATGCTAGAAGACATTGAGGCTACAAGCTGATTTATACAGGGATAATGAACCCCCTACAATACATTACTTTATGACCCATTATCAATAGCCTTTGCATACCTCCCAACATTTTGGAAGTAAAAAGAGGGACAAAAAATTTTTTTCCGCACATAGCACAGCAATTTTTTGACCACACCCCTTTCTGTGGCCACACCCCCTAATTATCATGTTTGTTTTACAAAATTTGGCAGGTTATGAAAGTTTGAAAATATTTCTCCTTATCTAAACTGTGTTTTTGTGTCTCAAAATTGTTACAAAGTATCTTATTTGCACCTGTTAGCTGTTCTGGGCTCTCTGCTAAAAGCCAATTAAGTGAGAAACTTTGTTTCTTTTTCTGGCTGTTCAGTGCAGAGAAAAGAGGGACTTTCCAGTACAAATGAGGGACTGCGGGTTGAGCTGTCAAAAGAGGGACTGTCCCTCCGAAAAAGGGACAGTTGGGAGGTATGCCTTTGATAGGTATATGCAACGTTTAATCCTGCCTAAATTCTGGTTTGCTCTGCTTCCACTGGTCATGCAGGATGGTGTTTAATCCGGATAGGCTGGTTTGAATCGTATTGCACTATTTCCTATGTGGAAACAACTGTAAAGTCTGGTGATAGCTCAAGATCTCCCTCTAGTGTCTGGGTGTAGAAGTTGCAGCAGGCAGTATCAGGATGTGGGTGGGTACAACCTAGGGGCAGGAAGGTAAGTACAGAGATAATTTTTCCAGCAGCAGATATTGGTTGGATGTGATGGCACATCTGTGGCACAGTTCTATGTCAATTCTGGATGGTGGCAGTGTTGGCTGTAGATATAAGTTGCAGCTCCTTCTATTCACACACAAGGAGGTGTTGGATTGATTTACAGCCAGAGATTGGCTATTTAGGGCCCCGCGGGAGCCACTGAAGTTAATGGTGTGTAAATTCCGCATTTGATTATCATAGAGATATAAAGAGTCCATCACCCAGACTCCTGCCAACATGTTGCACCTTCAACCTTTGGCACCAGGAAACAACTCCCAACTGGCTTCCAGCACCTAACTCCAGATTTCTATATTTAACTCTCATTTCCCCAGCGCACGTGATCATTGGCACAATCCAAGCAGCACCAGCTGGATCACCTGCATCCATGGGGGAATTAGCAGATCTGTAAATAAGAGTAGAAGTTTCCTTGTAGGGGACACTCAGTTTTACTGGCATCGTGGGTAACATTGCACCCCTTTCGGCCCACCCAGCACTTATTCGATCTGAAGAAAGCTCTCTATAATCCATCCTATGAAGGGCCATTATCTGAGCTTTCAAGTGCAACTTGCCAGGTGGGCCAAGGAGCAAAGTGCCCATAACAGGGCATTTGTGTCCATATCTTGGAATTTGCACATTTCCAGTTTGATAAATGAGGTCTTAAATTTTAGGTTGTGACGTTTTCCCCACATCTTAGCCCCATCTATAGAATAGAAAATGCAGAGAAGCAAAGGGCATAAATCTGAGTGGGTAAATTAAGATGTGTTGGGCACAGAGCTCCCTCTAGGGGCAAAGTATGAAAGTAGCTCTGAGCAGCATTAGGTAGGGCCAAGATATAACCCAAGATATATGGCATGTAGGGATGTAGCGAACTGCCGATTTGGTGTTCGCGAACGCCGTTCGCGAACACCGGCAAAAAATGCGAATGTTCGCGGACAGTTCGCGAACTTCGAACACCCGCTAAAATCGTTCGATTCGAACGATCGAAGGATTTTAATCATTCGATCGAAGGATTTTCATTCGATCGAATGCTAAAATCATTCGAATCGAACGATCGAACGTTTTAAGCATTCGAACGAATGAAAAATCATTCGATCGAACGTTTTAAAATCGTTCGAACGTTCGATTAGAACGATTTTTAGCGTTCGATCGAATGCTTACAATCGTACGAACGAATGGAAATCGTTAGATTTTTAGCGGTCGAAGGAATCGAATGGTCGAATGGTCGAACGATTTTTATTCGAATCGAACGCGAACTCAAAATGCGAACGTTCCCAAACGTTCGCGAACATTCGGCGGACGCGAACGGTCGAAGTTCACGTGAACTAGTTCGCAGCAGAACAGTTCGCTACATCCCTAATGGCATGTAATGGGAATAGAGGATCCGTGTGTGGGGGGGCAGTGTAAGGGGTCAAGGTAAGTGTGCAAGGAGGGTGACTATGCCAGGAGGGTGGGTGTGAGGGGAGGGGCAGTTTAATTCATAAAGCTTTGCACATTTTCTGCCATATATCCCAGATTCTAGGGGCTCATTAGAAACAGATGCTGCAGCCCCTCTGAACACTGTACGTGACGATTCTCACACTGAGAACTTTCCACATTAGGAACATGAGACGGATCTTATAACAACTGTGGCTTGGTGATGTATGGGATTAATAGTAGAACAATGCAGAGAGTACTCGCACACCCTGGCCCTCCCGAAATGTAGAGATCCCTGGTGCTCAGCAAAATGGAGGAAACAGCAACCTCACGATCCAATGGCAACAAGTATTCACCGGCACACAGGTAATGCAACATTTCGGGGTTACCCCCTTTATCAAGCATAAAAGATTATTTTATGCTTGATAAAGGGGTTAACCCCGAAATGTTGCATGCTGCAATAAACACTTAGCAAGGTATAACCTGCTGGCATTACCTGTGTGCCGGTGAATTCTTGATGTATGGGATGTGCGGAGCTACGTGCACATCCCTTCCCTACACCTGACTGTGGAGACTTGAGGGCAATAAATCACCTGATTGGGAATGATCTGAGGCAGAAATAAAAATGTTCCCTACATAATTAGTTTCTTGCCCCCAGTGTGGCACAACTCTACCCCAGTCACACACTCCTAGGGGGCAGGGCAAGTCATGAGCAAGTCACAAAGATCTGTCCATGGGTGAGTGAGGAAATAAGTCATGTACAGTAGGTATTTATCAGCCCATTGTTAGAAAGCTTGGACCATATATCATGACCAATAGGTTATACTTGTGTACATGTTTAGTAAGTCAGTTGGGGGAAACAGACTTTTGCCTTAAACTGTTCCCACCTGGCATTGAGCTTCCCCTTATTCATCCTCCCAAAAAATCATGGGAACTCACTTCTTCCTCTCATTCTCTTCCTCAATCGCAGTGACCTTGGGAACCCACCGAGCCATCCTTTCCATCCTTTCTCCTCTCCATCAATCCCAGGGATCTCAGGAACCAACACCTCATCTCAGTCAATGGCCAGAAACCAGAGTAATCCCAACGTGTTTCTTTCTATATAACACAGGAGGAGCGTAATTCCCAAGATATGAGTCTTTCCCTGTAATGCCTCACACTCTCATGACTTACTTCTGGTTACTAAGGTTTTATTCATTTCTCATTTCCTTGTGCAAATGTCAGCGTTTGTGTAAGTGGGTGTGAGCACCTCAGTGTGTGGTATCAGTGCACGCTAATGATGGTTGAATTTTTCCCGAATTGGCTTGGGTGAGAAACGCCGATAATAATAAATGATAAAATTAGCCAAAATGCATTGAAGTCAATGGGCATCAAAATAATTTTGACACGTGTCAATTTCGCTGCCTGCTACAATTGTTATACGTGCGGCTGTTTTGGCCAAATGCATTAAAGTCAAAGGCCGTCCAAATATTCTGAGGTGCGCCCAAATGTTTTCACGCGACTGATTTTTCGCCCATCACTAGTGCACGTGTCAGTGTGTTATATACTGGGTCAGTGTGTGAGAGCAAATCTACATTTGTGTGTGTTTCTGTAGATCTTATTGTCATTGTGCGTGTATGAGTGTGTCAGTATAACTGTGTGTTTTTGTGCATCTTAATGTCATTGTGCATATTCTGTACGAGTGTGCGTGTCAGTTTGTATGTGTTGGTATAAATGTGTGTGTGCAAATCTGCATCCAGGTGTGTGTGTTTTTATAAATCCTTCTGTCACTGTGAATGTATGAGTGTGTCTCGGTGTCCATGTATGCATCATTGTGTATGTGTCCGTATGAGTGTGTCAGTGTTTTTGTGCATCTTTTTGTCATTGTGCACATTTCAGTGTGTGTGTATGTGTGTGCTAGTGTGTCCATATGTGTTTCAATGTGTGTGTGTCTGTGTATTTGCGTCGGTGTATCTGTGTGTGTGTGAGCGTATCAGTGTGAGTTAGTGGGTGCGTGTCAACGCGTGTGCAAATCTATGTTTGTGTGTGTGTATTTTTGTGCATCATATTATTATTGCGTCAGTGTGTGTCCATATGTCAATGTGTCCATGTGTCAGTGTGTATGTGTCAGTAGGTGTTTATGTGTATCAGTGTGTATGCAATTCCACGTCCATGTGTGTTTTTGTGCATCTTTTTGTCAATGTGCATGTATCTGTGTGTTTCAGTGTGTTTGTGGCAGTGAATGAGTATGTTTGTGTGTGCGCATATCTGTGTGTGTCATTGTGTGTGCAAATCTATGTTCATGTGTGTGTGTTTTTGTGTATCAGTGGGTGTGCATGTGTCTGTGAGTGTGTATTAATGTGCATGCGTGTGCATGTTTCACTGTGTATCTGTGTGTGTCAGTGTGTGTCAGTGTGTGTGTGTGTGTCAGTGTGTGTGTGTGTCAGTGTGTGTCAGTGTGTGTCAGTGTGTGTGTGTCAGTGTGTGTCAGTGTGTGTGTGTCAGTGTGTGTGTGTCAGTGTGTGTCAGTGTGTGTGTGTCAGTGTGTGTGTGTCAGTGTGTGTGTTGGTTGTATCCCCAGGTGGCAGAGTACGTGTGGAAGAGCAGGTCCCAGGGGTGGTTGTGTTTATTGTGTTTATTAAGGCTGGTTGCTTGGATCTTATACAGTAAATACAGCAGTGACCTTGTGAGGAGATGGTGCATTGGCAGGAGCTGCTGATTATCTGCAATGAACAGAAATGTCCTCGCCCCCTAGTGGCAGATCAGCAGAGCTGCACAAAGAAGGGGCAATGCTCTGGGGCGATGGGGGGAGGGTATCAGTGGGAACCAACCACCAATTTATCTCTTACCATTTACTTCCACTCCCCTTGCAGCTCTGAATATACTGCCCAGCCTGTTTCCAACCTGCAGCCAATCAGATTGTTAGAATTGCCAGAATCAGTTGCCAGGTCGAGTCAGTGCGCACTGGCGCTGGCACAAAGCTTAGCGAATGAGTAGTCACCATGACATCATCAATAGTAAGTGCAAGGGCTTCTGGGAAATCTCCTATAAAGAATGGCACCCCTTAAAGAGCTTGTAAAGTCTAAAATAGAATAAGGCTAGAAATGCTGTATTTTGTATACTAAACATAAACATGAACTTACTGCACCACAAGCCTAATCAAACAAATGATTTATGCTTTCAAAGTTGGCTACAGGGGGGTCACCATCTTGTAACTTTGTTGCACATGCTCAGTGTGGTCTGGGCTGCTTAGGGATCGTCATAAACAAAGCTGCTTGAGTTCTGCATGGCTGGGAAGTAAGACGGGGCTCCCCCTGCTGTACATAAGTATGATTGTTTCCATGCAGAGCAGTTAGGGACCGTCTGACAATTCTTATCCACAGCAGTAAATGAAGGGAGAATTTCACTGCATACAGTCAGGTTTCTTATAAAAACGGTACACATCTTTTTTTATTGAATTATATTGGAGATAGGTTTCTTTTTCATTAACGAGATTTTATTTTTTTTTGACTCTCCTTCTTTCCTAGAACAATCAAGTGTAAAATTAATGTTACACTGGCACATTGCAGTGTGGGCGGCAGCCCAGGCATCTATTACCCGACATTACCCCCAGCAGAGCCTAAACCTGTGAAAACATCTTGGTTTTCTGTGCTACACCATCTATACACTGGGGCTCTTCAGGGGTCCAATTCCTTGGTTTTCATTTTTTTGAGTTATTTAGCTTTTTATTCAGCAGCTCTCCAGTTTGCAATTTTAGCAATATGGTTGCTAGGGTCCAAATTCCCCTGGCAACCATGCACTTATTTGAATAAGAGACTGGAATATGAATAGGAGATGCCTGAATAGAAAGATGAATAATAAAAAGTAGCAATAACAATACAATTGTAGCCTTACAGTGACCCCCATTTGAAGACTGGAAAGACTCAGAAGAAAAAGACAAATAATGAAAAAATGAAGACCAATTGAAAAATTGCTTAGAATTGGCCATTCTATAACATACTAAAAGTTAACAGAAAGGTGAAGCACCCCTTTAAGGGAAGCACAATACACTATATTATTCCAGAATCAAACACAGTAATAGCAACACTAGAAAATTAACTACAACTCCCACCAATTATACGAACTGTGGCTCAGTTAGGGAATACGAGTCCCAATCACTTCACATCAGACACACAATCATATCAAACACAGTTCATATGCATAGAGAGAGCAGCAGGACGGGTTGGCTAATGAATTTCCAGTGTAGCCGGCGGCGTGTCAAGTAGAGCAGGGTCGGTGAGTTCACTAGGCAGACTGCTGTGTCATGGAGTGAAGTCCTGCCAGATTGTGGGGGCTACTTCCACTTCCATTATTATAAACAATATGACGGTCAGAGGATTCCTCCTATGCAGCCGCCTGGGACAGGAACCTCCCCCAAGGTAAGTGAAGCCAATAACCCACAGAAATGACCCAAGTACAAGAATTCTGTTTCACTGTAAGTGACCTGTTCCAGTATTTAGAGTTCTATTTCTCAATGATGCTGCATCGGGGCTGCTTCCTTCCCCATGGTCTGGTTTCAGAGATTTTTGTATTTGTACTTCCTGACCATGGCAAAGAGTGCAGCTTGAGAGCAGGAGGTAGAAAGAATCAGAACTTTGTATCTGGGTATGTCCTGAGAATAATGGATTCACTTTCTGACCATTCTTGACCACAGTGAAGAGAGCAGCCCAAGAGCAGGTAGAGAATAAGAGCTCTTACCTTGGGTGAGGGTGGGTGTAATTGGATTCTGGTGATCATGGAGAGGTTAGAAATGGGTCAAGAACAAGTGAGCCCAGGATCAATCCCAACTTGATGTGAAATATGAGAAAATGGGGGCATTTTTTTTTGGGGGGGGATGCTGGTATCTTGGAAATAAGGTTCGATTAGAGTAAAAATGTCATCAATATAATTTTTTCTTGGTGCCCCCCAAGTTGTTCCATCTGATTGACATGAATGTGCTGGACATGTTTGGGCTTTCTACAAGAAGGGGCACTGGTGAGTCCGGCCCACACACTAGGAGTCATTGTGTTGGGACAGATGGAAACCTGCTCGGCCAGAAGCAGTCAATACTATGAGTTACGGAATGAATCATTAAATGGCACCAAGTGGGCCCCGTTACAATTCTTCTTCTCAGTATACATTGAGGGCCCCGTTATATAACTCCTGGGCTGCTCTTCTGAGTACACAGTGAGGGCCCAGTTCCATAACTCCTGGGCTGCTCTTTTGAGTATACAGTGAGAGCCCCATTATATAACTCCTGTGCTGCTCTTCCGAGTATACAGTGAGGGCCCAGATATATAACTCCTGGGCTGCTCTTCTCAATAAACAGTGAGGGCCCAGATATATAACTCCCAGACAGCTCTTGTCATTACGCAGTGAGGGCCCCATAACATACCTTCTGTGCTGCTCTTCTCAATATACAGTGAGAGCCCCATTACATAACTCCCAGGTTGCTTTTCACAGTACATAGTGATCACCCAGACAGCTTTCATCATAACACAGTGAGGGCCCCATTACATAACTCCTGGGCTTCTCTTCTCATCAAACTGCTCATTAAAAAATGTATATATTTAGTTTCTCTTTGTCAACATCTCACTGTCTGCAAGGAAACACCAAATAATGCTACTGAGTAACAAATAGTTGCCCTGTTTATAATAGTGGGACTATTACGGTGGACACAATATCCCTAATGTCATCAAGTCATTAAATCCATCAATTGCCCAGATAGAGGACTGCACCCATGAGAAAATATACTGGACCTCACAAATCCCTCCATCTGGATTCCTCACTTAGTATCCCTGTGCCTCAGGCTCTCTATGACACAAGTGCCTGTCTATGATACAATTGTCTCCCTATGCCGCTCTATGATACAAGTGCCTGTCTATGATACAAGTGCCTGTCTATGATACAAGTGTCCCCCAACAATATTAGTATCTTTGTATGATACAAATCTCTATGATACAACTGTATATATAGGTGTTTCCCTGTCAAAAGTTAGCACCCCCCAAGTGATTGTATTTGCTAACCAGATAACCTGGACCGGTGCTCCTATTAGCTGTTTTCTTCTCCTTTAAAATCACAGTGATTGGAGGCACCAAGATAATAGCGCTTGTGCACTTTACCCAACCTGTTGCGCACTGGGAGCAACTGAATTTTCGAGCTGACACTTTATTTTTGTGTTTCTTTTCAGTTGGATTTGGTGCAATTTGATCCACTGGGTCTATGCACTGATCTACAGGGGAGACATGTGGCCATTAGGTTCCTTTTACCCCAGCATCCTGCCCTCACAGAGGGCACTAAAGTTTTTTGGTACTTCTTTGGATGTCCACTTGTGTTCCTGATCCCTTCTACGACCTTCAAACCAGAGGGAAATGAATAAAGGGACCTTCCTGTCCTTGTGGAAAAAGGGTCTGAAAGCTCTTGCCTACTGAAACTTTGGCCGGAGAGGTTGGTTACAAAAGGAGTCAACCTAGTCTTTGGACAAGGGGGAGTCTGAAGTCTCTTTTTCATTTCATACCTTTAGACTGGACGACTTGGAGTTTGGGACTTAGCCTTTCTTTTAAAGGAACAGTAACACCAAAAAATGTAATTGTTTTAAAGTAATCAAAATATCATGTACTGTTGCCCTGCACTGGTAAAACTGATCTGTTTGCTTCAGAAACACTACTATAGTTCAAATAAACAACAAACTGCTGTGGAGCAATGGCGGAAATTGAAAAATGGCTATATGGCACAGGTTAACTAATGAATGAAAGATAACACCATTAGACAGACAGAGCTTATTTGCTATCTACTGTGTAACCTGAGCCTTTTCTCCTTTGAATGGCTGCCCCCATTGCTGCACAGTAGCTTATTTATATAAACTATAGTAGTGTTTCTTAAGCAAGCACAGCAGTTTTACCAGTGCAGGGCAACACTACATTATATTTTCATTACTTTAAAACACTTTCATTTTTTGACGTTACTGTTCCTTTAAGGTGAGTCCATTTTCTCACTTTTTTGACACAGGTGTGGTTGCACTTTTGTTCTTTTTTAGGTGGGGAAAAATCTACTCAGGCATCAATAAAAAAAAGAGTATTTTCATGGTACAGGTATTTCTCTCTGACACAGCAGCCAATCTATGTGTCTCTATGCCATATAAAAGTCATTTGATGATGCAAGAGTCTTTCTTTTGAATGTGTCTCTCTATGACATAACCATCTCTTTATGATACCAGAGCCTTTCTATAATATGTGTGTTTCTATCATACAGGGATCTCTATGATACAAGTGTCTCCCGAGGTCGCCGAGGATATAATTGTCCGTATGATATAAAAGCTTTTCAGGTATCTCTTTATTATGATACAGCAGCCTTTTGGTGTGTCTCTCTATGATACCAGAGCCTTTCTATGAAACAGATGTGTCTCTATGACACAAGAGTCTTTCCATGGTACATATGTGTCTCTCTAAAGCTCAGCAGTTAGCGATAAGGGAAATATTAAACATCAGTAATGCAGTTTTATTACCCTCTGTATTGGCTTCAGAGCAGCTGTGGCAGATCAGATGGGTCCAGTGTTGGACTGGGACACCAGGGGCCCACCCAAAAACCTTAGACCAAGGGCCCATTCTCAGTTATATTATTCTTCCACACTCACTCAACCTCTATTATCCTAGTTTATTTTCTTTACATACTATAATACTATAATTTATTATTCCATCTATTTAGCCTCTTTGTTCTCATAGAAATATGAAATGACCATGAAATAGGCCAACTGTTTTGCAACATGAGGACCCACTGACCCCTGGGCCCACTGGGAGTTTTCTTGGTATCCTGGTGGGCCAGTTCAACACTGGATGGGTCTTTAATCTGGTGAAATTACAGGGAGGGTGTAAAGGTTGGGACAGAAAGGGAGTGTCCAGCAGACAGGGCAGGGAATCCAGGAGAGGTAAAATCTGGAGAAGTGTGACAGTAAAAGATCAGGGAGACATGAGAAGAAGGGAAATGAAGAACAGAAGGCAAATATAGGAAGTAGGTGGGGAGTGTATTTGGAAGGAGAGTGGAGGTTTAACAAGATTTGTTATTAAGGAAATGATTGTCAGTGTAAAGAGACTGAATAGAATTAGAGAGAAATGAGTTAGTATTGGGAAATGCTGTTGGGAGTGTTGGGAGTAATGGGCATAGAATAGTCAGGTAGGTGGATAAGTCTAGTGGCTGCATAGAATTTACTAATTCCAACATGGATAGTAACAGACGGGCATTTCCCCCCCTGTGAGGCAAACTGGAGACAGATATAGAGGTGCATTTATAATACTGCGAGTTACTGGTTCAAGTCCATCCTCCTCAACTCTCTTATTGCCCTGACACAAAGGCGTGCATCATCTGTTCTCTTCCTGACCACTAGAGGGGGTCCACTTATTTCTAATATCCTGCAGAAGAAGCAAGGCATTCATTAACTGCCTCAAAGGGGGTTATTTAATGTTTGTGCCCTAACATCAGGGCACACTCTTCATAATGGTGCATAACTACAATCTTGAACCATTAATTGATTATTACACAAAAATAATATAAAAATGTTATCTTCATTTAAGGAAGCCTGTGGGTGCTAAGATAACAGATGCTGTGCCTTTAAAATATCTTTAATATCCAGAGAAATCCAAACAGAGACAACTTGATAGGGGTGGAGCCTGCATGTGACATCATCCTTTGATGACATCAAAACAGATTGTTAGGAAAAACCTCAGCATGATTCATATCAAATTTAAATTATTCATCTGGATCTGTACAAGGTCACTGAGTCTGAAGGACCAGATTTATCTACATTTCCCCATCTCTGCATCACTTCCAATTGGACCTGCACCAGCTACTATGCAACCCACAAGATTTTGTATATCTGGAAATGAAACTGAGCTGTTGCCACATCTCTCATGGACCGTTTGAGGGTTTGTCTGGAGCTACGTACTGAATGCAACACGGGGGAGCCGTGCACAACGCTTGCTGAGCTGTTATTATATGAGTCAAGGTGTGAACCTGATTAATGTGGGGTTTTTCAGCCTGAGCCACTATGTAACTAAATGGTATAATGCGAGACAGAGCAAATTCCCGGTACATCACTGTGTCTGTTTATTACTGAGAAGCTTGTGAAGGTTTATAAAAGGTACATTTGCCTTTTAATGTCAATTGTAGAGAGACACAAGATAGAATTATGCATTGAGGCAGTTCCACCAGCTGATAATATTGGCTGCAGAGATTGTCCCTTCCTTCCTACATCACCCAACCCAGCACCCAGTTGCCTTTCTATGTACAGAAACTGTAACTATCTCAAGACTATAATTCTGGCCCATTATTTCCCCAAATAGGACTTTATAGTATGGAATTGGTCTTACAGTGTATACATCATTTGACACTGTTTCAAAATTAATTTGAAGTGAAATGCAGAAATTCCCTGCAAATTCGTGTCTGGCGAATTTATTCGCCCATCACTAATTGAGTCCATTTTGAGCAAGCTGGGAAACAGATGGCTTGTTAAGGCCATTTGAAGGTTCACTTTGCCTAAAATAAACAGATAATGAAAATCTGAAGATTTACTGCGTTCATATATGAGGTATAGGTAAAGGATGGCTTAGAATATCCACCATGAATAAGATTGGCAGCTTATGACTTACGTTACCATGTAACTTCTGTAGAATTGAGGCCATCATGCTGTGAAAGCAATCTGAGAAAGTAAACTGCTGAGCCTATAATTGAATTGGGGTATTGGTCACTGGGTTCATACACTTTAATTTCCACCTCCGAAGATTAATATTTTAAATTCCAGGCATGAGCATGTGATGCTGATCTGATTCCCAGAACACGTCTTCATTGCAGCGGAGCCCAGATTACCATTCGTTGGGCACTTAGAGGCATCAGCACTTACTAATGGCCCTATTTTGTTCTAAAAATAAGATGTTCCTGGGCATCCCATCTGGTGCTGTTTGATGTTCATGTTATCAGTCTTGCAGATAAGGGAAAAGAGAAGTATGGATATTGGCTACTTGCTGAGCTTAGTGATATATAATATAAATGCAACGAGGCGGCACAATATTATGGGAACAACAGAGGCACCCAGACAATATCTAGCCAAGGGCACAAGATGTGACTTTGTGATAAGAAAAGAATGGATCAGTGGTGAGAAAAAAGTGACCCAGTGGTGAGAGAAAGAATCGCTCAAAGGTAATAGTAAATATGCCTCAGTTGTCGAGAAAGGACAAGTCAGTGGTCAGACTTGCAATGCTGTGGTGGGAGAGTGGGTGGCTCAGTGATGGAAGAAGGGGCAAGTCAGTTGTGGGAAAAGGAGTGGCCCAATGGTATGAGAAGAAGTGAGTCAGTGCTCAGAGGAGTGGCTCATAGTGGTGCAAGGGGTGGATCAGTTTTGAGAGCAGTGACCCAATGGTGGAAGAAGGGATGGATCAATAAGAGAAGGAATAACCCAAAGGAGACAGTGACATTTAAAAACAAGAATATACCAGTGTATTATACTCTTCTAAATACAGAAGGAATGTGCTTAAAAAAGTAGTGTTTCTGCTGATTTATTGAATATTTCTGCAAAACCCCTACTACCATCTGTTCCATTTGCTGCTGCCTCCTTTCCAAGGCTGTGCAGGGAAGCCAGCGACACTCAGCTCACTGCACTGCAGGACAGGAACCAATCAGCAGCTAGCAGGACCTGGTAGGGAACTGAAGCCTGTCTTTGCTTATGTGACTGCAGCACCCACCCCTCATTTGAAACTTGCACATGAACTGTAGCAGATCTAAAGCTCCAATAGAGGGGCAATTTTTGAAGATGATATTAATTCTTTGTGCCAAATAAAACCAGCACTATGTATTGTTCATTATTGCCTGCAAAATGTATTTTTATAACATGGTTCAGCTTCAAGTTAACTTTTAGTATGTTATAGAATGACCAATAAATTGGTCTGCATTATTTATTTTTTATAGTTTATGCATTATTTGCCTTCTGCTCCTGACTCTTTCTAGCTTTCAAAAGGGGGTCACTGACCCCATCTAAAAAGAAATGCTCTGTAAAGCTACACATTTATTGTTATTGCTACTTTTTATTACTCATCTTTCTGTTCCGACCCTCCCCTATTCATATTTCATATTTTCATTCAAATCAATGCATGGTTGCTAGGGTAATTTGGACCACAGCAACCAGATTGCTGACACTGCAAACTGGAGAGTTGCTGAATAAAAAGCTAAATAACTTGTTGAATTGCAAATTGTCTCAGAATATTGTTCCCTACATCATACTAAATCTTTACTCAAAGGTGAACAACCCCTTTAATGTTGGGAGAAGATTTGGCTCAATGGTGGGTGAAAGAAGTGGTGGAAGGAGAGTTGAATCTGTGGTGTGTGAAGTATTGCAGGTGTGGCTGATGTTTTTTGGGGTTTTCCCATAAGTGGAGTAGAATGTACCAGCGATATAGTTTAGGAAATGGACCGTGTACATTCTTTTAACCCCACACATGCCAATGATACTGTAGAGGAATCTGACACTTCTACTGAATGTCTATAGTGTAGGTAGTGTGTTGCATTAACTCAAGACATGCCAGCAATACACTATAGTAAAAAGTAATTGTTACATTAAGCCCAGCTTGCCAGCAAAACACTGTAGGAAAGAAACTTGGTGTGGTGCATTAATCCCAGGCTTGACATTAATACAGTATAGGAAACAAACTCACACTGGGGGTCATTTATCAACAATGGGCAAATTTGCCCATGGGCAGTAACCCATGGCAACCAATCAGATTGCTGCATTCATTGTTCTACAAGCAGTTGGCTTTCAAAAGCTAATGGCTGATTGGTTGCTATAGGTAACTGCACATGGGCAAATTTGCCCAGTGTTGATAAATGACCCCCACTGTGTTGCATTAACCCCAGGCATGCCAGCAATACAGTGTAGGAAACAAACTCGGTATACTGCATTACCCCTAGTATGTCAGCAATACAGTGTAGGAAACAAACTAAATGAGTTACATTAACCCCAGGCATGCCAGCAGTACAGTGTAGGAAATAGAGAACTGATAACAGGGGATATGTAGGTATTTCAAGTCACCCGCATGGAGTAACATTGAGCTCAAAGCACATCTGTGGGCTGATTTATGAGGGGGCAACAAGGTGGATAATCACTATCTGAGCCCTAAGATTTTTATTACAGTATTTTCACATGTGCACTTTGTACTTTGACCAGTGAGCCCCAAAATACATTAGTAATTAAGCTGGGTTTTGGGACACAGGTGACTTCTTTATCACAACATATTTATCTGCAGGAACGTTACTCATTACAATACACAAGGGATGTCACAGATTCAAGATAATGATCCCAGCACATGATCCAGACATTATTACAGAACTATTCAGTGTATTAAATGCTGTGAGGGTGCACCCAGTAATTGCAAGCACTTAACTTCATACCCTGAGCACCCAACCGGAGCACTGACAGCTGGCAATGCACAAGCTTCATTACATCTCCAAACAATGGCCTCTTAGTTTCTCTGTACTGGCGCACACACTTCTGATAATCTGAATGTTATTACAATGTGTCCAGCAGTTCCAGGAAAATATCAGCCGTGTAGTGATACAAAGAGGGATATGAACCTCAATAACAAGGAAAGGTTCTTACAGGCAAGAATCACCTGGTATGCACCTACGAATATGAACGGAACACACACCTTACAAAAAATATAACCTGGGTGCTAGTCAGAACAGGGTAAAATAAAAAATGCAGCAGCTACAGCACTCCAAGGGATTTCAACCAGATAATAGAGGTGAAATAAAAAGGTTTATTAATATCCATAATATATATATATATATATATATATATATATATATATATATATATATATATATATAAAAACATACCTCCAAACTGTCTTGTTTTTAGAGGGACAGTCCCTCTTTTGACAGCTCAACCTGCAGTCCCTTGTTTGTACTGGAAAGTCCCATTTTTCTCTGCACTGAACAGCCAGAAAAAGAAACAAAGTTTCTAACTTAATTGGCTTTTGGCAGAGAGCCCAGAACAGCCACAGCTTCAGATAAGATGTAACAATTGTAACAATTTTGAGATACACAAATAAGTAATTGTAACAATATAAGATAACAGGTCCCTTGGGAGAAGTTAGACTCACAGCTTAAAGGGCAATTCACCTTCATTAGCAAAACTGTACTAACTGAAAAAAAAACACAGAAATATGTTCAAATTTTCATATCCTGCCAAATTTTGTAAAATGGTATTTAGGGGGTGTGGCCACAAAATGGGCAGGGTAAAAAAAATACTTTTTTATTCCTCTTTTTATTTCCAAAAGGTTGGGAGGTTGCAATAATGGTTTAAAAACTGAAAATTCAGCTTTTAAAGTTACCAAGAGCATCATTTTGAACCAGCAGAGGATGGGAGTAGGCTGGTGTGGGACAGGGAGTAGGTGGGCAGGTATTGCTGTGCATGGACCCCTCTGAAGATTTTTTTTTTTTGCAGGGGGAGAGTGTGGAAGTAGAGAGACAAAATGGGAGAAGAGGAGAAATACAGTTATGGGAGGGTTTTCCAGAAACCTGTTATCCAAAAAGCACAGAATTTCAAAAAAGGCTCCATTTTATCCAAATAATCCTAATTTTAAAAAAGTATTTCCTTTTTCTCTGTAACAATAAAACAGTAGCTTGTACTTTAGCCAAAATAAGATATAATTAATCCTTATTGGAAGCTAAACCAGCCTATTGGGTTTATTTAATGTTTATTTGATTTTCTAGTAGACTTAAGTCATGAAGATCGAAATTATAGAAAGGTCCATTATGCAGAAAACCCCAGGCCCTGGCCATTCTGGAGAACAGGTCCCATGCCTGTACAGAAGTAAGTGCTTATTTTTCAATTCCAGGCTTGGAGGCAAGTTTTGGTTGTATAAAAACCACATGTACGGCCAAACAGAACCTCTTGTAGGCTGACCAGTCCACATAGGGGCTACCAATAGCCAATCACATCCCTTATTTGACAGCAGACAGGAACATTTTTCATGCTTGTGTTGCTCCCCAACTCTTTTTACATCTAAATGTTGCTCATGGGTTAAAAGGGTTGGGGACCCCTGCCCTTCATTATCCAACCAATGACAAGTTTGATTGTTTTCCCACTTGAGGCTAATTTGGCTAATACCTCCTATAGGAAAGGGCCAGTACTTGATGCCATTGTGTCCAGCTGTAGCTACTGGGTCAGTATGTTCCAGACAGGGGATTTTAAATGGCGACTAACCATATCCAGTAGGAGGCGCCAGACAGAGAGGGGAGAGGCAGGGGCTACACCCAGTCACAGGGTGTCATAAGTAGACTGAGAGTTCCATCTTGGGCAGCAGACGTGCAGAAAATGCGGGCGATACATATGTTTATATAACATTACGAGTACATAACGAGTTCCTATAAATTCCTAATTATAAAGGAGAGAATGGAAAGTCTCACGTCCCAGTCTTCATTCTCGCAGGTCTGAATCCCCTGTTACTATATACAGCATATATCAATGCAATGTTGTGTACCGCACGTGCCGCCAACTGTGCCCCCAGATCTGCTGCTTTACTTGCACAATTGCACTGCCATAAATTCACTATCATATGCCCAATGCAGCAGGAGTCTTTTCTCTGCCAGGTCTGTAAATCAACTGGCTTCCACTACATTGTTTCATGAGTCAGAACCAGAGAGGGAAGGCAAGGGAAAAACAGAGCACATGTACATTTGCACATAACTATAAAGTGTGGGCAGTGTGTATTAAGTGTACATTGGAAAGGTGATGGAAGTGACAGTTTAGGGGTGAGAGTGTTGCACAGGGAGGAGGAGGGTGTCGTTTCTTATGTACCTGCCCATAAAATGCTGATTATGCTCACGGGGAGCCAAGTGTCAGTGTTTAAACTACTGAGTCTACACAAAGGGATCACGTAGCTCATGAACTGCACACACACAGTTGTATTGTGTTACTCACGTGTTCCATCCCGCTCTTTGTCATCATCAGTAACAAGCATAAACCTGCTGGGGAATCAAACCCAGATATCTGGGGCAAATGAGTGAACTGAAATGTTGTGCTCTCTTTGGGAAGCCATTCAAACCTCTTTCAGAGTTCAGGGAAGAATCCAGCTTCCCTGTCCTTGGGGTCTATTATCTGAGGGGGGAAAAGGGCAACCTTCTGGGATTCCAAGCTACTGTTAAACTACAACTCCCAGCACTTCTGCCATGGTTTCAGTTTACCAACAGCTAGGAGCATCATTTACAAATTGGGTAAAACTTCCTCCTGTGTTATCATGGCACTGGTGGGTTACCTGGTGATGATAATGGCACAGCCAGTTTAATGGTTGCCAGTGTGTAGGGGATTGAGTTGTGGGTCAGTTTGACTTAAGGCCCCCATACACGGGCGATAAAAGCAGACAGACCGAGTCGGCAGCTTATTGGCCCATGTGTGGGGCCCTCCGACGGGCCTTAGCGATCGATATCTGGCCTAAAGTCAGCCAGATGTTGATTGGGCAGGGTAAAAAATCCCATCGGATCGCACCCGCATCTGTTTGTTGATGAGGTCCCGTGATCCGACTGCCCAAATTGCCTCCATTCTTATCCGATCGTTGAGCCCGAGGGCCCACGATCGGATCAGCCCGGTATCGCCCACCTCAATGTGGGCATATCAAGTCAAGTCAAGTCAAGTCAAGTGGTCATTTCAGCCATATACAGTAATACAATACATAGTAGAAACCAAATTACGTTCCTCCAGAACCCCTGGTGCTGTACATAAGACTATACATAAGGCTTTACTGGGTACATCAAGTGTTTTATTTTCTTTGAAAACGATCAACTCTAGTACACGACCATGCTGGGCAAGGTGACCATTTCAGTTCCTTATGAATGTATTCAGTTCAGTCCTTGGGAGTTGAGATGCCTGATGGCTTGTGGAAATAGACTGTTTCGCATTCTGGAAGTCAGTGCTCGAATACTGCGGTATCTTTTACCGGATGGCCGGAGGGTAAAGAGATCATGTGCAGGGTGGGTGAGATCCCTGATGATGTTGGTAGCCTTCTGGAGACAGTGGGTGTTGTAAATATCCATAATGGCAGGAAGCGAGACCCCAATGATCTTTTCCGCTGTCCTCACCACCCGCTGCAGGATCTTGCGATTTGATACAGAGCAGTTTCCATACCAGGTAGCGATGCAGCTGCATAAAATGCTTTCAATTGACCCTCTGTAAAATATAGTGAGGATAGATGGTGGAAGGTGGGCTTTTTTCAGATTTCGCAGAAAGTAGAGACGCTGCTGTGCCTTCTTCACTATAGAGCTGGTGTTTAGGGACCCGGAGAGGTTCTCCATCAGATGTACCCCAATGAATGTGGTGCATATCGGGGAGAGATCCACTCATTTGGCAATCTCCCTGTGCCTTAAAAGTTGGCCATACATGGGCCAATATAAGCTACCCACAGCCATGTGTAGGGCCCTCCGACAGGCTTTCTCGATCGCTATCTGGCTGAAAGTCAGTCAGAGGTCGATTGGGCAGGATTAAAAATCCTGTTGGATAACGGCCGCATCTATTCTATTCGCAATCTGACTGCCTGTGTTGGCTACATTATGATCCAATTGTTCGGACCTAGAGCCCACGATCGGATCAGCCTGATATCGGCCACTTCAATATGGGCATATTGGGGACAGATCTCTACGTGAATGGCCACCTTAAGAAAACATGCTGGTTGCTGGTCAAAGATCTTTGGGTCAGGTGTTGGTCTACCCAGTTGGACCAACCCAGTCCTCTGGTGCCAGGTTTGCAGCAGAATCTGGTGCACAAACACCTCTCAGATTACAGTACCATTAGGGCCCGGCACTAGGCATGAGCAATTCCTCCAAAAATATTACCAACGTGACATGATTTTAATCATCTAATAGATCATTTCAGTTCAGGTTGCAGCATTGATTCACTGTGAATCATTTGGTTCCTGATCAGTTCTGACTCAAGAGGAGATGGGCTGAAATTCACTGTTGAGTCACAAAATTCAGAATCAACTTGTTTCTGTTGTTGTATGTTGAATGTTTATCAGTCTGATGGTGCAGGGCCCGCCTGGCAGGGGCCCCAGGGGCTTCCAAGGTTTTGGATGATTTTCGCTATGGTGACCGGATAATCTGATATCTGGGTACCATGGATACGAGTCAGTTAAGCATGCTGGCCCAATTGCAATGTTTGCCCAATGCCCCTGAGATCTGCGTCTTTCAGAGATCATTTGGCCCCTGAGGAAGCCCAGCTGTGGCTAAAACAATAAGGCCATTATTGGTTGAAAATAAGGAGGTGACAATGAATATTATCAACTTAGTCTCAGGGGCCATTAACAAGAGCAGAAAGCAGCTTCTGGTCAATGCTCTACTGGTTCTTACCTCTGATACAATGTGGCAGTGGAAGTCAGCTGATTAAAGGGGTCGGTCACTTTAAAGGTAATTTTTAGTGTATTATAGAATGTCCCATTTAAAACAACTGGTTTTCATTATTTATTTATTTTTTATATATTTTTATTAATTATACAGTATGTCTTCCTCTTCCGCCTCCTAAGCTTTCAAATGGGGGTCACTGACCACAACACCCAAAAATATATTGCTCTGTGAGGCTACAATTGCTTTTTATTCCTTATCATTCTATCAAGTCCCTCTTCTATTCGTATTGCAGTCTCCAGTTCAAACCACTGCCTGGTTGCTAGGTTAAATAAGACCCTAGAAACCCGATTGCTGCTGAAATACCAAACTAGAGAGCTGCTGAATAAAAAGCGAAATAACCCGAAAAGCCATAAAGAAAACAATAGGAAGACTAACTACAATGTTGCTAAGAATAGGGTTTTCGCCTTTAATAGACCTGGATAACAACTGAGTTTTGTGAACAGACAGGGACAGACAATGATAGCTACTCTTTATGTAATGCGTGTATTTTGGGAAGTTGCTTAGAATGACAGTTTTCTTTGGGTGGAGATGCCCTTTAATTCTTCCAACCTCCAGTTGCAGAACATGCCTTAATGCCGGCCTGTCTCTATTCTGTTTTTCAATCTCCTGAGCACCCCTTAATATCCACGAGGACCCCCATGTTGTTACCTCTCCCAGTCTGTAGGTGCCAGGCTCTGCCCTGGGTACAGTATGTGCAGTTCTGGAAGAGAATGTGCCAAAAGCAGCTGATGAAAGACTGGAGCTTCCAATGCACCGGGGCACACACCTAAGCTCTTATGTACACATCTCTCAGTGCCCATCCCCGAGCGCATGAAGATGAAGTAGAAATAAGTCTTTAATGAGATTTCTGTGTCCTGGGCTCTATCATTAGCACCCTGTGTGTCTTTTTTCTGCCCTGTCATCCTTTACCCACTCCTATATACTGGGTGGCACTGCCAAGGGACTGGGCACATGGGCCACACAAATCATTCATTTGCTATTTTTACTTCCATTATGTGGCATCTCTCGGCCCACGATCTGGCTGACGTTAATTTTTTTTTTAAATCACAGAAACCCAGAAATGCAGCTGCAGGCAGAATCTGGGAGTTGCATAATTCCCTGCAACCTTTGGCAAGCGGCTAGGAACATGGAGAATTGCACTGATGGGCAAGAGAAGCTTAATAAATAGTAATGGGCGAATTTCTCTCCCGCAAAATTCACGAAACAGAAAAAATTTGTGAAACTCGAAAACTGACAGCTGTGTTGAAAAAGTCAATTGGCATCCAAATAGTGTTGACACGCGGCGGGTTTGACACAAGCGACTCTTTGGACTCACGTTCAAAATTTTATGACGCTGGCAGCTCTTTGCCTGCAAATTTATTTGCCTGTGGCGAATCGTGGAAATTCGCCTTGAATTCTCTCCAGGCAAATTTATTCGCCCATCACTATTAACAAGGCCGGATTTACATAGTGAGCGCCCCTAGGCCCACTGCCGTTCCTCGTCCCTGTCCCCTTCCTTTTATTCGTGCAATTTTTCATTATCTGGACTAGAGCAATGGGGATTGGCGCACGGGAAATTTTAAAAATTTATTGTACCTCCAGCGCATGTTTTTGAACCAATGTGGGTGTGGTTGGGCAGCATGCCGCCCCCCTAAAATCCTGCCACCCTAGGCCCGGGCCTAGGTGGCATTTCCACAAATCCGGGCCTGACTATTAATAAATACTTTCTGGCACTGGTACATTACAGGTCCCCCATTCCCAGGGAACCAATTCTACATTCTCCCACCTGGGAGTAGTTTGGTTTGTCTTTTCTGGAGCACCTGTCTGAGCTTCAGATGGTTACTACTAGTTATGAATTTAAATGCATAGCATCCATTGCAGTCTGCGGTGGGCGTCTGGAGTCACTCCTGATTGGCAGGATTGGGATGTAATATATTAGCAGCATTTAAGGGGATGCTGCCTGGTACATATTGCTTTAAAGGGGAGAATGTGGTACCTCTAGCTACGTCTTGTATGGGGAACTGTGTAACTGTAACCAATTTTTATCTATTAAGTGAAACAGCAGTTAAATACTGGAATGCAATACACAGGGTAAGGTACCATGCGTAATAATGGGTTCCAATACACAGGGTAAGGTACTGAGGTTAATACTTGGTGCAATACACAGAGTAAGGTGCCAAGTGTAATACTGGGGTGCAATACACAGGGTAAGGTACTGAGGTTAATATTGGGGTGCAATACAGATGCTAAGGTTCTGAGTGTTATACTGGGGTACAATACACAGGGTTAGGTACTAAGTGTAATACTGGATTGCAATGACCTGGGTAAGGTACTGAGGGTCATATTGGGGTGCAATAGACAGTGGAAGGTACTGGGGTAATACTGGGGTTTAATACATATTATACCATACCAAGTGAAATATTGGGGTGCAATACACAGTGTTATGTGCAATGTGTAATTCTGGGGTGCAATACCCCCTCTACCACATTGGGGTATAACAGAACAAGCCAGGTACTGGGGTGCAGAGCAGTAGTAGTTAGATTGGACATGCCACTAGGGATCAGCCATACAGGGTAGATGAAAATAAAGTAATAACTGGAGCATCGGTTTAGTTCATAGTCTGAATTCTAAGGATCAGGTTGCAGGTATAGAGATACTGTTTGGGGAGGGGGCACCCCAATAACTGCTCCAAAGATATATAATATATATATAATATGCAAATGTGTCCCTTGCTGTGTTCCCCTGGGGCCCCTGTGCCAGTCTGTCCTTGCACTCTCCCTGTGTATTGCAGCTGCATATTATTCTCACCCCCCCATATCCCTCTCCCCACCCCCTGCCAACACAACGTTACACTATGACTCATGGCAAACGTGCAGACAGACATGTAGCTCAGCGCAGGGGGGGCCCTCCATTCATAAAGAAGAGGGACACAGTTCTCTGCTGCCACCTTGTGCCACCCAGCTGTCAGGGCAACTCATTCACTTGTGTCCTCCTGGCACTCACCCTGGGACTTTTCCCTGGCACCGGGGGCAGGAAACAAAGATGCCATTTCTCTCATGCCCACAGATTTCCCTTTGCCAAAGAAAATAAAAGATTTATTTCCCAAAATAAAGGAGGTCACTGAATCCGCAGCTGGAGACAACCCAGAGCACTGAGACAGGGGGTAAAGTCACTCTTTTCTTTATTCACTTTCCTTTTAACCCAGAACAGACAAACATTTTCATTACATGCCCATAACCCTGTCATGATTTCCACCAGCCGTCCTGGTGTTATTTACACCACCTGGAGCCTGGGGTACATAGGAATATTAGGGGCCCAGCTCTAGTCTGCAATCCTGCAGCTCCTGGCAAACTACAACTCCCACAAACCCCTGAATATCTCTGACAAACTACTGAAACTTCTGAAACCAAATTACCTACTATTGCCCAATAATGTAATGTTGCCTTTGTATCCAAAGGATCCAGTGTCTCTGATAGAGCCTGGAAGTTTGGGCCGCAAGTCGCTCCTGTCTCTAGGGGTCCTACCCGGGTTCCAATTTGGGAAAGAGTAAGGGTGGTAGGTATTTTAGGCTAGGGCACTTATAGTAGGGCAAGAGGGAGGCAGAAGAGCAAGATAGAGACAGCATGACAGTAGAGCAAGATGGTGACAGTTAGACAGTAGGGTAAGATGAAGACAGTAAGACAAAATGGAGTCTGCAGGACAAGATAGAAATGGCAGGAAAAGATGGAGACAGTCAAGTAAGATAGAGACAATAGGAGAAGATGGATTAGAGACTGTAGGGTGAGATGGAAACAGTAGAGCAAGATGGACACAGAAGAGCAAAATGTAAACAGAAGAACATCTAGATTAGAGGTAACAGAGACAGTATGGCAATATGGGGAGTTCAGGAGGAGGAGGATAGTAGAGGACAATAGGGACAGTAGGGCAAGTTGTAGACAGCAGAGTAAGATAGAGACGGTAGAGCAAGATGGTGACAGGAGAAGCTTAAAAACAGTAGGGTAAGATGAAGACAGTAATGGAGCCTGTAGGACAAGATAGAAATGGCAGGACAAGATGGAGACAGTCAAGCAAGATAAAGACAATAGTATAAGATGCATTAGAGACAGTAGGGTGAGATGGAAACAGTAGAGCAAGATGGAAACCGTAGGTCAAGATGGACGCAGAAGAGCAAAATGGAGACAGAAGAACAAGACGGAATAGAGACAATAGGGCAAGATGGGGACTTCAAGAGGAGGAGGATAGTAGAGGACAATGGGGACAGTAGAGCAAGTTAGAGATAGAGTAAGATAGAGACGGTAGAGCAAGATGGAGACAGTAGAGCAAGACAGGGATTTAGGAGAAGGGTGATAGTAGAGGACAGTAGTAAAACACAAATTATCTAAAACATAATTGTTTTTTCCCCTGTGGCCCCTCAGTAATGGCCGGCCTATTAATGGTTACATTAGAAGCAGAGGCAGAGCCAATGGGGATGATACAAGGGTGTGATTACAGGAGTGGGGTAGAAAGCATCATGTCAAGGACACAAACACATTATTTTAAAGTGTTACACAATAAAAGTCCTGACACACGATGAGATGTGGCCCTGAGCACTATCAGGAGTCAGAACAGGTGGCTCCCATTTCCAACGTGCATAAAGCAACGCATTTAACTGCACAAACCATGCGGCTCTCAGTGCAACACTGACATCTAGTGATCCTCTGTGCACTTAACACCCACTCTTACCCTGCTCAGAGAGTTAGTATGTGATAGGGCAGCTTTGGCTTTGGTAATTAATGTATTTATTGTGCCCCAATGTTACAAGCACTCACTTATTTCAGCCAACCGGTCCAGTAAGCCCCCACATTATGCACCAGACACAACCTAATAGCTGTCAGCAGGGCCGCCATCAGAAATCGCAGGGCCCCATACGAAAAAATTTCCTGGGCCCCCTGGGCTGCGCCCACCAAAAGGTCTGCCCTCCCCAACCCAAAGGTCCTCCCCCCACCACACAATACAAAAAAAACATTGGTGGCTATGGTTCCCACATGTTAATAAAAAAACATTTGTGGTCAGGGCTACCCCCCATTAAAAAAAAACATCTGTGGTCAGGTCCCCCCATAAAAAAATATTGGTGGCCAGACCCCCCCCCCCTTAAACATCCATGTACAAAAAATTTGCCCCCCCCCCAGAAGTTTAAAAAAAAATTGGTGCCCAGGGCCTCACCACACGACAGGGACCACAAAGGGTTACCTTTAGGAGGGCCCTGCCATGTTATATTTACTTCATTAGTGTGGCCCACCTGCTGTCAGTGAGCTGCCAACAGAAGGGAGGAGGGGAGCACAGGTGGCTGCATCTTCTTTCAGTGACAGCATTTTCTTCCCTTATTGGTCACAGAATTTCAAGTCCTGATAAAGCTGCATGGTGATTGGATGAGCTGGAGGAGAAGTTCAAACCTCAGCTATCCAATCCCTGAGCAGCTCAACCGGGACATAAACTCAGTGACCAATAAGGGAAAGTAATGAACAACGATACCTCCCCCTGTGCTCCCGCCCTGCCTTCCCGGAGTCAGCAACTCTCAGAAAGCAGGGGGGCCCGGCTAATCAAGAAAGTGTGGCGTGACCGGGCCCCCTTACCCTCGGGGCCCCCTACAACTCTCCCTGATGGCTGCCCTGCCTGTCAGGATCCTTTGTTTCACCCGGCTGTACCCCAATCCACCCTTACCTCTGTCCCCTTTATATTCCCTCTACCCCCTTATATTCTCCCTTAAACCCGATTCTTGCTTATACTTTTCAAAACAAAAGAAACCCACAAGCTATACAATCCCCCATTGTTACACATTACCTGATATACTTCTTTGCCAGGAGTGATCCCATCACTGGGTGGGGCAATACAGATATAAAATGATCACTGTTTCCTGCTTGTGGGCTAAACCCTACACAGTCTGAGAATGTAGAATATGGACCCTGCAAGGGTGCCTGGTAAGTCATTAAATTGAATTTGCTATGGAGCCCTGTAACATTGATGCCACTGTATGTATTATAGGATAAGAGATCTCGACTTCCACAAATGAGTTTAAAGAAGAAAACAATGGAGTCAAATGTACCAAAATGTGAGGATGTGGTGCCCCCAAGTGGTTAAAGATGGAAATGATCAGTCAATTTTCTAAACTTTTAAAGGAGAAAGCTGCACATGCATAGTAGAACGAAACGCCGAACTTTAATGAAAAAAGTCGGCTATTTCATTCAACTGCGCATGAGTCTGCCCCGGGAAATTAGAAGAAAGAAGAAGAGGGAAGTAGATCGCTCCGTGGTGCTCCCTGGTATAACTGGTGCAGTTTTCTGCTGATAGGAGCACCGGCCCAGGGTTTCAGGTCAGTAAATACGATCACTTGGGGGTGCCTAACATTTGGCACCCCCAAATGCACGAACCTCTGGGTAACAGGACTCAGGATAAGGCTACTGGTGTCCGTAATAGGCTCCATTGGACAAAACCTTTACCAGTCACAGTCTAAACCAGGGGTCCCCAAACTCTCTTTACCTGTGAGCCGGGGCCCGGCAGTGCTGCAACTTTGAAAGGGCCCCCCTTGACAGCGTCGAAGCTTTGCGGCCACTTTTGAAGTCCCGAACAGCCGAAATTCGGAAGTGCCGAAAAGCCGAACAGCCGAAGTCCAGAAGAGGCGAATTTACCTGGAGTCACGAATACAGTCAAAATTCGTCCTGAAGTGGCGAAAAGACCAAAGTCACGAAAGGAGGCGAAGTTGAAGTTGAAGTTGTGTGTGTTTTTTTTTTTTTTTAATCCCCTGGCCACCAATGTATTATTTTAATACTCTATCGGCCCCTGCCAGCAATGTTTTTCTTAAAAGATTTTTTGGGGCCCCAATTTTTTTCTTTAAATGTACGGGGGGCCCTGGCACCAATGCTTTTTAAAAAAAAACTTTCATGGGGGGCCCTGGCGCCAATGTTTTTTTCTTATAAGGGGGCCCTGACTTTTTTAGTGCTGATGTCTGTGTGGTCTTTAAAATGTGATGTGGAGTGGGCGGGATCTGGGGTGGGGCTATGGTTCCCTGGGGCATTTGTTAACCGAGGGTCCTCTCTACGTTTGGGGATCTTCCCTGTTCATCCCATTGTCTGAGCAATTGCCTGCCCCCTCATCCAGGCCCGGATTTGTGGCGAGGCCACAAAGGCCCGGGCCTAGGGCGGCAAAATTTGAGGGGCGGCTTGCCGCGCAGCTAGAGTAGCACTGGGAGCCTTACACTCGCATGGGAGGATGTGACCACATTCGCGCACCAGCAGGCACTAGGACCTGGTGCGCAATGACTCTGACGCGACTGCGCCTAATATAGCTGGAATTGGCAGAGGAAGCGGCGCACATGGTAGGAATGTGACGGAGGAAGATTTCAGTAGCTTCCTACTCGCTCGAAGGGGGAGGATGTGAGTGTGTTCACCGCCAGGCACTAGGACCCGGTGCCCGGCACTAGGACCCGTTGCCCGGCACATGCACTCACAGGGGGGGTGGGCGGGCGCTAGGAACCAGGCGGCCTATGGGCGGCAAAAAGGTAAATCCGGCCCTGCCCTCATCCCATACCCCCTCTCAGCCAGAAGGCCAAGGTTTTATTTCATAGCTTTTTACAATTGAATGTGGCTTACGGGTAAAAAAAGGTTGGGGACCCCTGCTTATCAATCAATGTTATTTTTCTGGTTACTTTCATACACTGTGTTTAAATAGGATTCCACCAAAAACTGTTTTTGCCTTGGGAAAGAAAATGGAATTCTAAGCAGATTTACACTATACATTGGTGTTCAATTGTCAGTGGCTTTAACCCTTTCCCTTCCAGAAGATTTGGTACTTCTCATACTTGTATTGACAATTTTTGAACATTATCTCTTCTTTCACTTTGGGGGCATTTCCTGGGGCACTTATAATAGTAGTATCTACATGATTAGCAGGCAAAGGGTTAAATGTATTTGTTGGTGTAACCGCTATTTACAGCAGTATCTGTCCCTTTATATTTTCTGCTCTGTTTTGGCTCTGACTCATGAACCAGCTGACAGGGAGTAAATTTCCTGCTACATTATTTCCAGAGTCAAAACCTTTGGGAAAGAGGCTGCTCTGATGTTCTTCTGCTTAGAAATAAAATTAGAAACCTTTCTCACATCTTTCCTAAGCAGAAAAACATCAGAGCAGCCTCTTTCTCCTGACAACTTCCTTGACTACTTGGTAGTCAGACAGATGGGAAACTGACCAGCAGGTGGCGCTGTTGGAACAAAATTAATTCATATTAACAGCACATGTATCCCTTAATATCTTGGAATTAAAAGAAAATAAATAATGAATGTAAATTGCAAAAGTTTTCAGAATAGCCTCGCAAACAATGTATATTTACTGCTCAGTCATGTGACTCATGTTTCCGTTATACCAGTTATATCTATATATATTTCTGGCTGCTTGGGTCATGGCTTCAGACGGGATCAAATGCCAACCCTGTCCAAAGCTATATTAATACATTAGTTGCTCCACCCATAAAAATAGTAACCCAAATGCATTGAAGTCAATGGGCGTCAAAATAATTTTGACGCAAGCGTCAATTTTTATATGCGCTACTATTTGGTCCAAATGCATTAAAGTCAATGGGGCAAATTCACTAAGTGCCGAAGTTGAATGCTAGCGTTACTTCGCTAGCGTTTGGCATTTTTGTTACTGCGCAAATTCACTAACGAACGCTGGCGTAGATTCGCTAGTGTTACTTCGCACCCTTACGCCTGGCGAATTCTCACTACGGACGTAACTACGCAAATTCACTAACGCACGCAGTGTACTGAACGCTACCTTTTACACTAGACTTCCTTCGCCACCTCAGACCAGGCGAAGCGCAATAGAGTAGATAGGGATTGTTTCAAAAAAAGTCAAAAATTTTTCTAAGTCCCAAAAAACGCTGGCGTGTTTTCTACATTATGGGTGATAGGCTGAAAAAGATCGCAAATTTTTTTGGGGCTCCCCTCCTTCCCCCCTACATTTCCTGACTCATGGCAACTTACCTAGACAGTGGGCACATGTTTAGGGCAAAATAAAATTTTTATTTGATGTTTTGAATACAATCGATTTTGACAGCTCAGCCCACAATCTGATTGTTACTGAAATGTCCCGACTTTCAATAACAATCAGGGATTTTGTAACTTTGTAACAATTTAAGATAATTTCTTGGGGAAACCGTGACTTGCAGCTTAAAGCTTAAATTCACCTTCATTAGCAAAACTGAAATGACACATAAAAACCGCAGAAATATGTTTAAACTTTCATAACCTGTCAAATTTTGTAAAATGTACATGGTAATTAGGGGGTGTGGCCACAAAATGGGCATGGTCAAAAAATATCGCTGCTCTCCGCATGGCATATCTTTTTGTGCCTCTTTCTATTTCCAAAATATTGGGAGGTATGATGCCATATGTATAAATAGAAATATACAGAGAAGGAATTTTCTGAGCACATAATTCCTGCATCAAACCCTACAGTCTTGTTGCTATACTCTCATAATGTACAGATATACAGAGAAGGAATGTTCTGGGCACACAATAAGCTATACCTTGATACTGTACTGTCTAAGGGAATCAATATGGCACCTCCTCCCATATGTATAAATACAAATATACAGAGAAGGAATGTTCTGGGCACACAATAAGCTATACCCTCATACTGTACTGTCTAAGGGAATCAATATGGCACCTCCCTCCTCCCATATGTATAAATACAAATATACAGAGAAGGAATGTTCTGGGCACACAATAAGCTATACCTTCATACTGTACTGTCTAAGGGACTCAATATGGCACCTCCTCCCATATGTATAAATACAAATATACAGAGAAGGAATGTTCTGGGCACACAATAAGCTATACCCTCATACTGTACTGTCTAAGGGAATAAATATGGCACCTCCTCCCATATGTATAAATACAAATATACAGAGAAGGAATGTTCTGGGCACACAATAAGCTATAGCCTCATACTGTACTGTCTAAGGGAATCAATATGGCACCTCCTCCTCCCATATGTATAAATACAAATATACAGAGAAGGAATGTTCTGGGCACACAATAAGCTATACCCTCATACTGTACTGTCTAAGGGAAACAATATGGCACCTCCTCCCATATGTATAAATACAAATATACAGAGAAGGAATGTTCTGGGCACACAATAAGCTATACCATCATACTGTACTGTCTAAGGGAATCAATATGGCACCTCCTCCTCCCATATGTATAAATACAAATATACAGAGAAGGAATGTTCTGGGCACACAATAAGCTATACCCTCATACTGTACTGTCTAAGGGAATCAATATGGCACCTTATCCTGAATGTATAAATACAAATATACAGAGAAGGAATGTACACAATAAACTATACTGTCTCACTTTACTACACTATATAATATGGCAGCACTGTACTGATATAAATACAGATATAGAGAGGGTAGGAACACTAGGTAATACCCAATTATCTCACACACACAAAGACACATTAAGGCCAAGTGGCCCTGTAGGTGGAGCACAAAAGTGGGCAAATATTGATGTTTCCCAATCAAGTGGCATTGGGTAGGAAGGTGCCAGTCTCACAAGGACACTTGACGACATGCTGGGGTTACACACTCATACGGGTGACACAGGGGACACTGTTTCCCACTAAAGGCCCCAAATGTGAATTCCTGGCTCTAATGCAGGAGATGCAGCGCATTGTGATAGATTCACCCTTTCCCTCTGCCCATTTTAACCCTGCGTCTGTCTGCTAGAGAATGCTCATTTTGGCAGCACATTACCCAGAATTCATAGGCGCTGCCACTCTAGGTAGTTTCTCACTGCAGAGCATGCTGGGAGATAGAGGCGTGTGACTCTTAAAGAGACAGTCACTCCATAATTTACAAGAAATTGACATCAAGCTGTCCCCCACTCTGTATACAGTAGAATCTCAAATACATACTCTAATTTTAAATTTTCCTAATTTCACATTCCCACCAATATGTAATGCACATTGCATTACCCTGATTTTTAGGGATGCATCGAATCCACTATTTTGTATTCAGCCGAAAACCCGAATCCTTTCAGCCGAATACCGAACTGAATCCAAATCCTAATTTGCATATGCAAATTAGGGGTGGGAAGCGGAAACATATTTTAATTCCTTGTTTTGTGACAAAAAGAATTTCCCTCCCCGCCCTTATTTTGCATATGCAAATTAGAATTCAGATTCGGTTGTGCTGGGCAGAAGGATTCGGCTGGATCTAAATCCTTCTGAAAAAGGCCGAATCCTTGCCGAATCCTGAACCGAATCCTGGATTCTGTGCATCCCTACTGATTTTACATTTTCCCACATTTACACCATAGTCCCCTGAAAAAGATAAAACAGGGGTTCTTGTTCTACTGCATTTCAGTAAGATCCCAGAATATCCAGTATTGGGGGGGATGTTCATCTTTTCCAAGTCTCTGACTTTATAATGTCAATTCATACCTCCCAACTTTTCTGTTTTTCGCGGGACAGTCCCGACTTTGACAGCTCAAGCCGCAGTCCCTGATTGTTACTGAAATGTCCCAACTTCTCTTTGATCTCCGGCACTGAACAACCAGAAAAGATACTTAAAGGACCACTAAAAATCAAAACATTTTTTTTAAAAATTCGATAGTATACATCGAAAAAAACCACCAATACTTTAAAATATTAAGAAATAACTTACCAAAACTTCACTTGTGCTCCTCTTCAGAAAGTGATCGGGCGATCCATCGTGCGGTGCTCGATTTCTGCTCCCTGCCTTCCTTATAGGAGATAGCCAGCCAGGGAGGAGAAATTGAGCACCGCACGATGGATCATCAACGTGTCACCTAAGTTATTTCCTAATAAAGGCTTTGCGATTTAAAAATTTAATTTGTCTTTGTGGTTTTTTTTTCTATGTGCTAAAAAATTTGATGTTACTGGTCATTTAATTGGCTTTTGGCAGACTGCCCAGAACACTCAGCAGGTGTACCTCAATACTTGTGTAACAATTTAAGATGAGCAAAGAAACAATGTTAGATAAAAAGGTCTCATAGAGAAACTGTGAGTTGCAGCTTAAAGGGCAATTCACCTTCATTAGCAAAACTGTAATAACACATAAAAAGCACAGAAATGTGTTCAAATTTTCATAACCGGCCAAATTTTGTAAAATGAACAGGGTAATTAGGTTGGGCAAAAAAATGGGTGTGGTCAAAAAATTTGCGGAGTGGTGTGAAACGCGTAGGGCGGATGGAGATGCAAATATACATTTTTTTAAACTTGGTACAAATAAAAAAAAAATTTTAAATGATTTTCTCTGGATGGATGTGAGTGCCAGTCGGCCCTGTCTCTTCTACATCAATTCTTTTAGTCGAACACAACCAAGGAAAAGTGAAGGTCAAGGCTTCAGGTTTAGACTATGGGAAACACTTTCATTCTACATCTGAGAGAAGCAGATCTGCCCAGTGTCCCTGCTCCATTGATTTGAATGGGACCGGCCTGTGTGAGGTCAGACCAACAGCCTGTGTGACCATAGAATTAGACTTTATTGTTTAAGGGCTAAACCACGACTCATGTTCTTCCTCGGGAAAGTCTGCGCAGTCTGTCCCGCCTGCTCAGTACTAATAAAGTTGCACTGTTCTGATTGAGAAAATAACAAGAGATCGCGCTCGTTAGTTACGACGTGACGAATAGGATCCCCGCCTTAGCCCGCAGTGGAAGCATTTGTGGGCGGGGTACTGCTGGTGACGTCAGTATTGGTACCGCCCACCTGCAGTGAGTCGGTGCCCGGGCTGGGGGAGCAGCACTGAGAGGCGCAGCCCTAGAGGCCCCTGCGGAGCGAATCTAGTGCCGGCCTGGTGAGTGACCAACAGCCTTCTCTGGGGCCCTCTCTGTATCAGCACTATTGTTAGTAAGTGTATGTGAGGCTTGACGCCATCTTTGCTGGGCATCTGCCCATTTGTCAGCTCAGCCGCCTTCTCATTATCTGCTCCCTTATATCGTCTGCCCAGGAACAACCTCATAACCTGCTTCCGCCTAGAACTTACTCACAATCTGCCCTCCCGCTACCCACTTTCTGCCCCCACTAACTGCCCCCACCCACTTACTGCCCCTCTGCCCCCACCCACTAACTGCCCCTCTTCCCCACCAACTAACTGCCCCTCATCCACCCACTAACTGCCCCTCATCCACCCACTAACTGCCCCTCGTCCACCCACTAACTGCCCCATGTCCACCCACTTACTGCCCCATGTCCACCCACTTACTGCCCCATGTCCACCCACTTACTGCCCCATGTCCACCCACTTACTGCCCCATGTCCACCCACTTACTGCCCCATGTCCACCCACTTACTGCCCCATGTCCACCCACTTACTGCCCCTCTGCTCCCACTAACTGCCCCTCATCCACCCGTTAACTGACCCATGTCCACCCACTAACTGCCCCTCATCCACCCATTAACTGCCCCTCATCCACCCACTAACTGCCCCTCGTCCACCCACTAAATGCCCCTCTGCCCGCACCCACTGAAGACGATCTGCCCCCTCCCCCTGCCAGCACCCACTGACAAACTGCCCCCCCACCAGCACCCCTTATGCCATGTGTTTTGCTGAAGATACGTTGCAGCACTGAACAGTGTTACCTTGGACCCCCTAATGTACAAGGGGCACAATACTTGTGTTTGGGGACATGCTTGCTATAGAATACATAGTAGATTGTCAGCTCTTGCAGTTGTATTTGTCAGGTCTACTTCTAGCACAGTCAGACATAGTTTGTACTATGTCCATATAAGATCCCTATTATCATTACAGCCTGGAATTAACTGTAGTACTGAATGGGCCCAGAACGCTGGTGTCCGGCCTCTTGTAGCCCAGTCTGTGCCCTACAAAGAGTCTTCTGTATAACAGCCCGAGGGCCACTGACTCATTTGCTTTAGTGCTGCCAGTTATACTAATGTCATGCTCATCTGTTACAGCCCCTCATATATGTAAATATATATTTATTTCTATATTTCCTTGTGGAGGATGAGGATATAATGTCCAAGTCTGCTTTACTGCTGGTTCCTGTCTGGAGTGGCATATCATTTGGTTGTGGAACTTCTAAGCAAGAAATACAATTCTTGTGTTGTACCCACTCATAAATGTGGCACTGTATGGGCTTAATGTCTTTAATGTGATGCTCTTACAGGCACAAAGAGAATTAAAGGGGAGATTAGCCTCATCATGCCCTCCTTGCATAATGCCATTATCTTTTGTCTGTCAGTTTCTGTACTCTGTTCTAGTTCTGTAAATCAGCTGGCTTCTGCTGCATTTTCTAGGGAGTCCGATGAAGGGAAAAGAACAGTCCGTTATATACAACGATAAATAAGTGATAAATAAGTGAGAATGAGAGATTGGGAAGTTGCACAGAATGTTATTTTTTTTACGATTTTTCGGCCGACATCTGTCAGGAAATTGATCGGCCAAGTCAAAAAATCTTTGTCGGCCCCAGTGCAATCTATGTATGTTTGCAGGTCCAAGCAGGCAGCTCACCTTTGTTTTCATGGTAAATTTTTAGTTGATGGTCAATTTGTACGATTGAAAGATCGTTTAGAGAAAATCATGGTCTCACGATGAGGATCGGATCTTTTAAAAATCTCAACATCTATGGCCAGTTTAACAGTACAGGGAAAATAGGAAAGACCAGTAGGAGAGAGTGAGTAGCCATTCAGGCAGATTAGGGAAGACCAGTACTAAAGAGAGAGTAACCGTGCAGGTACAGTAAGAAAGAGCATCAGAAAACAGTGAGTAACAGTGCAGGTAGAGTGGGAAAGACCAGTAGTAGAGAGAGTATCAGTTCCAGCAGTGCAGTGGGAGCACCCGAAAAGGAAACCATGAAGGAGAGGCATCCAGAATAAATGATAATATCTGGTGTGATGTAGAACAGTGACCTATAGGCGCTAGATTTGCTGTCTTGTGTTTCAAATGAGGGGTGGGCGTGTGCAGGATCAGAGCCAATCACAGCCCTGCAGTCACATGAGCAAAGACAGGCTCCCTATCAGGTCAGCATAGCTGCTGATTGGTTCCTATCTCACAGTGCAGGCTCCTATTGACAGCCTGGGACAGGAAGCAGCAGGAAGTAGAACACACGGGCGGGACTTGTAGGGGTTTTGCATACATTTCTAATAAATCAGGCCAAAACACAACTTTGTAAAGCACATTCCTTCTATATGTAAAAGAGTATAATGCACTGGCACACTCTTGTCTCATTTGTGCAAAAAAAAAAAAAAATATTGAAACCCAGTAGTAAAGCTGAAAATATAAGTGGCATCATTTGTGCATAGAGGCTGTGTTGAACTGACAGATCATGATCTGTTTTTAATAGGATGCACCGATTCCACTTTTTTGGATTCGGCCGAATCCTTCGTGAAAGATTTGGCCGAATCCTTCGTGAAAGATTTGGCCGAATCCTAATTTGCATATGTAAATCAGGGTTCCTTCTGGCCAGCCGAACCTGAATCCTAATTTGCATATGCAAATTAGGGGTGGGAAGGGGAAAACATTTTTTACTTCCTTGTTTTCTGACAAAAAGTCATACAATTTCCCTTCCACCCCTGATTTGCATATGCAAATTAGTATTCAGCTTCAGCTGGGCAGAAAAGAATCCTGGATTCGGTGCATCCCTAGTTTTTATGTGTCATATTGTTTGTATTTTGAAAAGCAGTAAAACATAACCTTTAGAAAATATGTATGTATGTATTATAAAGGACTGGGCTTCCCTGTGTTGTCCGTTCTGCTTGAAGCCTTAGATCATTTGCAGAGGGCTAAAAAAAAATTTTTGCTGATGTATATCTATATCAAATGTGATACCTGCGTATATTACAGCTGTTAGGGCTATTCCACACGGGGAGATAGCCACGCGTTTGCGGTCGCGGCGACAAAGCGCCACGACAGTCGCCGCGACCGGCGCAGGCGACAGTTTTGTATGGGCGCCTATGTAAAAACGCCTGTGCTAACCACACGAGGCGATGCGCTTTTCAACAGTCGCCTGAAAATGCCTCGCCAGGCTTTTTCAGGCGACTGTTGAAAAGCAAATCGCCTCGTGTGGTTAGCACAGGCGTTTTTACATAGGCGCCCATACAAAACTGTCGCCTGCGCCGGTCGCGGCGACTGTCGTGGCGCTTTGTCGCCGCGACCGCAAACGCGTGGCTATCTCCCCGTGTGGACTAGCCCTTAAGAGTTTGGTGAACTGGAGGTAAACTTTGCACAGTAGGATTTGGGCCCATTCCTCCAGGTAGATTTGCCCAAGGTTGGTCAGAGGATGTCTCATATTCTCTGGTTAAAACAGAAGGGAAAACAAATGATGCCAAAACTAGGGAAATCTACAGGAAAACCTTAGCGGAGACCAATGAACCCAAACAACAAGAACAAAATGGTCCTCCAATGACCCATTTAAAGGGATCTAAAGAAACAAAAAAAAACTACATTGATGTAAACGTACACAGGATTTCATGTGAGAATTCTGAAAATTCACTCATGTAGGGAACTAATAGAAGTGGGTTATAGGGTATCAAGAGTTGCAGAATACTTAGCATCATAAGTGAGCTGTGACTATTCACATATGTGTATCCAAATGAGTTGCGCAATCCTCTCCTGTTACTGAATAATCTATTCTGCGTTCTCCTGTTCTGGGATATCTTTATACGGGAGCTCTGAGGGGTTTCTGTCGCAGTTTTAGACTGCTAAAATCCAGCTTTCAATGACCCTTACTGTTTGTATACCCTTGTGTCCGGACTGATATAGGGAAGGGAGGCATAGCACCAGCTCTGGGGCCCGGCTCATTTTTTATTGATATCAGCCATATGTGAGTGACTACCTGTAATGTATATGATTGCAGTCTAAATACCCCTTTGGGTTTTGTCGTGTGCTACAGCCCATTGACAATGTTAACAGAATTTAAAGTACCATTCAAGCATCCAAGAATGCAGTTTTACTAGAAAATACATTTTGCTCCTAGGGCTACCAATAGCAGATGGGCTACAGACTCTATACTGACCTGTGTGTCGGCTGCAGGGAATCCCAGTACATGGAGGTAGCAGATAGGCAGATCTATGGCAGGTCCACGGGCTCTATACTATAACAGGAAAGAATCTGACATGAAGAATGTGGGAGATGCCCCGAGGTGCAGGGAGTACAGGGCACATACCCAGCTCTCAGTGCTTTCTGATCTAGCTGAGTAAAGAATCTTGCTCATCCAGGTTTTCTGGCTCGCACCCTTTCTGCACCCAACGTGTCACTCAGGACCCGCTCCAGAGCCTCGTAGGATTAGGTTAGGCCAATCAGGAGGGAGGTTGTTAGAAGCCAGTCAGTCATGTTTTAGAAGAAGACAGAAGGGTGTATAGTTATATACTATATATAAGGTGTGTGTACGTTATGTTTTATTTATATATATATCCTATTTTTGTCTGGGCCTCATCATATCACCTCATCTTTGTTTGGCTTATCTCTAATATTTCCCTGTGTATTTATTGTACCAATCCCTTTTATATCTCTCTTGTGCTGGGTAACTGGCACCCTTGGTAAACCCCATTGATGTATGTCCTATTGACATACTCGTATATCCCATTGTTGCTAGAGAACTGCCCCCTGACGATATAACCCTTTGGCACTGGGGAGTGACCCCCTGGTATACCTCGGATTCCAGAGTAAGTGTCCCTGTGCTAGTGTCCTGCGCAGGTCCATTTTTTGGGACCCGACCCGTACCCGCACCCTGCAATCCGCAACCCGCATTCTTACCCGCTTGGACCCCCGACCCGCAAGTACCTTCTCTGCAACCCGCGACCCGCTGATCATCAAGTATCAGGAAGTGCTGTCATTATAAACCGGAAGTGACATCAACGGAAGTAGATATGATCAGAAAAAAAGGGAACAAAACTGGAAGTGCTGTCATTGTGTACCGGAAATGACATCATCGGAAGTGGACGTGACCAGAAAAAAGGAGCAAATATTGATATTGAGAAGACCCGCAGAACCGCCGACCCGCGGGTATACCCGCACCTTGAACTTCAACGAAAAACCCGCATTTTACTTCAGGTTTATGCGGGTAACCCGCGGGTACCCGACCCGCTGCAGGACTCTACCCTGTGCTTATTCAGACAGTTCCAGCTTATGGACTCAGCCTTTTTTCACATTGCTGTTACTATGAGCATATATGGCACAGTACCAGAGGTGGATGCTGGGTGGGTGATTGACTCGGCTTGTTTGTGTCTCTGGCTTGTATACACATGGGTTAGAGGTGTATTGTTTAAAGGGGAACTAAAGTCTAAAATAGAATAAAGCTATAAATGCTGTATTTTGTATACTAAACACTAACTTAGTGCACCAGAATCCTAATTACACAAGTGATTTATGCTTTCAAAGTTGGCCGCAGGTAGGGTTGCCACCCGGCTGGTGTTTTACTGGCCTAGCCAGTAAAACACCTGCCAAGGCCGGGGCCGATATTACAGATGTAATTGCCGGTAAATTTGTAATACCATTAAAAAAGCCCTTGGCGCTCCCCTGGGGCGGAGGCCCGCCCACCTGCCCCTTCTGTTCCCATCCCCACCACTGGCCGGTAAAGATTTTCTAAAACGGTGGCAACCCTAGCCTCAGGGGGTCATCATCTTGAAATTTTGTTAAACATCTTTGCAACACCATGCACATGCTCAGTGTGATCTGGGCTTCAGTTGGGAGGTTAATCGTCATAAATTATCAAAACAGCCAGTCAAATAATTTCTGCCATAGAAATTGATACAGCAAGACTGATTAATAATTAGAATATACAGACTGCACTGGGTTTGTGGATACAAATTTCTACACAGTCGCCGAAAGCTCTACAGGGGAACAAACAAAGCCGCTTGAGTTCTGGGAAGTAAGGTGGGGGGTTGCCCCCCCCTGCAGTTTGAAAGTATGACGGTTTTCCTGCAGAGCAGTTAGAGACTGCCTAAAGTTTCCTATCCACAGCAGTCAGAGCAAGTAAAACGAAGGGGGAATTTCACTGCATACAGTCAGGTTTCTTATAAAAATGTTACACATTCTTTTAATTAAAGGAAAACTATACCCCCAAAATGAATACTTAGCAACAGTTTATATCAAATTGAATGACATATTAAAGAATCTTACCAAACTGGAATATATATTTACATAAATATTGCCCTTTTACATCTCTTGCCTTGAGCCACCATTTCGTGACTCTATCTGTGCTGCCTCAGAGATCACCTGACCAGAAATACTACAACACTAACTGTAACAGGAAGAAGTGAGGAAGCAAAAGGCACAACTCTGTCTGTTAATTGGCTCATGTGACCTTACATGTGGTTTGTATGTGTGCATAGTGAATCTTACGATCTCAGGGGGCGGCCCTTATTTTTTAAAATGGCAATTTTCTATTTATGATTACCCAATGGCACATACTACTAAAAAGGTATATTATTGTGATAATGGTTGATTTACATGAAGTAGGGTTTTACACATGAGCTGTTTTACTCAGTATCTTTTAATAGAGACCTACATTGTTTGGGGGGTATAGTTTTCCTTTAAAGTATATTGGAGATAGATTTCTTTTTCATTGAAGAAAGTAGAAATGGGAGTTTATTTTTTTTGCCTTTACATCTCCTTTAATGTCCATTGCCTGGTCTGGAGAGCTGCTTACTGGCTTTATCCCCTCAGCACATTGCTGTGTAAGCACTCCCTGCTGTTGATCCTATTAAAACCTCTGCCAGTGAAGGGAGAGACCATTAGGTTTCTGGGGGTGGCAGCCTCCCAAGGTGACATCTGGGTGATTCGATTGAGTTAGACTCTAGCCCTGAGGCTACAGAGTTACCGTTAATGAGGGCAAGAGTAATTATTGGACAGGCATGTGATGATACAGGTTATACATGTACTCCTGGTATAACTGCTTCCATGAAATTTGTCTCTAGTAAAGCTAGGGGGCTAGTAAAGATTTCCTATGTAAATTAGATACCTCAAACCAAGCAGCTTATGTGCCACATGTACAGTATATATATTTATACTATATGTTATAGACTGGGACCATTATTTACTCGACTGCCTCCTGCTCACGTCCCACTCATTATTGCCCCTTATTTACTCTATACTTTGTCTTTCCTTGTTTACTTTTCTACTGCAGAGAATCTCTTCTCCCCTAATTGTTGTGTTTTATTTTCTTAGGTCAAAAAATGAAATAATCATGACCCCATTTGTCCTTGGCACCCTGGCATCTATGGGCACCACAGCAGCAGGCTCCTGTACAGGCTCATCCTGCAACAATGCCACCACTAGGGATTATTGCTACAGTGCTCGCATCCGCAGCACCGTACTGCAGGGCCTGCCCTTCGGGGGGGTGCCAACTGTACTTGCACTGGACTTTATGTGTTTCCTGGTAAGTGGGGGTGGGGAACGGGAGAAAATGGGCTATGTACCCACAGACAGCAATCCTGCCTGCTTTATGGTCAATATTCTAGCTATTTGTATAACAGAATATTCTGTCCAAGTGGCTGCACAGATCCTATCTGATCCCCATTGTAAGCAGCAGTCCTGTCCTGCTTTATGGCAGCTGAGATTCTAGCTATCTGTATAACAGAACATTCTGTCCCAGTGGCTGCACAGATCCTATCTGATCCCCATTGTAAGCAGCAGTCCTGTCCTGCTTTATGGCAGCTGAGATTCTAGCTATCTGTATAACAGAACATTCTGTCCCAGTGGCTGCACAGATCCTATCTTATCCCCATTGTAAGCAGCAGTCCTGTCCTGCTTTATGGCAGCTGAGATTCTAGCTATCTGTATAACAGAACATTCTGTCCCAGTGGCTGCACAGATCCTATCTGATCCCCATTGTAAGCAGCAGTCCTGTCCTGCTTTATGGCAGCTGAGATTCTAGCTATCTGTATAACAGAGCATTCTGTCCCAGTGGCTGCACAGATCCTATCTGATCCCCATTGTAAGCAGCAGTCCTGTCCTGCTTTATGGCAGCTGAGATTCTAGCTATCTGTATAACAGAACATTCTGTCCCAGTGGCTGCACAGATCCTATCTTATCCCCATTGTAAGCAGCAGTCCTGCTTTAGGATAATGCCAGACAGGGGTACTCATATGCCAAAAATCAGCCAATCTGCTGGCTTGCGCTTGCTCCTGTGTCTGCATTGAAAGGCCTTGTTGCCCACACACGGAGTGGATTTTGCCACAAGAATGCATCAGCAGATGGAGAAACCGCCCCTCTGTTTCCTTTATGGCTTGGATTTTAGCTCTCTGCTGTGTACAATGAATCAGTCCTCCCAGCTTATCCTGGGGGGGCACTCAGGTGACTTATTCTCCTGGGAATTCAGGGCAGCTGCTTCCAGATATTGGCACATCATAGAGCTCAGCTGTTGCCCTCTCTTGCTTGCTGCCTTGTCACATAATTCCAAGTCTTTGGTTGCAGGGGTTTAGTCACAAGGGCAAGAAAAAGCGACGTGTCTCCCCTCCCATGACGACTTGTTGCTAACAAAAAGCACGTGGGCTATGAGTCATATTCAGGAGGGCAGTCAGCAGGGCCCTGTTATGGCATGTAAATCTGCTGTAGGGACCTGCTACTCCCTATGGCTGCGAGGTGTGGAGGGCACAGTGGGCCAGATATATGTAATATATGCTGAATTCATTGGCTTAATGCATTTTTAGGGTAGTGGCCTCACAATATACAAAACCCTCTCCCTTATGGCAAATTAGGGATTAGATGGCAGCCCGCACCGATGGTCTGTATCCCAGGGGCATGAGGACACTTTTTGGTTTATTATTGCCCTTTAGCTTAACCATGTGTTGCAAGATGCCTGATTCTTTCTGATGCTACCCTGTGCCTGGGACTGTACGGTAAAGGAGAACTAAAGCTTAACCAATGAAGTGGCTAGAAATGTGGTACATTCAGCCCTGTAGCATCATTGAGAAGCTGAAACTTTAGGCAGGTGCAATAAGTTCAGTATCCAAAACATGGAAGTAAAAACGTTTCCCACCTTTTCCCACTTTTACTCACAAAACAAGGATTAAAAAAATCTTTCCCACCTTTTCCTTTTCTGCCCCTTTGCAAATATTGGGGCAGAAAAGGAAAAGGTGGGAAACATTTTTTTACTTCCTTGTTTTGTGAGTAAAAGTCATGTGATTTCCCTTCCCACCCCTAATTTACATATGCAAATCTGGATTCAGTTCGGCCAGGCACAAGAATTCGGCTGAATCATGCAAAAAACTGATTCCTGGATTCGGTGCATCCCTATTCCAGACCAAGGCATCGACTTAAATGGGCTTGATCCTCCCCCATGCCAGTAGCATTTTATATCTCAGTACTTCCCAATCTTATCTGGAGCTAATACATTGATTCTTGTCTGGTTGCCGCTCTCTGGCATCTGCTCAGCTCCTATAGATTTCCAGTGTTAGGGAGCCTGATCCCAGTGCAGCTGAGAATTGGCTTCCACTATGCTACATTGCACTCCTTTTCCCCTAAGTCAGTGCATGTGCAAATTGAATCACTTTCTGTGTGCAGTGTAAATAGAGAAAGTCAGTTATTTGTAGATGCAGCTCAATAACGGACCCCTGGAAGTCACAGCTCCTCCTCAAGGCAGGGGTTCATTCCAGGGCTTTGCATGTGTGGCCACTGTACATCCCACATTACTGTGCTTCTGGGTTGGATGAATAAGACACAGGTTAGGAGACGGGACAAAGAGGTTCTATAGAGAAAAGGCTCTAACTGCCCCAATAGAAAAATAACAAAATATGCTTAGCTGGAGTGTAAGCTCTTTGGTACAGCCATAATGGATGTACCCAAGTTTACCTTTCTTACCTGTCCTTGTCTCCACCAGGCACTACTCTTTGTTTTCTCCATCCTGAGGAAAGTGGCGTGGGATTATGGGAGGCTGGCACTGGTTACAGACGCAGACAGGTGAGTTGGCACATACACAGAGGATTGGAGTTTAATTGCTTCTGTGCCATTGTCTATGCACAGACATGTAAGGCAGAAATATATTTATTTAGCTGCACTGAAGGTGTACTGCACTTCTGTTCCACTTTATGCCCCACATGCAGCTTGGAGCTTATTGACAAGAGAGAGAGATTGTGACATTAGTTCAAAAAGGCTTAACCTGAAACATGATCATTAGGCACCATGTGCCCAAACATATCACTACTGATTGTGTTTAAACACACACAGCCTTGCAGAGTAGGCACCATTCTCTACTTGCAGAGCAGGCACCAGGCTCGGTGGTTCATGCAGAGCAGGCTCCATTCTCTATTTGCAGAGCAGGCTCCATTTTCTACTTGCAGAGCAGGCTCCATTTTCTACTTGCAGAGCAGGCACCATTTTCTACTTGCAGAGCAGGCTCCATTCTCTATTTGCAGAGCAGGCTCCATTCTCTATTTGCAGAGCAGGCTCCATTCTCTATTTGCAGAGCAGGCTCCATTCTCTATTTGCAGAGCAGGCTCCATTCTCCACTTGCAGAGCAGGCTCCATTCTCCACTTGCAGAGCAGGCTCCATTCTCCACTTGCAGAGCAGGATCCATTCTCCACTTGCAGAGCAGGATCCATTCTCCACTTGCAGAGCAGGCTCCATTCTCTATTTGCAGAGCAGGCTCCATTCTCTATTTGCAGAGCAGGCTCCATTCTCTATTTGCAGAGCAGGCTCAATTCTCCATTTGCAGAGCAGGCTCCATTCTCCACTTGCAGAGCAGTCTCCAGGCTCAGTGTTTCCTTGTAGCCAGAGTGTTATTCTCGCATTGCAAAGTGGACTCAGTGTTTCCTTTTAGAACAAGGGCTGTTCTCTATGCAAGCATGCTTAGTATTTCTTGCAGAGTGGGCTCAGTGTTTCCTTGAAGTGCAGAGCAGGTACCTGCACCACTGGTAAGTGAACTGCTGACAGTCTTAGGACAAGTGAGAGTACTGACAACAGATCTGACATGATTTAATTTTATTTTTATGTTCTTTTCTGTTTTTGAACCCAGACAGCGGCGTCAGAGAGTCCCTCAAGAGGAGCAGGAATAGTATGTTGTAACATTGCACACTTCCTCTGTAAATCCCCTCAGCTGTCACTTTAACTGTCCCTCCTGTGGGTGTCTCTGCCTTTAACTGTCTTGGCTTGACTGATCCTGGCTCGGCCCTTTTTATCTGGCTATAGAAAGCCCCTGCCCCAGACCTGGCCTGCTGTGTACAGCACTATTGGGCCCCACCATACATGAACTCACTGGCCCATATAATCATAGGATATAGTAAGAATCTGCTCTCGGGCCTATATGCCTCCAATTACGGCGGATTCCTACTGGAATGATATGTTGGGCCTCCCCTTACTGCTAAAATTAGAAACTAATACTCCCTGCACCTTTCCATATACATTATCAGAACAATGTGCTGCATTTGTACATCGCATTGCCCCTAGGGAGAGGAAGCTGTTCAGTGCTGAGTGCACTCTATACTCTTGGCCAATTGGACTTTAGGGACTGGTGTTTTGTTTTGTTCCGTTTCAGGGCCAGATGGACTTGTGACTCCTGTTTCCTCTCTCTTGTTGTTTCTTGGGTTAACATAGCAAACTACTAACTTCCTTCTCTCCCAATCAGATTTCTGAGTGATTAACCACTTTACTGCCAGCTGCCTCCTCCTTCTGTTCGTTCATGTCTTGAGGGACATTTGTAACCAATGTTTTCCTTCCATTCAGTGTGGCCTCTGCAATGCATTCAGATAGCCATGACCGATACGAGCGCCTCACCTCCGTCTCCAGTTCTGTGGACTTTGAACAGCGGGACAATGTGAGTGCATGCTGGGAAATAAATTGGATATAATGTTCTAAAGGGTTACATGGCTGTAAAAGGGATACTGTCACAGGAAAAACATTTTTTTTTTCAAAAATTAATAGTACTGCTCCAGCAGAATTTTGCCATGAAAACCATTTTCCAAAAGAGCAAACAGATTTTTTTTTTCGTATTTAATTTTGAAATCTGACACGGTGCTAGACATATTGTCAGTTTCCCAGTTGCCCCCAGTCATGTGACTAGTGCTCTGATAAACTTCAGTCACTCTTTACTGCTGTTTTGCAAGTTGGAGTGATATCACCCCCTCCCCCCCCCCAGCAGCCTAACAACAGAACAATGGGAAGGTAACCAGATAACAGCTCCCTGACACAAGATAACAGCTGCCTTGTAGATCTAAGAACAGTGTACTCAATAGTAAATTCTAGGTCCCACTGCTACACATTCAGTTACATTGAGTAGGAGAAACAACAGCCTGCCAGAAAGCAGTTCCATCCTAAAGTTAAAGGCTCTTTCTGAAAGCACAAGACCAGGCAAAATGACCTGAGATGCACCTACACACCAATACAACTAAACAACTAAATACACTTGCTGGTTCAGGAATGACATTTTATATTGTAGAGTGAATTATTTGCAGTGTAATTTTTGAAATAAAAACTACCTCATAAAAATTATGACAGAATCCCTTTAAGGCTACTAGTCGTAACCATTACTTCTGCTATTGGTACTTTCCTACAGGTGGGTTGGTATTGAGCTTGGGGTGAATAGGATTAATTTGTTCTGAGGTTGGGCCAGCTGTTAGTAGGCTCTGTTTTTTTTATATCTTCTGTTCTGGCTTATCAAGTTCAGAATAGTCAGAATACCCAATACTTCAGCTAGTTTAAAGGAGAAATAAAGCTTAACTACAGACATAGGGCAGAAATCGTGCGCATTATGTTTTGAGCTTTTATATCCGCCCAAGATAACCACAGCCCTTTAGCAATAAAGATCTGTTCCTCCAATGATACCGCAGAAGCTCCCAATATTCTTTTGTGCTGATTCACTTCACTGCACTGCTCTTTGCTGCTGTCACTTACTGAGCTTAGGGACTGACGCACAAGGCTGATAATTCAGTAAATAATTCAAATTATTGGCAGCTCAAAAACCAACACAATTCAGAAGAAGAATCAGGATGCAATAATCAGCCTTGAAGCATCCGTTTATATGACAGCTGGCAAACCTCATTTGATACTTGATGAATTGTGACGATCCCCAAGCCCAGATTCCCATCAGCTGCTCAAAGCACACTGAGCATGTGCGTGTCACAGACACTTCTAACAAGATGGAAAACTCCTATGACAACTTTGAAGACCTGGATTGTTAGTACTATAGAAATGCTGAGCTTTTATGCTGGTTCAATAAGTTCAATATATATCTTGAAAATAATATTTTAGGGTTTAGTTCTTCTTTAACTGCTGAATTTCTACAACTCTATTTGCTAGTTCTATGTACCCAGGACTTTACTATTGTATTTCTGAGACTCAAAGTGGTCAGGCTCCATTTCTAGGTTCAGGTTCAGTTATAAACCAAGTGGTATAGGCACCTTTTGTCCCATTGGGGGGGAGAGGGGAGCATATATTTGTCAGGGATGTAGTTTACAAGTGAAGAGGTAGATGAGCCCAAGGGCTTTATTGCCCGGGTACCATCTATGCCAGTAGGTAGGATAAAGGCTAGAGAGTTGTCTTTGGTCTTTTGTTTAATGTGTCGCTTTTCCCTCCACAGGGGTTTTGCTCCTGGCTCACCGCCATCTTCAGAATCAAGTGAGTCCTGTGCCTCTTCCAAAATAGACTGACCTGTGGGGGACCTGTGTACCCCTTTTCCTAATAGACTTCCTTCTGGGGGCTGTTGTGGCTTATTCCCCAATCCCTAAAAGACTGACCAATTAGGAGGGCTCTGACTGTGCTTTGCACCCCTCCCTAACAGATTGACTTCTGGGAATCCTCTTCTCTCCCCTTACCTTTATAGACTTTCACTTTTTAGGAAGACTCTGTGCTTTGTGCTTATCCCACTAACAGTGACCCACATAGATTGCTGTTTGTGCCCTTTCCACTCTAACAGACTGATTTCTTGGGGGGTCCTTTGTCTGCTCTGTGCTTTGTTTCCCTGTCTTGTAGCGGGGCTTTATTGCTAGCGGGAAATCTCCTGTCCTGGATGCAATGAAGGGCCCCAAAAAACCTGCCATTTTACATTAGTGGGAGTCACAACATTACCTGAACTGATCTTGGGTAATTGCTTAAATATGTCTCCTTTCAAATTTTCAGTGTTTTACTTGCAGCAATTCCAATCAATGCAATGGAGCAAGTATTGTCGGGTCCTTCATAGTCAGCAGGAGAGGAGATTTGCAGTTGGCCAATGAAGCACCCTGCATGACAGGGCCCTAAAGGACTGAACTGTGATGGGGCACTGACAATGTCTTGTGCTTTTTACCCTCTCCCAACTCACTGGTTTCTGGGGGGGGGAGGTTATTGATGCATACTGTGCTTCTGGCTAATGTATGAGGCTTTTCTTTCCCACAGGGATGACGAGATCCGGGACAAGTGTGGTGCCGACGCGGTTCATTACTTGTCCTTCCAGCGCCACATTATTGGGCTCCTGGTGGTAGTTGGAGTCCTTTCTGTGGGCATTGTGCTGCCCGTCAACTTCTCTGGAGACTTACTGGGTAAGAGCCACATTGAGCCAGATGGTATAAAGGTGGCACATACGAAACTTATTTTCGTACGATATTCAGTGCATGTATGGTGGGAAAAGAGTGGACCGATATCAGCAGAAGACTTGGATATCGTTTGGCTCGTTGACCGAGCTGGATGGAAAATTTCGATTGGGCGCCTTTGAAGGCACCCGAACATCAGCCATTGTTCGTGCTGAATTGTCAGATACAGGTAGAATTCTATTGTTTCTATAAGTATATCTGACCATTCAGCTCTACACGTGTGTGTTGAAACGAACAATCTTTCTTGGAAACATCTTTTCCAAGAAAGATCAGAATTGTTGCCACCTTAAGCAGTGGCCCAAAGTCTCCATTAGTCCTCTGTGTGCTGCCTCCCCTAATCCCTCCTCTGTCTCATGCAGAAAACAATGCCTACAGCTTTGGGAGGACCACCATCGCAAACCTGGACTCCAGGTAGGTCTGGCAAGCAGCATATTGATCACTAGAAGGAATAAATCCCCAAGTCTGTAACCCTGAGTGTATAATGTCTTGGGGCATATGGGCATAATTAACCCTGAAAGACCAGATGCAGAGGGATATTATGCCCCCGTTTACAATTGTCACTATGCGTGTGTCTTTGGGTGTTTGTATGAGTTGTATAGATTGCATACTGTGTGGCTCAATAGTCTAGATAACTGCTCTTCTGGTTGTGCCCACACACTAACTGCCCTCCGTGTTTTCTTGGCTGAAAAGAAATACATTAATTGATAGCACCTCATACCAGAAGGTGCCATTCCCCTTGGAATTTTGTCCGCCGCCAGGTTTTCTGCTTGTGCTATGGTCTATTTTGGCGCATTTCCCCTGCTGTGTCGTTAAGTGGAGCTGGGAATGGGGGTAATAACATGTGGCTGCTCTCCCCTAGGAATAATCTGCTGTGGTTACACACAACATTCGCTTTCCTGTACCTTCTCCTCACGGTGTTCAGCATGAGGCGGCACACGTCTAAGATGCGCTACAAAGAGGATGATCTTGTAAGTCCTGGGGTGGGCAGTGTACATCATTATAAACTTCTTTATTTTACATCCCACTCCTTTTCTCTCCAACCATGGCGTCTAGTGGTTTTGAGTAATAAACACTATCATCACTGGAAGCTTATGTGTGAAGAAATTTCTCTATACCCAACCATTTAAAAATTGTATTAATTATAACATATCAAAAAACATCAATCGCCCCACATGGAGCCCAACGTGTTCCATGCCACCCGTTCATAGGCAGTTCATAGACTTACTGCTTGCGTTGCTTTCCCATGGATTGCCTATGATTGAGTGCTGGGTGGGCGTGGGACACGTTGGGCTTCATGTGGGGTGATTGATGTTTTTTGATATGTCATAATAAATACAATTTTTAATTGGCATGAATTTAGAGAAATTTCTTAGCTTTTGTGTCTAATGAAGGCTTTTTGTTTCCTGTAGGTGAAACGAACCTTATTTATAAACGGCATATCCAAGTACGCCGAGTCTGATAAAATCAAGAAGCACTTTGAGTAAGTCCCAGAATACACTTTCAGCACTCACCCTGTGCCACATCATTTACCCTTTGATAGTTTCCTTGTTTTTCTTTTGCCACTTGGTGCTTGCCCATGCCTTGGCTCTTTCTTGAACTCCTTAGTGGGGGAGGGATGATCCTGCTCATAGTGTCCACATGTTCTTTGGTTCTGAAGTGTGCAAGATAGAAGTGAGCTGGTTCTGAAGTGTGCAAGATAGAAGTGAGCTGGTTCTGAAGTGTGCAAGGTAGACGTGAGCTGCCTGTGTTTTTGCAGGCCCTCTCCCTCACATTCCATCTCCACCTTCCTGCTCACCAACTGTCACCTCCATTCAACTTGCAGCCCTGCTTACTGTGACTTCCCAGCATTTATCACTTGCACCAACACATGGCATATATGCACCGGAGCATTGGATTTTAATCATATGTGTTCCTTAAAGGGATACTGTCAGTTTAGTGCTGCTCCAGCAGAATTCTGCACTGAAATCCATTTCTCAAAAGAGCAAACAGATTTTTTTAATATTCAATTTTGAAATCTCACATGGGGCTAGACATTTTGTCAATTTCACAGCTGCCCCTGGTCGTGTGACTTGTGCCTGCACTTTAGGAGAGAAATGCTTTCTGGCAGGCTGCTGTTTTTCCTTCTCAATGTAACTGAATGTGTCTCAGTGGGAAATGGGTTTTTACTATTGAGTGTTGTTCTTATATCTACCAGGCAGCTGTTATCTTGTGTTAGGGAGCTGCTATCTGGTTACCTTCCCATTGTTCTGTTGTTTGGCTGCTGGGGGAAAAAGGGAGGGGGTGATATCACTCCAACTTGCAGTACAGCAGTAAAGAGTGATTGAAGTTTATCAGAGCACAAGTCACATGACTTGGGGCAGCTGGGAAATTGACAATATGTCTAGCCCCATGTCAGATTTCAAAATTGAATATAAAAAAAATCTGTTTGCTCTTTTGAGAAATGGATTTCAGTGCAGAATTCTGCTGGAGCAGCACTATTAACTGATTCATTTTGAAAAAAATTTTTTTTTTCCCATGACAGTATCCCTTTAAAGAGATACTGACTCCAGATATTAAACCTTTTTTACATATATCATAATATTGTCTTTGCATGCTATAAAAGTATTTACAGATGCTTTCACATTACCCATCTGATCCCCCATGTTCCTCTCTGAGGGGGCTGCCATATTTGAGCTTCAGTAGTCTGTTAGCATTAAAAACTCTAACTGACATGTTGAGAAGGGACAAACAGGTTGGCAAAACAGTCAGATTTAGGAACTTCAAGTAACAATTACTTACAAAAGCAGCCCTATGAGTGAAAAAAGATCAACATGAGCTATAGGTAACTTTAAATGTACATTAATATTTTGAATGATCATTTTTTAGTGTCTTCTTCCAAACTGCAAGTCAAATGTGTGTATTTTTATGGTTTTATGGGATGTTTACAAACCATACCGTTTATTATTCCGCTACAACAAGGAAATGTGCTTAGTTTATTCCGCAATGATTTTCTTAGTTACCCTTTCCTTAATATCTGTTCTTGCTTTTAAGTAACCTATGCTTTTTTCTTCATTTGCAACTGAATAATGGTTTTTCTACAGACAATTTGCTAAATGTATTATTGGTCAATGTGTCAAATACAGTAGATCACTGATGAGGTGGCACATACAATTCAATGTTAAAGCTGCAGCGTCCGCACTTTTTAGAATGGGAGAAATGTGCTATTATTTATATGAAGGGAGTGTTCTGGGGGAGAATAAAGAGGAGGTAGGCTACAGTGCTCTGTAGGACACTGGGAACAGGTCAGTCAAAGAGGAGGTTTAAGGCAAAGCTCTCTTTATCAGTCTTGCCACAAAGTGAAGTAGGCTGCAACATTAAAGGAGAAGTAACACCAACAAATGAAAGTGTATTGAAAATATCATGTAGTGTTGCCCTGCACTGGTAAAACTGATGTGTTAGCTTCAAAACAAGCTGCTTTGTAGCAATGGCAGAAATTGAAAAAAAGACTATATGGCACAGGTTAAATAGTGGATAACAGATAACAGATTCAATATCAAATTGTCCTTATAGTGGTCTTCCGTGTGTTCAGTGCTTCTCGACGAGCCGCAGTCCCCGTGCCAGATTGCAAAAGATTCCAAGTAAATCAAAAATAGCCGGAGAGCACACCTTTATGTTTTAAAAGGTTTTCATTTTTATTTCGCAGACAATCCTGCACAACATGATTCGGCCAGGATTCGGCCTTTTTCAGCAGGATTCGGATTCGGCCGAATCCTTCTGCCCAGCCGAACCGAATCCTAATTTGCATATGCAAATTAGGGGCGGGAGGGAAATTGCATGACTTTTTGTCAGAAAACAGGGAAGTAAAAAATGTTTTCCCCTTACCACCCCTAATTTGCATATGCAAATTAGGGTTCGGATTCGGTTCGGTATTCGGCCGAATCTTTCACGAAGGATTCGGGGGTTTGGCCGAATCCAAAAAAGTGGATTCGGTGCATCCATAGTTTCGGCTACAACAGCCTTCATCAGGTGCATAAATTACAGTGAAAAAAACAAGCTATTTACCCTTTCACCCCACCAACAATTCTTGCAGCAGCTCCATAGTCTGGCCAGGTGCAAGTAAACATCAGGATTAAATCAGTACTGCCATCTTGTGGCCTACTTAGAGTAAACACCATTAAAGGAGTAGCAGTGTAAATTGATACAAAATGTAGCATAATAGTAACATATAACAATGTATTCAATAGTAGTTAAAGTAGTTTCCTACCAGTTTAGTAACATTTCGTTCAATGTAGTATAAATTGAAAAATTAGTCTGTATGTGTAATCCATGTATCGTCTGTAAAGAAAGGAAATAATTTTATCAGTGAGGCCACTTATTGTACTTATTGTAATAAATCTTCTTTATAAAAAGCATTTGTAGCTCATAGCCTTATTCATTCCTCATGGTTCCACAGTGTCCATCCTGTGTATCCAACGGGCTTCAGTTTGTAAGAGAAGACGTTTACGATCACCACCTCGCTGGGGTACATGTACCTTCTCCAAAACCAGCCATCTTAGTGTCGCTGCGTTATGCTTATTGGAATAAAAGTGTTCACCCACTGGAGTATGTGTCTTTTTATTTTGTGGATCATAGTTAGAAATTGAGTATTTATGTTCCCTGATTCTAATCTTTACCGGTCTTTTGGTCTGTCCAATATACATTTTACCACACGGACATTTAAGGGCATATACAACAAAATCTGAGTTGCACGTATGATAGTCCTTAATGGGAATCTTATGCCCTTTGTGAGGATGCGTTACATTGTCACCTTTGATTATAGAACTACAACTCCCACAGTTTAGACAGGGGAAAGTTCCACATTTGGGAGTACTCAGGAACCTAGTATTGGACTTCATCTCTTGGATGTCTGTTTTTACCAGTCTATCTGCAAGATTTTTTCCCCTCTTATAAGAGAATAGTGGCACAGATCTGCAATATCTTCCCACAATAGAGTCCTTTTGAAGAATGGACCAATGGTGTAAAACAATTTTTTCCAATCTTTTGCTCAATGGTCCAAATTGGCTCACAAACGGGATACGTTTTTCAGCCTTTGCTTTAATCTTACTGCCTGTCAGTAGGCTGTTTCTGTTTATCTTAAGAACCTCATCTCTTATTTTGCACAGGGAATGGTAATTATAACCTTTTTCCACGAACTTGGTTATCAGTTTATTAGTACTAGTAATACTAGCATTCCATGATATTTTTCCTTTTGGAACTGCTAACCCTGGTGCTAAAATATAATTATTTCAGATTTGGGAATGAATACTTTATACAGGTCCAAGGGACCGCAATGGGTAGTAATCTAGCTACCAGTTATGCAAATATATTTATGGCGGCCTTGGAACAAAAACTTATTTTGGATAACCCACTGTACACAGGCCACATACACTGCTACTTTAGATATGTGGACGATATTTTCATTATCTGGAAGTCTGGTGAGTCTGAACTGTTACAATTTATTGAATATATTAACTCCCAACATGACTCCATAAAATTTACGGCAGAGTTTGATCAGGCAAGTATACATTACTTGGATGTACAGGTGACTATACTCTAAACCTGCTGAGAGGAACAACATCTTGAGACCTGATAGTTACCATATGCCGAATACTGTAAAAGGCATCCCCAAGGGCCTATTTTTGAAGGTGAGACGTATTGCCTCAAATGATAAGTACCTTTGTAGTACTAATAAACTGATAACCAAGTTCGTGGAAAAAGGTTATAATTACCATTCCCTGTGCAAAATAAGAGATGATGTTCTTAAGATAAACAGAAACAGCCTACTGACAGGCAGTAAGATTAAAGCAAAGGCTGAAAAACGTATCCCGTTTGTGAGCCAATTTGGACCATTCAGCAAAAGATTGGAAAAAATTGTTTTACACCATTGGTCCATTCTTCAAAATGACTCTATTGTGGGAAGATATTGCAGATCTGTGCCACTATTCTCTTATAAGAGGGGAAAAAATCTTGCCGATAGACTGGTAAAAACAGACATCCAAGAGATGAAGTCCAATACTAGGTTCCTGAGTACTCCCAAATGTGGAACTTTCCCCTGTCTAAACTGTGGGAGTTGTAGTTCTATAATCAAAGGTGACAATGTAACGCACCCTCACAAAGGGCATAAGATTCCCATTAAGGACTATCATACGTGCAACTCAGATTTTGTTGTATATGCCCTTAAATGTCCGTGTGGTAAAATGTATATTGGACAGACCAAAAGACAGAAATTTAGTATTTATGTTCCCTGATTCTAATCTTTACCTAACTATGATTCACAAAATAAAAAGACACATACTCCAGTGGGTGAACACTTTTATTCCAATAAGCATAACGCAGCGACACTAAGATGGCTGGTTTTGGAGAAGGTACATGTACCCCAGCGAGGTGGTGATCGTAAACATCTTCTCTTACAAACTGAAGCCCGTTGGATACACAGGACGGACACTGTGGAACCACGAGGAATGAATGAGGCTATGAGCTACAAATGCTTTTTATAAAGAACATTTATTACAATAAGTACAATAAGTGGCCTCACTGATGAAATTATTTCCTTTCTTTACAGACGATACATGGATTACATACCGACTAATTTTTCAATTTATACTACATTGAACGAAATGTTTCTAAACTGGTAGGAAACTACTTTAACTACTATTGAATACATTGTTATATGTTACTATTATGCTACATTTTGTATCAATTTACACTGCTACTCCTTTAATGGTGTTTACTCTAAGTAGGCCACAAGATGGCAGTACTGATTTAATCCAGATGTTTACTTGCACCTGGCCAGACTATGGAGCTGCTGCAAGAATTGTTGGTGGGGTGAAAGGGTAAATAGCTTGTTTTTTTCACTGTAATTTATGCACCTGATGAAGGCTGTTGTAGCCGAAACATGTTGTGCAGGATTGTCTGCGAAAAAAAATGAAAACCTTTTAAAACATAAAGGTGTGCTCTCCGGCTATTTTTGATTTACTTGATAACAGATAACACCATTATGTTCTACAGAGTTTATCTGCTGTGTAACCTGAGCCTTTTCTCCTTTGAATGGCTGCCCCCAATGCTACACAGCAGCTTATTTATATAAACAATAGTAGTGTTTCTGAAGCAAACACAGCAGTTTTATCAGTGCAGAGAAATGCTGTATTATATTTTTATTACTTTAAAACCCTTTCATTTTTTGATGTTACTGTTCCTTTTAGCTTATGCCGTGGAGCCTTTAAAGGGATGTTGGATTGTGGTCCCAGTTCTTACCATTGTGTTTATAACCCATGTCTTCTCCAGCGAGGTCTATAGCAACTGCGTTCTGGAGGCCCGACTCTGCTATAATGTGGCCAGACTCATGTTCCTGGATGCAGAAAGGTAAACACTTGCGCTGAGCGTGCTGGGCAATGGGCAGTTTAAAGTGTGAAGTCTACTACTGTGTCCTAGCATGTGGGTGTTGAAATATATTTACTATGTGCAGTGCATGGGCAAGTAGGGCTTACATGCTAGGGTGGGGTGTTTAGAGTCCTCCAAACTGTTTCTCTGGGCCTTAGGGTTCCAGTAAGGATTATATTGGCTCCTCCCTTACTGAATCCGTAGCCTTGGAGTTCTTGCCACTGTCCTACTTATACACCCTACCCCCTTACATTTTCTCCTGGCAGGAAGAAAGCAGAGAGGGGACGATTATACTTCAAAAATCTGAAGGACAAAGAGAATCTGACTTCCATGATCAACCCCAAACCATGCGGACACTTGTGCTGCTGCGTCATCAAGGGCTGTGAGAAGGTAAAGTGGGACTGGGGGCCAAATAGACTGAGGGATGTGAAAAGTGGCTGGTGCAAGTGCCAGAAGGCAAGCGGATAGGAGCACCTATAGTAGCAGGCAAGCAGGACTGGCAATCTGTGGGTTCTGGCAAATGTCAGAGGGGCTGCTGTAAGTGGCCATAGAGTATTTATTGGGCCTCTGTGTACCTTAAATGCCGGGGCCTATTTTAAATCTCAGTCCAGACCTGAAGGCAAGTGTAAAGAGGCAAGTTGTGGTCTGCAGGGGGAAAGCTGGGATTAGGCAGAACAGGATCTTCTCAGAACCCATGGGGAGGCATCTGCCTCAAAAAATGATCCTAATTGGAGTTCAGGCCCAAACTTGCTTACTGATTATTGCACACGCATACCATTTATGGCAGGTGGAGGCCATAGAGTATTACACGCGACTAGAGCAGCGCTTGAAGGACGATTACAAGAAGGAGAAGATGAAAGTGAATGAGAAACCACTGGGCATGGCGTTTGTCACCTTCCACAACGAGGCAGTTACCGCCATGTAAGTCCCGAACAATCACACACGTGTCCAACAGAGCCACGACTTTGTGCACAGTACCCTGACTGGGTATAATTGTGTAAAAAGATCTGTCCTGTCATCTTCCTATTCTCTTTCTCCCTTCCTGTCTCTTTCCCCCCTTTTCTATTCCTGTTCACATTTACAGTCTCCCTTCTATGCCAGCACTGGTTTTGGTGACTGTGCTTGTAGGACCCTTAGTCCTTGCTTAAATAAACTCTGGCTCCTCTTCCTCTGCCCTTTTAGGATCCTTAAAGACTTTAATGCATGCAAGTGCCACGGCTGCAACTGCCGAGGGGAACCCAAGTACTCATCTTGCAGTGAGTCCTTACATGTGCGAGATTGGGCTGTGAGCTATGCACCAGATCCACAGAACATCTACTGGTGAGAAGGGCCGCAAGGCCTTGGGTCGGGGTGAAAGAGAGTCCTGGGCAGCAGAAAATAGGTTGGGTTCCGGGTAATGGGTATGAATGAGGTTGAGAAGCCAGTGAGCAGTATATAGGCATTAGAGAGATTACAGAACTAGGCTTTAGGTTTAGGTGGCTGGAAATTTAGGGCTTTGGATGATGGATAGAGACTGGGGAGCAGGTAGCAGGTTATTTGGTGTAATTGAGAGAGACCATAGAGTTGTGAGTACAACAGATAGGGCAACTCTTATTACCTTTTATTTATATAACCCCAAAACATTGTGCAGCTCTTTTGCACATTGGAGCTTACCATCTGAGCTCCTTATTCCATTCACAAACTACAGTCAGTTAAATGGAGGATGCGGACGTAACAGTAGGAAACCCACTCAGACACGGGGAGCACATGCGCACTCCTTGCAGATAGTGTAGTACTCAAGTGCAGCAAGGCAGTGATGCTTCCCACTGTGCCCCTATACTGTCTAGCCATTGGTTTTGGGTGAGCGGCAGTTGATAAGGGTGGAAGGTATTGCTGGGCAGTAGGGAGGCAGGGGGTTGGGCATTGCTTCTGCAATTATATGTTAACCCTTTCTGACCTGCAGGGAACACCTCTCTATCCGTGGCTTTGCCTGGTGGATTCGTTGTTTGGTTATCAATGTCATTCTATTTCTCCTGCTATTCTTCCTCACCACTCCAGCCATCATCATCACTACTATGGACAAGTTTAATGTTACTAAACCAGTGGAGTACCTCAATGTGAGTGATCAGGCATCCTGTGCCCTACATAGATAACAAATCAGTCAGCTCAAAATGACCCCCAACTTTAAATAGAAGCAGGTGCACGTACCATCAGTGGTCCATCATCCACCAGAATCAGCGAAACAGGAAATCTTTGTACAGAAAAACTCCTTTATTCACAATTTCATGGCAGAACCCGGTCAGCAACGTTTCAGGCCTTTGTATGACCTTTTATTAAGCTTACTTAACACTTGGCCTTTTTATAGACCGCATTTCACCACCTAGTCAATTTGTAGCCAGTAGATGGTGAAATGCTGTCTATAAAAAGGCCAAGATGGCCAGTGTTAAGTAAGATTTATAAAAGGCCATACAAAGGCCTGAAATGTTGCTGACCATGCCCTACATAACCTGCTGTAGCCTGAGGGCTTCCTTGCTTGTCTTTATTCTGAACCAATTCTGCTCTTTTCTCTTTGTACAGAATCCCATCGTCACCCAGTTCTTTCCCACCCTGTTACTCTGGGCCTTCTCTTCACTGCTCCCCACCATCGTCTATTACTCTGCATTTTTTGAAGCTCATTGGACCAGGTATTCTCTTTCTCCCCCCAAAGAAAATACTCTAGTTAAGACTGACGCATGGACACTGCCTTGATGGGACGCGTCCGCTTACGCATACTTTCCAACTTTGTAACGAAAAGTGTCTCTTTTTACTAAATGTCGATATATTTCCTTCAAGTTGTGCAAAATGAGGTTTTGTTTTTCTCTTAAGGCTATATAATGGAGTGCTAGGTAGGGTAATGTGTTATATATATTTCTTCCCTCTCAGAGGCAAATTAGAGAGGCTTTAGATGGGGTTTTTGCCTTCCTCTGGATCCACTAAGTTAGGCAGGTCTTAAATAGACATAAATGGTTGAACTTGATGTGTGTCTATCATGCTATATAAAAATATTTTTGTTTGTTTACATGTGTGAATTAATGATATTGTTTGCAGAGTGACTTGCTGTATATTGTACTCATTTGTCTCAGTAGTTAGAACATGTACTCTTGCACATATAACTATATCAATACATTTTGGAGCGCCCTTCATTAATTGGCTTTTATTGTTGGATGGGAACCCCATGGCAATACCCCTGGCTGGAACAATTCAAATACTCCCTTTTTCTATTGTTACAGGTCAGGAGAGAACAGGACGACCATGCACAAGTGCTATACATTCCTCATCTTCATGGTCCTACTGCTGCCTTCCCTGGGGCTGAGCAGGTGAGTCTCTGTGCCAGGCTGGGCGGTGTGGAATTCTATTTGTATTCTAGCTTCCCGACATCTGTGCTAATTCTCTCACTTTTCTCCCCCAGCTTGGACCTGTTTTTTCGCTGGCTGTTTGACAAGAAGTTCTTACTGGAGGCAGCAATTAGATTTGAGTAAGTGAAGTGAAGTATAGTGTATAAGCTAAATTCTGCCTCTTCTCTAAAGAGTTAAAGGGGCAGGGGTACATGCACTATTTGTGTACATAGAGTACTCTGGGAAATGGCTCACACATCAGCTGTTCCAGGATATTTGGAACAGTGTAGAGGTTCTGTGAGCAACCCATTGATATAATATGTGCAATTTGGGATGGGATTTAGATTGCAGCCTTTCTGCTATACTGCTGTCCATTCTGTCCCCAGGTGTGTGTTCCTTCCAGATAATGGAGCCTTCTTTGTTAACTATGTCATTGCCTCCGCATTCATTGGGAATGCCATGGATCTGCTGCGAATTCCGGGTCTGCTCATGTACATGATCCGCTTGTGTTTGGCAAGATCTGCTGCTGAGCGCAAGAATGTGAAGAGGGTAAGAAAGATGCTGATTGAGATCTTCTTGTGACCTTGCAGAGAGTGGGGATGCTGGACTCTTATGGGAAAGTGGCACACAGGCGCAATTTCTGGCAATTTCTAGCTTTGTGGCCGGACGCTTGAATTTCCCTTCTCATAGACTTATGTTACACCAGTGCTCCAGCAGGGACTAAGCGTTTCTCATATTAACTCATATAAATGTAAGTGCTTTGCTGCCTGGCCACCTGCCAAACTAAAAATCATGTGGGTGGCAAAACAATCTACATGTGCTACTGCCCTTATAGAGGGCTTGGCCAATCCCATACAAAGGGTACTTAGTAAGGGACAATGTACACCAGTGTAATATATGGCTGGCTTGGAATATGGGGGGAAACTGTGGTGGCAGCTGAATAGGCAGGGCATATCGGCCAATTCTCACTGGGTCCGGTGAATTGATTAAGCCACAGTGTAGCCAGTTTTTAATTTGACCCCAGGGCTAGCTCAGAATGTATCCTGTAACAAGCAAGAGCTCATGTGCCACAATCAGAAGAGACCAGGAAACCATGTAAAATACAGCAGTATTTACTTGTACTTCATTCCTGTGCCAATAACTGCTGCTCAGCTCCCCAGCATCCTTCTTTAGCAGCCACACTTAGGGGATTCTGGAAGTTGTAGGAGGAAGAGGGATATGAGCAATGTTTCTGCTTATGATTTACACCCCTTCTCTCATCACCCACCCCAGCACCAGGCCTACGAGTTTCAATTTGGCGCTGCCTATGCCTGGATGATGTGCATCTTCACTGTAGTTATGACCTACAGCATCACTTGCCCCATTATTGTTCCCTTTGGTGAGTGACCACTTTCTATACCATCTACTCTGATCTAACCCATAGCTTTATTATATGGCTGGGGCCTGGGACAAGAATGACTATGTGGGTGGAATTTACACCTGGTTAGCAGATAAGAAAGTCTTAATGACTCTGTGGTCATTGTTTTGTTTTTCTGTCACTCACAGGGCTCATGTACATGCTGTTGAAGCATCTAGTTGACCGATACAACCTTTATTATGCTTACCTGCCTGCCAAGCTGGACAAGAAAATACACTCCGCGGCTGTGAGCCAGGTGGTGGCAGCGCCCATCCTTTGCCTGTCCTGGCTGCTCTTTTTCTCAACTGTGAGAACTGGTAAGGACATATGATCTCGGGAGTAAGGTTTGAAGTCCATGGCTGACTTTGTGTAAGAGTGCCAAGCAGCCATTAGTAATTATAGTAATTATATAAACTCCAAGGGGCCCCATTTATTAGCACAGTGGTCAAGGGGCACCCTAAGTGATGAACCCTACCAGCAAATAAAATGGCGGCCCATTGGTTTTCCCCAAATGGCTCAGGGGCACAGCCATGCCCCTGATCTGCCTTGGTCATGACCCAATTCTGATAATACCTGCCCATTATACAAGCAAGGAGAGTCAGTATGGTAGCACAAGTTGATGATGGTAATGTCATTTAATATCTTGATTCTATTGGCTCTGAATGTTTCCCCTCTTCCACCCTCAGGGTTCACGGCTCCAACATCCATGTTCACGTTTGTGGTTCTGATTATCACCATTGCAATATGCCTGTGCCACGTCTGCTTTGGACACTTCAAATACCTGAGTGCTCACAACTACAGGGTAGGACTGTTTGCCAGCCTTAAGTAACTGGCTGCTCTGTGGGGCCATGCTGAGCTAGCACACGCCACTTTGAATGCTTCTGCTTTGGCAATGAACAGTGGTGGCCACGCTCCACTTCTGATTGACTAGCTTTAGATAAAGCGACAGATGAAGGCGTTTTCTGATAGCCGCTGTGCTTGGCTGGAGGGCAATGTGTTCTATAGGTGTATGTACGTTTTCTCTCCTACACTGACCTCTAACAGATCTTCTCTCCTGCCTCCTCCTATGTCTGGCAGATTGATGGCACCGATTTGACTGCTGTGGATGGCACTCAGAATGGCCGGCCAGCATCCAATGCTTCATCTCAGAAGTCTACGGTGAGTCTCTCCTACCCACGTTACATCGTGTGTGTATAGATATAAAATGGTGCTTACTCTGCCTCCCTCTCCCCAGAAGTACATTGCCCAGGTCCTGCAAGACTCGTCGGCTGACAGCGAGCCGGCCGCAGACAGTGAGGATACAGAGGAGCCGGGGTCACAGGACGAGGAGATGATAAACGCTGACAATACTCAGGATGCCGAGTTCCAGTCCTGTGAGGATAGTCTCATTGAGAACGAGATCCACCAGTGACCCAAAGCAGAGGTGGAGGGGGTTAGAACAAGACTGGCATTTCACATACTACAAACATGCTGACGCCATTGCCATGAACTTGAGGGCGCTGCCTGCTGGATTTCCGGGAGTGCTCTGTGGCAATAACGCATCTGTTCCACAGCCTGTGCGCAGACGACTGGATCTCACACAGCTGCTGCTCTTTGTACAGTGTACAGACTGGGAGTGTCCCTCCTGCTGCCTGCAAGTCTCCATGTTGTGTGTTAGGAGACTCCCTACACCCCCACTGCCCACTCTCTACCTATAACTGCTGTTTCAGATCCTTTTATCTGAAGGCAGAATAAGCTTAGTGTGAGCAAATTTACATTGTACATGTGCAAGAGCAAGGCTGGCACTACACATCTACCAATGTGAAATGGGCATTTGGCACTGCAGTGTGTGTTTGTGTAGCCAAAATGCAATACAAAAGGATACTACTCTAATGTGTGCAAGTATGGTGTGATTGGTATATGAGATGGAGAACACTAATTATGCGTGAGTGGAACGCTGGCAGTGCACCGTGGGTGTGGGTGTTGCACAGTTCATATATGACTGTGGAGTCGCTGTACCTTTGTGCAAGGCTGGGTAATGTGGCATCTGGTAATTTGCCAGTTTATGCCACCGCTACACTTCAGGAGGGTGGGGGGTGCTGCATTTAATATGGTTTGAGAGGGATTGGTACCAACCCTACTTTAATCTGAAGATCTGAAACAGTAGGATCTGTTGTATAATGAGTGGCGTTGAGACTGGAATAAAACTGTGTGTCGGATGCTAGGATTTTGGTTGGAAGGGGATTGGTGCTGCCTGTGTGTGTGTCAGGGTAAGTGATGTGAAGGAGACTGGCACTGCCAGTGTGGGTGTCGAGAGTAGGGCATGTCAGGCAGGGAAGCTGGCATTGCTGGCGGTGGTATATGAGTCGGGGCACTTCCAGTGTGGGTGTGTGTCTGGGAGTCCAGGGGAAGGTGTGTGTGTGTCTGGGAGTCAAGGGGAAAGTGTGTGTGTGTCTGGCACTGCCGGTGTGGGTAGTGAGGAAGGCTGGCACTGCTAGTGTGGAGAGATATAGTATATGTGTGTGTTTGGGGAGTAAGGCACACGAGGAAGGCTGGCACTACCTTGGTTCATTAGTGATGTTCTTTATAAATAAGCTGTTTGTGTGTTACTTGTGGTTCTCACAGCATTGTGTTTCATTGTCCGCTCTTTGTCCTGCTTTGGAACATGCCAATTATGGACTGCGCTGGCCTTTACCCAGGAACAGGGCAAACACTAGGACTGCTTGTAAAACAGAAAATCCCTGCTTCCTAACGCTCTGTTCCCGCCACCCTGAGACATTCGAGCTCTGAAATGTCGATGGGATTTTAGTTTAGGCCTCTTATTGGCACCCCGAGATAACCCCAAGCATTGTCATCACCCTCTGAGCATTAAATGGCAGCTCCATCACTGCCATTCCTGTAGAATATTTGCAGAAATGTGTCACCAATTGCTGATGCGGACCGTACATAAAGAGGAACCTTACTAAGAACATGTGGTCTTTTCTTCTGCTGCCTGAAATCCAGATCTCTCTCTCGTATTATATTCATTCTGCCTATGGTGTTACCACTTATTATTCCCTGCCCTGGTCATCTTTTCTGTAATTCCTGCTCATACTTAACCAGATACAAAGCTCTGATTCTCTGTACTTCCTCCTCCTGGAAGATACAAGAAGCTCCAGCTTCAAGGCTGTTCTCTTTCCCATCGCCAGGAGTGGTAAGTGAATCCAGTCTCCTCCCAGTACTTTTTCAGATACAGAGCTCTGACATATGCTTGTGGTTGTTGGTGAAGGCAGTAGGGTGGCTGGCAATTCTTTATTGCTATTGTTAATATAGAAGCAGTGTTAGTGATCCCTTTATGCGGGTGTCAATGGAACAGGAGCCCATTGATAATTGTATGTACTGTGTCTCCCTCGTATTGTACAGAGCTGCAGAACACATTGGTGCTTTACAAATAAATGGTAAGCGGACCCAGGCTCTTCCCTATTACAGCCTGTAGCCCATCACGGAATGTGGCATGTGAGGGACACTGTACTGGCGAATTGCACAATGAGAGCCCATGGGGTAGCACTGGTTTACTCCTTCAGAAGAGAATGTTGCAAAGTTGTCCTTATTGGGAATGGTGGTATATAAAAAGTAGACAAAAAAGGAGAGCATTACAATATCTCCAGTGTATGTAGAAGGTCATCTAGAGCATAGGAGAAGCTTCACAAAACATCTTGGGCATTAGCTTTTTTTCCAGATGGTGGAGAATGCATCTTTAAGGGAACAGTAATTTGCTGAAATTATGTTTTAGCTGGCAGCCAGTGGACTTGCTTGTTTGTCAGAAGTTCTTTTATTGCAAAAAAGTTAAGCCCATTCCCGAGTACCTTTCTCAGACCCGAGTGTTTGTGTGCCATGTATTTGCCATAGAGACTGCATGGGGAACGGAGCACTGTCCTAGGGCAGCTGCTGTTAGACCAAGTGCTGACGTACTGGGATACTTGGTGATAGTATTAGTGTTGTTCCTACTCTACTTGCTCCACCTCATTTGGAGCTGAATTGGTTATGGATCAGGTCAGAACCAAGACCAGATAACGTGTATCGGCAAAGTCTGTGTGAGTGGCGGTACTGATCCATATCTAAGAGGAGTGGTATTGAGTCAATACAAAGGATGGGATTCTGTGCATGCAGGAGAGCATGAAAGAAAAATAAGGATTGCACACTATTTTGAATCAAAAGAAAGAAAATGTATTACATGCCAGTTACACCATGTGGCAACAACATGTCGCCATATGGTGTAACTGGCATGTAATACATTTTCTTTCATGCATGATTCATTTGGAGACTGCTCCACTAGGATTAGCACCTCGAATACATTTGTTTTGGGGACAAAGCTAGATTTTTTTGACCGGTAAATTGTGTTTCATTCAGGTCCCCGTGCAGCACACCTAAAAGAGATTGAAAATAAAGATCAGCCTAGTCACCTCTATGTCTACCTTAAGGTGGCCATACACGGGCCGATAAAAGCTGCTGACAGACTGAGTCGGGAGCTTATTGGCCCGTGTATGGGGGCCCCTGACGGGCTTCCCCGATCGAGATCTGGCCGAAAGTCGGCCAGATCTCGATCGGATGGGACTAAAAATCCCGTCGGATCGCGGCCGCATCTGTTCGTTGATGCGGCCCCGCGATCCGACCGCCCATTCGTGTTTCGCTAGGATCCGATCGTTGGGCCCTAGGGCCCACGATCAGATCAGCCCGATATTGCCCACGATCGGATCAGCCCGATATTGCCCACCTCAAGGTGGGCATATCAGAGGGAGATCCGCTCGTTTGGCGACATCGCCAAACGAGCGGATCTCTCCATGTATGGCCACCTTTAGTAGGATCACCCCAGGGAGAAGAGATTTTTTCATAGAAAGGAAAACGTTTTCATTTTCTTAAAAGCTTAGGTTCTAGCATAGCCCACTCTTTGAATAATGTCAGAAATCAGTTAATGGACTGGAAAGACTCCAGGGGAATTCCTACACCCCAGAAACATCAGATCTTGTATGGAGTGAGGTTTTACCTTCACCCATAAAGGATTTAACCTCTTTAATATAAATATAAAATATCAATTTTCAACTGGAAAGACATAAGTATTTTATCAGAAGAGACTTGCAAATGATCCTGCACATCAGAAACCTCTGCCTGAGCTGAAGATAAAAGCTGGAGGCTTTGACTGGGCTGAGGCCTTAACGACATTAAAAGTCTGTTGCATGTTTGACTTAAACCAGGACATACAGTAAATGGAGACATATGTGTGTTCAGAATAATAGCAGTCCAACATCATTAACCTAATCAATCACAGTTTTCGGTAGAAATTATATTTCTACATGGCAAATAATTTGCTAGTTGGTGTAGTGCGTAATAGAAAACCAAAAGTCATGACATGCTGATGATTCTGTTGAATCATTCATTAAGGCTTGGTCCAAATAATAGCAGTGTGGATTTAAATTAGTGAGATCATTCATTCTGTGAAAAAAAACAAGTGTCAATTACAGCTCTTATTTAAAGGGATACTGTCATGGGAAAAAAATTCATTTTCAAAATGAATCAGTTAATAGTGTTGCTCCAGCAGAATTCTGCGCTGAAATCCATTTCTCAAAAGAGCAAACAGAATTTTTAATATTTAATTTTGAAATCTGACATGGGGCTAGACATTTTGTCAATTTCCCAGCTGCCCCTGGTCATGTGACTTGTGCCTGCACTTTAGGAGAAAAATGCTTTTCTGGCAGGCTGCTGTTTTTCCTTCTCAATGTAACTGAATGTGTCTCAGTGTGAGACATGGGTTTTCACTATTGAGTGTTGTTCTTAGATCTACCAGGCAGCTGTTATCTTATGTTAGGGAGCTGTTATCTGGTTACCTTCCCATTGTTCTTTTGTTTGGCTGCTGGGGGGAAAAAGGGAGGGGTGATATCACTCCAACTTGCAGTACAGCAGTAAAGAGTGATTGAAGTTTATCAGAGCACAAGTCACATGACTTGGGGCAGCTGGGAAATTGACAATATGTCTAACCCCATGTCAGATTTCAAAATTGAATATAAAAAAATCTGTTTGCTCTTTTGAGAAATGGATTTCAGTGCAGAATTCTGCTGAAGCAGCACTATTAACTGATTCATTTTGAAAAAAGATTTTTTTCCCATGACAGTTTCCCTTTAAGGAACGAAGGAGCAAATGTTGTGCTGCTGGTTATAGAGCATTTCTCTCTGAAAATCTGAGTAAAATGGGCTGTTCTGGACATTGTTCAGAAGAATAGACTACTTTGATTAAAAAGTTGATTGGAGAGTAGAAAACAAGTGCAGAAAATGATAGTCTGCTCAGCTAAAATGTTCTCAAATGCTTTAAAATGGCAACCAAAACCTGAAAGACGTGGAAGAAAAGACTCAGCCAATGATCCACTCCAGGAAGATCGAAGAAGTTGTAAAGTTACCTGTGATACTGTTTCAATTAGAAGGTGATTATGTGAAGCCAAGCTATCGGCAAGAAGCCCCCCACAAAGTCTCATTGTTTAAAAAAAGATGTGCTGAAGAGCTTACAGTTTGCCAAAGAACACATTGACTGGCCCAAACCGAAATGGCACAACATTTTGTGGATTGATGAAAGCAAGATTGTTCTTTTTGGGTCTAGGGGCCACAGACAGTTTGACACACGACCCCCAAACACTGAATTCAAGTCACAGTACAGAGTGAAGCCGGGGGCACAACCATCATGATATGGGGAAGTGGGTGCTTCAACAAGACAACGACCCCAAACACACCCGTAAATGAGCAACATCTTGGTTCCAGACCACCAGATTGACGTTATGCAGGGGCCAGCCCAATCCCTGACCTTAATCCAATAGAAAACGTGTGGGGTGACATCAAAATTTTGATGACACCAAGAAATGCAGAATTGTGGAATGTAACAGGTTGTTGGAAGTTGGTGGACTCCATGTAACACAGATGTGCAGCAGTTCTCAGAAACACTGATTATACAACTCAATACTCAGTTCATAGTGAATGTTTGAGTTTGTAAAGAAGAATACAGACACTTATTTTCTCTAAACAGCCTAATATTCCTTTTTTCCACTTTTTGTAAAGGAATAACCAAAATTGAATAAAGTTTTCTTAATTTTTTGAATTGAAATAGAATGTGCAGCGTTCCCAATGCATTGCATGTATGGAAATAAAAGCTAAGGATTTAGGATTTGTGCTTTATTTAAGCACACTGCTATTCTTATGAACTGTAGCTAGAGCAAATTGTTTTGCTGTGGTCCCCATGTAGGCTGACTCACGTAAGGCACATCTTTTAGACCTCTCTACATCATGGGATCTGTCTTTTAAGCAGAAAGACATGGCTAAAGAAAGGAATTGGAATCAAAACCAGAGAAAATGCAGACTGCTGAAGTGAGACTCGCCAAGATCTGATCAGTATAAGCAACAGCCGCTTCCAAACCAAATAGAGAAGGCTGCAAAAACGCAAGCTCTGGCTTCAATATGTTTTACTGGATGCAAATTGAGTAAGTGCTGCAATGTTATCCTGTGCAGTGTTTAAACTCCAAGCTGGGAACAGACATGGCATCATACAGGGCCAAGCACAATGCTTGCAGGTCTCCAGATAAAAGACTCATTGCTCAAGACCCTCGACTCGAGCAAGTAAAGGTGGCCATGGATGTAAGATTGTGTGTTTCAATACACGTGTAGAGCTAAATCTTCAGATATACAGGTAGTAACAATAGAATTGTACCTGTATTTGCAATTCAGCACTAACAATGGCCGATGTTTGGGTCCCTTCAAAGGCACAATATCAAAATGTTCCATCCAGCCTGATAGTCAAGCCGACCAATATCCAAGTCTTCTGCCGATATCGGTCGGCTCTTTTCCCACCATACACGCAACGAATATCGTATGAACGTTTTTTCATACAATATTATCTGTACATCTATGGTCACCTTAACTGTGATCAAGTATAAGGCCCTTTCTTTTCCGCCCCTTGCAGATGTTGGCTTCTTGCCTCTGTGATTTTTATACTGTAGATTATGCATGGGGCTCGGGTTTACATTTGGAGGAATGGGGATACACCCAGGAGTCCATGTTGCCTAGACTAGAGTAATCGAATAATGATGCAGGGGGAAGACCTGTTACTATGGGAAAGGGGGTCTACCTGGGAACTACAGCAAGACATAGGATAGAGCAAGAGACACATAGACCCCACACCGTCATTTTCCATTCTTTATTCCACATGCAGTCTGGCACTATTCAGCCCCCATTTATAAGGGGATAGAACATCTCATGGAGTATTGAGCCTTCTATACTCCAAAAAACACACATTTAATCACCCGATGCTGAAGGCTTCTGGTTCAGGTCCAATGACCCCTGTAAGGGTTAGATATCCTATACTGCTATATTGATGTATAATAACGAAATGTTACCATACAGGTCTGAAGTCCTAGAACATCCTGTGGCATATCGGCCAGAGTACAGTACTTCAAATTGTGCCATAAGCTGCCCACTTGGCATCAGCTACAAGAGCAGCTCTCAGCATGTCAGTATGCAGCAATCTGATTGGGCTGGTTCTAATTCTAGCAGGGAACATATTTGTCCCCCACAGAGGCCTCTGGGAAATGTGTAACCTGGACACACTTTGGAAGTCAGCTAGTGAGAGGTGAGTCCTAGTGATCCAAGCCCTTTAGGAAATGGGATAGTGAGAAAGCGCTGGCACAGGGCAAGGCAGAGAGTCCAATGAGAGATCCAGGCAAAACAAAATTATCCGCTCATAGTCATCGTCAGCCACTGCAAGACAAATAGAAGCTATCAGGACTTTTCATCTGTATCATAAACCTGGGCCTATCTGCTCCTTAAAGCAACATCACATCTGGCCCACAAGTCCTGCCCATTACGGATGCAGTGCCCACATTATACCAGTCACACTCACCTCCCCCAAATTCATCTCAGCTGTGCCATCGCCTTCGTCCAATGCCTTGAAGAACTCTAGGGGGTACAAGCACAGTGTTAGGAGTCAACAGAAAGCAGTTGGGGGGAGTGTTTCCATGGGTTATGCTTGTGTTTGGACTGGTAGTCTAGAGTAGGCTCTGTATGGTAGTACTTATTGTATTGCAAATAGGGATGCACCGAATCCAGGATTCGGTTTGGGATTCTGCCTTTTTCAGCAGGATTTGGATTGGCCGAATCCTTCTGCCCGGCGGAACTAAATCTGAATCCTAAATTAGGGATGGGGAGGGGAAATCGCGTGACTTTTTATCACAAAACAAGTAAAAAATGTTTTCCTCTTCCCACCCCTAATTTGCATATGCAAATTCGGATTTGGTTCGGTATTTGGCCGAATCTTTTTTGAAGGATTCGGGGGTTCGGCCAAATCCAAAATAGTGGATTCAGTGCATCCCTAATTGCAACCATTGCCTCCAACCCAAGAATTCAAAAATAAGCACCTGCTGGTCTATAGTGTGACCCAATTCCCTGTTGATGATCTACTACTGGTGCTGCTTGGGAACTGATGCTTTATGTTCCCAATACAAATGTGATGAAGGAGAGCCGCTGCACTGATCCATTACAAATGGTCTTGTGGGAGTGGGGGCTACAGAACTGCACTACAGGGGGAATACTGTTTCATTAGAAAAGAACTGGGTGCGAGAAGCTGTGCTGATGCATTACAGAAGAGAAGCTGTTGATCCATTAGAGCAGTGCTGTCTAATTTCTGTTGTACCCAGAGCTGGAATGTTGGTGGCCTACGTTGTGGAGGGCCTATAATGGAAGCCAATATTGACTACGCCCTGTTTTAAACCACACCCACTTTAAACCACACCTATGTTACCACAATAAGGTTTAAGACTGTATCCACATTCATGGTGGTAGCACACCAAAAAAACCAATTGGCTGGTGCTCACTGGAAGGGATATCACTTATCACTCATATATTAAACCATGTTGAGACACACCCTTGAATACATATGCCTCATCCTCCCCTGTGGATAGCACAACAACCCCAGCACATAATTAAACACATTGGGGCCCCTCTAACAAGTATTTCCAAGGCAGAGTATGACACACACAGGGAGCATAGGGAAGACAGAGTATGGCACACACAGGGAGCATAGGGCAGGCAGAGTATGGCACACACAGGGAGCATAGGACAGGCAGAGTATGGCACACACAGGGAGCATAGGGAAGACAGAGTATGGCACACACAGGGAGCATGGGGCAGGCAGAGTATGAAACACACAGGGAGCATAGGACAGGCAGAGTATGGCACACACAGGGAGCATAGGGCAGGCAGAGTATGGCACACACAGGGAGCATAGGGCAGGCAGAGTATGACACACACAGGTAGCATAGGGCAGGCAGAGTATGGCACAAACAGGGAGCATAGGGCAGGCAGAGTATGGCACACACAGGGAGAATAGGGCAGGCAAAGTATGGCACACACAGGGAGCATAGGGCAGGCAGAGTATGGCACACACAGGGAGCATAGGGAAGGCAGAGTATGGCACACACAGGGAGCATAGGAAAGGCAGAGTATGGCACACACAGGGAGCATAGGGAAGGCAGAGTATGGCACACACAGGGAGAATAGGAAAGGCAGAGTATGGCACACACAGGGAGCATAGGGAAGGCAGAGTATGGCACACACAGGGAGCATAGGGAAGGCAGAGTATGACACACACAGGGAGCATAGGACAGGCAGAGTATGGCACACACAGGGAGCATAGGGCAGGCAGAGTATGACACACACAGGGAGCATAGGAAAGGCAGAGTATGGCACACACAGGGAGAATAGGACAGGCAGCGTATGGCACACACAGGGAGAATAGGGAAGGCAGAGTATAAGACACAGGCAGCATAGTCTGGGAATGAGGTATGAACAGCACAGGGCTTTAGGGGTGTGAGCAATAGAGGTTTCATAGGTGTGAACACTGTAGGGGGAGTAAAGGTGTGAACAACACAGGAGTTTAAAGTCTGAATTTGAGGTGTAACAATGCAGGGGCCAGTTAATCTCAGTATTTATACCTTTACATTTTACACAAGGAACGCAGTCACAGAAGACAGACTTTCATTTGGAGGCCACACAAATTGGACAGCAATGCATTAGTGGGACAGATGGAGTCAATCTGTTAATCCCATTTAGGCAGTGGAAGGGAGAAGGAATACTGAGACATAAAAGATGGTGGGAGGAGGAAATCAATGTTGATCTAAAACAGGATGTCTGGGAAGAGAAATAGTGCTGAACCTGATCCAAAGGGTCATTGGGTAGAGCTGAGAGAAGTTGTGATGAACCATTATGTTGAATGCTGGGAGTGAGAAGCTAGGCAGCTATAGCAGTTAATAAATGATACATAAAAGTAGTGCAGAAGGATAGTAATGTGTGTGAGTTGTATTTAGTATTCTCGTTACAGGGGATACTCACTGAACATGGCCTCCAGCTTCACTAGACAGCACACGAAGTTATCAAAATCTATGCCCATGTCGGAATCGGCGTAACGAGCGACCAGCACCTGAATGAGCTTGTTATTCAGTTTGTACCCTGCGGATGGGGACAAGACATTTTTGTTATCGTTGGACCAATGATCCCAGTAATGCCCATTTAGCCTGGGGTATCTCACCTGAACTTTCCAGGGCAATGCGTAGCTCATAAGAGCTGATGGTGCCGGACTTGTCTAAGTCGTGTTCTCGAAAAACAGTCTGTAAAGATGGAGTGTAGTTTATTCCCACGGGGCCCATGTATGCAGGTAACAAGGCCATAACTAGAGAATGGATCATGATCCCCAGTTATACACAGATGTGCAGTATCACTTGCCAATACTGTGTGGCATCTATCTACTTTGCCCAAATCATCTCTTTACCCCCAACTGTCGGTCACTTTTCCCTTCATCCTGGCTGCTTAGCATTGGTATTGGGGACAGAGCAATGAACCAGCAGTCTGGAACCCCAGTAATCATACCCCCCGTCCTCGCAAAACCCGATATTGTTGGAATAGCTTTGGGGGAAGAGTGGCTAATGCAGAGAACAGAGCCAGACATAAGCCTTATTCATAGTCAGGCCCTCTGGGTTTCCAGTACTCAGTGGGCCCTGGCTCCATACATTGGAGAGAGGCCAGTTACCATGGTCCATACAACCCCTTGTATTACAATAACACCAAACATGAAATATTGGGGGGCAGTGGCACAACTGGAATATCCCTGGTCTGCCCTCCACATTCCATTACCGTGCCATAACCCCCGCATTGTGAGTGTAAGGATTTGAAACCACAGGATCAGGCAGGAAGGAGGATGGGAAAGGATTCAGGTTCTTATGTGCCCCCTCTCCCTCTGGTTCCGAGTCTGATAATAACTATTTATACCACTGATTAGAGGCTTTATCCCAAGATCTAGGCCCAGTCATGAGAAACTTACCAGCCATTTTCGAATTTTGTTCCACAGGATCTGAAACTCCACAACTCCCAACTTGCCGCTTCCATCTTTCTGTGAGGGGTGGGGTTAAAGTTCATTTAGTCACTAGGTAGAGACACCACAATGCTTGGTAGGACTGGCAGGTGGAAAGAGTGTGGCATCAAGTGATAAGGGCTTAGCACTATTCCAGCCAATAGCATCCTTTATAGCAATCTCTAGAATTACTAGAAACTTCCAACTCCCACTAGGAGGATATTCCAGAGATAAACCTGCATCATGTTCTGTCATGGTGGCCCTTATTGCCCCTTGAAGTTAAGAATGGGCCAGACATGTTTAACCCTCTTTAATTATATCACCATCCATTAGATCAGTGATCCTCAACCAGTAGCTTGTGAGCAACATGTTGCTCACCGTTTTCTTGGATATTGCTCCTACTGGTCGCAAGGCAGGTGCTTATTTTTCAATTTATGGCTTGAGGGCAAGTTTTGGTTACATACAACCAGTTCTACTGCCAAACAGTGACTCCTTTAAACTGCCTATCCACATAGAGGCTACTAAATAGCCTTGTGCACCCCCAATAACTATTTTCATGCTTGTGCTGCTGCCCAACTATTTTTACAATTGAATGTTTCTCACAGGTATAAAAGGGTTGGGGCGCCTGTATTAGATGATCTAGTCTAGGGCTTTGGAATGAATTGTTTCTGTGGGATGGCACCTAAGGGCAGGGTGTAGCGGGGTGGCATCAGAAGGTGTCAGAAGTGGGGAAAGGATACGTCCAACAGATTGACCATCTGCCTACAGGCCTCCATACCAAAACCATCCGTCTTCAGATCTTTGTCTGCAGATCAGAACAACAATCTCTGTATTAAGAACAGATCGTACCTGGCTACACACTGATGGGTCCAGTATAGGTGTTACATCCCAGTTTATCCCAGACACACTTGGCACAGTGGGGCTCATTTATAAACACTGGGCAAATTTACACCTGGGCAGTAACTCATAGCAACCAATCAGATGTTTGCTTTCACTGTTTAACCTGCAGCTGGCTGAAAAAAGCTCATCACTGATTGGTTGCTATGAGTTACTGCCAAGGTGCAGATTTGCCCAGTGTTAATAAATAAGCCCTGTCAGTCTTAGCCATATCAGTCTTATGCACATTGCTCTTCAAAAAGTTCATTTGTCTCCCAAGGCTCTGATGATAATAGAAGCAGGAGATAAAATATATATATATATATGCTTCCATTCTACTTGCTATTGAGGATGCACTAAGCAGCCCCTGGGCATACACTGGGGCACACTATTCTTAAGAGCAGAAACACTGGCCACCACCACAGATCACTTCCTATCTGACTAGAAGGGAAATGTTTCTGGGACTCCCAATGCCTGTTAATTGGATCCATGTTACAAGTGGCAGTGGACTGAATGCCCTGTGTGCCATAGTACTAAGATGGCCATAGAGGAGAGTAAGCCCCACCATCCTTTCTTGGTCCTGGCAATAGCTTGTGTGGCCACCAGGAATTTTCGGTACTTACGTTTGGCCACCACTCTGTTCAGGATGGTCTTCAGCTCAAACACACTGATCTCCATGTCCTGGAACAGAACCCAAAGCAGAAAGACTTACACAAAGAAGTGGAACTCATTGGGCAAAGATCTCCTCGTTACCTGCTAATTGGCTGCTAGAAATTACCCATGATTCAGCAGCAATCACTTACTGTAACTCCCAGCACCCTGTTTATTATCAACTGGTTGTAGATTTCACTATCCCTCATTGTTATATCTCTGTTCCTCATAAGTCCTTTCCTCATTAACTAGCCAATGTGGGCAATGGGTTAAGAGCAGCAGGAACAGTCCGCTGCTGTATTAATCGCTGGTACAGAGAGATACAATAAGACTATGGCAGCACAGTATTCTCCTCTACTAAGCATAATTGAGCAGGAACAGCCCTCATAGTCTGTATAGAAGAGACACCATAGGACTAACCCCAAAGAACAACCTCCCAAATGACCCTGTGCCTAATATGGAACAAACTTTTGATGAATTAGGAAGATTCTGTCTCTGTCCCACAAACTCACATCTCCTGCCAGCTGCTGAAACATGGCCTTGAATGAATCATCCACATCGTCTTCTGTGAGTTCCTCCTGCACATACAAAATACTGTAACAAAGTGCACCACACCCAATGGTAGATATTGTTGGTTGAAAGTTCGCAGCATTGGCTTACAGCATGAATCCATGAAATTACATTCCCCACCCCAAATGATTGAGGGGTCCTACCTCTTCAGGAAGATCTGCTGTCACCTCCTCATCCAACTCCCTGCAAAATACCAAAAATGAGTGAGGCATAACCTTCAACAGCTAGTGTACAGTGTAGGACACTGTGAGTGTATAGTGCAGGTACGGAAGCCTGTAGGAGTGTACAGTACAGGAGTAGGACACTGTGTGAGTGTACAGTGCAGGTACTGAAGCCTGTAGGTGTGTAAAGTACAGGAGTAGGACATTGTGTGAGTGTATAGTGCAGGTACTGAAGACTGTAGGAGTATACAGTACAGGAGTAGGACACTGTGTGTGTGTATAGTACAGGTACGGAAGCCTGTAGGAGTGTACAGTACAGGAATAGGACACTGTGAGAGTGTATAGTGAAGGTGTATAAGCCTGTAGGAGTGTACAGTATAGGAGTAGGACACTGGGTGAGTGTATTGTGTACAGTACAGGAATAAGACAATGTGTGAGTGTATAGTGCAGGTACTGAAGCCTGTAGAAGTGTACAAGATAAGAGTAGGACACTGTGTGAGTGTACAGTGCAGGTACAGAAGCCTGTAGGAGTGTACAGTACAGGAATAGGACACAGTGTGAGTGTACAGTGCAGGTATAGAAGCCTGTAGGAATGTACAGTACATGAGTAGGACACAGTGTGAGTGTATAGTGCAGGTATAGAAGCCTGGTAGAGTGTACAGTGCAGGTGTGAGACTCACTGTATATCTGAATGTTTTTCAGTGAATATTCGCATGATAAAATCTGCCTCCTTGTGCGGTTCGAAGGTCGAGGGAACAATGATGTACTCCCCAGGGGGCAGGTGGATCTTGGTGCTGACTTCACGTAGGTTGATAAAGGTTTCAGAGCGGGCGCAGGATTGGTGGCGCAGGAAGAAATCTTTCTTCAGATGAACATTCTGGCAGCCCTTAAACTACAATGTACAAAGCCCAGAGCAGTAGTTAAGCTCATGCTGTCAGTCACTCACTTGCTTTTGTTGCTCTGGTTGGCGGATATCCACATTATGGTTATTTGCAGGACATAATGTTAGCTTGTGGGAACACACTCAAATCATAAGAAAAAAAACCCTAATAAAGCCTTAAATATATTTTGCCTTTTACTTTGTTTCAGGAAACAGAATTTATGAACCCCCCAAATAAATAGTAGCATGCCCAATATACAGAAGCATATGGCAGGTGCTCATTCTGGAATAGGATTCAAGGCCAAGTTAGGCCCACTTAATGCCTGATCACCTAATCATTTTCATTGTGTTACCCCAACTATAAAAATGCTAGGCCCCTCCCACAGTCAAGATCTACAAACCAGACTTGGGGAGAAATGAACAGGAGCCACAGAGACACGTACCTCATCAGGAACCTGCAAGGAAAGCAGATAAACCCCCATTATTAGAGTCCTGGTGTGTGGCCACAAACAACATAATGCAGATCTGAAATAGGGTTTCACAATGTAAGTTACTGATACAAACACAGAGATCCCTAATGTTCACTTTAAATAAAACACCTCTGTGTGGTTATGTCTCCTCTATCAAACTGTTCTTAGCCTCAGAAAGTCACTTTTCTGGCAGAACAATTAGATTGCAAGCTCTACAGGGCAGATGCTCATCCGTCTGAATAGAAGAAATTATCTGCTGCCAATGTACCTCCCATGAGGAGACAGGGAACACCCCCAAGAAGCCAGTTACCTCATATACAGCAAAGCCAATGGTGTGCATGTCTTGTCCTGCCTTCCGCTCATTCCGTCGGTTCTTCTGCATCAGGGCCACCAGGAAACTGCAGGCCAACTCATTGTCATCAGGGTCATCATCCTCCTCCAGCAGAGTGACTTTGAACTGTGGGTTGATCCAGAATGTGGCTGTGGGCAGAGACTGGGGTAAAGAGGCAGCAGGTACAGTAATTCCCATCATCCCACGATAGGATTCTGTAACGGTGGATGTTCCTAAATGATGTGTTCTCTAGCGTTGCATAGAAGCAATGAGAAGTCTAATAACTGGAAAGAGGAGTTCTAGAGTTGGCTGGAGGGTTCTGCATATTCTTACATTGCACATCATTTTCTCCTATCCCCTTTAATGGCCTCATATAATAGGAAAGAGTCAGGGCCCCGCTGTGAGTTAAGTTCTCCACCCCTTCAATCCAGATACCTGGGTTGTTCCTGCAGCCACCGGCGGTGCTTCCCCGGCGCCAACTGCCATCGTACAGAGTGGTGTGCCACTTGCTCAGCCCCTCTTTATTTAGCGTGTCCGGGGTCAGGTTACAGATTTCCAGACGGGAAAACTGGCGCAGGAACTCTTGGAAAGACATCCTTAGAAAGGGATCAGCAAAGGGCACGTTCAGTGATGGGTGAGAGATGAGAGCTGATTAAACCCATTAGGTTAATATATTCAATTCCTCCCATTACTCTGTGTTTCTCTGCTCATTCCCACTCCCCTCTACTGCAATGCCCATTACAAACTTTCTGCCCCTAACTCACCAGAACTCTCCATCCTCCATCTTTAGCCTTAGGTCCTCCTGCTCGGAAGGGTCCACTTCATTCCACTCTGAGGAGCTGGAGGGTAAATCAGACATTAGACCAGAAATGTATACATAACACAGGGGTCTTTGCCTGACCCAGCCATTGTATGTCCATTGTGCCCTCAGTCACGGATTCAATCCGACCTTATTATTTCTATATTATGCACATCCCCCACATATTATATTTACCAAATGTAAATTAATTTGAACAGAGTGGTTTTATTTTTTTACCAATAACACTTTAAGATGGTACCAATTCCCATTTGAGTCAGTGGTTAGCTAAACTGCGGCTCCTCCCTCTACTGCCAGTTGTCTGAAGAAACTTCACATTATTGAAGGAAAGCACTGCGTATCTTGACAGCGCTATATAAATAAATGATGATGATGATGATGATAAGTAAACCTTAAAAATAAGTAGATGTAAAATTGATGCTATTCTGAAAACTTTTGCAATTTACATTCATTTTTTATTTTCTTTTTATTCCAAGATATTAAGGGATACATGTTCTGTGAATATGAATGAATTTTGTTACAACAGCGCCACCTGCTGGTCAACGAAGTTGTCAGGAGAAAGAACGAGGCTGCTCTGATTTTCTTTTGCTTAGGGAAGATTTGAGAAAGGTTTCTAATTTTTTTCCTAAGCAGAAGAACATCAGAGCAGCCTCTTTCTTTCTCCTGACAACTTCCTTGACTACTTGGTGGTCAGACTGGTGGGAAACTGACCAGCAGGTGGCGCTGTTGTAACAAAATTCATATCGTATTTATTAACAGCACGTGTATCCTTGGAATAAAAAGAAAATAAATAATGAATGTAAATTCATATTTTAGTCCCTACCTATGGGATAAGAATTTGTTTCATATTTGGTGGAACTTACTTATCACTCCAGGCTCCAGTCCATTCCACCTGCCCCCAGGGATTCCTGATGCGAATAAGCTTTTCCATTTCTCCCATGTAATTAACCTGGCCAAGAGTTGAAGCACAGCACATTGTTAAATAATGCTCCCCTCAGGCTTATGGTGCAAAGGGGTAACCCTAAAGATCAGAACTAGGTCACATTCTGCTGAAAATATAGTTCAGTGTTGGTTAAGCCTGGAACTATATCTGGGGCTCAGTTATATTAGGCCAACTAGGGTTCATGACTCCATTAACCAAAGTATGGAACTTACCTAAGCTTGAATTCTCTGTACATCTTGCTATCTTTCCCATGGGTTGGTACAGAGTGTGGCTTATTGCAACTGTGAGGCCATTCAAGGGTTTCTTGTAAAGCAGGTTGTGGAGCTTTGGCCATTATAGGGCCCTCTTTACATCATGTATTGATTACTGGTTATGGTTATGTGTAAGTATGTAGTGGATGCACCCCTTAATTGTAGAGCTGCAGAATATGCTAATGTTGTCCTAAGAAACTGTTTCATTCAATTTCCTCAGCCCACTGACATTAAAGGAGACATATTGTGTAACAAATAAGAACTTACAAGTGTGTTACAGTCATTTAGATATAGAAGAATTGTGCTTAAAAAAGTAGTGTTTCAGGCTGATATATTGAATATTTCTGCAAAAACCCTAATAATCCCTCCCTTCTCTTCCACTTCCTTCTCCCTGAATTCCCAGGCTGTGCACTCAGCTCACTGCACTGTAGGGCAGGAACCAATCAGCAGCTAGCAGGACCTGATAGGGAACTGAAGCCTGTCTGTGCTTGTGTGACTGCAGGGCTGTGATTGGCTGTCCTCCTCCTACTGTGCTTCTGGCAGGGACCGTTAGGACACACCCACCCCTCATTTGAAACACAGACAGGGACCAGAGAACATCTATAGGGAGCTCCAATAAAGGGGCTATTTTTAAAGATAATATTAATTTTTATCACCATGTAAAAGCAACACCATATATTACTTATAATTGCCTACAGAATTAGGGTTTTTTCATTTATCCAATATGTCTCCTTTAATGTGGCGAGGAACTTCAGCACAGTCAGTCGCATCCAAACCCCTACCCTCAATGTGCTGAATCTGGGTCAGTACTGGGAGAGACTGCATTCAGTGTTTGGGGGAGACTGATACTGAGACACATTTACAAAGGACAAGGGTTCTGACAAGAATATACCAGGCAAATGTCAAGCTTTTGACCCTTCATTTGCTGGAGGTTCAACTACTAATTCAGTAGCTGGGGTCGCAAGTTGGTTAGTGGTGTAACATACATACATACCCCAATATAGAATGCAAAAGTATATAGACTTTATAAATACAGAGTGGTAATTAGGAAGGATGATTGGTCCCTTACACCAGTGATTTAGCCACACTAAGCACCTGTACTCATGTATATTGGCCCTCATTCTAACTGAAGGACTTCACTTACCTCTTTGAGAGCGGTGACTGAGTATGCATGTCCCTTCACAAGCTTCTTAAATGTAACAGCTTCCATGTCAAAGGCACTTGTTATCTAAACATAAGTCATGGTGGGATTGTCAGGAATAAGGGTGAGAAAAAAAGTTTAGGGGGGGTATGAAATTTAGAAAGAGGGTCCAGGCTATATAGGAACTGGGGCCCTAAACTAGAAGGGTGAGGCACTGTGGCTCATACGAGTCAAGAGTCATATGGCCCATGCAGGCCCGGACTGGCAATCTGTGGGTTCTGGCAAATGCCAGAGGGGCTGCTATAAGGTCCCATAGAAAGTCAGTATTTAGTGGGCTGGTGGGGGCTGTTTGGGCCTCTATGTACCTGAAATGCCAGGGCCTATTTTAATTCTCAGCCCGGACCTGGGCCCACGTATTGGAACTGAGTCAGGGGCCATCCAACTTGCAAGTAGGACTCATTTCTAAGGGTGAAAACACATGGAGCTACTAGTAGCAGCTACTTGTCAGGGCTACAAAATGCCAGAAAATACCCTGCCATGCACAATGCTGAGAATTGCCTCTGCTAAAACACATGTAGAGAGAGTTATCAGTAAATTATCATCATTGTCTATTTTTGTAGCCGTAGCTGCTACTAATAGCTCTGCATTCTTCACCCCGAAGATAATTAAAAAGGGCCCTGAGTTTGGGTGGGGTTTGGGGACATACAAGAAGAATTCACACCTGCAGAGGAGAAAAAGGGGCCCTGAACAAGATGGAAGGAACTGGGTCCATAAGAGTAGGACTCATATCCACAGAGGAGTAAGAAAGGGGCCCAATGAATAGGTAAGAAGAAGCCCTGACCTGGAAGGGTCTCTGCCATACAAGTAGGACTCACATCTATTGAACATCCGAGAAGGGACCCTCTCTCCAATGCCCGTTTTATTATCTTATCTAAGTCTCGAGGTGCTTTGCGTAGTTCATACATTTCTGCAACTCCTCCGGTAAAGTCCTCAAAGCCCTCGGTGGTGCTCCCACCAGAAAGGGACTCATATGAACCATTCAACCTGTGTGTGGGGGGCGGGGAGGTATAAAGAAAGGTTTAAAAAGAAAACAACAACAAAAAAATATTCACCATGAACTCTACTGACAAGGTTTTATGACAAAGAAACCAACCCACAGAATCTGATCCCATTGCTTGTATTTTCCCTCTCACTTATAATAACGGGCAATGGCCACACTTAGAACTAGGGTTGCCACCTTTTCTGGAAAAAAATACAGACCTTTCTATAAATTTATAATTTTTCCCTATTAATAACATTGGGATCAACCATCACTTTTACTGGCCAGGCCGGTAAAATACCGGCCAGGTGGCAACCCTACTTTGAACTCACTTGGCATAGGCCTTTTCCAGCAGGGCACTCCAGAACTCCGTACACTCAGCTGAGTGCACAAATACCAGCTCCCCATCCTTTACCGGCAAAAGGTCATCTATCACCACATCGACCCACTCACCAAACTGCCAGATCTACAGGGGAGGAGAGTGGAGTGAGTCATAAAGGACAGCTTGACCTGAGATTCAGAAATCAGAGGGGACACAGGAGGAGCAACATGGAGGCAGGGAAAGGACACAGACAGAAAGAAGAATGTGAATCCCTGTGGAAAGGCAGAGAAAAAGCATCTGGATTCTGAATAGTGCCAGGGCAGATTCCTGGCCTTTCTGTGAGTGAAGAGGTTAAACAATTGAAAGCTTCATGACCCAAAATATATGGTAGGGGCCATATTATTGCTTACAGAGATGAAGCGCTATCAGCTCCATTGCCAAAATCAGTTCTGCTGTCTACAGCTACAATGTGCTAATGAGTCCAACTAAACTCCCCAGCCTTCTGTGTACCTGGAAGTGGAATATCCCAGCGTAATCCTCCTGGAAGCTCTGCCCATGCGGTACCACTCTGTGCAGCAAATCCTCATTCAGCGTCAGGGAGCCAATGGCAGCCAGGAGCCAGCAGTCCCCTGCCAATAACAAGCCACTTCCATAAATGTCTTAATGTACTTAACTCTACTGCTCAATGATTCAGCTAGGAATATTCTGACCCACTAACCACACTGACCCACTAACCACACTGGCAGAGGCTGGCATTGATTTCATAGGAAACAGCACATTCAAAAAGGTAATGTGTTTCCTATATCTAGTTCCTGGGAGAAGCTACAAGCTGTTCCACTTCCGTCCATAATTCTGTTACAACCCAATCTCAGACATAGCCCCCCACATGGCTAAGGGCTCCGCTTCCTTCTTAGTATCATGTAATTATAATCCATTCTGCCTATAATGGTAATCAATGTGCCAGTAGTGCTATTGTGCTAAAAAAACAGGCAACATTTTGAAAAAGGGCTAGTGCCAGAAAGGTTGCCTGGTTTTTGGCACAGCAAACACTTTTGCTGCGTTAAGTTATATGGTTCCATGGTAGTAGGACAAGCGGCTTGCATCCATTGCTACAAAAAGCGGTAGGTCATAATGATCACTGAAAATGTGTGCTGATCATTTTAAAAGTTATATAAATGAATACGAAATATATACTGTATACACCTCTGTTATGGTCCATGACTCAGAGTAACTCACCCAGTGCCCCCTGGCATATGTCTGTTCTGGTTGCTCCACCAATAATAAACTGTGGGTCATCAACAATTTCCTGAGTAAAGAAAGAGGGGAATGTTAGCCTTTTGGTCCAGTATGACCTGAAGAATATACAGTGTCTCCCAGTCCCATGACTGGTCAGAGATCCTTTGTCATCAAATAGAAATCTAACTTGAATCCTAAAATCTACCCTATGAAATATAATGGCATGTACTTGCACAGGGCCCTCATTACCTCTTGTGCTGGTTATTGATTGTTAATTATATAGTGAATAAAGTACCCCCTCTTGTAAAATATAAGGATATTATAAGTTACCGAGGAGTTTCATGACCATATAAAAACACGAGGCCGAAGGCCGAGTGTTTTTATACAGGTCATGGAACTCCGAGGTAACTTATAATATCCTCATATTTTACAACTGGGGGTACTTTATTAATTATAATACACAAGTTTTAGTGAGTCATGTGACAGAAATTACATCACTACTCACCGTTTATAACTGATGACATCACTACTCACCGTTTATAAGGATATAATTTACAAGATATTCATGGCTTTTGTGTATTATAATAATTATATCTGGCAGGGGTACTTCAGTTTGTTACAGCCACAGACCTGACAAGAACACAGAAGTGTCTATTGGCTTCCCAAAAAAAATTACACTTCATTACCACTGGCATCACGGGAATCAATAGCACCTAGGGTTGCCACCTGGCTAGTAAAAATGATGCTTGATGCCAATATTATTAACAGGAAAGAAAGATAAAAATATAGGAAGGACAGTATTTTTAGGCAGCCCTATCTGCACTATGTGCCAAGGGTTGAATATGGCTGAAGCAGAACTGGGCGTCAGTGGAAGTGACATCATGTGCATCTGAACAATTGCTCCCACATTGTGGATCCATCTACTGTTGGAAAAAATAAGGTGAGAAAGTTGCCTCGGGCAGCAGAAAGTGGCCAGTTACAAGGGGTGGCACAAAGTCGCCTCTTGCAACTTTAAAAGCCGAATTTCCGGGTTTTAACCTGAAACCTCAGCTCCACTAGTGCAGAGAGTGCTATTGTGATCAATCCCCTATTCGCCAGGCATGGATTCGAGGTAAATTTCCGGATTCTGGCAACAGCAAATGTTTTTGTGAAACTGTCACTAAAATTCGCTGTGGGAAAATTCACTGCAACAAAAAAAAATTGTTGCTCTACAAAACTGCCGCACGTCAATATTTATTCGGACGCCCGTTGACTTTAATTCATTTGGACAAGAGTCGCGCATATAAAAATTGATGGAGTTTCACGAATTTCTCTGTGAAGCCAAGCGAAACTGACAGATTTGCCCATCACTACTAATGACTGTCGCCAGTTTATTCTTGGCAACAACTTTAGACAAGCATTCAGCTGCCCACTGCAGTCACATGATTAGAGGTCCTTGAGAAAGGGGTGGTTTTCACTGCTTCTCCTGAGGAATTCTGTCTAACAACACAGTTACAAGACCCAGCCCAGTCTTCTGGGTGGGAAATGGAAGCCCCTCCTACTGGCTGCAGGAAGATTTATAGATAAAGGGATGCTGTCATGGGAAAACATGTTTTTTTCAAAAAGCATCAGTTAATAGTGCTGATCCAGCATGTATCTCTGTGCAGCAGTAACTGTATGCGTTGCGATGCCATCTAATGGCATGTTCCTATTTGCTGTATAGTAGAACCCCCATTTTACATTTTCCAGGGGACCAGAAAATTATATAAAATATGGGAACATGTAAAATTAGGGAAATATATAAATGTATTATATTTATATATTGATGGGACAAAAACAGTGTAAAAGGAGGGAAAATTAAAATCAGCTTGTCTAAAATTGATGCTTCACTGTACTTACTGACGGTCGCTTCCATTGCACGCCTCTAGTTTTGCTGGATCCAGGGCCTAATTCCTTGAAGCCCAGGATAGAGGGGATGGCTGGGAAATTTGGATCTTCAAAGAGGATGCCACTCTCCACACACTGCTGTTTGAGACTCTCATAATCCTGGTTCTGGTATTTCACGGCGCAATCATGTGAGCCCACACCGGATGCCTTCAGGCGGTCGATCTTGAGTTTAGATGCTATGCCCCCGAACGGAATCATACTGGAATCTGATGGGGACAAAAGGGTGAAGATGAGGAAACCCAGGAAAAGAGGAATATGGAGCAGGAAGTATAGGGTATTCCTGGGTATGCAAAGTGAGTAAGAGTTTAGGGTAGGTTGTTATATATAGGGATAGTTACATGTGGGGGTAATTATATACATGTTTGGGGTCCATTTTTTTTTTCTTTGTCTCTAACATTCCACCTCCCACCCTACTTTCAGCCCACCCCTAGGAAATGTCACTTCTATTTAGGGGAGACAGGTGGCATGTTGGACTGTAAATCTGTTGTGGGTCAGGTTGGGTAGTTGTTGTTAATGGGCATAAAATGCAGGTTGTGGTCTACTCTCTAGCACAGGGGTCCCCAACCTGTTTTACCCATGAGCCACATTCAAATGTAAAAAGAGTTGGGGAGAAACACAAGCATGAAAACGTCCCTTGGGGTGCCAAATAAGGGCTGTGATTGGGTATCGGTAGCCTCTATGTGGACTCTACTTGGCACTATACTTAGTTTTTATGCAATTAGAACTTACTTCTAAGCCTGGAATTTAAAAATAAGCCACTGATTTGAGGACACTGAGAGCAACATCCAAGGGGTTGGAGAGCAACATGTTGCTCTAGCATATTATCTGAAGAATAAAAGCAAATGACAGAGCAGCAGTTGTGCAAATAGGATAATGTGTAGTGTAAGGCAACTTGTGTTGTGTAAGGCCAATGCTACTGAACAGACACAGTCACTACATCTCTATACTGTACTTTTATTCATTTATTGATGAGATGGTAATTCTATGAGGCTGTGTGTCCCCCTTTGCCATTCACTGATCACTTATGTTATTCCCTGTTATGAATGATAGGGGTAACCGTACTCTGAACTCTTTAGCTAGCAAAGCAGTTTATTGCCAATAGATTAGCAAGCTATAACACTATTTATTATGTAGAATGCTTTACCATACCTTACCATACAGCCAGGGCCGCCATTAGAAATCACGGGGCCCCGTACAACAAAATTTTTGGGGCCCCCTGGACCCCGCCCACACTGACGACCAAGCTCCACCCCATTTCCCGCCCACTCCACATCGCAGTTAAAAGACCACACAGACATCAGCGCTAAAAAAGTAACCCCCCACACAAGTTGTAAAAAGCTATTGATGGTCAGGGCCCCCTTATAAAAAATTGGGGCCCCAAAAAAAAAAAATTAAAATTTTTTTTTTTTTTTTAAAAAAACATTGGTGGCAGGGGCCCCCTTATAAGTTAAAAAAAACTTGGGGCCCCAACAAAAAAATGTAAAAAAAACTAAAAAATAAACAAACATTGGTGGCAGGGGCCCCCTTATAAGGTAAAAACAAATTGGGGCCCCAAAAAAAAATTTGAAAAAAAAAAAAACTGGTGGCAGGGGCCCCCTTACAAGTTAAAAACAAATTGGGGCCCCAAAAAAAAAAAAAAAATTTTTTGAAAAAAAAAAAACATTGGCGGCAGGGGCCCCCTTATAAGTTAAAAACAAATTGGGGCCCCAAAAAAAAATTTAAAAAAAAAAAAAAATTTTTTGAAAAAAAAAAAAACATTGGCGGCAGGGGCCCCCTTATAAGTTAAAAACAAATTGGGGCCCCAAAAAAAAATTTGAAAAAAAAAAAAAAATTTTTTTGAAAAAAAAAAAAAAAACATTGGCGGCAGGGGCCCCCTTATAAGTTAAAAACTAATTGGGGCCCCAAAAAAAAATTTGAAAAAAAAAAAAAATTTTTTTGAAAAAAAAAAAAAAAACCATTGGCGTCAGGGGCCCCTTACGAGTTAAAAAAAAAAATTGGGGCCCCAAAAAAACATGTTTTAAAAAAAAAGATTGGTTGCAGGGGCCTATAGAATATTAAAATAATACATTGGTGGCCAGGAGATTAAAAAAAAAAAAATACACAAACTGGTGTTCAGTAGAATTGAACTCACGGCTTCAGTACTTCAACTTCACCTCCTTTCGTGACTTCGGGTCTTTTCACTGCTTCAGGACTTCGGCTTCGGCTGTTTTCGTGACTTCGGGTCTTTGCGCTGCTTCAGGACTTCGGCTTCGGGCTGTTTTCGTGACTTCGGGTTTTTTCGGCGCTTCGTGACTTCGGCTTTTTCCGTGACTTCGGGTCTTTTCGGCGCATCGGCTTCGGCTTTTCGGCACTTCCGCATTCGGCAGCACAGAGGCAAGACGTACGGCTCGGGCGCTCGTAAGGGGGGCCCGGATCTTCAAAAAATGCAGCGCTGCCGGGCCCCCCTTCATGCCCGGGCCCGGTACGCTTGTCCCCCCTGTCCCCCCCTGATGGCGGCCCTGCATACAGCTCTAAAAGCTCTCTGTTTTTTTAGGATAGCAGCTGCCATATTTTCTTGGTGTGACATCACTTCCTGCCTGAGTTTCCCTGCTCACTCATAGCTCTGGGCTCAGATTACAGCAGGGAGGGGAGAAAGGAGGGAGAGAGAGAAGCAAACTGAGCATGCTCAAGCCCTGCCCTTGAGGTTTAAGCTGAAAACAGGAAGTCTGATACAGAAGCCCATGAGTACACAATAGAAGGAAAGAAATGTGGTGTTTCTTTTGACAGAGGACTCAGAGTAACATTACTTTGAGGGTTTACTGGTGTATTTATATAGACCTTTCTGATAAAACGTACTTAATTTTAGCCTTTCCTTCTCCTTTAAAGTAAAGTAACGCCAAAAAATATAAGTAATTACAATATTATATACTGGTGCCCTGAACTAGTAATACTGGGGTGTTAGCTCCAGAAACACTGCTATAATCTATAGAAATAAGATGATGTACAGCCATGGGGGCAGCCATTCAAAGCTGGAAAAAGGAGATAAGGCACAGTTTGCATAGTCGATAACAGATAAACTCTGTTGAATTCTATTGTATTTTACAGAGTTTATCCGTTATCTGCCACCTGAGCCTATTCTCCTTTTCCTACTTTGAAGGACTTCCATTGTGCAGGGCACTGTGGGAACTGGAGTCCTGGCTGCAGGAGAGCTGGTTTCTCCAAATTGATTTGAGAGTAAGAACCAGCAGAACAGAAGCAGCAAATATGCTTACAGCCTTAATGTAGTGGTTCGACTTTAAGTGAACTTTTAATATGTTATATAATGGCTAATTCCAAGAATCTTTACAATTGGCCTCTTTAAGGCTACAATTTTATTGTTACTGCTACTTTCTATAACTTTTCTTTCTATTCAGACCCTCTCCTATTCTTATTCCAGTCTCTTATTCAAATCAATGCATGGTTGTTACTTAATATGGGCCATAGCAACCAGATTGCTGAAAGTGGAATTTTGAGAGCTGAATAAAAAGCTAAATAACTAAAATAAAAAACCTTAATAATAAAAAATGATAACCAATTGCAAATTTTCTCAGAATAACACTCTCTACATCATACTAAAAGTTCATTTAAAGGTGAACAGTGCCTTTAACGTGAATGTATAATTAATGTATGGTATATTGGAAAGTTGTTTCATTATGGGGAAAATGTTGGTAGAGAGTTGCTCTTTAAATAAGCAGAGCTGTAAGGATGATCCTCTGTAGAATTTTATCAAATTTTCACCATTTCACAAATTTTGGGTGAAGCGAAACGGGTCAGATTCGCCCCCTTGTTATAAATAAAGTACATTTCTAGTGATGGAGGAAGAGAAATCTATAACAGATGTATAGGGATTTCAGCCCCAGTCAGCATCCCAAGATTCTGCTGCCATCACTCATCCTGGGGAGGGGGGTTTGAAAAGATCAATAGGACTCAATCAGATATATTGCTGCAACTCGGGATGGATGTTCAGCTGGAGGGCTCACTGCAGACAAACACCTGCACTGCAGAACGGAAACTCTCTTACTCTCCCAAATTATGTTTCCCCTTCAACTCAAAATTGGGAGAATCAAGTTGCTCCCATGTCCGAATTCTATCAAAGTCTGTGGCTGATAAAAGTGAGATGTTTACCAAAGTGCAGGGCAACTGACATGGGGCAAATGGTTGCCTGTGCTGTGGTTGGCTGGGAGCCTGGGGCACATTGTGCGCATAGGAACTTGTCCTATCCCTAAGGGAACATTTTATAGCTGGAATGATGGCAAAGTTAACAGAAACAGTTTGAATATGAAAATGGGGGCACACCAATGAAATGCAGCATGTATGGAATTGATCAAGTGGAAGCAAAGTGCACATTGGCCAGGGCAGTTATACCTTGCTGTGTTTAGCGTATACATTATTTTATGTATATAGGCATATTGAATATAGGAGGTTGCAGGCTTATGTTTTAGATTAAACTTTTTGGTATCATACAGTATATTGAATAAAGCACTGTATCCCTTTAAAGCATCTAATGCTTGTATTTATGCATTCATACAAAAAAAAAAGTGTGTGTGTGTGTGTGTGTGTGTGCGCCCAGCTGAGGACCATTCAATATTTAATGTACAGGTGTAGTCTACCCATCTCTGCAGATTACTATATTCCCTAAACATCAACCCCAATTTCAGTGTCCCCAAAAATACTTCTTCCTTATCCAACAGAGCAGTTATTGGGTTTGATGGCAGCCCTTTCTATTTATCTGTCTGACAGGCAATCAGAGCAAAGCCTTCATAATTGTACATAACATTTTGGTAGAGAGCAGAGACCTGCTTGCACCTACATTCACTCAGTACTATTGGGGATACCCACATTGTACCCAGACCTTGGCCAATCAACAGAAGTGTGATATGTAACATACCACAAGCACCTGATGAAGGATATTTATATCCAAAAACATGTTGTGAGAAATAAATTACACTAAATTTGCTGTGGTTCTCCAAAGTTTATTCTTAAGTTGTAACATACAGCTGCCCTGTTAAGTGTTCTATAAATAACACACCATGGGGCTGATTCACAATAGGTCGATATTCCTAAACGCACAGTTTTGTGCGTTATTTAAGGAACGATTCATCAAAGTATTGTCGCATGCGTTAATAGACATATTGCAGGCATTAATTCTACATTTCTGCACAGCGGCATTCTAATCGCATTGCGATATTTATAGAATAGAATTAATGGTAACGCATTATTCACGAACACCTTTTACGCGATAAAAGCATAAAATAGTGCGATAATTACTGTGAAATTTAACACCTCCCAGGAGTAGCCGTTACAAAACAACATTGGATGGATTAATAGAGGAAGATGTAGTGAGGAGCTGGAGATTCGGGGAGATTTAGTTGGAGATTCGGGGAGATTTAGTTGCCCGGTACTCGCTTCTTCTTTTGGGGCTTCCCTGTGTCCTCTGCCGGGTTTAATGAAAAGATACCTGCGCCAATGCACTCAAGGCGGTTGGATTTCCGAAATCGCCCGAAGTTTACTCTTGGGGAAACTTCAGAAATTTAAGTGCTGCGAGTGCGTTGGCGGAAGACACAGGGAAGCAGTTCGGGGAGATTAGTCTCCCCAAAGAAGAGGCAATTAGTGGCCGGGTGACTAAATCTCCCTGAATCTCCAGGTGTGCCCTTGCCCTTAAAGACCTTCGTGAGGAGCTGGAGCCTAACCTACAGCCATTTACACATTTTCGTGATACCTTGGGCAGATCCAGAATGCACTAAGCACTACGTTCTATGTCATAGAATTATATTGAGTTTCCCAGGGAAAGGAATGACTATAATACAGTAAAAAGAGACTACTCTGCCAGTAGCATCCCGAATGTCTTAGATGCTATAGATTGCACTAATAATGTGTGACAATATCAAATGCCCTAAAATATCGCACAAAATAACGCATACTTTAAAATAGCGCACACAATTCAGCTAAAATTAACGTAAAAAATATCACTTCTTAGTTAGACACGTGAACTTTTAGTGATTTGATCGTTAATTCTAAAAATATAAGAAGTGATTACATTTTTTAAGGCGTGCTATAAATAACACTCACTTTTTCAACCTTTTGTGAATCGGCCCCCATATCTGAACACAATGTAATCTTCTACGAATACATACAGTATACAGAATGCAGTGGTATGCATACACATTGTAGGCACATATACTGACTCACAGCACTATGGTGATTATTAGTGCACAGATTTAATCACTCACTGTATTCCCCAAATCGACACATCAAACCCTAAATAGGCCCAAGAGTCGCTCCCAGAACAGGACGGGGAATTTCCATATAAACACAGGCCCCGGGCCAGCCCACTCTGGGGGCTGTAGGTAATATGCACCCCCTAACCCTTGCTCAGAACAGGGTATGAGCATGATAGAGGCAGGCAGATGGCCCCGATATGGATGTTGTACCCCACAAACTCTCACATTTGAGAAATAGCTGCACTGAGTTAACCCTTTCATGAACAGAGGCATTAGTATAGAAGCCAAGTTGTTTCAGAACAATCAGGGACCATCTCTGTGGATGGATTACAATGTACAGCCCAAAGGAAAAAAAGCCCTGAGGTGGGGCTGGAGCAGAACTGAACATGGAGATGCACCAACAGCAGAGAGAAAGAGAAAAGGGTTAAATTGCTCTCACTCCCCCACCCCACAGAGTGAATGAGATGAGTGTCAGGGAGGGGAAATGGGAGAAAGAACTCACCTTACACTGTGAATCCCAGTCTTTCAGTAGCTGCAGCAGTCTGTCTGTCTGTCTGTTCACAAGGAAATGTAACCGCTTGTATCACTGTGTGACTGTTACAGTGTGTCACTGGCAGACTTAGATTGTTACCACTGCCCCTCTGCCCTATCCAGTCTGTCGGTACAGCCAAGCCTGGTCACTGTGGGTGGAGCTTACAGGGGATGTGACTGATGGTGCATAAGGGAGGGGCGAGAATATTGGAATGTGCTGAGAACTGACATTAACCGGTTGCCCTGCACCGGTAAAACTGGTGTATTTATCATAAACGCTACAATAGTTATAAATAAGCTTCTGTGTAGCCATGGGGGCAGGCGCTCAAAGCTGAAAAAGGAGAAAGTGCACAGTGGATAACAGATCCGTAGTATAGCTCCAGTATACAATGGTATTCCTCAGAAGTAATCTCTAATGTACTGTATATCCTGTGCTTGAATGACTGTCCCCATGGCTACACAGCAGCTTGTTTATATAAACTATAGTAGTACTTATCTGTTATCTACTGTGTATCCTGTGCTTGAATGGCTGCCCCCATGGCTACACAGCAGCTTGTTTATATAAACTATAGTAGTACTTATCTGTTATCTACTGTGTGTCCTGTGCTTGAATGGCTGCCCCCGTGGCTACACAGCAGCTTGTTTATATAAACTATAGTAGTACTTATCTGTTATCTACTGTGTATCCTGTGCTGGAATGGCTGCCCCCCATGGCTACACAGCAGCTTGTTTGTATAGTTGTAATTATCTGTTATCTACTGTGTATCCTGTGCTTGAATGGCTGCCCCATGACTACAAAGCAGCTTGTTTATATAAACTATAGTAGTACTTATCTGTTATCTACTGTGTATCTTGTGCTTGAATGGCTGCCCGATGGCTACACAGCAGCTTGTTTATATAAACTATAGTAGTACTTATCTGTTATATACTGTGTATCCTGTGCTTGAATGGCTGCCCGATGGCTACACAGCAGCTTGTTTATATAAACTATAGTAGTACTTATCTGTTATCTACTGTGTATCCTGTGCTTGGATGGCTGCCCCCATGGCTACACAGCAGCTTGTTTGTATAGTTGTAATTATCTGTTATCTACTGTGTATCCTGTGCTTGAATGGCTGCCCCATGACTACACAGCAGCTTGTTTATATAAACTATAGTAGTACTTATCTGTTATCTACTGTGTATCCTGTGCTTGAATGGCTGCCCGATGGCTACACAGCAGCTTGTTTATATAAACTATAGTAGTACTTATCTGTTATCTACTGTGTATCCTGTGCTTGAATGGCTGCCCCCCATGGCTACACAGCAGCTTGTTTATATAAACTATAGTAGTACTTATCTGTTATCTACTGTGTATCCTGTGCCTGAATGGCTGCCCGATGGCTACACAGCAGCTTGTTTATATAAACTATAGTAGTACTTATCTGTTATCTACTGTGTATCCTGTGCTTGAATGGCTGCCCCCATGACTACACAGCAGCTTGTTTATATAAACTATAGTAGTACTTATCTGTTATCTACTGTGTATCCTGTGCTTGAATGGCTGCCCCATGACTACACAGCAGCTTGTTTATATAAACTATAGTAGTACTTATCTGTTATCTACTGTGTATCCTGTACATGAATGGCTGGAAAATGTAAAATCAGGGAAAGTGTTAAAGAAACTTTTTTTATCAAGTACTCATTGGAATTGACCATTTACAGGCAGAACCATGGCATCTGGTTATAAGAAAAGCAAGATGTGCTATTGCGATACATAGATCAACAAGCCATATCTCCAGTTCCTGCTCATGAACAGGGAGACGGTTTTTAATCACCTCTCTTCAGGAAGGCTATGGGAGATCTGTGGCCAATTCTAGAACTTTGAAAGCTGAACAAATGATTAAAATGTCAGACTTTCAAGATGGAGACACTGGCCATGATAAAAAAAACAGTGGCCAAGATACTATTTAGCATCTATAGACATAAATGATGCTTAACTGCACGTTCCTATTGCTCCAGAAACCAGAGCTTGCTATGATTCGCACTTTTGGGTCTTTACTTCCGGTTTTGCTACTTACCCTTTAGGCTGGCCATCTCTCCTAGAATATTTATTAAAATTCTTGTGACTTGGCAAGTTGAGGATGGTTGACGATGATTTACTTAGGGGCTCATCTGGTACTACTCCTCAGGAGAAGATCCAGAACATCGTTCTCACAGTGCCTCATTTTGTGGAGAAGACACTAGGTCTGTTAACATCCACCCAGGCACGGATTTGTGGCGAGGCCACAAAGGCACGGGCTTAGAGCGGCAAGATTTCAGGGGCTGCATGCCGCTCAGCCTCACCATCTGCCAATGCACCGAGGACTGCATGCATGGTAAATTTCCTAGTTTCTTACAGAATGCATGCAAGTCCTCAGTGCAGATAGGGACAGAGGAAAGAGTGTACGAATGCATGTGCTTTCACATGGGGGAGGGGCGCAGAGCAGAAATACCACACCCAGCCTAGGGGCGCCGCAAAGAAAAATCCAGCCCTGCATCCACCATAAATCTGGTCAAGTGGGCCTGTTCAACTCTTTTTCCTGAAACAATGGGATCCTGTAATTCAGTAGTGGTCAAAGAAGATTTGTGTAACCAAAGGGTGCAAGGAGGCTTGGTGGAGAGTACCCAACAATCTCTGTCTGGAATTTACTCTGGGAAATAGTTTCTACTGTATAGCTGAGAGTTTTAGTCACTAGAGGACACAATAACTCCATCAGACTGCTTTCAGCTTATTCCTCTGCAGTATAGCCATGGGAAAGAGAACAGCCTAGGAGCAGGAAATACAGAGAAGCAGAGCTCTGTAGCTAGGTCATTCCTGACTTGGATACACTTAACCTTTTGACCATGGCAAAGAACAAAATGTACAACGTATCAGAGCTCTGCTAAGTATAGGGGTGGGGTGTTACCAAATGATCCTCTAATCAGAGATTTTTGGGAAGAGATTTCCCCTAAACATAGCACATAGCCTTTCTATCTTAATTGTGCTTTTCCCCGGGCAGCACCATCTTCCCAAATCGTCCAGTTCCTTTTGGAAGTGATGTCAGGGGTTATTAGAGAACACTTTTGGTAGTTTAAAGAGAAAAAAAAGGGTTTCACTCCCTTATGTGGAAGAGGTAACCTATCTACCTGGGTGCCATTTGGTTTGCATGGTGTGATTGTGTTGTGGAACTATAACCAGGGATTGCTGTTATCTGCTGTGTCCTCTAACCCTATTAGACTGAACTATTGATCAAGGAATGAACCTACTTGGACTGTCCCCAAGCCCCAATCTTTGGGGAACAGTGTTTTCTCTTTTACAAACTGGTGCCATCTAGTGGTTTCAGGCCATAAACGAAATGTGAGGTTATGTTGTTTTGCTGTATGCTGCCATTTCTCACCCTTTATTTTGGTATGTAAGTAAAAGTCCTTGGGCCATATGTGGTTTGTTTCAGGGATTTTTAATGACAGTATGACTGGCCATACATTCCATAGACTCTATTGTATAACAAATTTGTCACTACCGGTGTCTTGAGAGTGATTGTGTGTTGTCCAAATCAACTGGAGCATGGCACCAATCATTTTCTATATCACTTTGTATAGGTCAGCAGATTTTTGCACGAGAAGGACAGTGAGCAATCACAACAACCTCCATGCCAAAGTCTGACAGGGCCACAACGTGGCAGAAAGGGGAAAATTTAACTACAATACTTACCGAAATTTTCCTTTCCTGGTTACTATGGGCAGCCTTCACACCTATGAGATTCCCCGCCCTCTTATCAGTGATAGGACAGAATTCACCAATGTAAATCCACCTACCTATATAGTATAACACCTCCCTTTATGCCATGTCTTTGGGTCCGAGCTTAACATAACACATTTTTCTTAGGGAGGGAAATGGTGTGAAGGCTGCCCATAGTAACCAGGAAAGGAAAATTTCGGTAAGTATTGTAGTTAAATTTTCCCTTTTCCCTGGTCACTATGGCAGCCTCCACACCTATGAAATCATACCCAAGTAATCAGAATGGGTGGGTCCCCTTAAAAGAAAACCACATATAGTCAATTCTGCTACACACGAAAAGCTTTTATTCCTATTATTATTTTTTTTTTATTTAGGCAATGCCGCCATTAGTACTTTATTTCCAAACTCCTCATGAGATTTGGGTTGCACTCCCACATGATAGTGCCTTAAGAACGTTCTTGTTGAACTCCATGATGCTGCCTTGCAAATTTTTTCCATCGGAACTTCTGCCTGCAATGCCCATGAAGTACTCAACACCCTTGTGGAGTGTGCCTTTACCCCTTTAGGAAATTGTCTTCCTTTGTTCTGATAGGCAATGCGTATACAATTTACTATCCATCTGCTGATGGTAGATACTGAGGCCGCTTGCCCCCTCCTACTGCCACTTGGTATAATGAAAAGTCTATCCGACTTTCTCCATGCCTCTGTTCTCTTTAGATACACTGATATGCATCTGACTAAATCCAACCTATGACACTTCCTCTTTTCTGAAGTGTCCTCTTGATATATCGCTGGAAAGACTGTTTCCCAGTTTAGATGCTGTAACCTTACCACCTTTGGCAGGTATTCTGGCACTGTCCTCAGCGTTATTTTATTCTCTTGAATAACAGTAAATGGCGGTTTTGATGAGAGGGCTTGTAAGTCACTCACCCTTCTGGCCGATACCACTGCCGTTAAAAAAACCGCTTTCAAGGTAAGTAACATGTCAGTTATGTCTCTAAGAGGTTCGAATGGCTCACATGTGAGAGCCTGTAGCACCAATGACAAATCCCATACTGCTGAGAGTGTCCTGCTTGGTGGCCTAAGGTGCATTACCCCTGTTATGAATTTTATTACCTTGGAATTTCTTGCCCATTGTTCTCCTGTTAAAGCTGAAATAGCAGAAATCTGCAGCTTTAAAGTTCTCAGGCTTAATCCTTTATCGAAACCCGCCTGCAAGAAGTCCAGAACTTGTGTCACTGACAGTTTTTCAATTGTCAATTCCTTATGCAACAACCAAGGAATAAAAACCTTCCACACTCTTTCATAGGTCTTGTTCGTAGAACTCTTCCTGGCTGCCACAATTGTATCTATTACAGGTTCCGAGAGCCCCTCCTGTCTTAACCTTCGCCTCTCAATCTCCAAGCCTTTAGAGATAACCCCCACGGGTTTGGATGCAACACTGGTCCCTGACATAACAGGTCCCTCCTGTCTGGTAGACTCCACGGTCTGTCTATCACCAATGACTTGAGAAGTGGGTACCAATGCCTTCTTGGCCAGTCTGGAAGAATTGCGATAACTTCTGCTCTTTCCACCTTTATTTTCCTTAGGACCCTGGAAATCAACGGTATCGGGGGAAATATGTACATCAATTCTCCCTTCCAACTCTGTCTCAATGCATCCGTCGCCATTGCCTCCTGGCATGGAACTCTCGAGCAAAATCTCTTGACTTTGTGATTGTTGAGAGACGCCATTAAGTCTATGTGTGGCCAACCCCACCTCTCTACTATCTGAAAAAAGACCTCCTGGCATAATTCCCATTCGTGATCCATCACTGTTACTCTGCTTAGGAAATCCGCCCTGACATTCCAAATCCCTGGAAGATGTATCGCTGACAATTGATGGAGATGGGTTTGTGCCCATTGCATAATTGGTTGAAGTTCCTGCATCAAACTCCAACTGCGCGTACCTCCCTGCTTTCGTATGTAGGCCACTGCCGCCAAATTGTCCATCTCCACCATCAGGGAAGTTCCCTTTATCTGATACTTGAATAACTGAATTGCCTTCCAAACTGCTCTCAATTCTAGAACATTCGCTGACAGACAACTCTCCACCTGAGACCATCTGCCCTGAACATAATCTTCTCCCACATGAGCTCCCCAACCTCTGGGGCTGGAATCCGTTGTAAGAATCGTCCACTGTACCTCGGTCAGCTTCTGACCCCTGGACAGATTGGAATTGGACATCCACCACTTCATTCGTGCCTTCACCGCTTGAGGTATTACGATCTTTTGATTCCAATCCTGCCTGTCTCTTTTCCACTGATCCAAAAAACACCATTGCAGTGGTCTTGTGTGCCATCTTGCCCACATCACCATTGGTGCTGTTGAATTTAACAGTCCTAAAATACTGCTTACTTCTCTTGCCCTCATATTCTTCCTTTTCCGTAAGCTGAGAATTGCCACTACTATCTTTCTCTTTTTCTCCTCTGGCAAGGTGACTACTCCCTGCTCCGTCAGGAATCTTGCACCCAAATGGATCAAATCCTGTGTTGGTATTAACTGGCTCTTTTGCAGGTTCAATATCCAACCATGCTGACTTAGAAATTTGACTACCGACTCTCTGTGACGAATGAGAATTTCCTTGTTCCTTGCTTTGAGCAGGATATCGTCCAAATAGTGATATATCTATATATCCTTTTTCCTTAGTTCCGCTATCAGTACTTGCAGTATCTTTGTAAATACCCTTGGTGAGGTTGCTAGGCCAAAGGGCAGACATGTGAACTGATAATGCATGTCCTCTGCAACTGCAAACCTTAGAAATCTTTGATGGGACTCTGCTATGGGTACATGTAGATATGCGTCCTTCAGGTCTATTGACAAAAGCCAATCCCCTGGTTGAATTTCCTTGATTATCGTGAATATCGATTCCATCTTGAAGCTTTTTATTTGCAAAAATGAATTTATTACTCTCAGATCCAAAACCGGCCGAAAATCTCCCGTTTTTTTCTTTAACATAAATAGGGTTGAATAGACGCCTCTCCTCCAAAATTCCCGAGGTACAGGTTTTATTGCTCCCTCTACCAGAAGCTGTTGAACATAAGATACTAAAATCTTCCTTTTCTCCATCTGCTGAGGAATTTGAGAAAGAATAAAGAGATTCTTTGCCGGCTTCTCTCTGAACTCCAAATAGTATCCTCTTTCTATTGTGTCTAATACCCAATGATCTGTAATGGACCTTGCCCAAACTCCCAAAAACGTTTGAAGTCGCCTGGGTATCACTGAAGTCTGAGCTGCCACACCTTCATAATGACTTCTTTGTGAATCTACAATTCTCTTGTTTAGGCTTTTGCGTTTTGACAAATGTTGACTGACCTCCTCTCCATTGTGGCTGTACACCTTGTCCCGATGCCCTGGACTTCTGCTCACGAAAAAACGGCTTACCCCGAAAAGGCCTTCTATTCTGAGATGCTCCAGATACTCCTTCAGACCTTCTTTCTTGAGGTAGGAACACGCTTTTACCTCCAGTGACTCTCTTGATGATCTCATCGAGTTTTGGTCCGAAAAGCATTTGTCCTTCAAATGGTAGATTGCACAAATTCATTTTTGAAGCCTTGTCTGCGTTCCACGCTCGCAGCCATAATGCCCTTCTTGCTGACACCGACAACGCCATTGCCCTGGAAGATGATCTTACCAAATCCACTGAAGACTCTGTAATAAAATCCGCTGCTAATTTTATCTCTGTGAAGGAATCTAAGATACTCCTTCTATCTACACCCCTCTTTAAGGCTGACTCCATGTTCTGCAACCACATCTGCATCGCTCTAGATACCGAAGTAAGAGCTAATGCCGGTCTACATGTTGCTCCTAATGCAAGATAAGACTTTTTAAGCGATGCCTCCATCTTCCTATCCATAGGATTCAAGAAGGACACCACATCATCGACTGGCAATAATGTCCGTCTTGACAATCTGGCCACTGCAGCATCCACCCTTGGTGGCTTGTTCCAAATTTGTTCTTCCTCTTCAGGAAATGGATACCCTCTCTGTACCTTTGATGGAATTGGGAACTTTGCATCCGTTTTCTCCCATTCCTTGACAATGATCTCCTTAATTACGTCATGCAATGGAAATGTCGACTTTTCCTTCCTAAGGAATTTAAAGGGGTTAGAAGATGATTGCTGTGTATGAACTTTCTCAGGTAGATCTAGCTGCGTTCTTACAGCCTTAATTAATGGTTCCACTAGTGAAACCTCAAAAGTGGAAAAACTTTCCTCCTCTACAGTTTCCTCCTCAGAAACTTCTATGTCCTCACCCCTTGACGATCCTGTCCTAGACCCATGTCCAGGGCTATCTACCATTTCTTCTCTAGACCTTTTTGCAGACTTCAGTCCCTCTGTCACTGCTTCTTTTATCCAGCGCATGACATCTGCTGTATCAGCCGCAGCATCTCCAGATAATCTTCTTGTGCACCTTTGACACAATTTAGAGTGTTTCATTGCCGGACTGTCACAAGCCACACAATTCTTATGTTTCTCCTTGCTGCTCCGTTTTCTAGGGGGAGACACACTGAGGAGAAAAGAAATCACCTTTAGCACTCTTTTGCCTGCCTAACCACACTACAAACTTACCATAACTGTGGCTCACCTCCTATTTTCATTTGCAGCATTATCTGGGCTACTAGGCACTTGATCCACAATGTCTACCTAAAATAAAAAATAACGCTGTGAGAATAAAAGAAACCACAGCCAAAACTAATTTAAGAGGCAGAAACTTACTGCTCTAGAAGAGGAAAAACGCTCCATTTGTAAGACCGTCTCAACACGCCAGCATACACTTGGTCGCGGCAAAATGACGTCACGGCTCACAACGTCCTCCGCATCAGAAGACACAGGACGCAGAGCGCAAGAGGGAGCGAACGCGTAAAGACGCCTCTCTCCAGCTGCCTGCTCACGTGACGCGGAAGTAGCTGACACGCATAGGTGGAACGCAACCTCCTACCTCTCTGCCTAAGTGCCGCCCAATTCACCGGTCTAAAACACTGCATTACCAACGAGTCCCTGCACTGTAAAAACAGCTACGCTGGGTGGTAAGAAGTGACCCCCGGGCTGCTTATAACGGGGGTCCGACCTGCTGACCTCCTCTAAGAGGAAGTACCCTTGCCAGGCCCTACCAGGGAGAGAGGCTGAACTCCCCGGGTCTGGGATCCCAAACATGGGTCCTTGTGAGCCACAAAAGAAAATACAGAGCTTGAAAAAAACTCCCAAAAATGTTCCCACTGCGAGGACAGAAAAAAGACATGGCATAAAGGGAGGTGTTATACTATATAGGTAGGTGGATTTACATTGGTGAATTCTGTCCTATCACTGATAAGAGGGCGGGGAATCTCATAGGTGTGGAGGCTGCCATAGTGACCAGGGAAAGCTCAGATTGTGCTGTACATTATGTGAAAACCCAACTTGCCAAAGATATTGATGGTGAATGTTTCTGGGTTAAGTGTGAACAAAGATTGATTTGGGAACGTCAGTATTACCTCCCACCTACAGACAATCTCCCTAGGTTCCAAACTAAGCATGGACATTCCAGGTTCTCCAACCTAAACTATCAGTGAATAGTCAAAATGCATTAAGCCAGTCAGCAAGAAGCAGAACAACCCCAAGTGAGACATTCACAGAGCATTAATGCTTGGATTGAGGAGCTTGATAACTGCTCTGGAAGAGCCTCCATGGATATGGGAAAGGCCCCAGCAATGAACGAAAGTAAATGCGAGGACTCTCTCAGCTTTGAGATTGATAGACTTTCACCAATTGGGGCCCTTCATGAACAACTGGGGTGGGACAAAATGAATGGAGGGTTAGATGCCCCACTAAATCACAGCAGCTCCAAAGCCACAAAGGACAGTAAAGGAATTGATTGTTACTGGAGATACGAGTGCAAGGGTTTGTCACATTCCCTTGGCTCCTCCTCATGGAGCTGATTATTCTTTCAGTATGATGCCAGTGGCCAGTGCCAAGGCACAGTGTAATTTTGGGCATCTCAATGGTAATCAACCTCTCTGCATGGAAGAGCTTTCTGTGTCTCCGGACTACAGTGCAAAAAAAAGAGAACCTTTAAAACTGAGATCATGTTCTGTACCAGAGGTTCTACAAACTGATCATGAACTTCTGTAACAAGGTGATGAGGAGTTGGAGGGCATATGGAATAATGCTATGAGCCGCAGGAAGAGTGTCCCAATAACCTCTCCTCTATCAAAATATGGTGGAAGTAGGGAGTTTACCAAAGACTGCAGAACCCGTGGGCTTGTGTGAAAAGTCACAAAGTGGAAAAGTAGTGATGATGGCAAAACAGAACTTGCTGGTGGCCACTTGACAAAGGGCATTTTTGCTCGAAACTTGTAGTGTCAATAAAAAGGAATTTTTGCAGCAGAGTTCTGAGTTTACCTGGTCTGTTCCACTAATAGACTTTGAATTGATTGCCAGTACCGAGGACGGGGTACAGAAACTGACCATAAAGGTTACAAAAAGTGACGGGAGAAACACCACATCCAGTGGAAACAAGGAAGCTTCTAAGCCACTTTCACTTTGCCCAACACTGCCCTGGCAACAGACAGAAATATGTTCAAACATTCATAACCTGCCAAATTTGGTAAAATGAACATGGTAATTAGGGGGTGGGGTCACAAAAACGGGCGTGGTCAAACACATTTCAAATTTTTTGCCCCTTTTTTTTTGCTTCCAAAATGTTGGGAGTTATGGAAAATTTACAAATGGGTGAAGATTTGAAAAAGGTGTATCTGCACATATATTAATTCCTTTTTTTAGACTTTTTTTTCCACCGCACACATTTTGTGCTATTTTTGGGGCTAATTTTGAAGTGACTCTTGGCTGGTTTTAGGCTGGTGGTTTTGAAAATGAGACCTGACGACCCTGCACAGTGGACTGTGAATAAAAAGCTCACACACTGGAGCTGTCACACGACTGTAGCAGTTGCTGGTGCAGCTTTATAGCCAAACAGGGCAGAGAAGTGTGAGTCTGACGCATCTCAGTGACTGACTGTGAGAGAATGTGATACCCCGGCCCCAAGCCAAGAACTAGGAGCGCGCTGATTGGTGCAATTACTAGACGGGGAAGCGGTTTCTGCAGCCACGCCCCCTCTCTCTGCTCCTCGGGATTTCCCTGCCCCAGAATTCCTCGCTACTTCCTCACAGGACTGTCACTTCCGCCTGTCTCCCTGTTTATTCGCACCCCGACCTGTCCCTACGCTACTCCGTGGTCACAGTCCATCAACCTGGAACTGTCTCAGCCGCCCATGCTGCCCGGGGCTCGGGCCTCTGGGGTCTGCCTGTCTGTAAACTAACTGGGACCCTATATCCAGCCTTCCAGCTCCCCCATGGTAAGCACGTGACTAGGGTCATATCAAGACCACCTTTACTCTGTTACTTCCCCATTTGTTTCTTCACCTTTACTCTATTACTCTCAGCTCCATTCTCTTTTACTCCCTATAGCCCCGCCCCCACTCCCCTTCTGAACAAGCCTCCTGATATTACTAAACCTCCATTCCAGGTACAGAAGGGGGGCATGTTGCTGGTATGAAGGCTGTGCCTCATTACTAAACTTAGGGCCCTCATGGAAATGTTTATTTTCTGTTCCAGTTCCCCTCGGTGCCTGTTCTTCTTTGCCATCTGCCCTTGGCACGGTGATCGGGAGCCTGGCCATGTCGGACTTGTGGGATGAGAAGAAGCTTTTGGTGCAGCCAGAGGAGGGGCGCTATGATTCAGGGGTGGGAGATTCCGTGCACTCCCTGTCTGACACATCGGTTGGCCGCCTGCAGTCCCTAACTGAGGAGCCGGAAGCTCGGATCAAGGAACCTGACTCATCTGAGGACAAAGTTCTTGAACCTCAAGAACTTGACAGACTGGACTCGCTGTATGGCTCATCCTCCTTGACAGAGTTGCTGCCGGAAACTTGCTTGCCCAAAAGTGGCCCAGAGGAGCCCGATATCCCAGATTCTCAGCAGCTGGAATGCCTTACCTTTGTGTCGGAGGAGGGCGATACGTAAGTTACTCAGTGACCCCCTTGTACCTCGACCAGAGATGTGTGTTTGGAGTGAGAGTCAGGCTTGCAGGCTTATGATCGCTGGAAAATGCTTTCTTTTTGACTTTTTGACGATAATAGTGGGGCAAGGGCAGCTTGTGGCCTTAAATTGCACCAGTTGTATTAGACAATTCCCAGGGTATGTGGCCATGTATTTACCTGCGCCTGATTTACTTATATAGAGGAAGGAAGTAATAGTTTGCAGAGGGGGGGGGGGTTGACTGTGAGTGGGATATGACTTTGCAAAGGCTGCACCCAGGTCCAGACTGAGAATTAAAATAGGCCCTGGCATTTTGGGTATACAGAGGCCCAAACAGCCCCCCACCAGCCCACTAAATACTGACTTTCTATCGCACCGTAGCAGCCCCTGTGGCATTTGCCAGAACCCACAGATTGCCAGTCCGGGCCTGGCTGCTCCCCGTTTCTGGAATTCTCTGCCACAGTCTGTCCGACTTTCTCCCAACCTTTCTGCTTCAAAAGATCTCTTAAAACACATGTATTTAGAGAAGCCTACCCTCTCTCTGTTTAGCAAGTGATACCATATGCTACATCTCTCACCTGCTTATTTCTGATCTTGCCCCCTCCCTTGTTTCTCATTACTTTCCCCTTTAGATTGTAAGCTCTTTTGCGCAGGGCCTTTCTCACCTTTTCTACCAGTACTGGTTGTTATGTATGTAACTGTATGTTATATGTATGTGATTTCTTGTATAAACACATTAATTTTACGGTGCTGCGCAATATGTTGTCGCTCTAAAAATACTGTATATGTTAATAATTATAATAATATAAGGTGTGGAAATGAGTGAAGCAAGGGGTTGGCAAGAGTATTTATAGAGTAATGAAATGTTGATTTCCCTGATAAAGAAAATCAGTAATGTAATGATATAAAGGCTGGCGTAACTTGCCCTTGATTTAGTGCTGTGCCTAAAATAGCCTGGGGGATTCCATACTGCTGTCATTCTTGGAAAAAGGGGGCCCGCTGAGGTGAATGGGTGTAGAAATGGGGATTCCCTGCTCAGGAGGCAATGGAAACAAAGAGTCACCCAGACATTTGGCTCTGAGAGATTTGTGTCATAGGGAATCCCACTCACTGGTAGCGCTGCACTAGGGGCCCCCTCTCGCCTGCTTGCAGGCGCCCACTGTAACTACTACTGAGAAGTCATTACCCCTACATTAGATACAAATCTACCCCATCCTCAGCCTGTCCCTGATACTGTGCAGTCATCCCCCTACATACAAATCGACCTCATCGTCAGATACTGTGCAGTCATTGGTTGAATTAGATACACACTCGCCCCATCTGAGCCTGTGCAGCCATTGGTTGTTAAATAAAACCGCACCTCTTCCTGATACTGCACAGCCATTTGCTCTCTCTACATCAGATACAAACCCACCCCTGCCTGAGCCTGTCCCTGTTACAGTGCAATCATTGGTTGCCCTACATTAGATAAAAACCCACCCCTGCTTGAGCCTCTCCCTGATACTGTGCAGCCATTGGTTCCCCTACATTAAATAAAAACCCACCCCTGCTTGAGCCTCTCCCTGATACTGTGCAGCCATTGGTTCCCCTACATTAGATAAAAACCCACCCCTGCCTGAGCCTGTCCCTGTTACAGTGCAATCATTGGTTCCCCTACATTGGATACAAACCCACCCCTGCCTGAGCCTGTCGCTGATACAGTCCAATCATTGGTTCCCCTACATTAGATAAAAACTCACCCCTGCCTGAGCCTGTCCCTGATACTGTACAGTCATTGGTTCCCCTACAATAGATACAAACTTGGCCCTGACTGAGCCCATTTGTGTCTGTGTGCAGGAGGTATGAGACTGCTTGTGTGATTGGGCAGCTGCAGTTCTGGTGAATGTGGAAGTGGGAATACAGTTGACAGTTTCCTGTATAAGCGGCCAGACTGATCATGCTTGGGGTGGTGGTTATGATGTCAGATCGGTTAAGGATTCGGAAGTTTGTGCATCAGTCAATTAGGCAATCAGGCAATTAATGCTGTCCTTTCTGCAGTCTGAAGAGCCAACAGTACAGATAGAAATCATGACAGTTGGCCTCAGAGTTAGATGTACGTGGCTTGGGGTATGACAACATTAGAGCCCTAAGCAGCACTGCTGGGAGCATATATGAACATCCAAGGGGTTGGGGAGCAACATGTTGCTCACGAGCTACTGGTTGGGATCACTGCTGTAGAGTGTGGGAAGTACAGAGTGGCCCGTCTGGTTCTATTGGTCTGACCTGTGGAATTTGGGGGTGGAAGTGGCTCAGTTATTTCTATTGTTAGTGGAAATCCCCCTATGCCTTGGCATCACCACCCCCTCTCCCACCCACCTGCCACCCTCCCTTTCTCTCTCCTGTGAGGCTCTATTTATAGCCTCCCTGCTGAATACATTTATAATTGCCTTCTCTCTTTACTGACTGCAAAACTATTGCACTCCCTGCATTGCACCTACAGATGTGACAGGGAGGATCCCCCCAGCACAGGGTGTGTTATGATTATGGACAGGGAGGCTGCATGGAAGTACAGCAACTGCTGGAGGAGAAATAGTGAATCCCTGGGAAATTCCTCCATCCTTAACCCCGTCACTACCAGCAACTTCTACAATTCATGTATGAGAGTAATGAACAGGGCTTTTAATCAGGAAATCTCTATGGTTTTTCCAATTTCCAGCATTGCCTGGTTTAGCCAAGCAGTGGAGAAGCAGATAAAACAAACAAGCAGTCTACAGATAAGCCCTTTGTGTAATAAGCTGCTTATTTCAAAGTCTAGCAACGGCTGCACTATTCACTGAGCTCCTGTTACTTCTGTAGGTTCCTGCACCTCACTGTGATTCATGGCTGGACAGACACCGCCCTCTGCTTCATCTCACTGGCTCCTGCAGATGTACTCAGTATCCAGAATGATCTCTACCAGGTATCCCTCATGCACTACTTAGTGTTATATATTATTTCTATAAAGTACCAGCACAGGGAAATCTACTGCTGTAAATTCTAATTGCTGCACGTTATTACTATATAGTACCAGCAGGGGGACATAAATACTCTGGTGGAGTAAAAGTGGCACAGAAGGGAGTAGAGCTTACAATCTAAAGGGGTTGATAACATGTACAGATGGTAAGATAATCAGCGCTGCTTTGCATGGTGGTTAGGGGAGTTTAGTTACTTAAGGGGTTCACGCATGGGATCCCAGAGGGAGGAGACAGTAAGAGAGTAAAATGTAAGGTGGGAGATGCCGGAACAAGTGGGTGGTTGGACTAGGTAGTGGCTCTGAGTGGAGTGTTGCAGTTGGCCAGGAACATGATGAGACACTGGTGGAAGAGATTGAGTGAGGAGCAGAGAAAGAAAGGAAGGAAGGACTATGAGGGTTAACAGAAGAAGGGTTAGTTAACCCTGGCAGGCAGCCATAATGCAAGAGGATTCTAGTAGCATAGTGTAAGACTGAATGGGGGTTGAAATGGGAGGCAGTAGCCTGGGAGGGACACCGTGTTGGCTCAAATGAGTTGCCTGAGAGAGTTAGAGGTTACCCCAAGCATTATGTCAATGAGCCATCACTAGTGGTAGGAGGTAGGGGCAAATTCTGGTTTAGTTGGGTTCCATATAACATGGTGCTGATTGGGAGGAGTGAGCCAATATTCCGTAGCCATGTTTCCCTTCGTTAGGTCGGGCAGACTCATGGGCAGGATAGACACATCAGCCCCTAGTTTGGTTCTGCCATTACCCTTCTGTCGTGATGCATGTGGACAGCTGCTGGTATGCCTAAAATTTCCCTGTTTTCCTCTCAGACAGGCCTACACTTGGCTACATACCTGGGCCAGCTGGAGGTGGTGGAGGCTCTGGTATCAAAAGGAGTCCACTTAGAACTACAGGACAGGAAAGGGGATACTGCCCTACATGTGGCTTGTAAGAATCAGAATTTGGCTTGTGCAAAAGTCTTGCTGCAGGGGCCAAATGGCCCTCAGAACCTCCATCTGCAGAATTGGAAAGGTAAGTGGCCCACATCCGTGATATACCCAATGATTCGTCTTCTATACTTGGCGCAGTCTCTCTCTAGGTTTTGGATATAAGCTTGCTCTTCTGACATTAGTCAACCTGTTTTTTCTGAAATTACTCTGTAAGATTCCTGGGTCTCTGACCCCTGTGATGCTGATTAATGATTCATGTTTGCTCAGGCCTCTCCTGTCTGCACATCGCCACTCTGAAAGGGAACTGCAGCCTTATATCCCTACTGCTGGAACATGGTGCAGATATCAACGATCAGGTATGTATTGAAATATCAGGGAGGCTGTGTATCAACTTGTGGCTTCTATCATTCATAATCCCCTTAAAGGAAGTGTGCCCACTTGCAATACACATTGACTATACAGTTGAGCAGGTTCAGTCGCTTCATTGTGCTAATTAGTCAAGCACCATAAAACTATGGCATCATAGGTAGTCCCCTCGATTATCCTGTACAGAGAGATAATTTAAAACTATGGGAGCATAAGTATTCCCCTGTACTAAGCACAATTCAGCAGGAAAAGCCCCCTACGTTTGCTCATTGTCTGTACAGAGAGATCCCATAAAACTATGGCAGCATAGGTATTCCCTGTACTAAGCACAATTCAGCAGGAACAGTCCCCTAGGTTTGCTCATAGTCTGTACAGAGAGATCCCATAAAACTGTGGCAGCATAGGTATTCCCCTGTACTAAGCACAATTCAGCAGGAACAGCCCCTAAGTTTGCTCATAGTCTGTACTGAGAGATCCCATAACACAATGGCAGCATAGGTATTCCTCTGTACTAAGCACAATTCAGCAGGAACAGTCCCCTAGGTTTGCTCATAGTCTGTACAGAGAGATCCCATAAAACTATGGCAGTATAGGTATTCCCCTGTACTAAGCACAATTCAGCAGGAACAGTCCCCTAAGTTTGCTCATAGTCTGTACAGAGAGATCCCATAAAACTATGGCAGCATAGGTATTCCCCTGTACTAAGCACAATTCAGCAGGAACAGCCCCTAACTTTGCTCATAGTCTGTATAGAGAGATCCCATAACACTATGGCAGCATAGGTATTCCTCTGTACTAAGCACAAGTCAACTTTGTTTGCTCTTAGCCTGTTCAGAGAGAGACCATTAAAGCCTGACAGTATAGGTATTAGAAGTTAGTGTATAAATTAACTCCTTCCTGCCTGGAGTAGATAACCTCAGATAATTAATCTATAATTTAGTGCATCCTTTGTTCCTCCTGCATCTCCATTGACTGCCAGTCCTCTCATTGACAAAGTGTAACCAGCCTACTTACCCCTGCAGGAGGGTACAAGTGGGAAGACCCCATTACATTTGGCTGTGGAGATGCTGGATGGCCCTTTGCTCACTCACCTGTTACATCAACACCCCGAAGTGGACTCTCTCATGTACAATGGCTGCACTCCCTTGCACTTGGCTGTGGGAAGGAAAGACGCTGGCCTTGCCCGTTTGCTGTGTCAGGCTGGAGCTGACATGTTGCAAAGAAATCTGGAAGGGGACACCCCCCAGGACTTGGCTGAGGGCAATAACCAGGTATGTGATAATCATCTCTGAAGCGGGGATTCTGTATTGTGTCCTAGAGAGGGGCCAGAGGACTCCTAAGGGGTTACCATTCTTTTATCCTCAATTTAAACCATATATTCTTCATCACTAACTACACAATGAGGGCACTGACTAACATCATACGCCCCCAGTGCACACCCACTGGGTACCTCTTCCCTTGCCCCCATTCCTCATATCAATCTGGTCTCTATATAACACCCCCTTACATTTTCTCCCACAGCTTCTCACTCTTTTACCCTTTGATGACCTGAAGATTTCTGGTAGACCTGTTGTAACCACTGCGTGACCCCACAGTTGCGCAGTAAAGAGTACCCTTAAATAGCTTTTCAAGAGCTCCCCCAACTGGCTGCTTTGTACATTGAATTTGTATTCAGGACTTTGACATGATATTCAGGATACTCTCTGCCAGGGGGTACCAACTTGTAACTGCCCCATCCCCTACAGAAGGGGGGGTGGAGTTGCCTGATCTTGCTGCGACAAAGCATTAACCCAATACATAACACGAATTCGGAGAAGAGATGTGATTGTATGGAAACATCATCCTCTGGGATATTTGGTACAATGGATGTGCCGAGTATCTGAGTGACTCGCTTGGCATAGACTTTGTGTGTATTTAATTATTTTTATGTCAGGTTATCAATTTGTAGTTTTGGGCAAGATCAGCTACCTACTGTATTAAATGCCCTTCGCTGAAGAAAATGCAAATGGCTTGGCTACTTTAGCTCCCCCTATAGTATTATACTATCCCCATTTATTCCTTCATATTGATGGTGATTACATTAAAGGGGTGGTTCACCTTTTAAGTTCAATTTTAGTTTGTTATAGAATGGCCAATTCTAAGCAACTTTTCAATTGGCCTTCATTGTTTATCTTTTATAGTGTTTTAACTATTTGCCTTTTTCTTCTGACTCCTTTCAGCTTTCAAATGGGAGTCACTGGCCCCATCTAAAAAAAACAAATCCTCTGTAAGGCTACACATTTATTGTTATTGCTTCTTTTTATTACTCCTCTTTCTAATCAGTCCCTCTCTTATTCATATTCCAGTCTCTTATTCAAATCAGTGCGAGGTTGCTAGGGTAATGTAGACACTAGCAACCAGATTGCCGAAACTGCAAACTGGAGAGCTGCCGAATAAAAAGCTAAATAACTCAAAACCACAAATAATATAAAATGAAAACCAATTGCAAGAATATCACTCTTTACATCATACTAAAAGTTGACATAAAGGTGAACAACCCCTTTAAAGTTAACCTTTAAAATTAAGTGAATGTAAAATTGATGAGGGGGCAATTCTAAGCACTTATGTCATTTACATTCATTATTTATTTCCTTTTTATTCCAAGATATTAAAGGGCACCTATCACAGCCAAAATCAAACACATATTAACAATCTGACCAGTACAAGCTAAACACGTTTAATCAAACTACATATATAGTTTTTTGAAAAAACTGCAGATTTTAAAAAAATCCCTTACTTTGTCAAATGGGTTCTTTCACTGAAGGAGGCCATATTGAGACTCTAACAGAGACTCTAATATGCAAATTTCAGGAGCATGCTCAGATTGTAACACTGCTTTGATTATTCTACCCAGAATGCCTTGTTTTAGTAAACTCCTCCACTAGAAGTATCCACTAGAAGTGCTGCCACCTACTAACTTCCAGCAGGGGGCAGCACTACTGTACAGCAGCTAACACACAGGTTTGGCTGATTTGAAAATAGCTTAGAAGGGTTGATAAGCAAACAAGGAATTTCAACTGAGCATGTGCGAGATTTCAGAGCTACAGTTGGCTGGGAAGATATAGGTAGGAGGAGCCAGTGAAATCCAAGATGGCTGCCTCAGCTAGAACTGCAGGGGAGATAGGGGAGATCTTGCAGAAGGAATAGTGAGCTGATCATTTACATTATACATACAATTCTAACTGTTTTAAAAATCGGATTTCTTGAACTTTCACATAGTGTATTTACTTAGTAAATGATTTTGGTCATGATTGGTGCCCTTTAAGGGATACATGTTAAGTTAATATTAATGAATTTTATTACAACAGTGAAGTTGTCAGGAGAGTGAAAGAGGCTGCTCTGATGTTCTTCTGTTTCTCACATCTTTCCTAAGCAGAAGAACATCAGAGCAGCCTCTTTCTTTCTCCTGACAACTTCCTTGACTACTTGGTGGTCAGACTGGTGGGAAACTGACCAGCAGGTGGTGCTGTAACAAAATTCATTCATATTAACAGCACATGTATCCCTTAATATCTTGGAATATAAAGAAAATAAATAATGGATGTACCTTACAAAAGTTCTTAGAATAGCCCCCTCATCAATTTAACATTCACTTATTTTAAAGGTTTACTTATCCTCCAGAAGTGCTCCTACGAGTGTCTCTGCAGCTGCTGGCAGATAAGCAAGTGTCAGCTGAGATATTCCCTGAGCTACACTGCTAATGGTATTGACTAAAGGTGGCCATACATGGATAGATCCGCTCGTTTGGCGATATCGCCAAACGAGCGGTTCTCCCTCCGATATGCCCACCTTGAGGTGGGCAATATCGGGCAGATCCGTTCGTGGGCCCAACGATCGGATCCTAGCATTCGCAAACGGGGGTCGGATCGCGGGACTGCATCAACAAACAGATGCGGCCGCGATCCGACGGGATTTTTAAACCCATCCGATCGAGATCTGGCCGACTTTCAGCCAGATCTCGATCGGGGAAGCCCGTCGGGGGCCCCCATACACGGGCCAATAAGCTGCCGACACAGTCTGTCGGCAGCTTTTATCGGTCCGTGTATGGCCACCTTAAGGGACATTTGTCTGTGGGTGTAGCTGACCACGTTGAGAAGCCTATCACAATCACCCTTTGCATTGCATCAGCAGTGATGTCACCAGTCCCTTCCTTATCAAGCAGAACTCTGCATCTTCTTCCAGTAGCCAAGGCTGATGTGACAGTGCCAACCACATCTCTGCCAAAGCTGCTTCTAGGAGGGCCAACATCATGATGGTGCCTGTGATTCTCAGTGGCACCAAGACCAAGCTCCCAATTGGAGGATACTACCAGAACTAGAAGGGTTACATCAGATGCTTTGTCATAGGTGGGAAATCCCCCTCCTCATTGGGGCCACAAAGTAACTGAAAGTACCTTCATGCCCAGGGGTGTCACACAAACACGGATTTTAGAGGAAAGCCTTGTTACTCACTTTGTTGCCTACAGGAGTTGGACTTCCCTACAGGTTCCAGTGCCCAGTGTGCCCCTTGTTCAAAGTGTGTGTGACCCCTGTAAAAGATCTAACCGGGCAGCATTTGGGTTTGTATCAGTAATGTAGCAGTGGCTACTTTGCTCCAAAGAAAGGTGCGGTACTTTTGGGGGTTTCAGGGCACAGTCCCACGCTATAGCAATGGGATAAGCATGGTCTGTTTGATAACTTTTAGGTGGTTGTTTTACCGTGGGGTTTGTTAAATATTAACATTTATATTAACCCAAAATAAGTGTAAAGACTGTGTTCACACTTCTTGCTTTCTACAACCACTACTTTATTCAATAAGGCCTAATACACAACATCAATAAATACATGACTGGATAACACATCTGACACAACTTATTAATTATTGTCTTAAGGCATATACTAACTTTACCGGCATGGTTACCAAATACTGGCATTGTTGTAGTGTCCTGTGTTGTAGGAGGTCAGGATCCAAAGAGAAAGATGTTCCCAATTCCCTTGCACAATATAGTTCTTTCCTCCTCCCCATTCACTTTAAGTCATGTCCGTTTTCTTGTCCAGGGACAAAAGACCCTCCTCGGCCTCATGGAAGACATATATGTGCTAATGAAGTTGGTCTCATATTACAGCTTGTGAGAGGGTTTATACATTCCTTGGAAAGTGCCATATTTCCTTTGTCTCAATTTCTAGAGACCATCCCCCATCTCCTGTGGTCACTCTGCTGCTGACCAGACCTTATTAACCAATTCTATACCAACCAGAATCCATCCCATCACTTCTGTGGTACTACAACTGGTCTGTCATTATTAACAGGGGTGTGCAGCATTTGCACAAAACCAATACTATAATATATATATATATATATATATATATATATATATATATATATATATATATATATATATATATATGCAAGCTGTTGTGTAGCCATGAGGGCAGCCATTTAAGCACAGGATACACAGTAGATAACAGATAAGTACAACTATAGTTTATATAAACAAGCTGCTGTGTAGCCACGGGGGCAGCCATTCAAGCACAGGATACACAGTAGATAACAGATAAGTACTACTATAGTTTATATAAACAAGCTGCTGTGTAGCCACGGGGGCAGCCATTCAAGCACAGGATACACAGTAGATAACAGATAAATACTACTATAGTTTATATAAACAAGCTGCTGTGTAGCCACGTGGGCAGCCATTCAAGCACAGGATACGCAGTAGATAACAGATAAGTACTACTATAGTTTATATAAACAAGCTGCTGTGTAGCCACGTGGGCAGCCATTCAAGCACAGGATACGCAGTAGATAACAGATAAGTACTACTATAGTTTATATAAACAAGCTGCTGTGTAGCCACGGGGGCAGCCATTCAAGCACAGGATACGCAGTAGATAACAGATAAGTACTACTATAGTTTATATAAACAAGCTGCTGTGTAGCCACGGGGGCAGCCATTCAAGCACAGGATACGCAGTAGATAACAGATAAGTACTACTATAGTTTATATAAACAAGCTGCTGTGTAGCCATGGGGGCAGCCAAAATACACAACATGCTTTGAGTCAGCAAGGACCCTTTCTCACTTGAGACAGGGTCCTTGCTGACTCGAAACATGTCATGTATTTTGGAATAAACGCTTTGCAGCACAGTAGTGCGGATGCTTTGTGGCCTCCTTCATAAAACGTGTATATATGTACACAGTATAACTCTTGTGCACAGTGACACCTACAGGCCCTTTGTATAAACACCACAGCTACAGTATATAAACTATAGTAGTCTTTATGAAGCAAACATGACAGTTTTACTAGAGCAAAACAGCAGTACGTTAAATTTCAATTACTTTTTATACACTTTTGGTGTTAAGGAGGAGTTGGAGTCGAAGGTACCCTAAACTGAGGAGTCGGATGCGAAGGATTTATGTACCAATTTCACAGCTCTGGTATAGATATTACTGAAAAAAACTAATCACTTTGGTAAATTGGCTCCTCCTTATCTCCAAACTAAGAGCCCATGAAAAAAATGATTTTATATATACTGTTTATATATTTTTCCAAATAACCTACTACATATAGCAAAAGGAGTCGGTGTGCGGGATGAATCTTGTTGTCCTATAGTTTTCATGGAGGCACTGGGTATAGGCCGAATTCTGCAGAAAAAGGCCAAATCCTGGATTGGGTGCATCCCTACTAACGTACTCAGACTTGCAGTTAGGGACACCTACCCCAGCATTTCTCTTACAGACAATTTACCATTGAATCAAATATGCTTGAGGCCCTCGTGCATTAACCCCCCCCCCCCCAACCTGGAACATGTAGCAGCTTATAATATAGTGACTGTGGTAAAAAATTACTTTACTAAATAAAATGGCTACCAACAATCTTAAACAATACCCAAAGCTAAGTCTATAGTGAATTAAACAGTTAAATACTTCTACGTAGCTTCGTTTAGGAGGTGAAGTTTAACAGGTTCCTGAAGAGCTGCAGTTTTCACAAGAAGGTAGAATCATACGGCCTTGGAACAAATGACCACCTTTAATGCAGGATTATTGGTCCAGGCACTTTTGAAGTCCTTGGTGAGATTCCCCTTGTTTCAGTCCTGGATGGGAATTCCCTCAAAAGTCTTGGGTGGGGTCCTCTAGTCTAGAACAGAGCTGCACAAACGTTATTCCATCTGTTAACCAATCAGCACCACATAAACAGTCTAAAGCTGGCCATAGATGTAAAGATTTTTAAAAGACCTTTTCGTTATCGTTAGACCAAGCTTATCTTGAAACGATTGTTTAAAATAATTGTATGGTTTGTCCATCAACTAAAAAGACCATTTCAAGAGATGTTGTCTAGTTGAAGCCAGAAAACTAAGGGTAGCTGCCTGCTTGGACAATAGATTTCACTGTGACCGATGAAAACCTGGCCGATGTCGGACGAAAAATCATTAGATGCACTATCGTTTGATTCCCACTAACCTCGTTCATCAAAGAAAAATCTTTGCGTCTATGGGGACCTTTAGTCCACCTGTACCTGTAGGGCACCTATCAGAAAAAACTGATGTTCCCTCCTAGTGCAAACTTCCCCACTCAGATAGTGGGAGAAGAATTGATGTCCTAAAACAGGTTCTGGATGGGGTACTGGGTCTCGTGTATTAAATGTTACCTTGTTGAGCATGAAGACACTTAGCTTAGGGTCTTTTGTTTACTGGAAATAGGGAGCTACGAATCTTGTTCAGTGTTTAAAGAAAACAGAAAACAACCCCAAGATCTGTTGATTTATAAATTAATATCTGTGGGCTACTGAGTGACTGGTGCTAAATTAAATTTTTTTGGGCCTAAACATGTGTAAAAGCCTACTGTTGCAGTAGTGATGTGCGGGTCTGGTGGGTTTGGGCTGACTCCTGCACAAAGTCTTCGGGTCACGCTGGCTTCTGGCGCAGGAATTTATAGACTTCCGCCTGCCTCTGCCCTGCCCCTTTTGTGACATCACCGTGGAGCGGGGTGGGCGTGGGTCTATAAAAAGAGGGCAGGAGCGGGCCCTGTCCTGAAAATTCTCGACCCGCACATCACTATTTTGCTTCTAGAAAAACATCATATTTGTCATCACACTTCAATCCACCTTTTGATTTCTGGTATGAAATGAATCACTAATCGGAAGAAACTATGGTTGGTATTCCAAAACAAATATGGTTGCCTACACACACACAAAACTATTTTACATACTGTATGTACAAAACAAACTACTTTCCCCAAACATGCAAATGTTGCAATGTCCCTCTTTGAATTTTGTCAGTCTTCATAAATATTCAGGTTTACAGGTGCCCTTTTCCCAAGTCATATTCCATGGCTCTTTTCTCTTGTTCTCCCTCTCTCTGGTTATGTCCCTCTGTAGCTTCCTCTCTTGGTGGATTCATGTTGGAAAATCCCCATCCCCTCTGTTCTTTGTAAACCATAAACTTAGAGAAGGAGAAAAAACCTGTTTCCCACTTCTTAAACCTAATACAATAACCTTGCTATGTGGCCAGTTTTACAGCATGCTATAGCACCTAACTTCTTTCCTTATTACAGTGTCAGAAGTCCTTTCATCTAGACCAGTGCTATCCAACCGGTCCACATGGCAGAGGGCTGATAATGGAAGCCAGTGCTGACCATGCCCTTTTAAGCCACACCCACTTTAAACTACACCCAAGACAATACCCGCATTAATGGTGGTAGCACACCAAAAAACCAAATGGTTGGTGTTCACTGCAGGGAAAGACATCCCCTTAAAAACTTTTGTCTCCTTCTCCCCCATGGATAGCACAGCAACCCCCAGCACAAATTAAATACCTTGGGGACATCCTAACTACCACCCATCAGATTTACATACCTCCCAACATTTTGGAAATCGAAAGAGGGACAAAAAGATTGTTTTTCTGTGTTTTTACAGCTTTGCTAATAAAGGTGAATTGCCCTTTAAAGGAGTAGAAAAGTCGTCTTGCACTTGGGGGTGCCAAGTGAATGTATTTATTTACCTGAAACCCAGGGCCGGTGCTCCTATCAGCAGAAAATTGCACCGGCCCGGGGTTATACCAGTGAGCACCACGGAGCGATCCTCTTCCGGCTTCTTCTTTCTTCAAATTTCGGTTCTGAGCTCTCTGCCAAAAGCCAATTAAGTTTAAGAAACTTTGAATGTTTTTCTGGCTGTTCAATGCAGGAGATCAAAGTGAAAGTCGGGCAGGCAGAGTATCGCACAGGCAGGCAGAGTTGGGCACACACATGTAGGGTGGAGCAGTCACAGGTGGAGCAGGGTAAGAGGAGAGACCTGTTGAGACAAATACCCATCAAGTTAAATAGCACATACTATACTATGTACAGTGACAACATGCCTGTGCTGCTCCTTAAGGGGCATGTTTACTAACATTGGAGATAAATATCTGGAGAGATTTCTGGAGATGTTGCCCATAGCAACCAATCAGATCTTTGCTTTTGTTTTCTAAGTTATAGATGGCTGTTTAAATCTAATTGCTGATTGGTTGCCATGGGCAACATCTCCAGAAATCTCTCCAGATATTTATCAACAATGTTAGTAAACATGCCCCTAAATCTGTTGGAGGTGTGAGCAGGTGAACAATGTGGGCAATGACAATGTAGGGTTTTATAGGTGTGAATAACGCAGGTCCTTACAGGTGTGAACAATACAGTGTCTGAAAGGTGTGAAAAATCCTTTGGATTACAAGGGTGAACAATGCAGGGCTTTTAAAACCGGAATCAGAGGTGTGAACAATACACGGGTCAGTTGATCTCAGATCTTATATCTTTTGAAGCTTACACAAAGGGAAGCAATCAAAGCAGTGAAAAGAGTAAAGGGGAGCACTCACCGGAACAGTGTAACTCTGACAGACAACTTCACTCCATGCTGCTACTTGCACCACACCCCAGATCTAGTGTTCTTAACCAATAGCAAAGTTACAGATCACGGAGCTCTGGAGACTCTGCTTCATCCATTTAAAACATCAGCTTTATTTGGACTTTTGAAGGCAACCCGCTTTAAAAAAAGAAAAGTTGCCAGTGTTTTTTTACAACTTTAAAGGACCAGTAACGTCAATTTTTTTTTAAAAAAAATCCGTTAGTATACATCGAAATATAAGCACCAAGACACTTTAAAATTTTAAATTGCAAAGCCTTTATTAAAAAATAACTTACTGAAACTCCACTTCCTGTCCTCTTCAGAAACGGCGACATGGCGACCATCCATCCTGCAGCAGTTGATTTCTTCTCCCTGGCTATCTCTCCTGAACTCTGTGTGATGGAGGTCCCTGCTGGTGGTCTGCGACGGAGAGCGCTTGTTGTTGCTCCCACTGCCCGGCCTGTCACTCCTGATCGCTGCTCCCATTAATAGCAGCGCCATGGAGAGCGGCAGCGCCTGGGACAGCACCACGCTGGCAGGCTCTCCTGTCAGATCCATGGCGCTCTCCGCCGCCCCCCACACGCTGCAGACCCCCTGTCAGCAAGAACTAATGAAAAAATATAATCTCAGCACGTTAATAAATAAAAGCGATAAAGAGTTCTGTATTGTCCTAATGAGAGCCTGTCAGCGTGGCGCTGTCCCAGGCGCTGCCGCTTGAACTGAAGCTATCGGTGGAGAAGTACGGCAATGGAATCTGCAGCAGCACTGCGGGACAGGCTCTCCATGGCGCTATCAATGGGAGCAGCGATGAGGAGTGACAGGCCCGGCAGTGGGAGCAACAACAAGTGCTCTCCGTCGCAGACCACCAGCAGGGACCTCCATCACACAGGGTTCAGCGGAGACAAGGGGCAGCAGCAGCACACCGAGTGTGCAGGAAGAAGGCCAGCGCACGCGGGTTTCGTGCCAACCACAACTGCCCCATAGATGATCACCACCAGGACCAGTACGGCTGCATCAAGAAGTGACTGGAGGAGAAGAAGAAACTGGCTGTCAATCTTGCTGGCAGAGCAGAGCGCGCCAGACATAGGGTGGCCAGGAGAGATAGCCAGGGAGAAGAAATCAACTGCTGCAGGATGGATGGTCGCCGTTTCTGAAGAGGACAGGAAGTGGAGTTTCAGTTAGTTATTTTTTAATAAAGGCTTTGCAATTTAAAATTTTAAAGTGTGTTGGTGTTTATATTTCGATGTATACTAACGAATTTTGTTACTGGTCCTTTAATGCATTTCTGGCATACAGGACATGATGTCACTGACATAAGATTGAGGAAGATATAGCTTCATTTTATCAGTTGTATGAGGTGACAAAGTAAACTCTGGTGAAAGAGGTAATGTTCAGTAACATTCGCACTTTAGCGAAGAGTAACGACTGGTCGCCAGAGCGAATGTTGCCTGGCGATAGAGTGACGGTCTCATTTGCTAATGAATTGTCTTGTACGCCTGTTAGGGAATTGGCGATGTCCCTGTGGATGTGATTTCTTGCGAATTGTCGCTAGCGTCGGCCACTTCGCCATTTAGTGAATCTGCCCCATACTATGTTAACTAAACAAATGTCTACCGATAAACAATCCTAAACAATACACAACACTAACTCTACTATAGTGAATTAAACAGTAACACACATGTACTGTACTTAGCTTATACCTGTAGGGGACCTTTCAGAATAAACTGATGATCCCTCTCATTTTTCCTGGACACTCCCAGTGCAAACTTCCCCACTTAGATAGTGGGAGAAAAAATTCTTGATATCATAAAACAGGTTCTGGGTGTTTAAGTAAGAATTTCATATGTACATATGATAATAAAACTTGTACAGCGCGTCATATGTTAAATGTTATTGTGTTGAGTGTGAAGATGCCCACAGTCTTTTGTTTAGTGTAAATAAGAGTCTGTTGTCCACAGTTTACAGAAAACAGAAACCAAGGCCAGTGTTGATTTATAAATGAATGCCTGTAGGCTACTGAGTGACTGCTGCTTTGTGTAAATATCAAATTTTTGGGACTAAACGTGTAAAAAGCTACTTTTGAAGTATTAATTTTCTTCATCGCACTACATGACCCCCAGCATTTAACCTTTTAAGTGCCAGCAGAATTTCACATTTTGGTTACGCGAAATGCCAGCCGTTTTTGAAACATTTTGTGCTCTCTCACTTTAGGGGAATTTTCTGAGGGGAAACCTATAGTTTACCTAAGAAAACTATACATTGTTTTTTTCGGTAGAAACTGAGCTTTCTAAATCTGCCTGAGTTTTCATGTATTTACACCTGTGCAAAAAAATTTATAGTGCTAAATACCAAAAAAAAATGAAAAATTACCATTTTTCATCGTATATCAATTTATACCAGAAAAATATTTCATTTTACGGATGAAAATCCAACTGATTTGGAAAGCCTTATGTCTCTCGAACGTGCCAATACCAGATATGTATAGTTTTAGGGAGATTTAGGATTTCTGTACAGCAAAAACTCCCGGCAGTATATTACCAAATTTTGAAAGCACCAAGGCAGAAAACGGCATGCTTTAGATTCCAAGGCAAAAAATCCTGAAACCGTAGGTTTACCCCAGAAAACCATACATTTTTGAAAAGTACACATTCTGCCGATTACAAAATGGGTAACTATGTCTCTCTACTCCCAACTACCAAACATAAAAGCTTGTCTGAACATAGCGGTTTTTCAACAAAAAATTCAAAATTCTGAAAAATCATTTCAAAGGTTTTATTTTGCTGCTCCGCATATCCCAAACTATATTAGGTACCAAGAAAAAGCACCTGAAATATGATTGCCAGGGGTCCACTGAACAATTTGATACCCATTATGCATAGGTTTACCAAAGTATCTGGCATTTAGAGACACCAATATGTAGTTAGCACATCCAAATTGTTCAGGACTTTACTTCAGCTACTGAGAAATCAACACATTGACTGCATTTTTGTGGGGTAAAAACACAGAAATATATGTTTACCCCCAAAAACCCATATATTTTTGGAAAGTACACATTCTACCGAATCTAAAATGGGTACCCATGCCTTTCTGCTCCAAACTACTGAGTCGCAAGGCTTTCCCACAATTGTCGGTTTTGGTGAAATATCTGAAAATTGCCTCAAAGCTTCAACTTCCCAGCACCATATCACCCATGTATCGTTACGCACCAAGAAAAAGCACCCTAAATATGATTGCCAGGGTTCCTCCAAACAGTTTGGTGGCCATTGTTCATAGGTTTATCAAAGTATCTGGCATTTAGAGGCCTCAAAATGAAGTTAGCGCATACAAATAGTCCTGTGGGTAACTTCATCTAATGAAAAATCAACACATTGACTGCATTTTTGTGGGGTAAAAACACAGAAATATATGTTTACCCCCCAAACCCATACATTTTTGGAAAGTACACATTCTACTGAATCTAAAATGGGTACCCATGCCTTTCTGCTCCAAACTACTGAGTCGCAAGGCTTTCCCAAAGTTGTCGGTTTTGGTGAAATATCTGAAAATTGCCTCAAAGCTTCAACTTCCCAGCACCATATCACCCATGTGTCATTACGTACTAAGAAAAAACACCCTAAATATGATTGCCAGGGTTCCTCTGAACATTTTGGTGGCCATTGTTCATAAGTTTACCAAAGTATCTGGCATTTAGAGTCCCCAAAATGAAGTTAGCGCATACAAACAGTCCCGTGGGTAACTTCAGCTAATGAAAAATCAACACATTGACTGCATTTTTGTGGGGTAAAAACACAGAAATATATGTTTACCCCCCAAACCCATACATTTTTGGAAAGTACACATTCTACCGAATCTAAAATGGGTACCCATGCCTTATTGCTCCAAACTACTGAGTCGCAAGGCTTTCCCAAAGTTGTCGGTTTTGGTGAAATATCTGAAAATTGCCTCAAAGCTTCAACTTCCCAGCACCATATCACCCATGTGTCATTACGTACTAAGAAAAAGCACCCTAAATATGATTGCCAGGGTTCCTCCGAACAGTTTGGTGGCCATTGTTCATAGGTTTACCAAAGTATCTGGCATTTAGAGGCCCCAAAATGAAGTTAGCGCATACAAACAGTCCCGTGGGTAAGAAAATCAACACATTGACTGCATTTTTGTGGGGTAAAAACACAGAAATATATGTTTACCCCCCAAACCCATACATTTTTGGAAAGTACACATTCTACCGAATCTAAAATGGGTACCCATGCCTTATTGCTCCAAACTACTGAGTCGCAAGGCTTTCCCAAAGTTGTCGGTTTTGGTGAAATATCTGAAAATTGCCTCAAAGCTTCAACATCCCAGCAACATATCACCCATGTGTCATTACATACTAAGAAAAAGCACCCTAAATATGATTGCCAGGGTTCCTCCGAACAGTTTGGTGGCCATTGTTCATAGGTTTACCAAAGTATCTGGCATTTAGAGGCCCCAAAATGAAGTTAGCGCATACAAACAGTCCCGTGGGTAACTTCAGCTAATGAAAAATCAACACATTGACTGCATTTTTGTGGGGTAAAAACACAGAAATATATGTTTACCCCCCAAACCCATACATTTTTGGAAAGTACACATTCTACCGAATCTAAAATGGGTACCCATGCCTTTCTGCTCCAAACTACTGAGTCGCAAGGCTTTCCCAAAGTTGTCGGTTTTGGTGAAATATCTGAAAATTGCCTCAAAGCTTCAACTTCCCAGCACCATATCACCCATGTGTCATTACGTACTAAGAAAAAGCACCCTAAATATGATTGCCAGGGTTCCTCCGAACAGTTTGGTGGCCATTGTTCATAGGTTTACCAAAGTATCTGGCATTTAGAGGCCCCAAAATGAAGTTAGCGCATAAAAAACAGTCCCGTGGGTAACTTCAGCTAATGAAAAATCAACACATTGACTGCATTTTTGTGGGGTAAAAACACAGAAATATATGTTTACCCCCCAAACCCATACATTTTTGGAAAGTACACATTCTACCGAATCTAAAATGGGTACCCATGCCTTATTGCTCCAAACTACTGAGTCGCAAGGCTTTCCCAAAGTTGTCCGTTTTGGTGAAATATCTGAAAATTGCCTCAAAGCTTCAACATCCCAGCAACATATCACCCATGTGTCATTACATACTAAGAAAAAGCACCCTAAATATGATTGCCAGGGTTCCTCCGAACAGTTTGGTGGCCATTGTTCATAGGTTTACCAAAGTATCTGGCATTTAGAGGCCCCAAAATGAAGTTAGCGCATACAAACAGTCCCGTGGGTAACTTCAGCTAATGAAAAATCAACACATTGACTGCATTTTTGTGGGGTAAAAACACAGAAATATATGTTTACCCCCCAAACCCATACATTTTTGGAAAGTACACATTCTACCGAATCTAACATGGGTACCCATGCCTTATTGCTCCAAACTACTGAGTCGCAAGGCTTTCCCAAAGTTGTCGGTTTTGGTGAAATATCTGAAAATTGCCTCAAAGCTTCAACATCCCAGCAACATATCACCCATGTGTCATTACATACTAAGAAAAAGCACCCTAAATATGATTGCCAGGGTTCCTCCGAACAGTTTGGTGGCCATTGTTCATAGGTTTACCAAAGTATCTGGCATTTAGAGGCCCCAAAATGAAGTTAGCGCATACAAACAGTCCCGTGGGTAACTTCAGCTAATGAAAAATCAACAAATTGACTGCATTTTTGTGGGGTAAAAACACAGAAATATATGTTTACCCCCCAAACCCATACATTTTTGGAAAGTACACATTCTACCGAATCTAAAATGGGTACCCATGCCTTATTGCTCCAAACTACTGAGTCGCAAGGCTTTCCCAAAGTTGTCGGTTTTGGTGAAATATCTGAAAATTGCCTCAAAGCTTCAACTTCCCAGCACCATATCACCCATGTGTCATTACGTACTAAGAAAAAGCACCCTAAATATGATTGCCAGGGTTACTCCGAACAGTTTGGTGGCCATTGTTCATAGGTTTACCAAAGTATCTGGCATTTAGAGGCCCCAAAATGAAGTTAGCGCATACAAACAGTCCCGTGGGTAACTTCAGCTAATGAAAAATCAACACATTGACTGCATTTTTGTGGGGTAAAAACACAGAAATATATGTTTACCCCCCAAACCCATACATTTTTGGAAAGTACACATTCTACCGAATCTAAAATGGGTACCCATGCCTTATTGCTCCAAACTACTGAGTCGCAAGGCTTTCCCAAAGTTGTCGGTTTTGGTGAAATAAGGCTTTCCCAAAGTTGTCGGTTTTGGTGAAATATCTGAAAATTGCCTCAAAGCTTCAACTTCCCAGCACCATATCACCCATGTGTCATTACGTACTAAGAAAAAGCACCCTAAATATGATTGCCAGGGTTACTCCGAACAGTTTGGTGGCCATTGTTCATAGGTTTACCAAAGTATCTGGCATTTAGAGGCCCCAAAATGAAGTTAGCGCATACAAACAGTCCCGTGGGTAACTTCATCTAATGAAAAATCAACACATTGACTGCATTTTTGTGGGGTAAAAACACAGAAATATTTGTTTACCCCCCAAACCCATACATTTTTGGAAAGTACACATTCTACCGAATCTAAAATGGGTACCCATGCCTTATTGCTCCAAACTACTGAGTCGCAAGGCTTTCCCAAATTTGGCGGTTTTGGTGAAATATCTGGAAATTGCCTCAAAGCTTCAACTTTCCAGCATCGTATTGTCCATGTATCATTACCAGCATAAAGCATCCTAAATATAAACATATGGGTCTACTAAACAGTTTGATGCCCAATGTGCATAGATATACCAAACTATGTGGCGCACAGAGACCCCCAAATGACAATATGTATAGACATTTTCACGGCTGACGCTCTGGCTGCTGCAATATGAGCACCTGGAGTGTGTATTATGCGACATTAGACCCCCCTAACAGTACAGAGACCCCAGAAAACCATATATTTTCAGAAAGTACACATTCTGACGAATCCAATATGGGTAAATAAGTGTTTCTACTGCAAACTCCCAAACTGCAAAGCAATGCTGAACATAACGGTTTTTATCAAACTTCTGAAAATCGTCACAAAGCTTGAATTCTACCCCATTATATGCCACACATTTCGTAACGTATCAGCATAAAACATCCTAAATATGAACGCCAGGGGTCTACTGAACACTTTGATGCCCAGTATGCATAGATATACCAAACTATGTGGCGCACAGAGACCCCCAAATGACAATAGTGTATATACATTTTCATGGCTGACGCGCTGGCTGCTGCAATATGAGCACCTGGTGTGTGTATTATGCGACATTAGACCCCCCTAACAGTACAGAGACCCCAGAAAACCATATATTTTCAGAAAGTACACATTCTGACGAATCCAATATGGGTAAATAAGTGTTTCTACTGCAAACTGCCAAACAGCAAAGCAATGCTGAACATAACGGTTTTTATCAAATTTCTGAAAATCGTCACAAAGCTTGAATTTTACCCCATTATATGCCCCACATTTCGTAACGTATCAGCATAAAACATCCTAAATATGAACGCCAGGGGTCTACTGAACACTTTGATGCCCAATATGCATAGATATACCAAACTATGTGGCGCACAGAGACCCCCAAATGACAATAGTGTATATACATTTTCACGGCTGACGCTCTGGCTGCTGCAATATGAGCACCTGGAGTGTGTATTATGCGACATTAGACCCCCCTAACAGTACAGAGACCCCAGAAAACCATATATTTTCAGAAAGTACACATTCTGACGAATCCAATATTGGTAAATAAGTGTTTCTACTGCAAACTGCCAAACTGCAAAGCAATGCTGAACATAACGGTTTTTATCAAATTTCTGAAAATCGTCACAAAGCTTGAATTTTACCCCATTATATGCCCCACATTTCGTAATGTATCAGCATAAAACATCCTAAATATGAACGCCAAGGGTCTACTGAACACTTTGATGCCCAATATGCATAGATATACCAAACTATGTGGCGCACAGAGACCCCCAAATGACAATAGTGTATATACATTTTCACGGCTGACGCGCTGGCTGCTGCAATATGAGCACCTGGTGTGTGTATTATGCGACATTAGACCCCCCTAACAGTACAGAGACCCCAGAAAACCATATATTTTCAGAAAGTACACATTCTGACGAATCCAATATGGGTAAATAAGTGTTTCTACTGCAAACTGCCAAACTGCAAAGCAATGCTGAACATAACGGTTTTTATCAAATTTCTGAAAATCGTCACAAAGCTTGAATTTTACCCCATTATATGCCCCACATTTCGTAACGTATCAGCATAAAACATCCTAAATATGAACGCCAGGGGTCTACTTAACACTTTGATGCCCAATATGCATAGATATACCAAACTATGTGGCGCACAGAGACCCCCAAATGACAATAGTGTATATACATTTTCACGGCTGACGCGCTGGCTGCTGCAATATGAGCACCTGGTGTGTGTATTATGTGACATTAGACCCCCCTAACAGTACAGAGACCCCAGAAAACCATATATTTTCAGAAAGTACACATTCTGACGAATCCAATATGGGTAAATAAGTGTTTCTACTGCAAACTGCCAAACTGCAAAGCAATGCTGAACATAACGGTTTTTATCAAATTTCTGAAAATCGTCACAAAGCTTGAATTTTACCCCATTATATGCCCCACATTTCGTAACGTATCAGCATAAAACATCCTAAATATGAACGCCAGGGGTCTACTTAACACTTTGATGCCCAATATGCATAGATATACCAAACTATGTGGCGCACAGAGACCCCCAAATGACAATAGTGTATATACATTTTCACGGCTGACGCGCTGGCTGCTGCAATATGAGCACCTGGTGTGTGTATTATGTGACATTAGACCCCCCTAACAGTACAGAGACCCCAGAAAACCATATATTTTCAGAAAGTACACATTCTGACGAATCCAATATGGGTAAATAAGTGTTTCTACTGCAAACTGCCAAACTGCAAAGCAATGCTGAACATAACGGTTTTTATCAAATTTCTGAAAATCGTCACAAAGCTTGAATTTTACCCCATTATATGCCCCACATTTCGTAACGTATCAGCATAAAACATCCTAAATATGAACGCCAGGGGTCTACTGAACACTTTGATGCCCAATATGCATAGATATACCAAACTATGTGGCGCACAGAGACCCCCAAATGACAATAGTGTATATACATTTTCATGGCTGACGCGCTGGCTGCTGCAATATGAGCACCTGGTGTGTGTATTATGCGACATTAGACCCCCCTAACAGTACAGAGACCCCAGAAAACCATATATTTTCAGAAAGTACACATTCTGACGAATCCAATATGGGTAAATAAGTGTTTCTACTGCAAACTGCCAAACTGCAAAGCAATGCTGAACATAACGGTTTTTATCAAATTTCTGAAAATCGTCACAAAGCTTGAATTTTACCCCATTATATGCCCCACATTTCGTAACGTATCAGCATAAAACATCCTAAATATGAACGCCAGGGGTCTACTGAACACTTTGATGCCCAATATGCATAGATATACCAAACTATGTGGCGCACAGAGACCCCCAAATGACAATAGTGTATATACATTTTCATGGCTGACGCGCTGGCTGCTGCAATATGAGCACCTGGTGTGTGTATTATGCGACATTAGACCCCCCTAACAGTACAGAGACACCAGAAAACCATATATTTTCAGAAAGTACACATTCTGACGAATCCAATATGGGTAAATAAGTGTTTCTACTGCAAACTGCCAAACTGCAAAGCAATGCTGAACATAACGGTTTTTATCAAATTTCTGAAAATCGTCACAAAGCTTGAATTTTACCCCATTATATGCCCCACATTTCGTAACGTATCAGCATAAAACATCCTAAATATGAACGCCAGGGGTCTACTGAACACTTTGATGCCCAATATGCATAGATATACCAAACTATGTGGCGCACAGAGACCCCCAAATGACAATAGTGTATATACATTTTCATGGCTGACGCGCTGGCTGCTGCAATATGAGCACCTGGTGTGTGTATTATGCGACATTAGACCCCCCTAACAGTACAGAGACCCCAGAAAACCATATATTTTCAGAAAGTACACATTCTGACGAATCCAATATGGGTAAATAAGTGTTTCTACTGCAAACTGCCAAACTGCAAAGCAATGCTGAACATAACGGTTTTTATCAAATTTCTGAAAATCGTCACAAAGCTTGAATTTTACCCCATTATATGCCCCACATTTCGTAACGTATCAGCATAAAACATCCTAAATATGAACGCATGGGGTCTACTGAACACTTTGATGCCCAATATGCATAGATATACCAAACTATGTGGCGCACAGAGACCCCCAAATGACAATAGTGTATATACATTTTCACGGCTGACGCGCTGGCTGCTGCAATATGAGCACCTGGTGTGTGTATTATGTGACATTAGACCCCCCTAACAGTACAGAGACCCCAGAAAACCATATATTTTCAGAAAGTACACATTCTGACGAATCCAATATGGGTAAATAAGTGTTTCTACTGCAAACTGCCAAACTGCAAAGCAATGCTGAACATAACGGTTTTTATCAAATTTCTGAAAATCGTCACAAAGCTTGAATTTTACCCCATTATATGCCCCACATTTCGTAACGTATCAGCATAAAACATCCTAAATATGAACGCCAGGGGTCTACTGAACACTTTGATGCCCAATATGCATAGATATATCAAACTATGTGGCGCACAGAGACCCCCAAATGGATATAAAGTAGATAAAATTTACAAGGCAAAACAAAATAAGGCAGTAAAGAGTGAAATGCAAAAAAATCCAATAAAACCACAAAAATCAATGTTTTTTTTCCAGACTAGTGTTATCGGCCGTCAGAATCACAGTTTCAATATTTTAGCTGGGCCAAACAGGTTATACGGCTAGAAACAAGTGAAAACAACATATGCAGAGCTGAAAATGCAATAAAATGGCTAAAAATGCAATAAAATGGCTAAAAATGCACCAAAATACCCAAAATTGCAATATAATCACCGAAATAACATAAAAAAGATATTGCACAGTACGGTTAGCGAATACGCTATTCGTAATGGCAATAAAACATTTTTTTCAGCCAAAAAAAGAGACGATGCGATAAGAAAAAAAAAAAAAAAGCCACAATGCCATGTATGTGCGTGTGCGTGTGTACAAATGGTAAATTACATGTTATGTGCGCGTGTGTGCGTGTGCACATGTGTGTAAGTGCAGTGAGTGTAAGTGACCCCCCCAATCCCCAAAAAGTATGTGTAAGTGTGTGTAAGTGTGAATCTAAGTGTGTATTACTGTAATAAGTGTGTGTTGGTGTGTTTGTGTGTGTAATTGTTGCACTAACCTGAAAAAATCGCTGGAGACTGTTGCAGGCGATCAGGAAGACTCCCTGGAAGACATCTGCGTCGTGGTTCCTGTCTGTGTGCTGTGGGGGCGGAGATCGTCGACCGGTGCAGGCTGCAGCAGCAGGACACGTAAGTAACACGTGCCTGCTGCTGTTTTTGGGCCCCTGGGCGATCGCGCCCCAGGGGCCACTCGATCCCCTGCTCTGCTCGTTGCCTAGGGGCAGGGGATCGAGCAGGAACGGAGCGAGCGGCTCTAACAGCCGCTCCTCCGCTTCTGAACCCGGAAGTGCTGCAGAACGTAGAATCTACGTTCTGTGGCATTTCAAGTACCTTTGCCACAGAACGTAGATTCTACGATCTGTGGCATTTAAAGGGTTAATGAATCAGTGACCAACATCATTAAATGGTTCAGCATTTACACAGTGTCAGACTGGGGAGTTTGGGGCCCACGTTGGCCATTACTAAGGGCCCATCACTCTGTTTGCAGGGTTGGACTGGGCTAGTGGGACACCAGGAACAAAATCTGATGGGTCGAGCCCTCAGCGTGCCAGGCAAGTCCGGACTGAGAATTAAAATAGGCCCTGGCATTTCAGGTACATAGAGGCCCACTCAGCGGACATAGAGGCCCAAAAAGCCCCCACCAGCCCACTAAATACTGACTTTCTATGGGACCTTATAGCAGCCCCTCTGGCATTTGCCAGAACGCACAGATTGTCAGTCCGGGCCTGGTGCCAGGCTTGTTTCCTGTTGGACACTGTAGGCCTCCTATGAGGGCCCCTGGAGTAGCAATGGTTGCTGGAGGGCTGCTCACTGGGTGTATGTGGGGGAGTAGTGTGTAGGGAGGGGCTGCACAATGGGTGGGGAGCAGTAGGTGCTGGGGGGCTGCTCACTGGGTGCATGTGGGGGAGTACACAGAGGCACAGAAACATCCAGCTCAGTCACAGAACAGCAGTGACTTTGGGAACGGAATCACCGACTGGATCACTGGCTCAGGCTGGTGCCACTCAGAATAAGACCCAGCAATGAAGTTCCGGCAGTGGTCACGGGAACAAGGGGTAAAATAAAGTATCGGACCCAAAACCTCAGAGGATCCGGCATATGAATTTTAACTACTGTATCTTCCTGCCTAAAAAGGAAACTTTATTCCCCGCCAAGCCGGCAGGTGGCGCTCTTGTTTAGCAGTGGGAACACGTCGGTCTGGGACTCGCTGGTGAGACACATAGAGGCCGCTATTCAGTGAGTGAGTCAGTCAGGGAGGGAAGTTTCCCCGCAGCGGTACCTCCAGCGCTTACAATGGGGTGTCCCGACCGGACCGGCTGCAGGTGAGGAGCTTTGGCTCAGTCTCTCTGTGTTGTCAGACTGTGTCACACGGGAGGGAGGGACTGGATTACTGACACTTATACATTGTATCACAGGGTTACAGTTAGTTGTAGTCTGACAGACTGTATCAGAGGGTTACAGGGAGTTGGAGACTGATAGACTGTATCACAGGGTTACAGGGAGTTGGAGACTGATAGACTGTATCACAGGGTTACAGGGAGTTGGAGACTGACAGACTGTATCAGAGGGTTGCAGGGATTGGGAGATGGACAGACTGTATCACAGGGTTACAGGGAGTTGTAGACTGACAGACTGTGTCAGAGGGTTACAGGGAGTTGGAGACTGACAGACTGTATCAGAGGGTTACAGGGAGTTGGAGACTGACAGACTGTATCACAGGGTTACAGGGAGTTGTAGACTGACAGTCTGTATCACAGGGTTACAGGGAGTTTGAGACTGACAGACTGTGTCAGAGGGTTACAGGGAGTTGAAGACTGACAGACTGTATCAGTGGGTTACAGGGAGTTGGAGACTGACAGACTGTATCACAGGGTTACAGGGAGTTGTAGACTGACAGTCTGTATCACAGGGTTACAGGGAGTTGGAGACTGACAGACTGTATCACAGGGTTACAGGGAGTTGGAGACTGATAGACTGTATCAGAGGGTTGCAGGGATTGGGAGATGGACAGACTGTATCACAGGGTTACAGGGAGTTGTAGACTGACAGACTGTATCAGAGGGTTGCAGGGATTGGGAAAGGAACAGACTGTATCAGAGGGTTGCAGGGAGTTGTAGACTGACAGACTGTATCACAGGGTTACGGGGAGTTGTAGACTGACAGACGGTATCAGAGGGTTGCAGGGATTGGGAGATGGACAGACTGTATCACAGGGTTACAGGGAGTTGTAGACTGATAGACTGTATCACAGGGTTGCAGGGAGTGGGAGATGGACAGACTGTGTTACAGGGAGTTGTAGACTGACAGACTGTATCACAGGGTTGCAGGGAGTGGGAGATGGACAGACTGTATCACAGGGTTACAGGGAGTTGTAGACTGACAGACTGTATCACAGGGTTGCAGGGAGTGGGAGATGGACAGACTGTATCACAGGGTTACAGGGAGTTGTAGACTGACAGACTGTATCACAGGGTTGCAGGGAGTGGGAGATGGACAGACTGTATCACAGGGTTACAGGGAGTTGTAGACTGATAGACTGTATCACAGGGTTGCAGGGAGTGGGAGATGGACAGACTGTATCACAGGGTTACAGGGAGTTGTAGACTGACAGACTGTCAGAGGGTTGCAGGGAGTTGTAGACTGACAGACTGTGTCATTGGGATACAGGGAGTGGAAGATGGACAGTCACGTGGGACGGGTGATTATTTGGGGCTGACAGTTGACCCTCATATAATGAGGAAAAGGGAAGTTGCCATTTGTTGGTGGAGCAGTGACACCTGGCTGGGAGTTATTGTGGGTATTTACTGGATGGGGCTAGTTCATGTTTTATGTTATAGTCCCTTAACTCTGGCCTGACAGTAGGAGGGTGGCTGCAGCAGAGGCTGTAGGTGATTATATTGGGGCAGCATTATATTAGCTGTATTTATGGCAGTAACATAAGGGGGGGAGGCTGAACCAATTACAATGTCTCCTCTGGACTTGGCATTTGTACATGTGTGTGCGCTCCAGTCACATTGTGTAAATAGTAATATAGTCACACACCGTCAGTAAATCGGGTTTGGCACCTTTAGATCCGGTTACTGGGATGGGTATGTACAGAGATATGTAAGTCACACCGCTCCCAGAAACATTTGCAGAATGATTGGCAGTGCACGAGCCATCTATGTCCCTAATTGTCTCTCCTGCCTGGGGACAAATGAAAGTGCACAGCATTGATGGACAACTCCCAGCACCCCATAGATATCCCAAGAGCGAGGCTTCATACTGGATTGTTGACATATGCAGCTCTGGGGAACTCACTGGTTTTATACAAGGAACCAACATTTCTTGGAGGTGATTGATTCTACATATGGGGCAGATCATGGCCAGGCTCAGCGTGTTGGGCAGTTCCCGGGTGCAGGGAGTGGGCAGTTGATCTTTCAGTCTCTCATACACATCTCTCTGCTCCATTAGAGACAGACTAGTGGGACATGTCTCCCAGCACCGGCACTTCACCTCCTGGTCACTGAATAGAATCACTGAATAGAACTCTTCTGTGGGTGCTGCCAGGAAAAGAATTAGGGAGGGGGAGGGGGGGCAGCGTCTCACCTCTCTCTCTCTCTCAATTGCCCATTTATTCCAAGCCCCTCACTGCATAAAGGCCTTTCTTTGCCTCCAGTAGGGCAATTCACTCACCCTGTCTCGCTTCCCAGACCCTGCTCTGCCTCCCTCTCACTAATACATGGTTATTATTAGGGATGCACCGAATCCAGGATTTGGTTCGGGATTCGCCCAGGATTCTACCTTTTTCATGAGGATTCGGATTTTGCCAAATCCTTCTGCCCGGCTGAACCGAATCTGATTCCTAATTTGCATATGCAAATTAGGGACGTCTCTTTTTGTCACAAACAAGGAAGTAAAAAACGGTTTCCCCTTCCCACCATTAATTTGCATACGCAAATTAGGATTCTGTTCCGTATCCGGCCAAATCTTTAACAAAGGATCCGGGGGTTCAGCCGAATCCAAAAAAGTGGATTCGGTGCATCCCTAGTTATATTATATTGTATCGATGGGCTGACTCTCTGCAGGGCCTGGGTAGGGTTGTATATGGCACTGATGGGATACCTTTCCTATTCATCTTCCACTACTGCCTGGTTGTTATGGTGCCTTTACCCGGTAACCCTATACCATTAGGATGCCATTGCTGGCAGAAAACAGAAAGTTTACTGGCGAGCAGCCCTACTAATATAATAGTAGGATGGGCGTAGGTGGGTGTTGCTGCTTTCGGACTTAACCCCGTAGTTGATGGAGAAGATGAGCAGGTGATGTCTCCTTTATATACACATCTGTGATGTCACTGGGGTGTGTATGGAACCAAGACCAGACATATAGACACAGCATATGAATATCCTCCTTTCCCCGTACATTCTGCTTCCTTTATTTTTTAACTATGGCAGCACAATGGAGCCTGGTCAGAACCCACCAGTGTAATTATTGTTCTTCCTGTGGCCCCTAGCAAGAAGGCACACACTAATTGTGGGGGTTGTGTGATGAGCACCCACTTTTTGTGCCAGGTCTCCATGCTCGTGCCCTTGCACTGTCTGGACCCCCACTAAATGAGATCAGTGTCCCTAGGGCCACAGTCCCTATCCACTTCCTTCAGTAACTGTATTGGTGCATGGTCTGTGGCTCCAGGACTGAACCCCATGGTAGGACTGAGGATTTCAGGGGCCCAGAGTCATGCACCCAGTATTGTGTGTGTATAACAATGTACTGTACTGTGAGGCATGGGTCCTGAGCAGGAACAATTGGTTTTATTGTAATGAAAAAAAGGGGGGTCCCTGTTCTTTTGCACCAAGTTGGAGAGTATGTTATTGCATGGTGCTGAGCCCAGACCCTGCAGTGCAGGGTATCAAGTGGGGGCCTTCCCAGGGCCAAAAGAATGCTTTGCAGGGCCCGAAACAGTAGAACCCCCACTGTGCAGCAGCTAGACGCAGGCTCGGACTGGCCATCTGGCAAATGCCCGGTGGGCTGGTCAATTTAGGATTAAAGGGGTTGTTCACCTTTAAACACTTTTTTTCAGTTCAGTTGGTTTCAGATAGATCTTCAGAAAGATGGACTTTTTCCAATTACTTTCTTTTCTGTTTGCAACTGTTTTTCTATTGAAGTGTAAAGTTTAATTTTTCACCTTCTAAAGCAGCTCTGGGAGGGGGGTCGCCGACTTAACTGATAAATTGATACATTTTTTTTATCTTTGTCCCTGCTGAGCAGAATCCCTGACTTTCATTAAAGGCAGCTGTTAGACTTGATACAATAGTTGCTGATACTCCAGAGATGCTGCTGAGAAATGGATCAAATAATTGTATCAACTAAATGGAGCAACATTGTAACAGTTCAGCTCCTGGATCCCAGAGAGACTAGACTAGACTGAGACACGAACATTAAACTTTAAGCTTCAATTTTGGTAAAACTGTAAAAAAATAAAAGACGGAAAGCAAGTGAAAAATCTCTTTGTTTACGGTGAACCATCTGAAAACAACTGAACTGAAAAAAATTGTTTGGAATGTGTGTGAACGACCCCTTTAAGTAGGCCGGGGAAGTAGAGCCCCAGAATGGGAGCCAAAGCTGAACGGGAGCTAAAGCCACTGAGGAGAACGAAGAAGCTACTGTCACCTGCCAAATTTTAAAGGTAAGTATCCACAATGTTTGTTTTTACAATGTTTGTTTTTAATTCACTGTTTTGTTTTTTTTTAACTTGGGTAGCTGGCCACGAATGTTTGTTTCAATTTGGGGATAGGGGCTGATCACCAATGTTTTTTTAACTTGGGAGTGGGGTTGGCCACCAAATTTTTTTTTAACTTTTATGGGGGCCCTGACCACCAATGTTTTCCTTTTAACTTGGGGATGGAGTCGACGGCAATTTACATGTAAATTTATATTTATATGTGATTTTTTTTTTTTGCCAGTGTTGCTTTTTACTCCCAGTCCAGCTTTGGCTAGAAGTTCCTCGAGTTGCCCCACCATGCCCGTCTGTGGATAGCCAGCTGGACCAGTAAGGGAAGGTGTGTGGGAATGAAGGGAGGGTGCAGCATTGTCAGTTTGACACGCACCGGTGCATGGAGATCTCAGTCAGTCAGTCAGTCTGATTGTCTCTAAAGCAAAGTACATTGTGTCCGTATGCGGCTGAATCGTCTGCACTCAGAGAAGGATCATTTGCTGGGAGTTGGATGGAAGCTTCATGTTTGTTCCGTATATCTCTCAGCCCCTCCATGCTACTGGTACCAATGTGTTTGCCTGGTGTCTGGCCTGGGGCTCAAATTGTCATCAGCATCACTGGGGTTTGACATTCCACAGGCAGAAATTACGGTGCTGTAAGTCAGTCAGGTGGGAACAGGCAGGGCCGGATTTACATAGCGGGTGACCCTAGGCCTGCTGTTGTTTGTCGCCCCCTTCTTTTTATTTGCTCAAATTTTCATCATCGGGACCAGATCAACGGGGACTGGTGCACGGGAAATTCAAAAATCTATTGTGCATCCCCAGTATTTCTGAACCAATGTGGGTGTGGTTGGGCAACATTCCACCCCCTAAAATCCTGCCACCCTAGGCCCGGGGTATGGTGGGCTCTCCAAAAATCTGGGCCTGGGGACAGGGCTGCTTCTCGCAAAAGGGTATACAGTGATCTTTCTCTGGTTATTTGGGTCTCACCAGCAAGAGCACCCATGTGGTGTAACTATAGAAAGACCCCATGACTACTGGGACCCCCAAGGGACATAAAAGGCCCAGTGAGGCACTGACCAATAGGTAGTTTCACTATGTGATGTCCAAAGTTTAGGGGGGGGCTTAAAATTATTTTGCTGTCAGACCTAGTAGCTAACCCAATTTAACCCAATAAATATGGGTACATTTTATGAAGCCTACACTGGTTAGCAGCAAGTGAAACCAGGATCTCTGTGCCCTTCCACTATGCGTATATTCTGTGCATTATTGGACCGACAGAATATCTAGAGAGAGTTTCCAGGGGTATTTGGAGCTCCCCCAAAACTGCCTCCTGAGCTGCTGCTAGGGTTGCCACCTGGCCAGTATTTTACCGGCCTGGCTGGTAAAAATGATGCTTTATGCCAATGTTATTAATAGGAAAAAAACAGCAAGACTATAGTAATGCCAGTATTTTTTTCCAGAAAAAGTGGCAACCCTAGCTGTAGCCCTTCCATTGTTGCCTAAGCCAATATTCCCCTGCCAGTAGCAATGTAGCCTTGGCTCTTGTTGCCTTGTCCTCATGGTGAGTTATTGGGCACTAATAAGTATAACACTGGTATTCTGCAGGGTCAGGAGTGCAATCAGAAAGGTTATGTGCAATATTATATCGCTGGAATTGACCCGGCTGCATTTTTAATCCAAAGACGTTAAAGGGTTACTGTCCTGGGAAAACATGTTTTTGTCAAAACGCATCAGTTAATAGAGCTGCTTCTGCAGAATTCTGCACTGAAATCCATTTTTCAAAAGAGCAAAGAGATTTCTTTATATTTAATTTTGAAATCTGACATGGGGCTAGACATATTGTCAGTTTCCCAACTGCCCCCAGTCATGTGACTTGTGCTGTGATAAACTTCAGTCACTCTTTATTGCTGTACTGGAAGAACAATGGAAAGGTAACCAGATAGCAGCTCCCTAACACAAGATAACAGCTGCCTGGTAGATCTAAGAACAGCACTCAATAATAGTAAAATCCAGGTCCCACTGAGACACATTCAGTTACATTGAGTAGGAGAAACAACAGCCTGTCAGAAAGCAGTTCCATCCTAAAGTGCTGGCTCTTTCTGAAAGCACATGACCAGGCAAAATGACCTGAGATGCACCTACACACAAATATTACAACTAAAAAAAATACACTTGCTGGTTCAGGAATGACATTTTATATTGTAGAGTGAATTATTTGCAGTGTAAACAGTGTCATTTAGAAATAAAAACAACACCATAACAACCATGACAGAATCTCTTTAAGGAAACGTAGGGAAATACCCCATAAACTGTCCCTCTATAGGCAGCTTCTTGTCTCCCATTGCCTTAACCCTTTCTATTCTGATATAGTTAGAAGCAGAGTAGTCAGCACTCCAAGTGGGTTAAATAGCTGGCTCCTGCTACATTGTTTCAGGAGTCAGGACCAGCAGTTCAGACAATATGCACAGCCGGACAGACAGTTTTGCAGCGAAGAATGAATTGATAGATTTTCTTTCATTAGACGGAAATTAATTTTGAGAGGAGTTTTTAGGGATCCAGTTGAAAGGAATGTGAACGGTTCTATTTCCTGTTGATCAGTACAATTTCAGATAAAGATTATCACATGTGTAACTTCCCTTATCTCACATTCTAACTTTCCGATATACACTCGCTTCTTTATCTGTTGGTTAATCGCTTGCACAGCCACAGGCTTTTAATTTGGGCTAATGCTGGACCACTTCCCAGTACCTATAAAGGCAGTTCCAGTCTAATGGCTAAAGGGAACATGGGCAATTACCTTGGCAGCCATTCACCCCCTGTATGTCATAGACAATCTGATAATGATGGCCAAATGAAGAAAAACCTTTGAGAGCCACAGTGAGCCAACTGCTCACCAAACTGTACTGGCCCCTGGCACTGGCTAGTCATTGGTTCAAAGTCATCTGGCAGCATTTTGGTGGCTGAATCGTAAAAGTAAAGCAATTTGTGTGAGCAGCTTAAGGCATCAGCGTGTGAATGTGGCGTGTGAATGTGGTGGCGTATCAGCAGTCAGACCCCTGCAGCAGCAGCAGCAGCAGCAGCAAGCCAGTGTCACAGCTCAGTGTTACTCAATTGGAGAATCCCACTAACACTCTGTATCTGTTTCCCAGGTACCTGCTGCTTCTCTCTCTGGTCTCTGTCTCGGGAGTATGTGCTGATGAGCCTCCTCCTGAACTGCCCCCTCAAGACTCTTGGGGAGATCTGTGGCTGGTGCGTTTTTTCATGAATATTGCAGGTTATGGGACCATCCTCCTGCCAGGATACCTTCTCATTCGCTACTTCAAACGCAAAAACTACCTAGAGACTGGTAAGTGCTCACACTGCACTCTGTATATTCCTCCTGCATATACTGCACAATACATGTAGTGCCCCCTATATATTGTGTGTGCGGTGCCACACACACACATATATATACAGTATGTGTTCAGAAAGTACCTGCACTCAATCCCTTGTGATTCGTGGTGGTTGCTGGGTCAAGTTATGACATACAATCTTCAGAATGGACCTGCACTCCAAGTAGTTCAATCAAAGTGAATCATCTATAGGTTCCATGCAGGATGCTGCCACTTTGCAGAGTGATTTGTCTAAACTGGAAAACTGGGCAGAAAACTGGAAAATGAGGTTCAATGTTGATAAATGCAGGTTATGCCCTTTGGCAAAAATAATATAAATGCAAGTTATACACTAAATGGCAGTGTGTTGGGAGTTTCCTTAAATGAGAAGGATCTTGGGGTCTTTGTAGATAAGTTGTCTAATTCTGGGCAGTGTCATTCTGTGGCTACTAAAGCAAATAAAGTTCTTGTATAAAAAAGGGCATTAACTCAAGGGATGAAAACATAATTATGCCTCTTTATAGGTCCCTGGTAAGGCCTCATCTGGAGTATGCAGTGCAGTTTTGGACTCCAGTCCTTAAGAGGGATATAAATGAGCTGGAGAGAGTGCAGAGACTAAAGGTGGCCATACACAGGCCGATAAAAGCTGCCGACAGACCGTGTCGGCAGCTTATTGGCCCGTGTATGGGGGCCCCCCGACGGGGTTAAAAATCCCGTCGGATCGCGGCCGCATCTGTTCGTTGATGCGGTCCCGCGATCCGACCGCCCGTTTGTGAAAGCTAGGATCCGATCGTTGGGCCCTAGGGCCCACGATCGGATCTGCCCGATATTGCCCACCTCAAGGTGGGCATATCGGAGGGAGATCCGCTCGTTTGGCGACATCGCCAAACGAGCGGATCTATCCATGTATGGCCACCTTAAGTGCAACTAAATTGGTTAGAGGGACGGAAGACTTAAATTATGAGGGTAGACTGTCAAGGTTGGGGTTGTTTTCTCTGGAAAAAAGGCGCTTGCGAGGGGACATGATTAGACTTTACAAGTACATTAGAGGACATTATAGACAAATAGCAGGGGACCTTTTTACCCATAAAGAGAATCACGTACCAGAGGCCTCCCCTTTAGACTAGAGGAAAAGAATTTCATTTGAAGCAACGTAGGGGGTTCATCACAGTGAGGACAGTGAGGTTGTGGAATGCACTGCCGGGTGATGTTGTGATGCTGATTCAGTTAATGCCTTTAAGAATGGCTTGGATAATTTCTTGGACAGACATAATATCAAAGGCTATTGTGATACTAAGCTCTATAGTTAGTACAGATATGGGTATATAGAATTTAATTAAAAGTAGAGAGGGGTGTATGTATGGATGCTGGGTTTTCATTTGGAGGGGTTGAACTTGATGGACTTTGTCTTTGTTCAACCCAATTTAACTATGTAACTATCACTCACGCATCCAACGTTTCGGCCCACATTGGGGCCTTTATCCTTGATAATATGGACATATATATATATAAAATGTATGTTATCTGCCTCCCCATGTGTAGGGTGTTTATAAATCTGCCGCCCCTTGTATAGGGCATCTATCTATCTACTGCTCCCATATGTAGGGTATCTCTCTCTCTCTATCTATCTATCTATCTATCTATCTATCTATCTACTGCTCCCATATATAGGGTATCTATCTATCACTCCCATGTGTAGAGTATCTTATCTATCTGTCACTCCCATGTGTAGGGTATCTCTCTATCTGCCTCTTCCATATGTAGGGTATCTATCTGCCGCCCCATATGGTGCCCCTTATGACATAGTATTTATTGACTGTTTGACTTTTAATGTGTGCCACAGGTAGAGGCCTCTGTTACCCTGTGGTGAAGTCTTGTGTTTTTGGCCATGAGTCCAAGTCTTTGTCCCCTGAAGAAACGGCTGCAGCACCCAGGGTTGAGAGTGACCCTTCCAATACTCAACAGGCCCTCAAGCTTCTCTTCTGCACAGCTGGACTCCAGGTCAGAGGATATGCAGCATGGGCTTATACGGAACCTGCTATCCCTCACCTTTTGTATCTGCCTCTTGTCTATGGTTTTGTGTGTGCACGAGTTGTACTTCCCTTCTGTCAGAGACAGCACTTCTGGATTTTTGTCTGAAGCTGAATGCTCTGAATTTTCATGCTGCATAACTGAAAGAAATTTTTATGTATATTTTGCTACGTCCTGGTTCTTGACAGAGTTTGTGGAAAGAGGAGGAGGTAGTGAATTCAAACTCTTCCTAAATAAAGCCCCTGTGTAATTATCCTCTCTTTATCTGTAAACTTGACACGCTGCAGCTGAGAGAAGGCAGGGGTTTGCTTTTCTGATTGCATAGGGGGGGGGGAGAGAGGGAAACAATGATTCATTGTCCATATTACCAAGAGACCCCCCATCCCCCAGCAAGAGCCCAAAAGGTAGCTAAGGATCTAACAGTGAGGCGACTTCGGAAAATTAAGCACTGCGAGTACCATGCCGCAGGCGTTTTTTCATTCTAGCAGGCGGAAGATAGGGGGAAGCAGTCCGGGGAGATTAGTCACCCAAAAGAAGAGGCGATTAGTCGCCGGGCGACTAAATCTCCCCAAATCTCCCAGTGTGACCTTCCCCATAGCTGATGATCAGTAGATTCCAAGTCACTGTCAACAAACAGGTTGTTTAAATCACCCTCTTGTTTCATTCTTTACATTCAGATATTTATTATGTTATATAAGAAATGTTTGTTTATTAAATATATAACATATATAACAATATACATTTTCCCATAAATCAGTATTTAAGTAATATTTTCCATGGAACAAAATGGAACAGTGATATTACGGATGTCCTGCTTTACAGTGTATAAATGAATTGAGTCTCACGTGTGTCCCCCCAGTGTTACTTTACAGTACCATTTGTGTTTGGTGCCCCCTGCAGGTCTCGTATCTGACATGGGGAGTTCTACAGGAACGTGTAATGACCCGCACATACGGCTCAGAGGAAGGTGGCCCTGGGGAACGTTTCCGTGACTCACAGTTTCTCGTCTTCATGAACCGCATCCTGGCTCTGACGGTGGCCGGCCTGTACTGCAGCGTGACCAAGCAGCCGCGCCATGGTGCCCCCATGTACAAATATTCCTTTGCCTCCCTCTCTAATATCCTGAGCAGCTGGTGCCAGTATGAAGCCCTCAAGTTCATCAGCTTCCCCACCCAGGTACTTGCCAAGGCATCCAAGGTCATCCCAGTCATGCTAATGGGCAAACTGGTGTCGCATAAGAGCTACGAGTACTGGGAGTACCTGACTGCTGTGCTTATCTCTGTTGGGGTCAGCATGTTTCTGTTGTCTAATGGAGAGGGCAACCGCCCTTCGGGGGTCACCACCTTCTCCGGGCTGGTCATTCTGGCTGGCTATATTGTGTTTGACAGCTTCACTTCCAACTGGCAGGACTCGCTCTTCAAGTACAAAATGTCCTCTGTGCAGATGATGTTTGGGGTGAACATGTTCTCCTGCCTCTTCACGGTGGGCTCTCTCCTGGAGCAGGGGGCCATGCTGGAGGCCATTCACTTCATGACAAGACACCCCGATTTTGCCTTTCATGCTTGTCTCCTCTCCGTCTGCTCGGCTTTTGGGCAGCTCTTCATCTTCTACACCATCAACAAGTTTGGAGCTGCCATCTTCACCATCATCATGACTTTGCGCCAGGCACTAGCTATCTTGCTGTCCTGTCTGCTCTATGGGCATCCTGTTACCGCAGTAGGAGGAGGAGGGGTGGCTACTGTCTTCCTTGCCCTTTTTCTCCGGGTCTATGCCAGGGGGAGGATGAGGAAGAAGGGCAGAAAGGCTGCAGATATCCCAGTGGTGCAGAAGGTGTGACACCCATGATACTAAATGCATCTCCCGCCGTGTGAGATTTGCCTTGTTTGATGGGACTTTAATGGAACCACAAAAGGCTTGCCCCTTTAATGACTGCTCTGCCATTGTGTATATCATTTTAATACATTTCTATATATGGATTTAATGGCATTTTAGCTCTTTAGCCACAAGGGGCCTGACCCCCGGGTTGAAACCTGAAAGACCAATCAACTCCCTGCAGCCTTAAATGGATAATCAATATTATAAACTGGTAGAAGGGTAGTTTGTGGAGCTGTAGGATTCAAATTTGTCCCCCTCTATTTTTTCTAATTCCAGAGCAGAATGTTTTGCTCTATTAAAGGGTACATTTTCTCTTTGTGCTCTCATTTCCTGGGCCCCACAATGAAGCTTAATCTTTATTTTCTGTGTATGGGTGTGGGGCATTATATTCTGCAGTTGGGGCACGGAGAGGGCTGCAGATCGGAGTGTTTCCCTGTTTGCTAAAGTAGATGCTGATACTCTTCCTTTATGAGTCATTGCATTGCCTGTGCCCCCAGGCCCCAGATTTGTGGCACATTTAATTTCCGGATACAGGACACATGGAACGGAGTTACAGGGGGAACAGCGGAGGCAGCACAATAGGTGAGATATTAACCTTCGTTGGGGGTAGGGGTGCGCACACATAATCACTTTTAATATGATCTAGAGAGGGATATTCTGAGTCAATTTGCAATTGGTTTTCATTTTTATCATTTGTGGTTTGAGAGTTATTTAGCTTTTTATTCCCATTTTGCCATTTCTGCAATCTGGTTGCTAGGCTCCAAATTACCCTAGCAACCGTGCATTGATTTAGATAAAACACTGGAATAGGAGAGGCCTGAATAAAAAGGAGTAATAAAAAAAGCAGCAATAACAATACATTTGAAGCCTTACGGAGCATTTGGTTTTTTTTAGCTGTGGATAGTGACCCCCGTTTGAAAGCTGGAAAGAGTCAGAAGAAAAAAAAGCAAATAATTCAGAAACGTATAAAAAAGAAAAAATGAAGACCAATTGAAAAGTTGCTTAGAATTAGCCATTCTATAACATACTGAAAGTTAAGTTAAAGGTGAACCACTCCTTTTATGGCACATTAATTGTAAATCCGGTGCCGTGTGCCTCCTCACTAACCCACCCCTGCCTGGGGCACTGATTGGCTAGAAAACAGATGAACCGTACTAAAGGGAGTGCCAGTTGTACCCCCATAACAGGACCCCCTTTTCTAGACCAATGCTATATAGTAGTGATGTGCGGTTCAGGCTGACCTCGTACTTCTCTTTGCGGGTGCGGGTTGAGCTCTTCTCCTGCTCTCTCCAACTGCCACCTTCAAATGCCGACGTTACAGCCGCGCACCTGCTCGTCCCGCCCATTTTGTGTGACGTCATCTGCAGGTCAGCGCGGGTTTATAAAAGGAAGTCGGATGCGTACAAGACTACTATATAGGGGTCAGTGGGGAACTGTAAATACTGTGTGGGCTCCTCCTTCCTATGTCATGGATTGATTGTGGGAGTCAGAGGCTGCCGCTGCCTGTAAGGCCTCCCTTGTGGGTGACTGAGTTAGTGCAAGCGCTGGTGCAGCCTCCATTGAGGGATGGGGCAAAGGGCACTAAGCAGTAGGCAAAATACTGCAGAGAATTCTGGGGTTTTTTTTTTTTTTTTTTTTTGCTGCCAAATCCTGAACAAGATCCTGGAGGGGTGGGAGGGACACGGAACCATTCATTGGCCCTTACAGTCAGAGGGAAACTGAGAGAAGTTCTAACACAATCAACATAAAAAGCCTGGGGCCACACATGCTTTACATTTGATTGGCTGAGCGAGTGAGTAAACCCTTTCACTGTCAGCAGAACAACACACTTTTCTTTGCTTTCTCAAGAAGAGAGCTTCCTCCATTAACCCCCCACATGCCAAAGAGCTCCTTCCATTAACCAGAACCTGTGCCAGAAAGCTCCCCACATTAACCCCACAACACCAAAGAGCTTGTTGCATTAACCTCACACGTGCCAGAGGTACCTGACTGATAATAAAAAGGACTGTGTTGGAGAAACAAAGTCCCAATCCTCTGGAAGGGGTTAATAACCACACAGTGGCACCTTTCACCTCCTGAGTCTCTAGCAGTTTGGGAGGGAACAGGATGGGCTCTCTCTTTACTTCCACAGATGCAACAGCTTGGACAGTCTCACAAGACTTGGTTCTGGCTGGATCTTTCAGCACACAACCCCTGTTAAACTCCCTCTCTCCCAAGGATGCACTGGGGCGCCCAGCCAATCGGATGGCTCGCTAGCCTGTAACTGGGCTGGATGATGTCACAGACAGAAAAACAGGAGAAGGAATTCTCTGAACCCCTACACAAGTTTATTGCGGGATGCAACGTTTCAGGGCAAAACCCACTTGTCATTGCCACCTAGACCAGGGGCCCAAACCTTTCTTACCTGTGAGCCACATTCAAATGTAAAAAGAGTTGGGGAGCAACACAAGCATGAAAAAGTCTATTAGGGTGCCAAATAAGGGCTGTGATTGGCTATTTTGTATCCTCTGTGTCAGTGATACCCCAACCAGTAGCTTGTGAGCAACATGTTTGCTCCCAGTGGCCTCAAACCAAGCACTTATTTTTGACTTACTGACTTGGAGGCAAGTTTTTAATTGCATGAAAACCACATACACTGACAAACAAAGTCTTGAGTAGGTTGACAGTCCACCTAGGGGCTACCAAATGGCCAATCACAGCCCTTATTTGGAACCCCAAGAACATTTTTCATGCTTGTGTTGCTCCCCAACTCCTTTAACATCTGAATGTTGCTCATGGGTTCAAAGGGTTCGGGATCCCTGCTCTATGTAGACTGGAAGCCTATAGGAGACTCTATTTGGCAGTACACCTGGTTTTTATACAACCAAAACTTGCCTCCAAGTCTGGAAATCAAAAATAAGCTCCTGCTTTCAGGCCACTGGGAGCAACATCCAAGGGGTTGGTGAGTAACATGTTGTTCATGAGCCACTAGTTGGGGATCACTGACCTATAAAATAAGGCCTGGATTGAGATAAAGCACCAATCCACATGTACCAACCTTCCATGGATAGATAAGCTACACAGGAGGATACTCCATAATTCGCATCCCTAACTATACTTTGAAAATCTGTGACTCACGTAAGGGGAAACCTAAAACACCTTCCCCACTCACCCCAATTACAAATAACCCAGCCCCCCCCCTCCCCAGCTATGGGAGCTTGCACTTTTAAAGAGTGGTAGAAGGCCATTTGCAATTTATTCACTTATAGGGGTTGTTCACCTTCAAACACTTTTTTTTTTCAGTTCAGTTGGTTTCAGATAGATCACCAGAAAAAAAAATTGAATTTTCTTCAGGTCCCCAGGCTCTGGGAAGGGGTCACGACTCTTTAAGGCTAAGGTCACACTGGGCGATAAGTCGCCCGCGATTTTTAAAAGAAAGTCGCGGCGACAAGGCGATCGCCTTTGTGCAGGAGGAAAGTTTTGAGCGACTTTTACCAGGAAGCGATTATCATCCCATAGTGCTGTGCGCTACGTCTTGCCTCGCGTTTAGTTTGACTGTACTGGTGCGTTGTTACGTAGCGTCTTGACATCAGCGTGAACATTTCCATATTATCGCGGCTACTATAATTTGTGTGTGTTTGTTTGTGGGTGATTTCGGTGCTTCTCTATGTACATGCTATTTCTCACCTATCGCTCCAAAAAGGGTCTTTGCGCGTTTTAAAGCTACAGGCGATCTCAAAGCGCGCTGTGCACATATTAGCTCACGATTTGCATGCACCTTGTGTCGACAAAACGAACGACTTGTCGCCAGGACTCGCTTTTAAAAATCGCGGGCGACTTATCTCCAGTGTGACCTTAGCCTAACTGATTTAAATTGATACATTTCTTATCTTTGTCCCTGCTGAGCTGAATCCCTGAGTTTCATTAAAGGGGTGGTTCACCTTTAAAGTAACTTTTAGTATGTTATAGAACGACAAATTCTAAACAACTTTTCAATTAGTTTTCATTATTTAATTTTTATAGTTTTATAGTTATTGGTCTTTTTCTTCTGATTATTTGCAGCTTTTAAATGGGCGTCGCTGTCCCCTTCTAAAACAACAAATGCTCTGTAAGGCTACAAATGTATTGTTATTGCTACTTTTTATTACTGATCCTTCTATTCAGACTCTCTCCTATTTATATCCCAGTCTCTTATTCACATCACTGCATGGTTGCTAGGGGAATTTGGGCCCTAGTTACCAGATTGCTTAAAATGCAAATTGACGAGCTACTGAATAAAAAGCTAAATAACTCAAAAACCTTCAATAATAAAAAGTGAAAACAAATTGCAAATCATCTCAAAATAGCCCACTCTATGTCATACTAAAAGTTATCTCAAAGGTGAACCACCCCTTTAAAGGCAGCTGTTAGACTTGATACAATAGTTGTTGATATTCCACAGATACTGCTGAGAAATGGATCAATTCATTGAATCAACTAAATGGAGCGAATTGTTTCAGTTCAGACGCTCCTGGATCCCTGAGCTGCCAGACTGAAACACAGAGACACGAACATTAAACTTTAATCTCCGGGACTGGACGGTTTGCGTCATAACAATTTAAGCTACTCCACCAATTATTGTAGCTCTATGATAGTCTTCCAATAGCAACTGCCAGGTGGACCACAGAGGACCTCCAAAGCGCAATATGATTCATAGGGAGCCATAGAATTGAACAAAAAGTAATGAAGGCACCTCAAACCTGGGGAGGTCTCTTTGTACCTGATTTATATCATTACTATTTAGCCACTCAAGTAAAACAGGTACTGGGATGGTTTTCAGAGAATCCATTGACAAAATGGGCAGAAATTGAAAAATTATCCTCAAAAGGGCCTCTAAACACACCACCCACATGTTCCCCCTGGAATCTATGATAAGAGTCCTGCGCGGAACCAATTTCTAAGTCCTGGACCCGACCCCACATATTTACCCACTTTGCTACCTGACCCACAACTACCAAAATTGTAAAATCAAGCATATAAATTGGGAGAGGCAGATTGAAGGGCTTTTAAATATCCTCTCCTGGTATAATGAACTATTTCAGATTGATAAGCCAGTACAAAGTAAACTTTGAGGTCACCTTTCTTGTAATTGGGATTGTCATGGGCCGAGAGCAATTTGTTAGATGCTTATTATGAGCCATTCATATTAGTGGGAGCAGCCTTGCTATATACAGACTTGCTAAACATCGCCCTCCACTGGCTTTACAGAGGAATAACCAAGTGTCATGTATAGGTTTAGCCATATAGGGGCCCACATGCATGAAAATATACATTCAAGGCATCCAGTGGCACTTTAAGCCCAAGTCTCAGATTGCGATCTAATTCCACAATGGTACAATGCCCCCAAAAAGTTTGCCCGACGTGACCCCTACACAGCATAGAACAGACCCAGACTGGAATTGATAGACCCCTGGATCTCCCAGTTACTTAGGCCTTAACCTAAGCTCTAAAAATCTAATAAGGCTAAAAATGTCATATTTTATATAGTGAACTTATTGCACGAGGCTAAAGTTTGAGCTCGTCAATAGCAGCAATGATCCAGGACTTCAAACTTGTCACAGGGGGGTCACCATCTTGGAAAGTGTCTGTGACACTCACATGCTCAGTGGGCTCTGATTGGCTGTTGAGAAGCTAAGCTTAGGGCTCGTCACTAATTATCCAGCAGAAAATGAGCTTCCCTGGCTGTAATATAAGCTGATGCTACAGGTTTGCTGATTATTCAATTCTGATGCTAATTGCACTGGTTTCTGTGCTGCCATGTAGTAATTATGTGTATTAAAGGATAAGTAAACTTTTAAAATAAGTGAATGTAAAATTGATGAAGATGTTATTCTAAGCACTTTTGTAATTTACATTAATTTGTTTTCTATTGATTGCAAGATATTAAGGGATACAAGTACTGAATGAATTTTGTTCCAACAGCGCCACCTGCTGGTCAGTTTCCCACCAGTCTGACCACCAAGTAGTCAAGGAAGTTGTCAGGAGAAAGAAAGAGGCTGCTCTGATGTTCTTCTGCTTTCTGAGGAAAGATGCTAGAAAGGTTTCTATTTTTTTTCTTAAGCAGAAGAACATCAGAGCAGCCTTTTTCTCCTCACAACTTCCTTGACTACTTGGTGGTCAGACTGGTGGGAAAATGGCCAGCAGGTGGTGCTGTTGAAGCAAAAGTCGTTCATATTAATAGTACATGTATCCCTTAATATCTTGAAAATATTAGAAAACAAATAATGAATGTAAATGACAAATGTGCTTAGAATAGCCCCCTCATCAATTTAACACTCACTTACTTTAAAGGTTTACTTATCCTTTAATTACTAATCAGCCTTATATTGTGACATTTCTATTCTATGTGTACTGTATATTGTGAGTGGCTCCCTAAGCTCAGTAAGTGACAGCAGCACAGAGCATGTGCAGTGAATCAGCAGAAAAGAAGATGGGGAGCTACTGGGGCATCTTTGGAGACACAGATCTTTACTGCTAAAGGGCTGTGGTTGCCTTGGGCTGGTACAGAAGCACAAAACATAATGTACAACATTTCTACCTATTTCTGTTTAGGTTAGTTCTTGTTTAACAGCCTCCACCAGCCCAATAATGAGGCAGTTTTAATGTATTTTACAGTAGCTCTTTATTTTCCATAATCCAGATTGCAAATCTAGAGTCCTGTGCATATCCATTTACACAACACCTGCACTCCTACAAGTACATGGGGAAATAGCCCAGGGATCACCTGTAACAAGCCCCTGTAGCCAGCGCAGTCTGCACATAAATAGGAGACAAGTCGTTTCACTGTAAAAAGATCTTTATTTTGCGCAACATTTTTAACTTTACAACAAAAAATAAAATAAAGTTTCCGTATTGAGGCTCTCTATAGAGAGGTATAGGACTGGGGTGATAGAGCATTCAAGACATCTGGGGAGGGTTAAGAAATTCCAGTCTGAGAGGGGCTAACACTCGACACAGGTCAGATTTGGGGGGGAGGGGGTGACACTGGTGCTACAGATGTAGGCAGCATTGGCTGACAAACACCCCCACTGACTGAATGAAAATGGCAGGTAGCACAAGGCCTGACAGTCAGCAGCACATTAGTCATTCCCCATGCAAGTGAATGAGAGGGGGCAGCAGGATGATTACTAAAGCTTCTCAGCCAGGTAAGTGCCCCTGCACCATATTAGAACATATTAATCCACCATGCCCATTACTGTAGCAGCACAGGGGAGGATTAGAGGCAAGCCTGTAAGATCATGTGTTTACAGATTCTAACAGACCCACCGGTAGCTCAGTAACCAACTGGCCACTAACACAGGGCTATCACAAGCCAAGCTAGCTGCCATACTGCTACAATAACTTACAGAACTAAACTGCTCAGAGACTGGAACACAAAAATGGGGTGCAGAGAAAGGATACAGCAGCCATCGTCTTGAAGCTTCCCCAAATATATTTTATAAGGAAGGAAATCCATCCCCAGTATCACGTGACATTTAAAGTCCAAGGGAGAAGTCGTCCCCCTACTGAGTTTACAGACAGTGCACATATGCAGGTGGGAGGGGGCAGGACAGGTATTAATTACAGCAAAACAGATTAATCGACTTCCTCCATGCGAGAAGCGTCTTCTTCACCCTCCAGAGGTGGGATGTCATCTGGCACAGAGGGTGAAGCTTCTTCTATAGGTGTATCATCGTCATCAATACCTGAAAGATGAGAAAAAAAAAAAAAAAAGTTAAAGGGGTCCACCATCCAAACTACTGTATTTAAAAGAAAAAACCTTTGAACCTAAAACGTAATTTTTCCATTAAAACATCCAAACTAGGTATTTAAAACCTCAACTGTCAATGAAAAGTTGACTGCACCTCCTCTGTTGCCAAGGTGGGGCAGACCATTACCTACACTTTTCATTGTGTACTTGCTACATGTCAATCCACTCACACCCTCCCCTCCCTGTTTGTCTAGATTGGGCATGAGGTCCCCAATTGTGCAGCATAATTTAAGATTTTGGATGAGGCAAAGTTTGCCTTGACAGCTCAGACTGACCTGCTTATATGCTGTAAATGTGGATCAGAAATGAAGAAAATTGAGAATAGGAATTCAGAGATTTTAACAGCACAGATTTCTTAGGGTGACAGCCCTGCTTTAACAAGTGCTACTTTATGGGGTGGTTATTCCACTTACAAACCAGAGATGTTGCCGAGAACAAGTGGATCCCTCCCATTAATTCCAGTAACACTCAATTGAGATCATTGCCAAGCCACAGGCATCATCATACAACCCAAAGGTCATTGCTTGCCATACCCCAGCTCTATTCTGGAGAGAATTAATATTTCTGCCTACAACAGAAACCGTGGGCAACTATCCCCATCCAACCAGATCTGCTTCTGTCTGTAGCCTGTTGCCAATTGGAGCATGCTGGGGTGGCTACTTTGGGTATTGGCTTTTCTGGGGGGTATTCTTAGGGACCCTGTAGCCAAAATACCTTTAAACAGCCAGTTCCAAAGTATTCCAGCACCTAGTCCCTATCCTGGGGGAAATAAAAAGCCACTTACCCAGACCCAGCTTAATCATCCTGTAGATTCTGTTTGAGTGTGTCTGGGGATCATCCAGTGAGAAACCAGATGACAGCAGCGCAGTCTCAAAGAGCAGCACCACTAGGTCCTTCACGGCTTTGTCATTTTTGTCAGTGTCTGCCTTCTGCCTCAGTGTCTCCACAATGGGGTGCTCTGGGTTGATTTCCAAGTGCTTCTTAGCCATCATGTAGCCCATTGTGGAATTGTCCCGAAGAGCTTGAGCTTTCATGATGCGTTCCATGTTTGCGGTCCAGCCATAGGTGCTGGTCACAATGCAGCAAGGAGATGAGACAAGTCTGTTGGACACGGTGACCTGCAGGGGAACAATTAACAGAATTTGTGGTTAGGACAAGGCTAAACTGGGGGTTATGCACAAAGGGCAACTTCTCCTGCCTCACCTTCTCAACTTTCTTGTCCAAGATTTCCTTCATCAGTTTGCACAAACTCTCAAATTTAGTCTTGTTCTCCTCCATGGTCTTCTTTTCCTCCTCATCTTCAGGAAGCTCAAGGCCCTCCTTGGTCACAGACACTAGAGTCTTCCCATCAAACTCCTTCAGCTGCTGCACACAGTACTCATCGATTGGCTCAGTCATATACACCACCTCAAAGCCGCGCTTCCTTACTCGCTCCACAAAGGCAGAGTTTGCAACCTGGTCCTTGCTCTCACCTGCAACAGAACAGAGGGTCAACCCTGAAAATCCAATAAAAAAAAAAAAACAAATTCCCTGCTTCCTCTGGGTAGTTGAGGCAAGCGTCACTGCAGATTTTTGCTGTAGTGGGATATGTGGCCCACTTACCGGTTATGTAATAGATGCTCTTCTGGTTCTCCTTCATACGGGACACATACTCTGTTAGAGAGGCCATCTCATCACCTGTCTGGGAAGTGTGGTACCTCAGGAGCTCAGACAGCTTCTTGCGGTTTGTGGAGTCCTCATGGATACCAAGCTGTAATGAAAGTAAAGTCACCCCAATTGCATGAGACACTGGGGACTGCTGCGTGCTTTACATCGATGCAGTACAACTCCAGGCACTGTCTTTCACTCACCTTCAGGTTCTTTGAGAAACCCTCGTAGAATTTCTTGTAGTTCTCCTTGTCCTCAGCCAGCTCACAGAAGAGCTCCAGACACTTCTTGACAATGTTCTTGCGGATCACCTTCAGAATCTTGCTCTGCTGGAGCATCTCACGGGAAATGTTCAAGGGCAGATCCTCAGAATCGACCACCCCACGGACGAAGTCTAAAATAAAGGGGGCAGTTAGAGATGGCTCATGCAGGGAGCTTAAAATATATTGCAATAAATGGACAAACATTCCCTGTTTTGTTTAAAAGATTAGTAGCTGTATGCACAAAGTGTCTCAATGTTTTAACTAGATTGATAATCTAGAGAGGATCTCTTGTATTTGTCTATAGGAATCAACACAAAGCATACACATGAGCTGTTTTGCGGCTTAAACTGCGCTTCCCAAAAGTTATTTACATTAAAGCTGCTGGGGTTGGCATTTTTTATTTCAGTGTCAGACTAGAAGAAGGGGACACAGATCAAGAAGCCACTTACTCAGATACTCTGGGATCAGCTCATCGCAGCTATCCATGATGAACACACGGCGCACATACAGTTTGATGTTGTTCTTTTTCTTCTTGTTCTCAAAAAGGTCAAAGGGAGCACGGCGGGGGATGAATAGCAGAGCACGGAACTCCAGCTGCCCTTCCACAGAGAAATGCTAATGTGGAACAGAACAGGTGGCATTAGCATTGGGTGCAGAGATATTGGACCCAAAACCCAGGAAGCATCTGCTTGTTTGGCTATTACTTACCTTTACAGCCAGGTGATCCTCCCAGTCATTGGTCAGACTCTTGTAGAACTCGCCATACTCTTCCTGTGTAATATCATCAGGGTTGCGGGTCCAGATGGGCTTGGTTTTGTTCAGCTCCTCCTGATCAATGTACTTTTCCTTGATCTTCTTTGTCTTTTTCTTCTTATCTTTCCCTTCCTCTTCCTCATCAGAGCCCACATCCTCTATTTTAGGTTTGTCGTTCTCTCCTTCCTCCTCCTTCTTTTCTTCTTTCTCCTCCTCTGCCTCATCATCACTGATCTCCTTCTCCCGCTCCTTTTCCAGCTGCCAGGAGACAAATATTCACAATGAGCCAATCAGATAATTGGACTTGTTTCAGCCACAAGTGCCACTGTCACAAAGCAGTGAATGAACCCCCAGCTTGGCTGTACTTACATAAAGGGTGATGGGGTAGCCAATGAACTGGGAGTGCTTCTTTACAGTTTCCTTGACACGTTTCTCTTCCAGGTACTCAGTCTGATCTTCCTTCAGATGCAGGATGACTTTGGTACCACGGCCAATGGGCTCACCTACAAAAGAAAAAAAGTTCAAGGTTAGGAGTGCCAAGTTAAAAAATAGCTTTTAATGAATTCTTTGCCATTAAAAGTTGAGGCTAACTCACCAGTATCAACCTTCACAGTGAAGGAGCCACCAGCAGAGGATTCCCAAGCATATTGCTCATCATCATTGTGTTTGGTAATGACCACAACCTTCTCTGCCACCAGGTATGCAGAATAGAAACCCACACCGAACTGACCAATCATGGAGATGTCAGCACCAGCCTGCCAGAAAGAAAGAACAGGGTCTCAAGTACCAATAATGACCAAGCCAGACACAGATTGCACAGACTCCAGTTACTTTCTCTTTATTGCACAATATACTGGCTAGTGCCTAATATGAAAAACCAGGTGAGTGTAAATCAACTCAATTCTGCTTAAAGGTGAAGGAAAGGCTAAAATTAAATAAACTGTATCAAAAAGGTCTATATAAATACACCAGTAAGCCCTCAAAGTAATGTTGCTCTGAGTCCTCTCTCAAAAGAAACACCACATTTCTTTCCTTCTATTGTGTACTCATGGGCTTCTGTATCAGACTTCCCATTTTCAGCTTAAACCTCCAGGGCTAGAGCATGCTCAGTTTGCTCCTCTCCCTGCTGTAATCTGAGCCCAGAGTTTTGAGCAAGGAGGAAGAGATTTAAATTGTGGAGACATCACTTCCTGCCTAATATGGCAGTTGCTATCCTAATTAAACAAGAGCGCTTCTAGAGCTGCTTACTCCACTATGGTAAAGCATTCTTCAGAATAGAGAATTATGTCTCTAACTATTGTGGCTAACCTATTGGCAATAAACTACTTTGGTAGCCTTCCTTTTAAAGGGAAGAGAGTTTTCCTAGTGTTCTTTATATCCTGCCTCCGCTACCTACCTGTAGTGCCTCCATGAAAGCCTTGGTGCCAGACTTGGCAATGGTTCCCAGATTGTTGATGAGGTCAGCTTTGGTCATGCCAATTCCGGTATCAATCATAGTCAGTGTGCGCTCCAATCGGTTAGGAATAATGTCGATCTTCAGGTCCTTGCCACTGTCCAGCTTAGATGGGTCAGTCAGGCTCTCGTATCGGATCTTATCCAGGGCCTGCAGCACAGAGCAGGAAGAAAGGATTTTAGTTAAAGCTGGCCATAGACAGTGTGCATGGAGTGTCCCAAAATTTTTCATTCATGGCAATGTCATACTTAAAGCAGACTTGTCGCCTACAGATAAAAAGCTGCATAATGAAACTGTGTGTTCCATGGTTAATTTCTCATGAAAAACATCCATAACTTATTAAAAAAAAAAAAAAAAAAAAAGTGTTTAAATATCTGAGCTGTCAATCAAAGATCACCTGCCCTGCCTCTATGCCTGAGGCAGAGAGGTGGAGCAGTCATTACTTTCACTTTCCATTCCAGCACTTCCTACATGTCACTGCCCTCCTTTGCGCCTCAGGATCTATAATTGTGTAGTGCAATGCGCATAGGCATTAAGTCCCCCATTCTGGTGCATACACAAGATTTTTGGGTGATGACAATTTGCAAAATGGCAGCTGCCTGCTTGTGGTATCGTATAATTCCAAGACCAAAGGAAACTAAATTTAAATAACAGTCTAGGTAAAGTTTATTTTGCATGTATTGACAATATAAAATATATACATAAATACTATACCAGCTTGGCTGCAGAATACACTTCATTCTATGGCTAAAGCCAACAGCTAGCATTAGAGATCTGCCTTGGATATCCATGCAATAAACAGGCTGAAGCAAAACAAAAGTATAATCCGTGGCCCTACACAGCTGACTGGACACCATATACTGCTCACAGCTGCTACATAACCAGACAAGGAAAGAAGACTTACATCTGAGGCGTTGGAGATTAATTCTCGCAGAAAGATCTCTTTGTTGGAGTAGAAGGTATTGATGATCAGGGACATCAACTGCGCAATTTCCGCCTGGAAGGCAAATGTCTCCACCTCCTCCTCGCCATTGTGGGCAACTTCTGGCATCTGCAAAGAAAGAAACGAGTCTCATTCTGTCTCCTAAACAAACCATTAGATACTCACATAACACGGGATGAACAGAAGCCTCTATTTTGGATTCAGCCAAACCCCAGAATCTTTGTGAAAGATTGGGCAGAACACTGAATCCTATTTGCATATGAAATTTAGGGGAGGGAAGGGAAAACGTTTTTACTTCCTTGTTTTGTGACAAACAGTCACATTATTTCCCTCCCTGCACCAGATTTGAATATGCAGATTAGGATTCAACCGAATCCTGCTGATAAAGACCCAAACCCTGGATTCTGTGGATCCCTACACATAACTATATACAAGGCCGGGTATTGCTGCCTCTGCCCTTTACCCCCACATCAGGACAAAGACTCAGATTCCCTGTGAAACCTGACCCTCCCCCCCCCTCATTAAACCATCAGACAAAGGGTCATTAGAAACATAAACCAGTCGCTCATGGTGTAACCAGCGAGGAAGTTCCCTTTAAGACTAGGGGACAGCGCTGAGAGGAGACCGTTCCGTTTTATCAGCAGAGACCATTGTGTAGGGAACGTATAAAGGTTGTGCCCCCCCCCCATGAGGCGAGTACACTAATCCCGGCACACCGTGTGTAGGTAACATGGGGACAGACCATTGCTAAACGTAGGGGTAACGTTACGTACACGGGGCCGCGTTTCCATGGATACAGAGGTTCCAGGGCCGGGCCCAGTTATGTCGCATTAAATCCCCAATATGGCGGCGCTCTGACTACCGGCTGCCCAACCACGTGCGGGAGTGGGGGAGGGAAGAGATCGAGAAGGTTCCAAGGGCGGGGCCAGGACTGACAGTTGGGGTTCCTCCAGTAAGTCACAAACGCCATTCCCCACACACAGATGCACAGGAGCCCCGGAATAAACCACTAGTGACACTGAAAACTCCTCTAAAATAGTCACCCTCCCCACAGGCACTTGGCTTAATCCTGTCCCAATACAGATCTTATTGCCTCTCCTCCAATACCAAGACTCCCGACCCCGGGGGAATATGTGGGGACCGTGCCCCCAGAAACAAACGCCGACCCCCCCAGAAACCCGCAACGCTCCCCCCCAAAACCCCGCACTACGTAAACCTACGACCCCGCCGGTACCTTGTCTGCTAGTGGATCTCCGCTCCCGGTGACTACTGGGGAATTGGTGAATGAAGAAGAAAGATGCAGTGAACCGGTTGCCTTTTATATCGGGCGAAGCGCAACCCTAGATCCCTCCGCCTGCACCAGCGCCGGGACTATTTGCTGTGTGTGTATACATGCGCAGGGACAAGGACAGCGAGCAGCCGGAAGAATGACACCGATATATCTTAGCGCAGATCTGGGGAAGAACTGGACTCTCAGCGCGAGCTGTTTCCAGTCCAGTTGTAATTATAAGGCTCTTGTGTGCGTCTCTGGAAGGGAACTGCGCATGCGCAGTCCTACTTGACTCATCAGTCATTTTTAACATCGCCTCCTCACAGTGACCCCTTTAACTCCGCCCCGGGAACTTCCCCCAAATAGAAAGTGCTAGTAAGTGGGACTACTTTTTGGGGGAGGAGGCGGCATTGCTTCTAGTAGTTTCTAGAAGGAGGAGGAGGCAATGCTTCTAGTAGGTTCTCTGGTGCCCTCCCCTTCCCGCCTCTTCCTTGTCTCAGTCTATTCCTCAGGTCTTCAGATCCCCCTGCCGCCATCTGCTGCTTTGTCATTCCATTCTCCTTCTGTTGTTTGTGGGAGGAACAAGCTTTTGGGCGGGGCAGCAGCTCTGTTACGTCACCAACTGCAGGGACAAACGGCTGCGGATGAGTCACAGGGAGAACATGGATTTTTGGCTGTTATTTCTCCTTTAGTTGATCTCGTACAGGTAAATCTAAAAACCACTGGACTTGCTGAGTAATCAATGAAGACGTTTCACTTCTCATCCGAGCAGCTTCTTCAGTTCTTCTCTTTCAGTTTAATTTATTTATATAATTTAGATTTACCTATATTACACATACATGACCAGGATGAATGAAAATCTTCATAGTCATATTCTCATTTAGTTTTATAACTCAGACATATTCCCTAATCCTGTACAGAGATAATATACAATTCCCATCAATCCCTGTCCCAGTGACAATCTTACAATCTATAGTCCCTAGCTCACACCAGCTGTCCCTGTCCCAGTGTGTTTACAATCTATAGTCCCTAGCCCACCCCAGCTGTCCCAGTGATTTTACAATCTATAGTCCCTAGCCCACCCAGCTGTCCCTATCCCAGTGAGCTTACAATCTATAGTCCCTAGCCCACCCCAACTGTCCCTGCCCCAGTGATTTTACAATCTATAGTCCCTAGCCCACCCCAGCTGTCCCTATCCCAATGTGTTTACATTATATAGTCCCTAGCCCACCCCAGCTGTCCCTATCCCAGTGAGTTTATAATCTATAGTCCCTAGCCCACCCCAACTGTCCCTGCCCCAGTGAGTTTAAAATCTATAGTCCCTAGCCAACCCCAGCTGTCCCTGCCCCAGTGAGCTTACAATCTATAGTCCCTAGCCCACCCCAGCTGTCCCTGCCCCAGTGAGTTTACAATCTATAGTCCCTAGCCCACCCCAGCTGTCCCTGTCCCAGTGATCTTACAATCTATAGTCCCTAGCCCACCCCAGCTGTCTCCCTGCTCCAGTGATCTTACAATCTATAGTCCCTAGCCCACCCCAACTGTCCCTGCCCCAGTGTGTTTACAATCTATAGTTCCTAGCCCACACCAACTGTCCCTGCCCCAGTGATCTTACAATCTATAGTCCCTAGCCCACCCCAGCTGTCCCTATCCCAATGTGTTTACATTATATAGTCCCTAGCCCACCCCAGCTGTCCCTATCCCAGTGTGTTTACAATCTATAGTCCCTAGCCCACACCAACTGTCCCTGCCCCAGTGATTTTACAATCTATAGTCCCTAGCCCACCCCAACTGTCCCTGCCCCAGTGAGCTTACAACCTATAGTCCCTAGCCCACACAGCTGTCCCTATCCCAATGTGTTTACAATATATAGTCCCTAGCCCACCTCAGCTGTCCCTATCCCAGTGAGTTTATAATCTATAGTCCCTAACCCACCCCAGCTGTCCCTGTCCCAGTGATTTTACAATCTATAGTCCCTAGCCCACCCCAACTGTCCCTGTCCCATTGAGCTTACAATCTATATTCCCTAGCCCACCCCAGCTGTCCCTGCCCCAGTGCGCTTACAATCTAATCCCTAGCCCACCCCAGCTGTCCCTGCCCTAGTGAGTTTACAATCTATAGTCCCTAGCCCACCCCAGCTGTCCCTGTCCCAGTGAGTTTACAATCTAAAGTCCATAGCCCACCCCAGCTGTCCCTGCCCCAGTGATCTTACAATCTATAGTCCCTAGCCCACCCCAGCTGTCCCTGCCCCAGTGAGTTTTATCTATAATCCCTAGCCCACCCCAGCTGTCCCTGTCCCAGTGATCTTACAATCTAAGAAATGTGATAGGAAATTTAGATTGTAAGCTCACTGGGACAGTGACTGAAGGGAATGTGATAGGGCCCATAGATTGTGGACCCTAGATTGTGATCTTACTGGGGAAGGGGCTGATGGAAATGGGATAGGGACATACATACATAATTATGTATCGCTAATGATTTTATTGTTATGTGTATATATTGAAATCACAATATTAAGTCACTATGAACAATGATTTAGTAATTCACAATGTTTGGTAAACATAATTATTATTGTATAATTCATACCTTAAATCACATTTTAGCACACTTCTTTTTAGTAATTGATATTGAATACTTTGATTATGTGTATGTATGGATGTATTTTACGAATGCACGTTGGTTATGCGTATACTTTTTATTGTATTCAATATATCGATTAACTTTACTTTTAAATGAAACAAACTACTAATGAAACACACTTGTGATACCACCTTAAAACACGTCCACGAGTGACGTTTGCACAACTCCGAGGAAGTGCGAGATACTGGCACGAAACGCGTTAGTTTGCACCCCACTACTGTAACTTGAAAATATGTGTTTGAATTAAAGCCGATTTGATATTAAAACGTCTCCCCTCTTCGGATCAGCGCTCGAAAGCGAGGTCGATGACATATTGCATAAGCCGGTGGAGAAGGAATCGGGATCTAGTGAGAGCTGTGATCATAGCGGGATACAAGTGTGGGGGAGCTCCGCCATTACCGCTACATGTTGCTGAAGTTACATTTCACTGGATTTTACACCATTTTATGGTCCCCTGAAAAATGCAAAGTGGGGGTTCTACTGTATATATCACTGGATAAAAACTGCAACACTGCAACAAATCGGAACCAAAACCAGCTCTTTTGTAAAATAAACCAAAACATTCAATTCTCAAGTGGGGAATTTGATTCCTCTGGTCGTTGTAGAGAACTGGATTCTGGCTCTTTGTCTCCGTTTTGTTCTTCACAGACACCAAAAAGAGTTAAAAGGGTTGTTCAAGTTCCAACTCATTCTTCAGTTCAGTTGTTTCCAGATACTGTCGTTCTCCAGAAAAAAATAAAGGTTTACTTTAAAGACTTGAACAATGACACCTCCTGGCCAGTTACTGAACTGCAAGAAGCATGTTTTACCCAAAGTAGGAAAACAATGACCCCTCCCAACTGTAAATTAGGATCCATGCAGCTGCCTAAACCTTTACCTACCTGAATAAAGGGTAACTAATTCATAAATCTTTAAAGGACAAATAAAACCCGGAAATGAATGTGGTTAAAAATTGCATATTTTACGTTTACAGATCATTGCACCAGCCTAAAGTTTGAGCTTGTCAATAGCAGCAATGATCCAGGACTTCAAACTTGTCACAGGGGGTCACCATCTTGGAAAGTGTCTGTGACACTCACATGCTCAGTGGGCTCTGATTGGCTGTTGAGAAGCTAAGCTTAGGGCTCATCACTAATTATCCAGCAGAAAATGAGCTTCCCTGGCTGTAATATAAGCTGATGCTACAGGTTTGCTGATTATTCAATTCTGATGCTAATTGCACTGGTTTCTGTGCTGCCATGTAGTAAATATGTGTATTAATTACTAATCAGCCTTATATTGTGACATTTCTATTCTATGTGTACTGTATATTGTGAGTGGCTCCCTAAGCTCAGTAAGTGACAGCAGCACAGAGCATGTGCAGTGAATCAGCAGAAAAGAAGATGGGGAGCTACTGGGGCATCTTTAGAGACACAGATCTTTACTGCTAAAGGGCTGTGGTTGCCTTGGGCTGGTACAGAAGCACAAAACATCATGTACAACATTTCTACCTACTTCTTTAGTTAGGCTTTAGTTCTCCTTTAAGGGGCTACCTGAATAGGGGTAACTTCTTTCCCATATACATGTAACAGCTGTAAATGCTGATAGGTAGCGTTAGGGAACATATTTATTGCATGTTCATGTCATGATGTCAGGTTTGGGGGTTTGTGGAAGATCATCATTTCTCTAGACCGGCCCTTCCTGTCAGTGCAGACGCTATGGGGTTAAGTATCCACCTCCGGAGGCAGGACAGAAGAAGAAATTGTTTAGGCTCCACCCTCCTCATATATACTGATGATCCTCCCTCTTCCTTCAGTTTTTTCTTCTGTCCTGCGGGAGGTTAGGACAGTAACATTTTTTTTTTTTTTTTTTTTTTCAATTTATCTTTATTGTTTTATTAATTATTCCTTTTATTTTATTCATGAGTTTTATCTTCAGGATCGAATTCATTCAAGCCAGCTCAATCCATTCCACTGGACTGGGGGCAGGGGAAGATGGACACTTCTCCAACAGCACAGTAAAGTCTTTTCAAAGACAACTACTGCTGCAGAAGGTTTAGGAAGGCATCTGCAAGACAGTAAAGTCTCTCAGAGACAAATACTGCTAGCAGGATACTACTATGGCTGGTATCACTAAGCGCAGTAAAGTCTATCAGTGACGAATACTGCTGCAGGCCACCACACACGCTGGTCTTTTGAGACAAAAGGTCTTTCTGAGACAAATATTGGGCAGCTTACAGGACGCTCCATCGCTCTATTGAGCGAAGAGCGCATTTTCGCCCTAGCACCATTTCCGCATTGAGTAGCGTGTCCGCCAAGGATAAGGAGAACCGCGACTTCCGGTTCAGCGTTGGCGCCAACTAGACGCGCAAGGTTAGTGGCGCCAAGAGTCGCGCACTACGTTATGGTACGCGGCCGCCATCTTGGATTCGTTCCGTGGTGGCAGAGCAGTACTACAGCTCCTATACGCTGCAGCAAAAGGGAGATTGATTCGTTCCCGACTCATTTAAACAGGTACTGAGGACACAGTAGTTGTCAGTCGGCACGCATTACAGCATGTCTGATTAAGGGTCATGGATTATTGTCTCTCATGGCAAATTTATAGGGCTATAGAGCACTACTGTAAGACCAGTTTGCTGTGTTTTTTTCTACAGAATTAAGTCAAACATACCGGCTTTTTTCTTTTCTATCACACAGATCTCTTACCTAATAAGACATTATGGATACAGACAATGTGTTAGACGATCTCAGAAAGGAGATGACTACAGCCATCCCTACTCCTAAGGCTAAAAAGGCTACAACAAAGCGGTCACAGCCACAGCCTAAATGCAAAAAGTGCAAGCATACTTTACGCAAAAGTGAACAGGAGATCTGCCAGGACTGTGCAGAACCACTAGAACTGGCACCTGTCCTGTCACCTCACCCCATTCTATCGCAAGATATTGAAGATGCCCCTCAGAGTAATGACACACAAGGGCACGTTCCTTCCACTTCAGCAAAAACACCTCAATTAGAGGAACTATTTGACTGGATAAAATCCACAATTCAATCATCAGTTCAGAAAACACCGGCACACAGTAAAAAGAGAAAACCACATCTCCTCTTAGATACCAATTCCTCTGACTCAAGTGAGATCAGTGATCAGGATAGCAACCCAGAACAGGGTACATTCTCAGCTAGCGAAAACTCTTCTGATGATTCCGATACTGAACATCAATACCGCTCCCTGGCGGGCCCCGAAATAGCAAAGCGTTTACTGCGGGAGATGCTAGCCACCCTAGAAATCAAGGATGAAACAACAACTACATCAAAGGCTGATAGAGTCTTAGGAGTACAACCTAAAAGATCAAGGGTTTTTCCCGTTTTCAAGTCGGTGTCACAAGTTATTGAAAACGAATGGTCAAAGCCTGATCACAGGCTCACACTCACTCAACGTTTTCTCAATACTTACCCTATTCCGGAGGAACACCACAAGATGTGGGATAGAGCACCTAGGGTCAATTCGGCTGTCGCCAGACTGTCCAAAAACACCACGTTACCCACTGAAGAGGCAGCCTTCAAGGAACCAATGGACAAGAAAATGGAAGTGTCTCTAAGAAGGGGATATACACATGCCACAGCGATCCTCAGACCAGCGGTGGCATCTGCGGGTTTAGCACGCACAGCGCGTTTTTGGTGCCAGGAGTTGATTAACCATCAGCTACCTCAGGAAGAATTGCAAGAGGAGCTACATCGTATTAGCTCAGCTCTAGCTTTTCTGTCAGATGCTGCTATGGACACAGTTCGGCTGGCGGCCAAGACCAGCATTGATACAACAGTAGCCAGACGTGCATTGTGGCTCCACCAGTGGACTGGAGACACAGCATCCAAAACGAGATTGCTTAACCTCAAATACACTGGTGACACACTTTTCGGGCCTGATTTGAAACAAATCATAAATGAGGTTACAGGTGGCAAAAGTACCTTTTTGCCAGCAGGAAAAAGACCCAGACAAGAATCCGCTGCTAGGCCTCACAATAGACCATGGAACCCTCAAAACCGTTCCTTTCGGCCTTTTCGAAACACTTCCTTTCGGCCTTCTCAAACAAATACAGACTCCAGGAAAGTCAGACCGTCTTGGTCCAATCAAACAAGACGAAATAGCAAACCGGGCCCCCCCAAGTCCACTTCCACCTGACTCGCGCAGCCCCGATCGAGAGGGAGTAGGGGGCCGTCTTCAAGATTTTTTTCCAATTTGGCAAACTCATATACAAGACAATTGGGTTCTCTCTATCATCAACCAGGGCTACAGAATTCCTTTCGACACAATGCCCCCTCGCATTTTCAGAAGCTCGTCCTTACCAAAAAACCCTGTCAAACTAAGGGCGCTCACCAAAATAGTCAACGAGCTACTACAAAACAAAGTCATTACGAAAGTGCCTTTAAGAGAACGTTTCAAGGGTTTCTATTCAAATTTGTTTCTCATTACAAAGAAAGAGGGCTCTTTCAGACCAGTGCTAAATTTGAAACCCCTAAATCAGTTGTTTCCAAACAGAAGTTTCGCATGGAGTCAATTCGATCAATCCTCATGTCCATGACGAAGCAATGCTACATGACAAAAGTGGATCTACAAGACGCCTACTTGCATGTTCCCATCAGGGAAATATCTCAACAATACTTAAGATTCATGATTTACGAAGAACACTACCAATTCAGAGCCCTCCCTTTCGGCCTCTGTACAGCTCCCAGAGTATTTACGAAGATCCTCAGCCCTCTCATTGCATACCTCAGACGCATGGGAATCACATTATCCCCATACTTAGACGACCTACTAATAAGATCCACATCATACGACCAATGTCTCACAGAGACACAATTGTGCATCACCACGCTCCAACAACACGGCTGGATCATAAACCACAGAAAGAGTCAACTCCGACCGTCACAAAGAATTCAGTTCCTAGGGATGTGGTTCGATTCCTCACTACAGACGATATCACTGACTTCGGAGAAAATCCAAAAGATTACGCTCACAGCTCAACACGTCCGCCACCAGCCCACAGTGTCGGCAGAGCTCTGCCTTCGGCTCCTGGGCTATATGGTGGCAGCGTTAGAAGCCCTACCTTTCGGCAGGTTTCACATGAGACTCTTTCAAAATCATTTCTTACGCCACTGGAACAAGGATCATTTCCACCTGTCACAACAAATTCCAATAACCCAATCAGTCCGAGGGTCTCTGACCTGGTGGACACGGCAATCCAACCTTTGTCTAGGGAAGACATGGACCCAGCACCAGTGGACGGTGGTTACCACGGATGCCAGCTTAAGGGGCTGGGGCGCGACCCTTCCACCTCGCAATTGCCAGGGAGTCTGGTCATCACAAGAATCAAAACTGCCAATCAACGTTCTAGAGATCAGAGCGATCAAGAATGCTGTACTCCATTGGACCCACGAGCTAACGGGACACCCTCTCAGAATCCAGTCCGACAACGCCACTGCAGTGGCCTATTTAAACAAACAAGGCGGTACTCGCAGCACCAGAGCAATGAGCGAGGCCGCGCAGATCCTAGAATGGGCGGAATCCCACGTCCCAGCTATCTCAGCGGTGTTCATTCCAGGAGTCCTGAACTGGGAAGCAGATTACTTGAGTCGACAACAAATAGACCAAGGGGAATGGGAACTCCACCCCGAAATATTCCAACAAATCGTGTCACGATGGGGAACACCAGACATAGACATGTTGGCGTCAAGACACAACTGCAAAGTGCCTACATACTGCGCAAGGTCTCAGGATCCGGGAGCAGCATTCGTGGACGCTTTAGTCATTCCGTGGACTTTCAGAAGAGTCTACGCGTTTCCTCCACTGGCCATCTTACCAAGGGTCGTCAGCAAGATCCGTCAGGAAGGGACACAAACTATTCTCATCGCCCCAGATTGGCCGAGGAGACCATGGTACTCAGAGTTTGTAAATATGTTAACAGCTCAGCCGTGGAGGCTACCACTCAGACAAGATCTCCTGACTCAGGGGCCGGTCAAACACGACAATTTACAGCGTCTACATTTGACGGCATGGCTATTGAATCCGACATTTGGCGTTCTAAAGGGTTCTCAAACCAGGCCACTGACATTTTACTGAAAGCCAGAAAACATTCCACAACTAAAGTGTACCACAAAACTTGGAAAAAGTTCATTGAGTGGTGCGAGGCCAAAGGTCTACTTTGGCGCCAAGCTTCCCTACAAGCCATTGTTGAATTTCTCACTCAAGGCTTCCACATAGGTCTCTCCTTAGCTACGCTTAAGGGTCAGGTTTCAGCACTTTCCCTTCTGCTTCAACGCCAATGGGCTAGAGAACCAGACCTTATACAGTTCCTACAAGGGGTAGGCAAGGTTAGGCCCCCATTTAGGGACCCCACACCACCTTGGGATCTTACCACGGTATTAACAGCACTACAGGGCCCCCCATTTGAACCCTTAGCATCCTGTTCCATAAAGTTCCTTACTTGGAAGATGGCGTTTCTACTAGCGATTACATCCGCAAAGAGAGTTTCGGATATGGCAGCCCTTTCCCAGAAGGAACCATGGCTCATACTGCATCAAGACAGAGCAGTTTTTCGCACTATTCCATCATTTACGCCCAAGGTGGTCTCCTCTTTTCACATAAATGAAGAGATCAACTTACCTTCACTGTGTCCGCGGCCATCAAATGCAAAGGAAAAAGAACTACACAAGCTAGATGTAGTCAGGGCTATTAGATACTATCTAGACAGATCCAGGACCTACAGAAAAACAGATTCTTTTTTGGTGACTTACGGTGGAAACAAGGGGTCACCAGCTTCAAAGAGGACAATTGCTAGATGGTTGGTTGATACAATAAATTGTGCGTACGATCTCAGTAACAAGACTAGACCGTTTAAGGTCAAAGCCCATTCCACCAGAGCACTGAGTACTTCTTGGGCTCTGTACAATTCAGCTACACCTGAACAAATTTGTAGAGCAGCCACTTGGGCCTCATTCTCTACCTTTTCAAAATTTTACAGACTTCATGTTTTTCACTCAGCCCCTGCAGCTTTTGGTAGTAAGGTTCTACAAGCTGTTGTAAGGCACTAGTGATCATTATACCCACCCAACTTGGGAGACCAGCTTTTTGACGTCCCCATAGCGTCTGCACTGACAGGAAGGGCCGGTCTAGAGAAAGATGGATTTTTAACTTACCGAAAAATCTTTTTCTAGACGGCCCGGACTGTCAGTGCAGTAAGCCCCACCCTGTTATAAGTTATGTTATGTTGAGTATGCTGTTATTGTTGTGCATGGTTGCATGTTCTCTGTGATTCTCCTCCATACTAAGCTACAGAACCAAACTGAAGGAAGAGGGAGGATCATCAGTATATATGAGGAGGGTGGAGCCTAAACAATTTCTTCTTCTGTCCTGCCTCCGGAGGTGGATACTTAACCCCATAGCGTCTGCACTGACAGTCCGGGCCGTCTAGAAAAAGATTTTTCGGTAAGTTAAAAATCCATCTTTACTCCATATCACTGATGGGTTCTCTGTTTTCCTGTTGGTCTATAAATGTGTGTTTATATAATTGGATTTTGTTCAATTTCCCACCAGTCTGACCAGCAAGTAGTCAAGGAAGTTGTCAGGAGAAAGAAAGAGGCTGATGTTCTTCTGCTTAGGAAAGATGTGAGAAAGGTTTCTAATTTTATTCCTAAGCAGAAGAACATCAGCCGCTTTCTTTCTCCTGACAACTTCCTTGACTACTTGCTGGTCAGACTGGTGGGAAAATGACCTTCATACACAGCACCTCTTAATAGGCACTTAAAGGTTATACCTGTGTCCAGTTTAACCAAACACAATTCCTGACTAAATCAGGGTCAAACTTAGCAACTGTGGGGACCTTTGACAGTTAACAGTGTGGATAATAGTGATGAGCGAAAGTTTAGTGGGACCATAGACTCTAATGGGTGAAAAAAATTGACGATCAGCAAAAAAATGTTGTCGCACCTAGACTTCAATGTATTTTTGTGTATTTTTGATGAAGAGAATTGGGTCAAATTCGCCCATCATTAGTGGTTAATATATAGGGGCAGATTTATCAAAGGTCGAGGTGAATTTTTGAATGAAAAAAAAAACGTATTTTGAGTATTCACCTTTGTGTACTTCGACTAGGGAATAGTCCAAATTCGATTTGAATTTGAAAAAAATTAAAAAATTTGAATATCAAACTTTATCTATGTACTGTCTCTTTAAAAATTCAACTTCGGCCATTCACCATCTAAAACCTGACGAATTGCTGTCTTAGCCTATGGGGACCTCCTAGAACCTATATGGAGACAAAAATCCAAGTTTTTTCGGGAAAAACTTTAAATTGAATTCGATCGAATGCACTATTCCTTCGATCAGACCTATTTGCCCGTAAAAAAGCTTCAACTTCATTTCGGTTGGTCTTTTTGAATTCGAATTTCGAAGTTTTTTCAATTCGAAATTCGGCCCTTGATAAATATGCCCCATAATGTGATAACATCCATTAATAACCTGCACTTACCCCCAAACGACCAATAAAATGCAGTCGTCACTCCAGTAAAAAGTACATTTCAATTTTAAATTATTATCTGGATGGAAGGATCACTCCATGGTGCTCACTGGTATAACCCCGGGCCGGTGCAGTTTTCTACTGATAGGAGCACCGACCCGGGGTTTCAGGTAAGTAAATACAATCACAAGGGGGTGCCTAAGATTTGGCTCCCCCAATTGCTGCAAGCCTTCCCTTCTCCTTTAAAGGCTCCATAATATAAAGAATGAGACTACAACTAATATATAAAACTAGGAAGAATTAACATAAGTGTTTGTAAATAACATCTGTGTTAGTTCAGAGCAGGGCCAGAACTAGGGGTAGGCAGAAGAGGCAGCTGCTTAGGGCACAGTGATAGGGGGGCGCTGGGTAGGTACCTCTAAAATTGTCCTCTGCTTACCCCTAGTCTGCACTCCTCAGTCTTTCTTCCCTCCTGTAACCCTCCTCTCCATCGCTGTCCCCTCCCTCGATCACCCCTACCCTCTCTTCTCTCTCTTAGTCTGGCTGCCTCCCTTCTCTCCCAGTCGTGCCGGCTGGCTCCCTCCTCTCCATTGCTCTCACCTCTCTCTGTCGATTCGTCGGACATGAGCATGCCTAGGGCACCCGGCCGACGTTGCCCAGCTTTGGTTCAGAGAGTGTTTCACCATGGACCCATTGCCTGCCACAATGGGTCTCTCGGGTGGGGATAATGATTGACTTATGTACATTTGACATAGATCTGGGTGTTTATAATTTGTCTCATGTGCAGAGTCAATAAGTGCATGTAGACATTTCTGGCACATCTTAATGTGGCCATAGACGCAACAGTAATATCATACGAAACGAATTTTCATACGATATCCGTTTTCTGTATGGTGGGAGAGGAGCCGACCGATATCTGCAGATGACTTGGATATCGGTCGACTCGTTACTTGGCCCAGGTTGGAAAATTTTGATCGGGCGCCTTTGAAGGAACCCAAACATCGGCCATTGTTAGTGCTGAATGGTCAGATACAGGTAGAATTCTATTGTTTCTATATGTATATCTGACCATTCAGCTCTACACGTGTATTGAAACAAATGATCTTTCCTGGAAACATCTTTTCCAGGGAAGATCTTATTGAGAAGATAATGTATTCCTATCACTTAAAGGGGTTGTTCAACTTCAAAACAATTTTTTGAGATTGTTCACCATTTCATCTTTTATTTTTTACCGATTTCCCAAAATTGAAAATGTTCTTTTCACTGGTGCTTCAGTCTGACAGCTCAGTGATCCAGGAGCATCTGTTACAATTTGCTACATTTAGTTGATACAATTAGTTGATAAATTTCTCAGCAGCATCTGTGGAGTATCAGCAACTATTGTATCAATTCAGCTGCCTGTAATGAAACCCAGAGATTCTCAACTAAGGGGCCCATTTACTTGCTCGAGTGAAGGAATAGAATAGAAAAAACTTCGAATTTCAAATGTTTTTTTTTGGCTACTTCGAATCGAACGATTCAAACTAAAAATCATTCGACCATTCGATAGTCAAAGTTAGGGATGCACCGAATCCAGGATTCGGTTCGGGATTCGGCCAGGAATCGGCCTTTTTCAGCAGGATTCGGATTCGGCCGAATCCTTCTACCCGGCCGAACGGAATCCGAATCCTAATTTGCATATGCAAATTAGGAGCGGGGAGGGAAATTGCGTGACTTTTTGTCAGAGAACAAGGAAGTAAAAAATGTTTTCCCCTTCCCGGATTCGGTTCGGTATTCGGCCGAATCTTTCACGAAGGATTCGGGGGTTCGGCCGAATCCAAAAAAGTGGATTCGGTGCATCCCTAGTCAAAGTACTGTCTCTTTAAAAAAAAACTTCGACCCCCTAATTCGCCACCTAAACCCTATCGAAGTCAATGTTTACCTATGGAGAAGGTCCCCATAGGCTTTGCTATCTTTTTTAGGTCGAAGAAAAATCGGTTGATCGATTTTTCATTCGATCTAATGATTTGCAGTAAAAGTCGAAGGATTTCCATTCGGCAGTCGAATATCAAGGGTTAATTAACCCTCGATATTCGACCATAAGTAAATTTGCCCTTAATGTATCAATTTAGAACAGTTAAAGAGTCGGTGACCTCCCTCCCCCCCCAAGCTGCTTTAGAAGGTGAAAAATAACACTTTACACTTCGATATTAGAAAAACTGCCACAAATATAAAATATAAGGTAATTGGAAAAAGTCTTTATTTCTGGTGAACTGTCTGAAGCCAACTGAACTGAAGTGTTTGAAGGTGAGCAACTCTTTAACTGTCTTTCTGCTTCCACGTAAGTTTACATAGATTAGTTTAAGATTACATTTTTTTAAATGGATTTTCTTGAAACCTACTCTGCATCTGGGATTCTATAACACCCCCTCTCCTGATGTGATCAGAAACTTCCATTTGAACTTCTTAAAGTATTTGTATCACATATGAGTTCTTTAAATCAATCAGGTTCATATTGACCATGTGTGAGTGTCCCTATGTATTGGAGGATGTCTCTTTTTCAGTTGCAGTAGCTTTAAACAGTGTTTTTTTTCTAATGAATCTATTGACCGTTCTCCCAAAGTCTGAGGAGAGGCTGAAAGTCAATCCTTTAATAAAGCTATTTTCTCATTAGAAAAATGCCTCCTCCCCTTAAAGTGCATTTTGAGGGTTAATTGTTGGTTTCTTCCTCCTCCCCCTCCCTTTGTGTGTGGTTGTAATGACAAGTCCAACGTAATTTTTGTAACTGGCTTTTTTTTTTTTCATTATTTTTTGGGAAAAATAAACCTCTGTTCAAATACTTTTTTTAATTCAGATGTTTTCAAATTGTTCACTATAAATATGGACTTTTTTCAATTGCTTTCCATTTTTTATTTTTGACTGTTTTCCAAAATTGAAATTTACAATTGAAGTTGACGCTATTTGTTACATTAGTTGATCCATTTCTCAGCAGCGTCTGTGGAATATTAGCAACTATTGTATTAATTCTAACAGCTGCCGGTAATGATACTCAGGGATTCAGCTCAGCAGGGACAATGATAAGAAATGTATCAACTAAACGTATCAATTTAGAACAGTCGGTGACCCCCCCACAAGTTTCAGAAAGACATAAAAAGGTGAAAAATTAAAATTTAGGGTTCAATATTACAAAAACGTTCACAAATAGGTAACAGAAGTTAATTGAAAAAGGTCTTTATTCTTCATGGCTGTTTAGAGTAATTTTAGGGAATTTTAAAAGAAAATGCTTACTTAACTTTTAAAAGGGGAAGCCAACATATACTCAGACTCTTTGGATTCCAACTGGAAGAGATGGTGGATGATACTCAAAGCCTGGTTGGAGTTGGGCCCAGTAGGAAAAGTCATATAACATATTATTGTTGTGAAAAAAAAACATCTATAGCATTAAATCTGAGGCACTTTCATATGGGGACTGTGCCACACTTTTAAATGACAGCAGGGAAAAAAAACAAAAGAGAGATCACTTATCCTATTTCAAACCTAATTTGGGTAGAGAATCCCTCATAATTCATCTAAATTTGTCCATATTAGCTAAATTACTTTATATGACATATAAAAGAACATCTAAACACATCATAAACAGTCAGCATAAAATATATATAAAATTGTGAACAGAAGGTACTGAAAAGTAACCGGATACCTAATCTATATTTAATGGGTTATGGTTAACCCATTAAAGGACTGGAAATGGATGTTTTTCCTTCTGAAGCTCCAGGGCTTGTCTCTTGAGAGGATCTTGATGGAGATAAAGGCCTTTTGTTGCCAAAAGCTATGACATACAGAGATCCGCTTGTTTGATGAGGTTGCCTAGGGCCTGGACTGATCAACAGCTGCCTAACTTTCAGCCAGTTATCCATCGGGGAAGCCCATCTGAGGGCCCCATACACTGCCCAATAAACTACTGACTTAATCTGTCAGTTTATATCGGCCCATGTATGGGGCCATATACATAGAGATCCGTTTGTTTGGTGATTTCGCCAAATGAGCAGATCTCTCCTCAATATGCGCACCTTATGGTATCGGGCTGATCTGATTGTGGGCCCCAGGGCCCAACGATCGGATCGTAATGTATGACATATACATTATGGTGGTCAGATCACAGGACTGCATCAACGAACAGATGCAGAAAATCTTGGTAACTATGAATTCTTTTTCTCTTTTCCTGGCCATCCCCCGGCAGAATAACATTTGGGTTCATACTAGGGATGCACCGAATCCACTTTTTTGGATTCGGCCGAACCCCCGAATCCTTCATGAAAGATTCGGCCGAATACCGAACCGAATCCGAACCCTAATTTGCATATGCAAATTAGGGGTGGTAAGGGGAAAACATTTTTTACTTCCTTGTTTTCTTACAAAAAGTCATGCAATTTCCCTCCCGCCCCTAATTTGCATATGCAAATTAGGATTCGGATTCGGTTCAGCTGGGCAGAAGGATTCGGCCGAATCCGAATCCTGCTGAAAAAGGCCGAATCCTGGCCGAATCCCGAACCGAATCCTGGATTCGGTGCATCCCTAGTTCATACCCAAGCAATGAAACTGGGTGGGAATAAAGACAACAATATGCTGATAACTGAAAAGTTTATTCAACTCCAGCTACTGCCTGGAGAACTGATCACCCAAAGTGCGATGAAGCAATTGACCTAACGTCTAATTTATAATGTCGAATGAAGTATTAGAGGTTGCCCATGTAGCTGCCCTACAGATTGCTTCAGGTTGAGGTCCCACTTCTGCTGCCCAAGATGATGCAATACCCCTCCTAGAATGTGCTTTAATTCCTTGAGGTACTGGCTCCCCCTGCTCTTTGTAAGCTTTCTGAACTGCCAAGACAATCTCTCACAGTTGCTGTTTTTGCTGATTCTCCATTTCTCACTCCTGCCAGAATGATAAATAATCTATCCGTCTTCCTCACACCCTTGGTCTTCTGTAGATACATCTGTAAACAATAATGGAGATCTAGAGACTTCCATGTTGCCCCTTCTTGGGTGTTCATATCTGGAACAAATGCTGGCAGAACAATTGGCTCATTTATATGTAACGGTGAAACGACTTTAGGCAAAAACTGCAACTCACATACTCTTCTAGCCAATGTTAAGGCCACGAATAGGACAGCTTTGAGTGTCACATCCCACAACATAGCCTGGTCTAATGGCTCTAATGTTTTTTTCAGTGAGAGCCTTCAGGACTAATGGTAAGTCCCACAGTGGAGATAAGGACTTAATGGGTGGCACAATCCTTACTGCTGCTTTAAAAAATCTAGAAAGCAAGGGTTCCTCAATAAGCCTTCTCTCCAGAATAGCAGACAATGCTGACAACTGTACTCTCAATTTGCTCAGGCTAAGGCCCCTGTTCAGGCCCCATTGTAGAAATTCAAGGATTTTTGGTGTCTTTGGATTCCAGGGATCTATGCCACCTCTAGTTGCCCAGTCCTGAAACACACTCCATGTGGCATAATATTCGCTTTTCTAGACTTCAATAATGTACTGATGACTGCCTCTAAACATCTCTGCTGTGCTAACCTTCTCCTGTCAGCCGCCAGGCCATCAGACTCAACCCTGAAGGATTTGGATGCCACAGATTCCCCTGGGACAAAAGATCCTCCCTGATCGGCAGGGGAATTGACCTGCTCTGGACCATTCTTCTCAGCAGAGGATACCATGGCCGGCGTGGCCAATTCGGCAGAATTACTAAGGCCTCCATCTGAGTGTAAAAGATCTTCTGCAACACTTTGAAGATCATTGGAAAGGGGGGGGAAACACATATGCCCACAGGCCTGTCCAATCCTGGACTAAGTTATCTGCTGCCTCCATCTGGGGACAAGGAACCTGGATAAGAATGTCTGCACCTTCTGGTTCTGTACCGTTGCCATCAGATCTATTGTTGTCCATCCCAACCTGGCAGTGACCCAGCTGAAGACCTGAGGATGGAGACTCCATTCCCCACTTTTGATTCTCCTTCTGCTGAGCTGATCTGCCTGAAGATTTAACTTGCCCGGAACACGAAGAGCTGTAATATTCATAAGATGGGCTTGTGCAAATGTCATAATAGGAATCAACTCCTTCATCATAGCATGACTCCTGGTTCCCCCTTGTCTCCTGATGTATGTGACAGCTGCCACATTGTCTGATCGAATCCTGACAAGGAGAGAAAGCAATTCACTCTGGAAAATCTCCAGTGCACAACTCACTGCCCTTAGCTCAAGTATATTGAATGGCAGATAAGACACCCTTAATCTTGGCAGTAAAGTGGCAAATGAGATTCAATGTTGAGAAATGTAAAGTCATGCACCTGGGATGTAAAAATGTCCACTTATACCCTTAATGGGACTGCACTAGGCAAATCCAGTAGATGATAAACTTGTCTGTAGCAAGCAATGCCAGTCGGCAGCATCAAGGGCAAATAAGGTCTTGAGCTGTATTAAATGGGGCAGAGATTCACGGGAGGAGGGGGTCATTCTTCCACTGTATAGAGCACTGGTAAGGCCCCAACTAGAATATGCCGTACAGTTTTGGTCTCCATCACTCAAACAGGACATTATTGTATTAGAGAGGGTACAGAGAAGGGCAACTAAGCTGGTAAAGGGAAAATCTTAGCTATGAGGAAAGACTGGCCAAATTGGGGATGTTCAGGCTGGAGAAGTGGCGCATAAGGGGTGATATGATAACTATGTATAAATTGTAAGCTGCGGGATCCACGACAGACACTTCTCTGTCAGTCAGACAGACCCCCTGTCACTTGGTCTCCTCTCTCTGCACCTTGCAGAAGCAAATGGCACCCCAGCCCCTCTGGGAGTTCCTCATACAGGCAGGTGTCCTTCCTGCTCTGCGAGACCTTCCTAACAGCCTCATTAGAACTAAATACCTTTCCACAGGACAGCCTTCCTGTGGAAGGTGAGCTCTAATCCATGAGCTGGACTTCTGGATCGGAGTACCTGGCTTGCCTGTTCTTTCCAGAATACTCCAGCTTCCAGGACCTGGCAACCAAAGCTTATAAACAGAGAACCTATTCTCTGTTTAGTAACACCCTTTGTGGTGCCTACCTCTCCTACTATGGTGAACTTAAAGGGAAAACACATCTTTTCCCACATTATTTTCGTCACTCTACCACAAAATATATAAGGGGATCATATAATAATCTCTCTAATAATTTATTTACCAGTAGGTCTTTCCAGCTGACACGAGGTCACCCATTCCGATTAGAAGAAAAGAGGTTCCAGCTAAATATTGGGAAGGGGTTTGTTACAGGGAGAGCTGTGAAGATGTGGAATTGTCTCCCTGAATCAGTGGTACAGGCTGATACATTAGATAGGTATAAGAAGGGGTTGGATGGTGTTTAGCAAGTGAGGGAATACAGGGATATGGGAGATAGCTCATAGTACAAGTTGATCCAGGGACTGGTCCGATTGTCATTTTGGAGTCAGGGAGGAATTTTTCACCACCTGAGGCAAATTGGAGAGGCTTCGGATGTTTGTTTTTTTTGCCTTCCTCTGGATCAACTGGCAGTTAGGCAGATATATAAAAAAAAAAAAAACTAAAAGGTTGAACTTGATGGATGTGTGTCTTTTTTTCAAACTTACTTACTATGTTACTATGACTTGGAGAGTAGCAAAATGGGGAGCCAAATCTGGTTAGGGTGAGAAGGGCATCATGGGCAGAGACATGCAAATCACTCCTTTGTGCCCCTTTGCCTTATGGCAGTGCTGTGTATGGCATGAGACATGTAAATACCTTCTGATTCCAGAAGGCATCACTTTGCAAGAAATAATCACTAAGTCTTCTGGAGGAAACAGCAAAGTGATGCCTTCTGGAATCAGAAGGTAGTTTAGTGTCTCATGCCATACACACAGCACTGCCTAGATACCAAAAATGAGAGTTGACAACAGGATCAGAACTCACCGAGTAGCCTTAGGAGCAGCACTTTTCTCAGCAGCCGGATCCATCTGGGAGGTTCCTGCTCAAACTGATCTGCAGGCGCATAAGGCAAAGCAGACGCCGGTTGCCAGCAAGATAAGGCTGCGCTTACTGATGACGTCACCTCCCACAGAGACGCACTTGTCTGCCTAGAACATCACTTTCCCCCGGCTGCAATAGGGGACCCGCTCCTGAGAAAGCGATATGGCAATCACAACGGCGCAGGCATCAGCGGGAGAAAAACTGCGCCTGGAATCCGGCCCTAAAAAAAAAAAAATGATCTGGTCCTGGAGAGAACAGAATAAATAAAAGACTGAGGAGGACAGGAAGGGGTGGGTATTATATGCATTGCTTTATTAACCCTTCTGACAGTACTGTAGAGAATAAACCCAAATGTTATGCTGCCGGGGGATGGCCAGGAAAAAAAGTTCCTGATAAGAAAATGTATTTATCTAAAATAATAAAAAAAGATGTTTTCCTTTTCCAGATGATCAGACCAAGCGATAGGGAACATCTCCTAAGGCTGATGCTTCAATTACAAGAGTGGCAAAAAGATCTACTTTGTCTGTAGATGAGGGAGTGTCCCTCAAGGATTCTAAGGAAAGGCGTCAGGATTCTATTTTGAGGAAAGCCTGTCCTGTGTCGGGGGCCATTTGTAAACCTGCTGTTGCCATTACTTCTTTGCCCAGAGCTAATAAGATATGGTTAAGTAATATTGAAGAAGCATTAAAGAAGTTGAGCAGAGATTCTTAATTCCCTACATGAGGTCTGTCAGTGAATCTGAATACTAATACGGATATCGGTCTGACACTGAATCATCTATAGCCCCAATATTTTATTCAAACTTCAAATATTAAATATTATGTAGAGGGTCGGACTGGCTCATTGGGTACCTGGAAAAATACTGCCCAGCTCTCTTGGTTTACACTGATTGATTGGTTACTGCCTGGTAACCAGGGTAACCACACTTGAGGGGGGGGGGCACATGGGTCACATCTGTTCCTTTTGAACTGAGCTGAATGCTGAGGATCAATTGCAATCTCACAGAACAGATATTAACCATGTGGCCCCCTTGCATGTCACTGACTAACTCAGAGTTAGAGAGCTGAAAAGCAGGAAGTAGTGTTCTGGCTATTATGTTCCACATCCAGTCACTCCAGCCTTTATACATTACATTTGTGACTAACTAACTATATTAGAAACATTTTTTATTTTGCACTGCCTATTTACCCAGTTTTTATAACTGTTCCTTTAAGGGATACAAGTACTGTTAATATGAATGAATTTTGTTACAACAGCGCCGCCTGCTGGTCAGTTTCCCACCAGTCTGACCACCAAGTAGTCAAGGAAGTTGTAAAACCTAATGTCTTATTAAATAATTTGTATAAGTTCTATGGTCAACAAACACCACTCACCAAGATGATATTTATTTAATGTGTAAAAATGTGTTACAGAAAATACATACAAATTAACAGATACCTAGCCAGTCAAATGCTCTATTGACAGCCTACCAAAATAATATGTATATATCAATATGTTGTATAAAAGTTTTGTGTATGTCTGTATTGTGTGAGAGTCAGTGTGTGTCTGTGTGTGTGTCCAGTGTGAGAGAGAGCAAACTTCTCTTTGTCCAGGGATATATTCAAAACCTGTGAGGTACACCTCCCCCAGCCTACCCATAACACATTCCATATGTTAACTGTAACCTAATCCCTCCAGACTTGAGGAACAAATGGAGTATGGGAACCAGTGTGTGAAAGATGTGTGGATGACAAGTCATGAGTGCATAAATGAAACATATTCAATCTTAATCAATACTGGAATAACAGAAAATTTAAAACATACTTACCGAAATTTTCCTTTCCTGATACGTAACATGGCAGTGGTCACTGAAGGGGTAACGCCTGTTGACCCGTGAGGACAGGAAGTAGCAAGCGAATAAAACTCCCCCCCCAAGACTCCCACCTCGTCTTTATTATACTGTTGTAGTTGGAGGAATTCAAGGGGAGGGATCGTGACCACTGCCATGTTACGTATCAGGAAAGGAAAATTTCGGTAAGTATGTTTTAAATTTTCTGTTTTCCTGATCCTCACATGGCAGTGGTCACTGAAGGGAAATGCCAAATCTCACAAAAAATAAGGGAGGGAATGCAAAATAAATTTTATTAAGTAGATGAAACAGACTCTAGAACTTTGTGCCCAAAATTTGCCTGGGCAGCTGAAAATACATCCACTTTATAATGAGATATAAAGGTGTTAACTGAAGACCACGCAGCTGCTTTGCAGATCTCCTCTGAAGAGACCTGGGCCCTGAATGCCCAGGACGTTGATAATGCTCTGGTAGAATGAGCCCTTAAATTTTCTGGACTAGCCTTATTATTGAGGGAATAAGCTCTGCTGATGCAGTCCTTGATCCATTTTGCTAGGATATTTTTAGAAGCTTTTTTCCCCTTTCTGATTCCTTCTGGAAAAACGAAGAGAGATGTAGTGCTTCTGATAGTTTCTGTTCTTTTCAGGTAGCATTTTAGACACCTGACAACATCCAGGTTGTGCCAGAGAAGTTGTTCATCGTTCTGAGGATTTGGGAAAAAAGTAGGCAATACCACCGGTTGGTTGAGGTGGAAGTCAGAAACCACTTTAGGGAGAAATTCGTCACTCAGCTTTAATACCGCTTTGTCGGAAAAGAATGAGAGGTTTGCTTCCGATATAGAGAGAGCGTGCAATTCGCTCACTCTTTTGGCTGAGACTATGGCCAGTAGGAAGACAACTTTTAAAGTTAAAGTGCTCAGAGGTATTTCTTCGATAGGTTCGAAGGGGTCAGACATCAACACTCTTAGAACAAGGGGAAGATCCCATGGGGGAACCTTGTTTCTGTAGCTGGGTTTGAGATGCTTAATGGCCTGAAAGAATCTGGTTATTAAGGAATGGGAAGCCCACTGAACTGAGGTTAGGGCAGATAAAGCCGAAATATGTCCTTTCAGTGTATTGAGGCTGAGTCCTTTATCCAGTCCTTGTTGTAGAAATTCTACTATGGATTCAGAGGTAGGTTGGAGGAAATTCTCTCCATTAGAGTTGCACCAATCAAAAAATACTCCCCAAATCCTGTAGTAAGTCGTGGAAGTAGAGGCTTTCCTAGAAGCTAATAGAGTGTTAATAGCTTTGTCAGAAAGGCCTTTCTTTTTCATGATCTGCCTTTCAATCTCCAGGCCGTTAAAGATAGTTTTCCCAGATTGGGGTGCATGAGAGGTCCTTGAGACAGTAGGTTGTGATTCAGTGGGAGTTTTAGTGGGTGATCCAGGGCCATTAGAAGTAATTGAGGAAACCACGGTCTCCTCGGCCACCACGGTAATACAATGATCACATCCGCATTGTCCTGACGGATTTTCCTGAGGACTTTCTGAATTACAGGAAATGGAGGGAAGATGTAGGCTAGAGGAAAGTTCCATTTCCTCGAGAAGGCATCCACAAACAGGGCTTTTCCGTGTGGAGATCTGGAACAGAACTTTTCCACTTTCGTGTTCTCTGAGGTAGCCATCAGGTCTATTTGGGGAATCCCCCAAATCTCTGTTAACCTCTGGAATATCTTCTGATTCAAAGTCCATTCCCCTGGGTGAATCTGCCTTCTGCTGAGAAAATCTGCTTCTATATTCAGTTTCCCTGGGATGTGGATGGCTGTCAGATTGGTCAGATGACTTTCTGCCCAATAAATGATTTTGAGGGTGATGTGGAGTAAGGACGTGCTCCTCGTTCCTCCCTGTTTGCTTATGTATTTGACTACTGTAGAGTTGTCTGATACAATTTTGACTGGTTTCCCCCGAATTCGTTTTTGGAAAGCTAGAATGGCTTCCCATACCGCCATTAATTCTCTTTTGTTGGAGGACCACTTCTTTGCCTGTTGTTTCCAAGTTCCCTGGACAAGAACTCCATCTAGGTGAGCTCCCCAGCCTGTGGCACTTGCATCTGTGGTGATTTTTAGCCAATTTGGTCCCCTCAGACTTATGGCTTGTTTGAGGTTGGAGGGGTTCTCCCACCAAGATAAGTCTTCTAGAGTGTTCCCACTTAGGGTTATGATCTGTGTGGAGTTGTCGGTTTTGTTCCATTGGGCTAAGAACTCTTTTTGTAGTGTCCTTGTGTGGCCCATGGCCCATTTGACTGAATCCGTCGTGGAGATAAGCTTCCCTATCATATGTTGGCATTGTTTTACCGATTTGTGTTTGTCCAACCTGAACGTTTTGATGGTTTCTGTGATGGATGTAATTTTCTGTTTCGGAAGAGATATAGTTTCCTTCTTTGTGTTGAAAATTACTCCCAGGTAGTTCAATGTCTGAGAAGGGAGTAGATGAGATTTCCTTAGATTTATTAGCCAACCGTGTGCTTGTAATGTCTTCAGTACAAATTGAATGTGAACTGTCAGAGCTGTAGGATTTTGACTCTTCACTAGGATGTAGTCTAGATACGAGTAAACTTGTATGCCTTGGAGTCTCAGGTAAGCGATCACAGGTGCTAAGACTTTTGCTGGTTTAAAATGAAGAATCGAAGAAATTTCTGGTGTTTTATGTTGATGGGGATATGAAGATAAGCATCTGTTAAATCTATCTTTGCCATCCAGTCTCCTTGTTGGATCTCTAATGCAATAAATTCCCTTGAAGTGTTGGTTTTCCTCTACTCTTGAAATGATCTGTTTCTTTAAGTATTTCTTCAAGATTTTCCTCAATTGGCTCCGCATTTTGTGATTCTTTGGGGATTTTGATCTTGTGAAAAAATCTTTCTTTGGTTGAAGTTTGAATTCCAGAGAGTATCCCTTCGAGATAATGTTTTTCACCCAATTGTCTGAAGTGGTGGTGGCCCAAACATCTTGAAATTTTGAGAGTCTTCCTCCTATCATGGATGGTTGGGCCTGCGTATCTTCATGCTTGTTTTTTGTTATCCTTGTCTTCCCTTTTGAAGGGACGAAAGGAGTTGTTTCCCCCAAATGGTTTCTTCCAAGGGGGTTGGTTGTAGGTTCTTTTACCTGGACGATAGGATTTAGCTTCCTGGAAAGACTGTTTATCTCTGGAATTTCTGAAGAATCTTCTCCCTCTTTTGTCTTGGGGAAGAAAGGAACTTTTCCCAGCAGAAGCTTTGGAGATGATGTCATCTAGTTTTGGCCCAAATAGTAGTTGGCCTTGAAAAGGTAGTTTGCACAGGTTGTGTTTGGAAGGGTTGTCGGCTTGCCAATGTTTGAGCCAGAGTGATCTTCTAGCTGCAACAGCTAATCCCAGGCTATGTAGGCTGTAGCCAGTTTTATAATCTGTAGGTCTTCTAGGATTTGCTCTCTGCTGTTTCGATTGGTCAAAGCTTCTTCCAAGTTGTGTAGCCATAGCTTCATGGCTCTGGCAACCGATGTAATAGCTACAGCGGGTTTGCATGTGGATCCTGCAACCGTGTAGGCCTTTTTTAATGTATTATCCTGTCTTCTCTCCATTGCATCCCTGAGAGAAATGCCCTCATCTACCGGTAGAGTGGTTTTGCGAGCTACCCTGGTGATAGCTGCGTCCACTTTAGGGGGTTCCTCCCAATCTTTGATTTCTTCAGTATCAAAAGGGTACATTTTATTGATCTTTTTGGTGACGAAAAACTTCTGATCTGGTTGATCCCATTCAGAGTTGATTTCTTCTTTGATCACTTTGTGTATAGGTAATAGGTGAGAAGTCTTCTTTCGACATTTAAACATTTTGTCCTGATTAGTGGAGGGAACTTCCTCAGGGTCAAGTTCCAAGATTTTCCTGAGCGCCAAAATAAGTGGTTCCACTTTTTCTAGGTCAAAGTTGGATTCTGTGTCCTTGTCTGAGTATACATCTGAGAGACTATCTCCTGATAGATATTCCCCTGATTCTGAATCGGTTAAAGATGTAGGGGTTCTGGCGGATTTACTGGGTGCGCTGAGTGACATGGTTTTGACAGCTTTTTCAGTGCCTTTGGATATAGCAGAAGCCATAGAGTCTACAAAAGATGTCTGCATCCAGTTCATGAGATGGGAGATTTGGTCAGAAGTACTGGGACCAGCTGCATTGGATAAGCAGTCACGGCAGAGTCTTTTGTGTTCCAAGGCATGATTGCTGCAAGCTTCACATTGCTTTCTTCTTTCTGTGTTCCTCCTGTTCACAGTCATCTCTGGCGTCCCTAACAAAAATAAGGACATGTTAGGCCTCCAATGTAGGAATATACAAATGTAGTTGCAGTACATACATGCGCAAAGCGCCTCAGAGTAGAGTAACTCTCCCTCTGTGAGAAGAGTGTGACCTTCTGTGGGAACTCATAGCTGCAAGAGAAATGGCAGTATTTTGAGATAACAAATACAAGCCCAGTCTGTGACATAGGACGGACCTGGATTGGCACTTACTGTGAGGCTAGTCAGAGCAGATGGCGGGCAGAGCATAGCAGGAACGCTTGAAGAGAAACGCTGAAAGAACGCTGAAGCAGCGCCAGCGTGTTTGTGCTGCGAATTTAAATATCTTCCGCCGTCAAATCCGGACTTCCGGTTGCGCGTCATGCGTTCCAGCGTGAGCCGCATCTCCATTACTTACCGATGTGATCGGCTCTTACATTTCTCTGCAGGTTCCCAGGTCCCAGTAAAGCATGCCTCATAGGACTTAAAGCCTGTGTGTGTTAACACCATATGCCCAGGTCACCAAGGGCTCCTGGGAACGGTTCAGAATCAGCGTTACACCAGGACTTCAGCAGAGGAGGCAGGCTGCTGGTGTTGTGTGTAGAGAAATCCTCACTTCAACAGGATAAAAAAAAGACGAGGTGGGAGTCTTGGGGGGGGGGAGTTTTATTCGCTTGCTACTTCCTGTCCTCACGGGTCAACAGGCGTTAACCCTTCAGTGACCACTGCCATGTGAGGATCAGGAAATAACCATTTTTCCAATACCCAATATTTAACAGAAGTTGTCAAGAGAAAATTAGAAACCTTTCAGAGCAGCCTCTTTCTTTCTCTTGACAACTTACTTGACTACTTGGTGGTCAGACTGGTGGGAAACTGACCAGCAGGTGGCGATGTTGTAACAAAATTAGTTCATATTAACAGCACATGTATCCCTTAAAGGGCATGTAAAGTCTTAAATAGAACTAGAAATACTGTATTTTGTATACTAAATATAAACATGAACTTACTGCACCACAAGCCTAATCAAATAAATGATTTATGCTTTCAAAGTTGGCCACAGGGGGTCATCATCTTGTAACTTTATTATACATATTTGCAAGACCAAGACTGTGCACATGCTCAGTGTGGTCTGGGCTGCTTAGGGATCATCATAAACAAAGCTGCTTGAGTTCTGCATGGCTGGGAAGTAAGGCGGGGGCTCCCCCTGCTGTTCATAAGTATGATTGTTTCCCTGCAGAGCAGTTAGGGATCGTCTGACAATTCCTATCCACAGCAGTAAATGAAGGGAGAATTTCACTGCATACAGTCAGGTTTCTTATAAAAACTGTACACATTTTTTAATTACCGTATATACTCGAGTATAAGCCGAGTTTTTCAGCCCCCAAAATATGCTGAAAAACTCTACCTCGGCTTATAATTGGGTCAACCGCAAAAACGGTTGCCGGCGCCTAAGAATATTCGCCTGCGCCTAAGAATAGTCATCCAAAAACGAGATTGAAACTTACCAGAAGCTGCTGCATTTCTCACCCTCGGCTTATACTCGAGTCAATAAGCTTTCCCAGTTTTTGGAGGTAAAATTAGGTACCTCGGCTTATACTCGGGACGGCTTATACTCGAGTATATATGGTAAAGTATATTGGAGATACCGTAGGTTTCTTTTTCATTAAAGGACCAGTAACGTCAAAAATTTTTACAACAAAATTCATTAGAATACAACGAAAAAAAAACATCAACACAAATTAAAATTTAAAATAGCAAAGCCTTTATTAAGAAATACCTTACAGAAACTCCACTTCCTGTCCTCTTCAGAAACGGCGACCATCCATCCTGCACCAATGCGGAGGAACCGGAGTTGTTGCTCCAGATGCGCCTCTGCTTCTTGCCGACAACCCGCACAGTCTGCTCCATCCACGATCTCAGGGCTCCTCTATAGGAGCCCTGATCCGGATGCGTTGCTGCTTCTTTCCAACAACCCACACAGTCGGTGGGTTGGCAGTCAGGGCTGCATTCCTGGAGCGGAGGAGCAGGGTTTGGAGACATTGCCTTCCTACTGCTGCTGGATGAAGGAGGATGAAGAAGAGCTGGAGAAGGCGATCGGGCACTGTCAGTGAATAGCCAGGAGAAATAGAGCGCTGCAGGATGGATGGTCGCCTTTTCTGAAGAGGACAGGAAGTGTAGTTTCTGTAAGTTATTTCTTAATAAAGGCTTTGCTATTTTAAATTTTAATTTGTGTTTTTTTTTCGTTGTATTCTAACAAATTTTGTTGTAAAAATTGACGTTACTGGTCCTTTAAAGAAAGTAAAAATAGGATTTTTTTTTACTTTACATGCCCTTTACTATCCTGGAATAAAAAAATAAAATGAATGTAAAATGTATTAATATTAATAGTACCGTATATACTCGAGTATAAGCAGAGATAATCAGCCCCCAAAATATGCTGAAAAACTCTGACCCGAGTATAAGCCGAGGTAAACGCAAAAACGGTCGCCGGCGCCTTAGAATAGTAGCCGGCGCCTTAGAATAGCAGCCGGCGCTTAGAATAGTAGCCGGCGCCTAAGAATAGTCATCCAAAGCGAGATTGAAACTTGCCAGAAGCTGCTACATTTCTCACCCTCAGCTTATACTCAAGTCAATAAGCTTTCCCAGTTTTTGGAGGTAAAATTAGGTACCTTGGCTTATACTCGGGACGCCTTATACTCCAGTATATACGGTACATGTATCCCTTAATATCTTAGAATATAATTAAAATGAATGAATATTGCAAAAGTGCTTAGCATACCATACTCCATTTTATATTCACTTATTTTAAAGGTTTACTTATCATAAACCATTCGCCACCACTGTGTAGCCCAGGAGCTGAGAATTACCTGGGGAGGTTACAGGAAGGGAGGGTTTGGGGGATCAGGAGACCATAGAGAAGAGAAATAGAAAGGACGGGCCGAGAATTAAGAGGGGGAAAGAAATGTGGATAGGGAAGAAAACAAGGGACAGACCAGGAAAAAAAAAAAAGCACTAGGAAGTAAGTCTGCGTGCCAGGGGCTACTCCCACCAAATTAGGTAAAAAAAAAAAAAGGAATCAATTTCTAGCAAATCGCAAGAGAAAAGACAAAAACATATTGGTCTGTGCGCACAACCTCAAGAGCTTACAGGGAGTTGCAGTTCTTGTAGAGAGAACATGGGGGGCTCTTAGAAGAGCCTTTGTGTTGCTGGGAGAAGAGCAGGACAAGGAGCAGTTACTTGGCGCTGGTGTATTTGGTCACAGCCTTGGTGCCCTCGGACACGGCGTGTTTAGCCAACTCCCCAGGCAGCAGCAGGCGGACCGCGGTCTGGATCTCCCGGGAGGTGATGGTGGAGCGTTTGTTGTAATGAGCCAGGCGGGAGGCTTCCCCTGCGATGCGCTCGAACACGTCGTTGACAAAGGAGTTCATGATACTCATCGCCTTGGAAGAGATGCCGGTATCCGGGTGCACCTGCTTCAGCACTTTGTACACGTAAATGGCGTAACTCTCCTTCCTGCTCTTCCTACGCTTCTTTCCATCTTTCTTCTGGGTCTTAGTCACCGCTTTCTTAGAGCCTTTCTTCGCGGCTGGCGCTGACTTTGCTGGATCAGGCATTTTCCTCCAACAAAGATGTTCGCTGACAATGAAACACTTGTCTCCACAGTTCTCGGCTGCTCATTTTATAGCCATCCCATGCAAACGAGGCTGCCCGGTATCTGAGGCTTCTATTGGTCATTTCTATCACATGAGCGAACATCCACCGCTAGGGATTCGTGCCATGTGATTGTCCAATCAATATATCTTAGATTAGCCATGCGATCTGTTGATTGGTTCCTGGTAAATACCTTCTATTATTGGCTGCATTGAAACTCACCCAATCAGCAAACAGGGTAACACTATAAAAAAGCTGTCCGGCGGCGATATACAGTTACTTTGAATATTATTCAGTATGTCAGGCAGAGGCAAACAAGGCGGTAAAACCCGCGCTAAGGCCAAGACTCGCTCATCTCGGGCTGGGCTACAGTTCCCTGTTGGCCGTGTTCATCGGCTGTTAAGGAAAGGCAATTATGCAGAGCGGGTGGGAGCTGGAGCTCCAGTCTATCTGGCTGCAGTGTTGGAGTATCTGACCGCTGAGATTTTGGAATAAGCCGGGAATGCGGCCCATGATAACAAGAAGACTCGCATTATCCCCAGACACCTGCAACTCGCTGTGCGCAACGATGAGGAACTGAACAAACTGCTCGGAGGAGTCACTATCGCTCAGGGCGGGGTCCTGCCCAACATCCAGTCCGTGCTGCTGCCCAAGAAAACCGAGAGCTCCAAGTCGGCCAAGAGCAAGTGATCTGCTCAGTCAGTACCTACAACACAAAGGCTCTTTTAAGAGCCACTCACACCTGCTGAAAAGGCTGAAACTCCTGTTCATGTTCCGATTAGCGGAACCCAATTAACTCCTTCACCCCTTGTTCGATTAATGTAACAAATGTATTTCCTGCGATCGTAGGAGAATCTGTTATTGCTGTATCCTTCCTCCTTATGCGACTGAAGTTTTACTGAGACTGGGAAAAAAAGACCCACGTTTTATAGCTCCTAAGTCCCATTCCCAGCAGATCTATTACACACAACTTGTTGCAATAGGAGCCTAATAAAGGAATTGTTTTCGCCTTTTCCAGCCTCGACGAACGCTCGTTATTTTGGCGGCAACAAAATGTCACTTGCGAGGAAAGTTTAAACTGGCCAATAGCAAAGCAAGTATTGTACAGGGGTCCGGCAAAGAGCGGGGGTGTGTCTAGAGCCAACCAATCATATGGAGGATTAGGGCATTTTCGGAAATATCCAGCAGATCAAATCGCACACTGGGCAAAAAACCCGTTTGTATCCAACTCTAACCCAATAAATTCCCCAAGCAGGTTACACTTACACGGTAATAAAAAGGTGTTCAGCGACAAAATCGTTGTCTAGGATCGGTGCAGACTTACTGTACATTACAGGATAAAGTGATACCGGTACAAGGACACAACGCGATCCATAAATATGAAACATTATAACGCTCGATCACAATAAAACGCTAAATAAGTTATAAAACTACATGAATAGATCGAATGAAAAAATATCACAGCGCTTAGTGAGTGGGTTGGTGGCTCTGAAAAGAGCCTTTGGATATAAGATTAAGAGTACTAGTAAATTCAACCCCCAAAGCCGTAGAGAGTGCGGCCCTGGCGCTTGAGAGCGTACACCACATCCATGGCGGTAACGGTCTTCCTCTTGGCGTGTTCGGTGTAGGTGACGGCGTCCCGGATGACATTTTCTAGGAAAACCTTGATAACGCCACGAGTCTCCTCGTATATGAGGCCTGAGATGCGCTTGACTCCCCCTCTCCGGGCCAGGCGGCGGATTGCGGGTTTAGTGATACCCTGGATATTATCTCGCAGGACCTTCCTGTGCCGCTCGGCGCCGCCTTTGCCCAAACCTTTTCCTCCTTTGCCGCGTCCTGACACTACTGCAAATTCTCTGTTCTACACAGACTGTGGAGTCGACTGCTCAGCTGCGCCTTATATGTCACTACAGCCGACCTGACAGGGAACTGAACAATTGGGCGGGGTTACTGTTTTATTTCGATTCATTTATTTTCTCCGATCATCAAATAAACCATATTTTTATATCTGCAAAATCCGTGTTATTTGCTATTTAATATGTAACTGAGATATTGAATCTCATTCAATTTTCTTTATACATTGCCCTGATTTATTATTATTGGGTAGGGGAATCAATTGTTTGGGAATTATTTTTGGCCTCTATTGCAATACATTTCATCATTAGATTCTATTCCCTGACTATATCAATCATATGCGAATTCTTATAGCCACCAATGAATTTAACGTAATTGGGAAATAATTGATTTGATTTCCATTACTGAATGAAGAAAGAAAGTCAGGGAACCAATAGTCGTGTGGGCGGATAAGGGAGAGAATATGTGCACGTTACATGGGGAGGTTGTGGAAACAGACGGAACATTAACATCGGTACCAGAGAAGAGTCACGTGCCCAGTACTCCCTGTTGTGTAGAACCGATAGTTTTTATCAGACAAAGATCTCTCCGGCTTCCCCCCCCCCCTGAATAAAAAGGGAATAACTGGCGTTCAGCTCAAGTAATTGGGATTTAGTGGCTCTGAAAAGAACCTTTGTGTTGTCGAATGAGAAGTGGCAGCTGTATCTAAGCCCTCTCGCCTCGGATCCTGCGGGCCAGCTGGATGTCCTTGGGCATGATGGTGACCCTCTTGGCGTGGATGGCGCACAGGTTGGTGTCCTCAAACAAACCGACCAGATAAGCCTCGCTGGCCTCCTGCAGAGCCATGACGGCCGAGCTCTGGAACCGCAGGTCGGTCTTGAAATCCTGAGCGATCTCCCGGACCAGGCGCTGGAAAGGCAACTTGCGAATCAGCAGTTCGGTGGATTTCTGGTAACGGCGGATTTCTCGGAGAGCGACTGTCCCTGGACGATAACGATGCGGCTTCTTGACTCCTCCAGTGGCCGGAGCGCTCTTCCTGGCTGCTTTAGTGGCCAACTGCTTGCGAGGAGCTTTCCCTCCGGTGGACTTGCGGGCGGTCTGCTTAGTACGAGCCATAATTATTTCTCAACAAAGCGCAAAAACTTGTGAAGAAACCAGTCCCAGTGACTCCTATTTATATCCATTCTCTCCTTCTTATTGGTTACATTTATTACGTCATTGAGTGAACTCGTATCTTATTGGCTGGAGGAAAGGCTCGTATTCAAATCTAAGAGTTCCCGCTCTAAATACTCCCCTTTGAATTGCTTATAAGTCTTGTGACGTCATAAACCCCTTTAGGCCAGTGAATAACCGTTGCTGGTGCTGGAACCTTCCCGCCAAATAATCTCAGCCCCTTTACAAGGCACGGATAGTATTTTCCCTTTGTTACATTCCTTTTCTAGAGAATAATATCAGATCTTATTGTACTGAGTGACTCCCCGTGAATTTCCCTCGAGTCTGAACTCGTTTCCGCGAGACCCGCCGCCTCCTGTTCGTTACTAGGGAGAGACTTTCAGTAAATCATTCAAACTGCCCAAAACCAGGCGCTGGGGCCCAGTAAGAAGGGGAGGGACAGGGACTGATACAAATGTGTCCAATACACGTCACTTCCTCTCAAATACATTTGTATCAATATGAATGAGACCCTGAGCAGAATGACTGCAGTTGAAGTGGTTAAATAGAAATCTTTATTACACAGGCAAAATCTGCCTAAATTAATAGTTGAAACGCGCGATTAGACTGAATTTCTAGCGGAGGATAAACCTTAAGCGTTTGGAGAAGGTGGAAGTGTCAGACTGTAGTTCTGCGCAGTGACTTGTGTGGGAGACACAATTAAGGGGAGATGGGGCTGAAAGATCAGGACTGGGCATCGCACAATTCAGCAGATACCAGAAAGTCTTCCTGACATAATGGAGCCAATGAGCAGTCACAGTATCGGCTCTTCTGACGGAGTTGGTGGTGGCTCTGAAAAGAGCCTTTGAAGTTGGGGGGATGGACAGGGACACCGGAACCAAATTACTTTTTAGCCGCAGCCTTCTTCCCCTTAGCCGCCTTGGCTTTGACTATTTTGGGTTTGGCTATTTTGGCCTTGGCAGCTTTGGGCTTAGTGGCCTTTTTAGCCGGACTCTTGGCCACCTTCTTGGGTTTAACAGCTTTGGGCTTCTTGGGGCTTTTGGCGGCCTTTACCGGTTTCTTCGCCTTCTTGGGGCTCTTTGCTGCTGCCGCCGAGACCTTCTTGGGCTTTTTAGGGGACTTTGGCGTTTTCTTTGCCGCGACGGGTTTCTTGGCTTTGGGCGCCGCGAGCTTCTTCTTGGCCACCGCCTTCACCTTGGTCTCCAGCTGCTTCTTGTTCAGCTTGAAGGATCCGGAGGCTCCGCTGCCTTTGACTTGGGTGAGAGTCCCCTTAGTGACCAAAGCCTTGAGAGCCAGCTTGAGGCGACTGTTGTTCCTCTCCACATCGTAACCTCCGGCAGCCAAGGCCTTCTTGAGAGCGGCCAGGGACACCCCACCTCGCTCCTTAGAGGCGGACACGGATTTCACGATCAGCTCAGACGCGCTGGGTCCGGTGGGTTTCTTGGCCTTAGCGCCTCCCGCTGCCTTTTTAGGCTGCTGCCTCTTCTTCTGTTTGGGTTCTGCCGGGGGAGCGGCCGGAGTTGCTGCAGTTTCGGCCATTTTCGAAGTAAATTCACTAACTAAAGTCTAAAGTTCCCGTTTTTCTTGACCTCCTTATATGTACCTTTTCTGGGTCCCTGATTGGCCAGCTTTCATAGTTAAACTTCATTGGTTGAGAAGCAAACCCCGCCCATTAATTCTCGCTGGTGGAAACTATGGGGCAGGTGGGAGTCTGTGTTTTTAGAGTCTGGAAAATGGGGGGTTCTCTTGTCTCTGATGATAATTGTGCCCCAGATTGTGTGGGATCCTGTTCCTTAGTAAGTGCCCGTGGCCGATAAAGGGTTTACTCGGTGCTGGTTCCAGAGATTGGCCGGAACAACTCGGGTTTATTCAGGACACTACCTGGAAACGTTCCGAATCTTCCTGTGGGCTTATTTCGTTCTCGTTTGTATCAGGTTTCATCTTGTTTCTCTTCCCCCAGAGATAGAGGAGCCCCGGGTACAATATAGGCGGGTGTGGATGAGAGGGGAGGCCGATAAGGGGAATGTGAGGGCTCGGGACTCCCAGACAAGTCGCACAGGGCAGAAAGCTTTGCTGAGGGATATGGGGGGGAAACACTCAGGGAAGGGCCCCACTCACTGCATTGGATTTACTTCCCCTTTCCATTATTGATATTTACTCGCCAGTATGGGCCCAGCAGAAGGGACATTAGGTTTATCCTCCCAGTAGAGAGAAAAAAGCCTTTTGGCAAGTGCCACAGGGAGCCAGAGCCACTAGCTCGTTACAGTAAAGAAGAAATATTTCCAGGGTTCAAAGTAATTCAATTAATGTGTGAGAAATGGGCCAAGAATTTTATTTTGGGACATTTGTGTTAGGCTTAAGTTTGGTTGTTAGAGAGAAATGTTTTGGCTAAAGGAAACAGGGGCTGGTTCTTCACTGGCAGAACAGTCGTGTCCTTGTTTCTTTGGCATTGGTAGTTCCAGACAGGACAGTCATTAGGGACAGGCAGAAGATGTACTTGCCTAGAGCACAACAATGTGGGACACTAGTCACATAACTCTGCTGCCTCCCCCCTAGTTTCAGCCCAACTCTAACTTTAGCCATCAGTGCAGTGGGGGCGAGTCAGCGAAGCAGAAGGGCAAGTTGGCTGTATAAGGAGACATGGTGGATCCGGAAAGTGGCCAGTCTGACTCCTGAGGGGTTGAACAGGGAATAGTATTTGTCTCCTAAAATTGTACCTTTTCTGTGTTTTATTGTGTTCCTTTACAACATTTATGTGGATACAAGTTGCTATATGTGAAATTTGTTCTTCTAAGTGAAATTGTATCAGATAAGTGGAGTCTTTTTAGGAAACATTGTATCTTGTGTTTTTGTCAAAGTAACACTTGGTGGTGCTGTATCAAATAAAGGATAAAAGGAGGAGTCATACACTTGTATATTGGCTTGATAAAGAGCAGTGACAGGCTTGAAACATTGCACTTAATGTCGCCCTGCTGATAAGAATAAAGGAATTTTAAAGACAGTTTGGAGGGCTGCCCATTTTGAATCCCCCCTTGCTGATTGCACCTTCACTTAACCCTGGCTGCTTGCACCTCAAGCACCTTGTCACTGCTACCTGTTCCTACATGATCTTCTTCATTGGGGACTGGGTGGATGGGAAATTTAAATATATCAAAATCTTTCTCCAGGTACAGCTGTAGTCAGAGAGCAGCATGTGACCCTTGGCCAAGCCCTTTGTGGCCTGACAGCAAATCCAGGCCTGACCCTTCCAATCGATCCATCTTATGGTGTAGTATTACTGGCATGTCTATGCAAATTATTTTGTGCAGTTAATAAGCTTCTCCCCAGCAGCACATTAATGCACAGGCTACTCTAAGCTATAGCCCAGGGCTCCCCATCCTTTCTTACTCATGAGCCATATTTAAATGTAGAGAGTTGGGGTGATTAGCGATTTTGTATTCCCTGTATAGACTGGCAGCCTACAGGAGACTGACAGTAATACAACTTATTTCTCTGCAACCAAACTGCTTTGAGGCCAATGGGAGCAACATCCAATGAGTTGGTGAGCGACATGGTCAGGAGCCACTGGTTGGGGAACAGGGCTGTAATCTATGGGCCCAGTGTGTGATCAAGAACCCATTTAACTTTTTTCCAATCATTTTATATATTTTTATTTGCCCTGCTAGAAGGCAGGAAAAGCTCTTGCATGTGAAGGTAGACTAGGAACCCCACGTCATTAATCTGATACTGCCCCACACCCCAACTCATTTCTCTGCCTCACCAGAATGTGGGTTAAAAACTAAAGGAGAGAAGATAGGAAAAAATGATGAAAAGACAAATTGGAAACATAACTCAGACTAAAAACAAGAATCTTTCTGCCAGTGGCACATCTTATGTATAAACACATGAAATATTAACTCTAGAAAGTTAGGGAGTTATCTAAATCCCAAACCACTTTCTAGTTAAAGCCCAAGGAGTAAATTTAACCCCAACATATTGGTCTGTGCGCACAACCTCAAGAGCTTACAGAGAGTTGCAGTTCTTGTATAGAAAACATGGGGGGCTCTTAGAAGAGCCTTTGTGTTGCTGGGAGAAGAGCAGGACAAGGAGCAGTTACTTGGCGCTGGTGTATTTGGTCACAGCCTTGGTGCCCTCGGACACGGCGTGTTTAGCCAACTCCCCAGGCAGCAGCAGGCGGACCGCGGTCTGGATCTCCCGGGAGGTGATGGTGGAGCGTTTGTTGTAATGAGCCAGGCGGGAGGCTTCCCCTGCGATGCGCTCGAACACGTCGTTGACAAAGGAGTTCATGATACTCATCGCCTTGGAAGAGATGCCGGTATCCGGGTGCACCTGCTTCAGCACTTTGTACACGTAAATGGCGTAACTCTCCTTCCTGCTCTTCCTACGCTTCTTTCCATCTTTCTTCTGGGTCTTAGTCACCGCTTTCTTAGAGCCTTTCTTCGCGGCTGGCGCTGACTTTGCTGGATCAGGCATTTTCCTCTAACAAAGATGTTCGCTGACAATGAAACACTATTGTCTCCACAGCTCTCGGCTGCTCCTTTTATAGCTACCGAATGCAAACGAGGCTGCCCGGTATCTGAGGCTTCTATTGGTCATTTCTATCACATGAGCGAAACATCGTCTCAGCAAAATGCTTGCGTTAAAGGGGGCGAGGAGAACAAACTGTGCATGTGATTGTCCAATCAATATAGCTTAGATTAGCCTTACGATCTGTTGATTGGTTCCTGGTAAATACTTTCTATCATTGGCTGCATTGAAACTCACCCAATCAGCAAACAGGGTAACACTATAAAGAAGCGGTCCGGCGGCGGGCAATCTTTATTTCGAGATTTATTCACCATTTGTCATCATGTCAGGCAGAGGCAAACAAGGCGGTAAAACCCGCGCTAAGGCGAAGACGCGCTCATCGCGGGCTGGGCTACAGTTCCCTGTTGGCCGTGTTCATCGGCTGTTAAGGAAAGGCAATTATGCAGAGCGGGTGGGAGCTGGAGCTCCAGTCTATCTGGCTGCAGTCTTGGAGTATCTGACCGCTGAGATTTTGGAATTAGCCGGGAATGCGGCCCGGGATAACAAGAAGACTCGCATTATCCCCAGACACCTGCAACTCGCTGTGCGCAACGATGAGGAACTGAACAAACTGCTCGGAGGAGTCACTATCGCTCAGGGCGGGGTCCTGCCCAACATCCAGTCCGTGTTGTTGCCCAAGAAAACCGAGAGCTCCAAGTCGGCCAAGAGCAAGTGATCTGCTCAGTCAGTACCTACAACACAAAGGCTCTTTTAAGAGCCACTCACACCTGCTGAAAAGGCTGAAACTCCTGTTCATGTTCCGATTAGCGGAACCCAATTAACTCCTTCACCCCTTGTTCGATTAATGTAACAAATGTATTTCCTGCGATCGTAGGAGAAACTGTTATTGCTGTATCCTTCCCCCTTATCCGACTGAAGTTTTACTGAGACTCTGGAAAAAGACCCACGTTTTATAGCTCCTAAGTCCCATTCCCAGCAGTTCTATTACACACAACTTGTTGCAATAGGAGCCTAATAAAGGAATTGTTTTCGCCTTTTCCATGAAAAAATAATCGAATGAAAAAATATCACAGCGCTTAGTGAGTGGGTTGGTGGCTCTGAAAAGAGCCTTTGGATACAAGATTAAGGATTTAAGTAAATTCAACCCCCAAAGCCGTAGAGAGTGCGGCCCTGGCGCTTGAGAGCGTACACCACATCCATGGCGGTAACGGTCTTCCTCTTGGCGTGTTCGGTGTAGGTGACGGCGTCCCGGATGACATTTTCTAGAAAAACTTTGAGAACGCCACGAGTCTCCTCGTATATGAGGCCTGAGATGCGCTTGACTCCCCCTCTCCGGGCCAGGCGGCGGATGGCGGGTTTAGTGATCCCCTGGATATTATCTCGCAGGACCTTCCTGTGCCGCTTGGCGCCGCCTTTGCCCAAACCTTTTCCTCCTTTGCCGCGTCCTGACATTACTGCAAATTCTGTTCTACACAGACTGTGGAGTCGCCTGCGCAGCTGCGCCTTATATGTCACTACAGCCGACCTGACAGGGAACTGAACAATTGGGCGGGGTTAGTGTTTCTTTTACTTCGATTCATTTATTTTCTCCGATCAGCAAAAAACTATTTTTTTTATATCTGCAAAATCCGTGTTATTTGCGAATTAGGCTTTAATATGTAACTGAAATATTGAATCTCATCCAATTATCTTTGCACATTGCCCTGATTTATTATTCTAATAGGGTATGGGGAATCAATGGTTTGGGAATTATTTCTGGCTTATGTTGCAATACATTTCATCACTAGACTCTATTCTCTGACTATATCGATCATAAGCGAATTCTTATAGCCACCAATCGGCTGTGAATTTGACGTGTTGAGGAAATAAGCGATTTGATTTCCATTGATGAATGCCGAAAGACAGGGAAACAATAGATAACACGATAACTATGATATATGGCGTCTATATTTGCTCTCTAACAGATCTAATTGTACATGTTTAGACATGGTTGTGCTATTGGCTACTTTAAAATATTGTTGACCTCCGATTGGCTCATTTGAAATCCTTGGTGACGTCAGAATCACTTTGTTCTGGGAATTATCTTGTTAATGATCACCTTTAAAGGTCACTAACATACTAAACTGAAACCAATGTAAAGGTTTATTCGTTTGCTCGTGTTTATCATTCCATAGATTTTAGAAACAGTCAATACGAATTTACCAATCATCACTCACATCGAGTCTCAAAGACAAAAAGCGATTATTACCCCTTTTTCAATGCGCATGTGTCACTAGGTGGCGCTGACTCAGTTCTATTTGTCACAGACCAAACTCTGCTCGGTTGTCACGTTACATAGAAACATGGGAGTTTATCACTGGGGTCGGCGAAGCAGTGTAACTATTTGCTAAACGGTTCCCCCAATAAAAGCTGCAGCTTTAGCGGTTATTCCTAAGCCAGGCTGATGAGACCGCAGACTTTACTGGCAGGAATAAGTCGTGTGGGCGGATAAGGGAGAGAATATGTGCACGTTACATGGGAAGTTGTGGAAACAGACGGAACATTAACATCGGTACCAGAGAAAAGAGTCACGTGCCCAGTACTCGCTGTTGTGTAGAACCGATAGTTTTTATCAGACAAAGATCTCTCCGGCTTCCCCCCCCCCCCCCCGAATAAAAAGGGAATAAGTGGCGTTCAGCTCAAGTAATTGGGATTTAGTGGCTCTGAAAAGAACCTTTGTGTTGTCGAATGAGAAGTGGCAGCTGTATCTAAGCCCTCTCGCCTCGGATCCTGCGGGCCAGCTGGATGTCCTTGGGCATGATGGTGACCCTCTTGGCGTGGATGGCGCACAGGTTGGTGTCCTCAAACAAACCGACCAGATAAGCCTCGCTGGCCTCCTGCAGAGCCATGACGGCCGAGCTCTGGAACCGCAGGTCGGTCTTGAAATCCTGAGCGATCTCACGGACCAGGCGCTGGAAAGGCAACTTGCGAATCAGCAGTTCGGTGGATTTCTGGTAACGGCGGATTTCTCGGAGAGCGACTGTCCCTGGTCGATAACGATGCGGCTTCTTGACTCCTCCAGTGGCCGGAGCGCTCTTCCTGGCTGCTTTAGTGGCCAACTGCTTGCGGGGAGCTTTCCCTCCGGTGGATTTGCGGGCGGTCTGCTTCGTACGAGCCATAATTATTTCTCTACAAAGCGCAAAAACGTTGTGGAGAAACTAATTCCAGTGCCTCCTATTTATATCCAGTCTCTCCTTCTTATTGGTTACATTTATTAAGTCATTGCGTGAACTCGTATCTTATTGGCTGGAGGGAAGGCTCGTATTCAAATCTAAGAGAGCCCGCTCTAAATACTCCCCTTTGATTTGCTTATAAATCTGGTGACGTCATAAACCCCTTTAGGCCAGTGAATAACCGTTGCTGGTGCCGGAACCTTCCCGCCAAATAATCTCAGCCCCTTTACAAGGCACGGATAGTATTTTCCCTTTGTTACATTCCTTTTCTAGAGAATAATATCAGATCTAATTGTACTGAGTGACTCCCCGTGAATTTCCCTCGAGTCTGAACTCGTTTCCGCGAGACCCGCTGCCTCCTGTTCGTTACTAGGGAGAGACTTTCAGTAAATCATTCAAATTGCCCAAAACCAGGCGCTGGGGCCCAGTAAGAAGGGGAGGGACAGGGACTGATACAAATGTGTCCAATACACGTCACTTCCTCTCAAATACATTTGTATCAATATGAATGAGACCCTGAGCAGAATGACTGCAGTTGAAGTGGTTAAATAGAAATCTTTATTACACAGGCAAAATCTGCCTAAATTAATAGTTGAAACGTGAGATTAGACTGAAATTGAAAATTTCAATTTAAAGGGAAAGTAAAGTCTAACATAGAATAAGGCTAGAGATGCTGTATTTTGTATACTAAACATAAACATGAACTTACCCAGGGGTCACCATCTTGTAACTTTGTTATACATCTTTGCAAGACCAAGACTGTGCACATGCTCAGTGTGGTCTGGGCTGCTTAGGGATCGTTCTAAATTATCAAAACAGCACAAGTCAAATATTATCGGCCAGAAGTCGATACAGCAAGACTGATTACTAATCAGAATATACAGACTGCACTGGGTCCTGTGCTGTCATGTAATCTAATGTGGATTTTATAGTTTTTGTATTGTTTGATACAAACTTTCTTCAACTCTGCAGAACCAGTGACTGCAGCAAAATAATCCTCCAAATAGAATCCCAGGTTATCTGTTTGAATCTGGCTCCATGATCTTTGTCCCTGCAGCTGGAGTTGGAAGTATTAAAGGGCATGTAAAGGCAAAAATAAAATCCAATACAAATCTCTACACAGTCGTAGACTGCTCAACAGGGAAACAAACAAAGCTGCTTGAGTTCTGCACGGCTAGGAAGTAAGGCGGGGCTCCCCCTGCTGTTCATAAGTATGATTGTTTCCCTGCAGAGCAGTTAGGGACAGTCTGACAATTCCTATCCACAGCAGTCAGAGCAAGTATAGGAAGGGGAATTTCACTGCATACAGTCAGGTTTATTAAAAAAAATGGTACACAATTAAAAGTGTATTGGAGATAGGTTTATTTTTCATTAAAGAAAGTAAAAACAGGATTTTATTCTTTAGCCTTTACATCCCCTTTAAGCATTTCCAAAAGCATTGTAATACACGCAATGACCACAAGGTGGCAGACTGTACAGTTTTGAGCAGTGAATTTTGTGAGTAGCATTCAAACACTTTTTTTTTCAGTTCAATTGTTTTCAGATTGTTCACCATAAATAAATTACAAACTGGAGAGCTGCTTTTAAAAGATAACTTAAAAAAACACACATAATAAATTAAAAAAGAATGCAAAATAAAATAAATTGTCTAAGAATATTGCTCTCTACATCATACTAAAAGTTAAATTAAAGGTGACCAACCGCTTTAACCCAACTTGTGTAAGATGCATCAGAATGTGTACAAATTGGAATCCCCTTTTGTGAAATTGAGGTTGGGCATGCAGTTTCAGAGTGGGGGTGGCATCACTTCCGTGGGTGCAACCCTCCTTAGGGACCCTGGCATCACCGTTAGGTCCAGGGTGGTAGTTGTTCCAGGGTTACGTAGCAGCCAGGGACACAGCAGTTTATCACAGAAGGCTGAAGAAGTGTATTAGTGCCCACTGCAAGTTACTAGGAGCATTTATGGGCATTTATAGACCAATCTGGGAGCACTGAGCCTCCAGACACGTTCCTAATAAGAAGGAAGAGGTTCCAGGTCTTCTTCCAAAATTACTTTCAAGGTTCAATTTTAATGGACCAATTGTGTATCTCCTTCTGGTCCTCCTGTTCGCCCAGAAACACTGTGCCCCAAAATGTCTGGAAATCAACAGAATGGAGAGAATGAGAAGGAAAAATATGATAATCCTCATGGGAATGTGAGAGGGAGATTTGTTGTATGGTGAAAGCTACAAAATATCTAGTCAGGAGCAGTTTATTACCTGAGGTATTTACAGCTCAATCTACAAGGGAGTGTCATCTTCTCCTGGGCAGCAGGGTCTTCTGGAACTATCTGCTGCTTGACTTCCACCCCCGAAATGTTTATCCAACACCATAATAAATGATCTATTATCTGCCACAATTTCTTATTTTTTGTTTTAATTGGTTATGACCCATCAGTGGTTTTCTCATATTGACAAAAGTATGGCCAGAAAAAATGATTGTGATACTTGCCGAGATTCTCTTTTAGTAGCCCTGCCAACATGCCCCCAATATCTATATATTAATTAACACATTATTTATTAAATCTCTGTGTTCTCATGAGAACATTCCCACCCACCACACTGCCCTTAGCCCAAGAACCATTGTCCCTCACCCCCCAGCTCAGAAACCATACACCCTCTTAAAGGAGAACTAAACCCTAAAAATGAATATGGCTAAAAATGGCATATTTTATATACTATATTTATTGCACAAACCTAAAGTTTCAGCTTGTTAATAGCAGCAATGATCCAGGACTTCAAACTTGTCACAGGGGGTCACCATCTTGGAAACTGTCTGTGACACTCACATGCTCAGTGGGCTCTGATTGGCTGTTGAGAAGCTAAGCTTAGGGCTCGTCACTAATTATCCAGCACAAAATGAGCTTCCCTGATTATTAAATTCTGATGCTAATTGCACTGGTTTCTGTGCTGCCATGTAGTAATTATCTGTATTAATTACTAATCAGCCTTATATTGTGACATTTCTATTCTATGTGTACTGTATATTGTGAGTGGGTCCCTAAGCTCAGTAAGTGACAGCAGCACAGATCATGTGCAGTGAATCAGCAGAAAAGAATATGGGGAGCTACTGGGGCATCTTTGGAGACACAGATCTTTACTGCTAAAGGGCTGTGGTTGCCTTGGGCTGGTACAGAAGCACAAAAAAAATGTACAACATTTCTAGCCTACTTCTTTAGTTTAACTTTCCTTGTCCTTTAACCCCCCAGAAACTATGCACCCCCAGTCCAGAAACCACAATCCCCATTGCCTCTCAGCCCAGGAATCATTTTCATTGCCCTCAGCCCAGAAATCATTGTCCACCCCACCCCCCCCGAGAAACCATTGCCCCTCACCACCCAGATATTCACCCCAGCAAAGAAAACATACAACCCCCTCCTTCACCCCAGAAACCATTGCTCCTTCCACTCATCCCTGGTGTGTGCATAAGACAGGGGCATCAGATTGTAAGCTCTGCTGGTGCAATTACACAGATTCTGATAATTGGAAACAAATATTTTTACATTGTAAATGCTTCTGTTATAGAAATAGAGAATTATTTGTTAATAAAAATGACCCTTTATTAAGATCACAATAGTGAGAGCTTCTCTCAGTGGCTCCCAACCTTGTAAACTGTATATAATAATAATAATGATGATGATAACAGGGTGCGAGGGGTATCCTGGAAAATCAGTTTCAGATATAAAAATAGTAATGAGTAAATATAAAAGTCAATAAACCCTTAGGGGGCCACAGCCCCATGTGGCTCTTTTACCCCACACTGATGGGCACAGAATAGCTATGATGGTGACCACTGTCCTTGAGGTCAGTGAGGGGGTGGCATCATACAGACAGAATGGCACCCGGGGCCCCTGTGCTAGGGGAGAAGCAGGGCCCCTCAGCACAGCATGGTGAATGTTACTGCAATGAGCACAATAGGGTCCCCTGTACATAAATAACTGTTATTCAAACAGCTCCAGTGGCCAAAGCGCAATGCGTTTCTAGGGGGGAGGACACGGTCCAATCCTACACTGGGCCTCCAAGTACAAAGAGGCAGGAACTGGTAATTAAATCTGTTGGAGATCACTCTACTCACAGATACAGATCTGTCTGAAGTAAAAGAAGTAGCACCAGTAGGGATCATCATATTTAGTGGGTGATGGGGGGGGAAGGGGCTTAATGTGCCCAAGTTCAATCAGACGAGGATGCGTAAGGGGAATGAAAGTCCAGCTCCGAGGGCGAGGCCGAGGGATAGAAAGAAAGCCATGATAGCTCCGGCCGTCTCTGCCTCATGCACCCCAACTTTTCTGCAATGGAGAAGGACATATCAGCAATTCAGACAGGGAAGTGTTTACAGAAGGTAAGTACAGTAAGTACAGATACAGTGGGACTGTGGAGTACAGATTAAAAGGGCCAGTGAGTATGGATACAGAGGGAATGTGGGGAACAGGTTATAGGGGGGCAGTGAGTATTGATACAGAGGGACTGTGGGGAACAGGTGATAGGGGGGCAGTGAGTATTGATACAGAGGGACTGCTGGGGAACAGGTTATGGGGGGGCAATGAGTATTGATACAGAGAGACTGGGGAGCACAGGTTAAAGGAAGAGAAGGCACGAGAGAACTGGCATTTACTTACTTGGGTCCGAAGCACATGCACAGGCTGGCCAGGTAACCATTGGATAAAGCAAACAGGATCATGATGCAGATGTACCAGGCATCGTGGGCAAGAAGTACAGGTAGATAGTTACGAGGGGAGACGTTACACAACATGAACAGAGGCAGGAACACCAATCGAGCTGCCACCAGAAGAGGGAGCAGTTTACTGTCCTGCCCAGGCTGTGGGGGGTAAAGGGAAAGACGTAATGGACACAGAACTATATCTTCTGGAACATCCCACACACTCACCTATCAGGTCATTAAATGGTGAATATTGGATTCACTTAGCCTTCCTGACCATGGGGAAGAGAGCAGCCCAGAAGCACAGACACGCATTGTACTATACTGGGATAAGTACTGGAGGAGATTCGATTCACTTACCCCGGGGAAGGTTCCTGTCTGACCATGGGAAAGAGAGCAGACGAGGAGCATGAAGTACAGAGAAGAAGGTGATTTTATTCACCAACTTATCTGTAACACATCTGGGCCAAATATAATACTTTAAACGATAAGGTATAGGATGGAGCACACGATCCACAGACTCTGCTGCAAACGTTTTTATTGATCACAACATGTTTTTGGATCAGCATGCAGTAGAGTCTGTGGATCGTGTGCTCCATCCTATACCTTATCTGTAACACAGACAAAGGCCACAGAGAATCAATGGGGAATTCCAAAAAGAGACGGTTTTTAAAGGGTATGGATTCTGTTTAGCCCAGTGAAAATCTGAAGCAACATATTATTCTGAACTGCCGACACGATGAGGGGGAATTTGAAAATCTGTTTAAATGTAGAAATTCCTTTCAAAATAGGTTCCCTTTACTGGATTTTCCTCTCTAGATCGTGTTCTAGAAAAACAGTAGGGAGTGGGTAGCCAATCACAGCTCTGCCTTCACAAAGGGAAATATAAATGCAGTTCCCTGTGAGGTCCCCCTAGTTTCTGTGCAACAGGAGAACCCACACAATCTCACAATGCAGCCGGCAGGGAGTGGACTGGTAAATTCTAATGAGTGAATAGGTAGGTTTTACTTGGCAGGTAGGTAGGTGTTACTGAGTGAGTAGATGCTATAGCGTGGACAAGTAGGTGCTAATAAGCCGGTAATTGGGTGCAACTGACGGCGTAGGTAGGTGCTGAAGAGTGGGTAGGTAGGTGCTAATGAGCAAGTCAGTAGGTGCTACTGAACAGGTAGGTAGTTTATAATGAGCAAATAGTTGGGTGCTACTGAATGGGTAGGTAGTTGCTAATGAGTGGGTAGGCCAGTGGTAATGAGTAGGTAGGCTCTATTGAGCAGGTAGGTAGGTGATAATGAGCAGGAAGGCACGTGCCCAGAAGCAGGTAGGTAGGTACTAATGAGCAGGTACCGAGAAGGTTTTTCGATGGGAATTTAATAGTTCACCTTCCAACCACTTTTTTCAGTTCATTTGTTTTCAGATTTAAATGTTTTCATTTCAGTTGTTTTCAGATTTAAAGTTTAATGTTCGTGTCTGTAGTGTTTCAGTCTGGCAGCTCAGTGATCCAGGAGCAGATTCTGAACTGTTACAATTTGCTCCATTTAGTTGATACAATGAGTTGATCCATTTCTCAGCAGCATCTCTGGAGTATCAGCAACTATTGTATCAATTCTAACAGCTGCCTTTAACGATGCTCAGGGATTCAGCCCAGCAGGGACAACGATAACAAATGTATCAACTAAATGTATCAATTTAGAACAGTTTATAGGGTCGGCGACCCCCCCACACAGAGCTGCTTTAGAAGGTGAAAAATTAAACTTTACACTTCAATATTAGAACAACGGGCACAAATAGAAAATAGAAAGTAATTAGAAAAAAATATTTCTGGGGAACAATCTGAAACATCTTTGAGACAGACCAGTTGTAGTACCACAGAAGTGATGGGATGGATTCTGGTTGGTATAGAATTGGTTAATAAGGTCTGGTCAGCAGCAGAGTGACCACAGGAGATGGGGGATGGTCTCTAGAAATTGAGACAAGGGAAATATGGCACTTTCCAAGGAATGTATAAACCCTCTCACAAGCTGTAATATGAGACCAACTTCATTAGCACATATATGTCTTCCATGAGGCCGAGGAGGGTCTTTTGTCCCTGGACAAGAAAACGGACATGACTTAAAGTGAATGGGGAGGAGGAAAGAACTATATTGTGCAAGGGAATTGGGAACATCTTTCTTTTTGGATCCTGACCTCCTACAACACAGGACACTACAACAATGCCAGTATTTGGTAACCATGCCGGTAAAGTTAGTATATGCCTTAAGACAATAATTAATAAGTTGTGTCAGATGTGTTATCCAGTCATGTATTTATTGATGTTGTGTATTAGGCCTTATTGAATAAAGTAGTGGTTGTAGAAAGCAAGAAGTGTGAACGCAGTCTTTACACTTATTTTGGGTTAATATAAATGTTAATCGTGTGAAGGTGAACAAACAAAAAAAAAAGCAGCTTTTAAAGGCACACTACTTCTGTCTTTAAAGGTGAATATTGCAACAGGGAACACTTGTTCTTGGCACTACATGTCTCCTTTATGTCTTTCCTTTATCCCAGGACACACAGGGGTCCCCAGTGTGTGGCCCTGAATAATCTGAGATACTCACCCACATTGTGAGAACAGTGAGACTCCGTCCAGCCCAGTCAAACAGGTTGAAGAGCAGGAAGCAGGATACAGGTATGAAATAAACACCTGCACATGGGAGAAAATTGGGAAAATCAGAAGGGGTTGCGGGGGGCAAATCTCAGGTGTGCCAGGAATCTCCTGCCCCTTTCCTTAAACACAATAAACCACCTGGGACGGTCCTGACCCAAACGCCTTGGCCATACTCACCCCACTTACTGTCTCCTGCAATAGTCGATTTCACTTCCGCTGTGACTGCTGGGAAAATTCCGATGGTGACAGTAAAGACCAAGCACACGGAAAGAGCCAGCACCCACATCTAATAGCACAGAGACAGATGGTCAGGCATGTTCCCTTTACTTCCCTGGGTGCTTTGTAATATATAAGGGGTATAAGTGCCTGACACATTCACTATAATGAGGGCACAAATCTGGGGAGACCACTTATTGGTGGATGTTGAAAAAACAGGTGTCAGAGATAATTTGAAAAAAACAGGTGGCAGAGATAATTTGTCTGTCTATAGGCCACTTCCTATCACAGTTACACAATGACACGAGTAGGAGCTTCTGCTGGGAAACAGACACTGCTGGAAAAGAAACACGAGGGCCGGGTCAGGCATTTTTTTAGGGATGCACTGAATCCACTATTTTGGATTCGGCCAAACCCTCAAATCCTTCACTAAGGAATCTGCCAAATACTGAACTGAATCCGAAGGGGGAAACATTTTATACTTCCTTGTTTTGTGACAAAGTCACACGATTTCCGCCCCTAATTTGCGTATGAAAATTAGGATTCGGTGCGACTGGACAGAAGGATTTGGCCAAATCTGAATCTTGCTTGAAAAGGCCAAAACCTGTCCGAATCCCTTACCGAATCCTGGATTCGGTGCATCCCTAATTTTTTTCTTTGATTTAATGGGGGGTGTAAACCTCTCTACACTAAAAATCCTCTTTATGTAAATAGACAGGGACAGGTTAATAACAAACCTTCTTTAGGATGTGGATGACAGATTTTCTTCCATCAGTGTCTTCTGCTCCTGTGCCCCCTGTGGGATAAATAGATAATTACACCCATGATCCAACTGCAGCACCCAAGGGAGCAGGGAAACCCACTACTGAAAGGCAAGAACAGTAGTGGGGTGTGGGTAGAGCAGTGACAGACATGGGGGGGAGGCAGAAGTGGAACCCCAGCTGAATTCTCTACCGTTCTTCCCCCTGTACCCCTGACATGGCTATCCTGGGATGGAGGGAGGTTCTCACCATTTTTCAGCAGGTCTTTTTTCAGCTCCCCTTCATTCGGAGAAGCCACTGAGACTCTTTCTATAGTGTAATATCTGTAGAACTCCTGCAAGCAAAGGGTTAATAAGGATAAGTCATGAGGGCATTACCCATAGTCTTCATACTGCTTTCTATTCAATTGGGTCCGGGACCAGCATCAAAGGAACCCCTGAGAGGCGGAGACAGGGCCGCCACAAGAAATCTCGGGGCCCCGTACAACAAAATTTTCGGGGCCCATCCCACCCACTCCACACCACAGTTAAAAGACCACACAGACATCAGCGCTAAAAAAGCTAAACACACACACAAGTTCTAAAAAGCTATTGGTCAGGGGACCCTTATAAGTTAAAAAAAAACCGGTGGCACCAGGACCCCCATAAAAGTTTTTTAAAAACAAAACATTGGCGCCAGGGCCCCCCTTACAAGTTAAAAAAAAATTGGGGCCCCAGAGAATATTTTTTTAAAAAAAACATTGGTGGCAGGGGCCTATAGATTAAAATAATACATTGGTGGCCAGGGGATTAAAAAAAAAAAAAACACACACACACACTGGTGTTCAGTAGAATTGAACTTGTGGCTTCAGGACTTCAACTTCGCCTTCTTTAATGACTTCGGGTCTTTTCCCTGCTTCAGGACTTCAATTTCGGCTGTTTTCGTGACTTCGGGCCTTTTCGACGCAGGACTTCAACTTTGGTCTTTTCGCGGCTTCAGAAGTTCGGCTGTTTGGCACTTCCACATTTCGGCTATTCGAGAGACTTCAGGAGAGGCGGCGCAGCTTTGGCACTGTCAAGGGGGCCCGGCTATTCCGTAAAAGTGCAGCACAGCCAGGCAGGGCTGATCCTATCAAATGTGGGGCCCAATTGGGACCATGTTGGCGGGGCCCCTAGACAAAGTGTTGCTGGCTACTGACACAGCAAGTATTTAGGAAAATAAGGGCATACAGGCACAAAATAGAAAGGAAAGGGGCAGTGCGGGGCCCCCAGAGGTGCGGGGCCCAATTGGTCCAATTGGCCTAAGGCCGGCCCTGCAGCCAGGCCTCCCTTCAGGCCCAGTACAGCAGTACCCCCTGTGCCTCCCTGATGGCGGCCCTGGGCGGAGATCTGGCTGTGTCTATGTTACAGGTCAGAAAGTCTGTGTGTACATTTGTACCCCACTGAAATTGGGGAACAGTCTTGTTCAATTAAACTCTTTTTAAGGGGAAGTGGCTTTTTTTACAACATTAGCATTACCCCCCCCATGATTAAACAAATGCACCAGGTAGCTGCAGAGATTTCGACACTGCTGCACCAGGTTAAAGGGAAAGTTTAGAAGGTGTCTGCCTTTCTATGGATATAAGAGGCATCTGGCGGGGACAGTTCTGTGTCAGTTGGAGACTCACCAGTTTGTTCAGAACTATGTATGACAAGAGGGCCAGTAAGACGACGACACAGGCAGTGATAAAGTAGCCAAAAGCGCTGTCCTCCAGGGCAGAGCCACCTAAAGGTTACAATGAGGGAGTTACTGGGGTGCACAAACACTGCTGTCACACTAAAGTCTCTGCAGGGAGAGCAGAAACACAACTGAAGGAGTTAAAAAACTGGAGTTGCTGTTACATGGTGTAGGAATGAGGTCAGGGGACATAAAATGTGAAAAATAAAAGATTCCACTGTGATTTTACTGCAAGGTGGCAGGAATGATGAGGCTGCCAGGGACAGGATTGGTCCGGGGATCTGTCTTCCAACCAGTAGGAAGGAAAATCCGGACATGGCACTCAGAATGATTGGTAAGAAGGACAGCAGCTAGAATACTGATCCTGACACAGGCTGTATCTTTTGGGAGGTAGAGGAGCATTATGGGAGGCGAAAGAGTGACAGGATACAAATAAAGGCTAAAATGAGTACAGATTGGGAATTTCATTGACTGGAAAGGGTGAGAGGAACAAAGTTAAAGGGAAAGTAGACATATGAGCTGGGAAAAAATGATGGGCTAAATGGCTGCATAGAATAACAACAAGGACTGGATGAAGCATGAGATGGGATAAAGTAAACATGTTGATTGAATACTCACTAGCCAGAGCACAGATCATGGATATTGCTGCAAATGCACCCGCCATGCCTTGTCCACTCATTATGGGAGAAGTGTAACTGGCTGGGAAGAGTGCAGCCAACCCAAACAGACTGCCCTGTAGAATCGCACCAAATGCTGCCGCCAGGGAGACAAACAAATCAATCAGAGAAACGATAGAAACCGTGAGGATAGGAGCATTATCACATTAGTTGATGCACACAGTGGGTACAGATAAGTGACCCCCACATTATATAAGGCATGGGCTGTGAATGGAATGGGTTAAGTTTCTTGGCTGGACTCACAGTTAATAAAGATGATCTTCATCATGGTGACAGTGAAGAAAGAGACCGGGGAGAAGGGAACCTTAACAAAGATGGCCGTGAGGAGGAAGATTAGGAAAATGGCCAATAAGGTTCCACCAATCCGAATATTCTGGGAAATCCTGTAAGCAAGGAGAGTGTGTGTGAGAGACATTATTTCTGCTACAGATAAGTGATTAGTTATTAGTGAGCAGCGATTTTTTTATGCAGTCACTTACCAGCATAGTAAAACTGCCTTTCACAGCAGCTGCCAATCAAAATTTGGAGGCACATTTATCAAAGGTCGAATTCCGAGTTCATGTGAGTTTTTAAAAACAAAATTTATTAAAAAAAAAAATAGTATTTCCAAGACTCGGGTGAATAGGATCGACCCGAAACTCGAATCAAATTCTCAAAAACTCGTATGTCAGGAAGGCTGCAAACAACTCCAAATTGATCCCAGGACGTCTTCCATTGACTAAAACAGCAACTTGGCAGGTTTTAGGTGGCAAATAGTTGAATTGGAGTTCTTAAAGGGCCAGTGTTAGATAAATCTAAAGAATCGAATTTTAATAATTCCCTGGTCGAATTTGACAGTTTTGGCCATTAAAAACTCGAAAATTCTAATTTTCAATCAACCCTTGATAAATCTGCCCCTTAACCTTGATCAGCCTTACCCAGTTAGAACAATGAAGGCTTACTGCTGATTGGTTGCTTAGAACTACTGCCCCTGTTACAGTAAATGTGCCCCTGTGCCACCTACCTCTGGTGTAGGAATGAGTTGAGGCAGGTGAATATCAGGAGGGGCAACATCGCACACAGAGTCATCACATTGTTGAACTTGCTTTGTAGGTAAGTCCGAGGTATGGCTTCATCACTTGTACTGGTGTCATTGGGGCTGATAGGGAACATTGTCACAGAGGGGGGCGTCACAAATTCCGTGCTGCTCTCCCTGAAATCTCCCGGCTCTGCCAGGCGGTTTGTGAAATACTGGGGAAAAAAGGGGAGACAAAGGATCAGCCTCAAGTACATGGAGTGGCAGGATTGGCCCCAATATCCTCGGCAGGTCTACACACAAATCACATGATAAATACATAACTACATTAAACTACATTAAAATAACGAACCAATGGGACAATACTAAATCAGTTGTGTGCGTATATTGCACAACAGTAAGTAGAACATTACTTGCCTCATTACACATAGACTGCTTTCTCTGTTTTAATGCACTGAATCCAAGATTCGGTTCGGGATTTGGCCTTTTTCAGCAGGTTCGGATTCGGCCGAATCCTTCTGCGCGGCTGAACCAGAATCCTGATTTGCATATGCAAATTAGGGGTGGGGCATTGCGTGACTTTTTGTCAGAAAAAGTAGAAATGTTTTTCCCTTCCCACCCCTAATTTGCATATGCAGTCCAGTATTCTACCATATCTTTCGCAAAGTATTTGGGGGTTTGGCCAAATCCAAAAAATGGGATTCGGTGCATCCCTAGTTTTAATGGGGGGTTGCCTCAGTATCTATAGGCAGCACCCCATGTCATTTGAATGCAGTTTATAGACATGACAGTTCCCTATCAGGGAGGTTGTGTCCCCTCCTTACCATGGTGGCGGTCATGAAAAAATTCCATGGCAACAGAGTGCCCAGGCCCAGGATGAAGAATATGAACCAGACAGCATTGTACCTGCAGGGGGAGACAGTAATGAGTTGTGCTCCTTTAGCTCCACATGATACACACACGCACCCCACAAACGCACACCGGCCAAACACCAATACTATTTAATGTGCATCAGCAGCGCAGGGGACATACAGTTGTGTTCAGAATAACAGCAGTGTGTTTAAAAAAAAAAAGCTCAAAATCCTTATAATAGCTTTTATTTCCATACACACAAATGCATTGGGAACTCTGCACATTCTATTCAAAATCAAAACACGAAGAAAAATGTCAAATCACACAAATCAAATCACATAAATCAAATCAAATTTGTGTTATTCCTTTACAGAAAGTGAAGAAAGAGGAATATTAGACTGTTCCAAAAAAAATACCAATGTCTGTATTCTTCTTTACAAACTCAAACATTCACTGTATAAACTGAAACATGTTTCTGGATTTTGCTTTCCTTTGAATGACTGAACTAATATTGAGTTGTATAATCAGTGTTTCTGTAGAACTGCTGCACATCTGTGTTACATGGAGTCCAACAACTTCCAACAACCTGTAACATTCCACAATTCTTCTGCATTTCTTGCTTTTGTCTCACAAACACCATTTTTGATGTCACGCCACACGTTTTCTATTGGATTAAGGTCCGGGGGATTTGGCCAATCTGGAACCAAGATGTTGCTCATTTACTGGTGAATTTGGGGGTCGCTGTCTTGTCCAAATCCCCATTTCAAGGGAATTTCCTCTTTGGCATAAGGCAACATGACCTCCAAGTATTTTCATGTATTGAAACTGATCCATGGCCCCTGGTATGTGATAAATAGGCCCAACTCCATAGTATGAGAAACATCCCCATATCATGATGTTGTGCCCCCGGCTTCACTCTGTGACTTGAATTCATTGTTTGGGGGTTGTCTGACAAACTGTCTGTGGCCCCTTAGACCCAAAAAGAACAATCTTGCTTTCATCATTTCACAAAATGTTGCACCATTTCTCTTAAGGCCAGTCACTTGTAAGCTCTTCAACACATCTTTTTTTTAACAATGGGACTTTGCGGGGGCTTCTTGCCGATAGCTTGGCTTTACATAGACGTCTTCTAATTGTAACAGTTTCACAGGTAACTTTACTCCATCTTTCATCTTCCTGGAGAGGATCATTGGCTGAGTCTTTGCCATTTTTGGTTATTCTTCTATCCATTCGAATGGTAGTTTTCCATTTTCTTCCACGTCTTTGAGGTTTTGGTTTCCATTTTAAAGCATTTGATATTATTTTAGCTGAGCAGACAATCATTTTCTGCACTTTTTATGTTTTGACCCTCTCCAATCAACTTTTTAATTAATGGGGACCTGTCATCCTAAGAAATAATTCCAAATTCTATTTTATGATGTTAGTCAAGCAAAATAAACTTCACTTACACTATTTAAATTATTTAAATCTTGTTTCTGTTAAGTCTTGGACATCACAATCACAGCACGAAGGCAGCTGCCATTTTGTGGACACTGTTATTAAAGGGCATGTAAAGTCTAAAATAGAAAAAGGCTAGAAATGCTGTATTTTGTATACTAAATATAAACATGAACTTACTGCACCACAAGCCTAATCAAACAAATAATTTATGCTTTCAAAGTTGGCTACAGGGGGTCACCATCTTGTAACTTTGTTAAACATCTTTGCAAGACTAAGACTGTGCACATGTTCAGTGTGGTTTGGGCTGCTTAGGGATCGTCCTAAACAAAGCTGCTTGAGTTCTGCATGGCTGGGAAGTAAGGTGGGGGCTCCCCCTGCTGTTCATAAGTATGACTGTTTCCCTGCAGAGCAGTTAGGGACCGTCTGAAAATTCCTATCCACAGCAGTAAATGAAGGGAGAATTTCACTGCATACAGTCAGGTTTATGGCAGGTATGGATGTTATAGTAAAATAAAATTGAAAAGGACTTTTATTATACAGCTTCTTATGTCTGGGTGACATGTCCACTTTAAAGTACTCTGCTCTTCCGAACAATGTCTGGAACAAGCCATTTTACTCAGATTTTCAGAGAGAAATGCACTATAACCAGCAGCACAACATTTGCTCCTTCCTTAAATGAGAGCCGTATTTGACACCTGTTTTTTCACAGAATGAATGAGCTCACTAATTGAACTCCGCACTGCTATTATTTGAAACAAGCTATTATTATTTGGAACACTGCTTCTATTTGAAACAAGCCTCAATTAATGATTCAATTACACAGAATCAGCAGCATGTCATGACTGTTGGGTCTGTTCATTTTCTATTACTCTCCTACACCTACTAGTAAATTATTTGCCATGTAGAAATATAATTTCTACCAAAAACAGGGATTGATTAGGTTAGTGATATCCGACTGCTATTTTTCTGAACACGACTGTACATGCAGTTCCAGTATTGGCCACAAGATGATGGACACAGTCATGAAATTAAAGCAAAGTCATTAGGGCAAGTCAAGAGTGAGTTTATTGTCATTTCATATATATATGTTTGGACAGTACACAGTGAAACGAAACAACGTTCCTCTAGGACCATGGTGCTTCACACAACATAGATGTACCGGACAACAGACAAAAAGTGCAAGTGCAAAAATATGCAACTCCTGCAAGACAGGACAACACAGTGCAGGGACAGGACAAGACAAGACAGTGCACACTCAGCAGATGTAATATGTTAAGTAAATAATGCTAAACCTCAGACATGATGGGTGTATCATTGTGATATAATAGTAGTAAGAACATGATAAAGTGCAGATGTGCTCACAGAGAACAATTGTATCCAATGGCTATTTATTTATACAATGGCGTACAGTGGCTGTGTAACGTTGTGGTATATAGTAAGGTCAGATGGAGTGTGTGTGTGAGAGAGAGATCTGTCCGGTCCCTGAGTATTCAGGAGCCTTATGGCTTGGGGGAAGAAACTGTTACACAGTCTGGTAGTGAGGGCCCTAATGCTTCGGTACCTTTTTCCAGATGGCAGGAGTGTGAACAGTGAGTGAGAGGGGTGTGTTGGATCAGCCACAATGCTGGTGGCTTTACGGATGCAGCGAGTGGTGTAAATGTCCATGATGGAAGGAAGGCAAGTGATCCATTTAGGAGGCAGGAGTGGGAAGTAACCCCCCCCCCAGGCCCACAACAACCTCCTACCAGCCCCCCATATGGTAACTTTCTATGGAACCATACAGTAGCCCCTCTGGCATTTGCCAGAACCCACAGATTGCCAGTCCGGGCCTGGGCCTGCCCCCCCCCCATGAATCAAATGATTCATGGGGGGGAGCAGCCACTAGATTGCTAAAAAGTCTACTCCCATCTAGACCCAAAGGAAATACTGTCATGCGTTGGATAAGAAGCATAATTAATACATGTTTTTCTAATTTTCCTGCACAAGCACATCCCTGGCCCAGTCCGACTCCCAAGCCCTAGTTATTAACCCTCCCCCTTAATTAGAGAAAGCCAATGTGAAATCCATCATTAGAATTAACATGGGCCAGGACCCATCTGCGGCACACAGCAGTTTGCTCCTCCCATTTCCCAGGAAAAGAGAGAAAAGAAAATCGACCCTCTCAGTGTAACCTACTTGCAAACAATCCACTCATATAAATTAAATGGCAGAAAGTTACAGCAATGTACACAAATAAGAATGCCCTGCAACTCCCAGCAACTATACAACAGCTATATACTGTATCCACTGCCTCATTAGTCTCTGCTGGTGCAGCTTTAATAGTGATCCACTAAAAAGAGCAACTTATTGTGTCCTTCCTTGCTCAGGGTCAATGAGCACAAAATGTTGTATGGTTTCATTGTGCCCTTTCCCTGATCCGCCGGTCACTGGACCTTGGACCTTGCTCAACATTGGAACTCAGACTCCAGAATCCCTGATAAACAGAGATCCATGCAATACACCACATAAACACAGAGGCCCCTGCACTCCTCCACATAAGCACAGAGACCCCTGCACTGCTCTACATAAGCACAGAGACCCCTGCACTGCTCTACATAAGCACAGAGACCCCTGCACTGCTCTACATAAGTAAAGAGACCCCTGCACTCCTCCACATAAGCAGAGACCCTCGCACTGCTCCACATAAGCACAGAGACCCGTGCACTGCTCTACATAAGCAGAGACCCCTGCACTGCGCCAGTAACATAAACAGAGACTCCTGTACTGCTCTACATAAAAACAGAGACCCCTGCACTGCTCTACATAAGCACAGAGACCCCTGCACTGCTCCACATAAGCACAGAGACCCGTGCACTGCTCTACATAAGCAGAGACCCCTGCACTGCTCCACATAAACACAGAGACCCCTGCACTGCTCAACATAAGCACAGAGACCCCTGCACTGCTCTACATAAGCACAGAGACCCCTGCACTGCTCCACATAAGCAGAGACCCCTGCACTGCTTCACATAAGCACAGAGACCCCTGCACTGCTCCACATAAGCACATACCCCTGCACTGCGCCAGTAACATAAACAGAGACCCCTGCACTGCTCTACATAAAAACAGAGACCCCTGCACTGCTTCACATAAGCACAGAGACCCCTGCGCTGCTCCATATAAACACAGACCCCTGCACTGCGCCAGCCACATAAACACAGAGACCCCTGCACTGCTCCACATAAGCACAGAGACCCCTGCACTGCTCCACATAAGCACAGAGACCCCTTCGCTGCTCCACAAAAGCACAGGGACCCCTGCACTGAACCACATAAGCACAGAGACCACTGCACTGAACCACATAAGCACAGAGACCCCTGCAGTGCTGCACATAAGCACAGAGACCTCTGCAGTGCTGCACATAAACAGAGACCCCTGCACTGCACCACATAAGCACAGCACTGCTCCACTAGGGTTGCCACCTGTATTAAAAAAATTTACCGGCCAGTGGGGGGCGGGTATCAAAAGGGGGGGCGGCCCGTGACGCTAAAAAGGGGCAGAGCTATGCAACGTGATGCAAAAGGGGCGGAGCAACATCGCACATCGCTGGAAAAAAGGTAAGTTCTTTGCAATCTTTGAGAATTGGGGGCAGGCCAGGGGCTTTTTTTAAAGGGTATTACAAATTACCGGCAATTGCATTGCCGGTAAATTTGTAATACCGGCCGGGTGGCAACTCTATGCTCCACATAAACAGAGACCCCTGCACTGCTCCAAATACAAGCACTTACCTGTCTGTCGGGGGGTTGGCCATGGTTTAGCTGGAGTTCTGTATGTTCTCAGTGGAGCTGATCCCTGGCAGGGCAAAGACACAGTTATGTTATAGGAGAAGATAGAGAGATATCAGAACACACAGACATATAAAATGTGTATGAGACGTAGTGGCCTAATCTCATCAGGATACACCATTGGGTTGTACCATGAAGCCAAACCAGGATTCAATGTTTAAAAGAGTCAAGTTCTACAAACCTCCCAACCCAGGAGTCGTTTACCCATCTGATGGACACGGATTAGAGTGTTGCTCAGAAGACCCAAATGTACATACAGTATGAGCAGTAAAACCAATAACACTGTAATGTTCAAGTAGAAGAGTACTGAGTTCTCTATCTGCCCAGAAATCCCTGAGAAGCCCTGCATTGTCCCTGCTACTGTGCATGAATTGTTTCCCACCATAACAGAGAGAAGCCCAACAATGAGTAAAGGTGGCCATACATGGGCCGATGAAAGCTGCCGACCGACAAAGTTGGCAGCTTATTGTATGGGACCCTCGAAGGGCTTCCCCAATCGATATCTGGCCGAAAGTCGGCCAGATGTCGATCGGACAGGACTAAAAATCCTGTGCGATCTGACCGCCCGTTTACCATTTGTTATGATCCAATCGTTGGGCCCTAGGGCCCACGATCGGATCAGCCCCATATCGCCCACCTCAAGGAGAGGTGGGCGATATGGGGCCAAATATCGCCAAATGAGAGAGCCGCTCATTTGGCGATCTCTACGTGTATGGCCACCTTAAAGAATAAACCCCTCCCTGTATCTGTCTCTCTGTTTCTGACTCCTGAAACAGTTTAGTAAAAATTAATTCTTCTCCAGTTCTTTGAATCAGTTGGCCTCTGCTACAGAGTCAGGAGTCAGACACAGCTTTCAGCATTTGCATGTACACATAACTATGGAGAATGAATCAATAATTTACATTACATTTCCTCTAGTTATGGAACAAAGTTTGTGGGAGAAGTTCCCCTGTAAAGGCTGCTGAAGCCCCAAGTTGCAGGTGAATGTACCATCCATACATTGATGTTTATTCTCAGGGGCATCCAGCTCTATGTATATATATATGTGCCCCATTTTATATTCCAGGTGTCGGCTCTGCTGGACTGGGGGAGTTTAGCTCCTGAGGCACTGAATAAAAAAAAAAGACCACTTTGGTTCCCACCAGTTTCTCCTGGTTCTGAACTGCCCAGTAATGTTCTATAGAAACATCTATTGTTTACCCAGTAACCCTACGGCTCAGCAGAGAACAGCCCATGCACCTGCACCAATACTAGCCCTGGATCTGCTCACCAGTTTTAACCTTGGGCAATGGACTTATTTGGGGCAGAGAAGGGCAAACACTGAGCATGAAACACCAACAGAGACAGGGGGTCCAAAGGTTAGATCACCTTTAAATTAACTGTTAGTATGATGTAGATGGGGATATTCTGAGACATACTGTACATCTCAAGTTTCAGAAGCTGTCTGGTAGCTAGGGTATCATTTAACAGGTATGTTAATCTGCTATATTAAAGGGATACTGTCATGGGGAAAAAAAAATTCAAAATGCATCAGTTAATAGTGCTGCTCCAGCAGAATTCTGCACTGAAATCCGTTTCTCAAAAGAGCAACCAGATTTTTTTATATTTAATTTTGAAATCTGACATGGGGCTAGACATATTGTCAATTTCCCAGCTGTCCCCAGTCATGTGACTTGAGCTCTGATAAACTTCAGTCACTCCTTACTGCTGTACTGCAAATTGGAGTGATATCACCCCCCCAGCATTCTAACAACAGAACAATGGGAAGGTAACCAGATAGCAGCTCCCTAAAACAAGATAACAGCTGCCTGGTAGAACAGCACTTATAGCAAAATCCAGGTCCCATTGAGACACAGTCAGTTACATTGAGTAGGAGAAACAACAGCCTGTCAGAAAGCAGTTCCATCCTAAAGTGCTGGCTCTTTCTGAAAGCACATGACCAGACAAAATGACCTGAGATGCACCAATATTACAACTAAATACACTTGCTGGTTCAGGAATGAAATTTTATATTGTAGAGTGAATTATTTGCAGTGTAAACAGTGTCATTTAGAAACAAAAACTACATCATAAAAATCATGACAGAATCCCTTTCATCTAACAGTCAAAACTAGCAGTGCAGAGAATAGCAAGAGGCAGGTATATATTGCAATCACAATGATAAACAATTTTAAAAGCAGATTTGCAATGAATGTACATTAAATAATTATATTCTTTTAAATTAGGCACAAATATTTTGAGTGGAGATCTCATGTAATATCTGCTAGAACGTGATGTACTGGAGGGGCTGAGATCCCAACATTCTCATCTAAAAGCAGAGACAATCCTGAGAGTTAACTCTCTTGCCTCTCCACGGAACATTCTGTGCACAGGGAGTAAAAATAATCCCACGGTTAAATCTGTCCCAGCAACATGGGATATGGCGGGAGCAGAGAGGGGGGCATTTTGCACTGTCAGCCCATACAGGGTCCATGGAAACACACACGGAATGGCCCAGAAATATTGTCACTTGACTGGAACTTCAGGATCCCTGTAACACCCCAAAAAGCTAAAGCTGCTCAGTGGGGTTGGCAACCACCATGTCTGGCAGTTTCACTCCCTGTCCTCATCAACATTGTCTCACATTGGCCAAAATGTGTGCAGTGGCAGATTGATGCCATACAGTCATTGGATGGTACTGGCATTAGCCTTAAGCTGGCCATAGACATGCAGATTTACCTTCATATCTGAGCCATCTCCCGACCTACCACTAACCAACCATTCAGATCAAATAAAATAGTAAAAGAACAAATCAGACGATGTTTTGCCCCTATAGAATCAGGAAAGAAGGCTCACACCCTCAAAATTAGAATGCGGGGTGCTAATCCATAGGAGGCTCCCCATAAGGGTCTCCAAAAAATAACATCCAAAAAGTCAAAGACGGGTTGCACACTCAATTGAAAAAATTGAATTTATTACAAAAGAAAAAATGAACAAAAGATACAAAACAATACTTAGTGAGCCCAGCGCGTTTCAACCAAAAGGGTCTTCCCCACAAGTTAAATATACTATTGGTGGTCAGGGGCCCCATAGAAAATTAAGAAAAAAGAATTTGTGACAAGGCCCCCCTTTACAAATTAAAAAAATGGTGGTCAGGGGCCTCATAGAATTTTTGTTTTAATTTTTGTGGCCAGGGGCCCATACTTAATTAAAAAAAATTGGTGTTCAGTGGAACTTACCTCAGGTTCTTCTTCCTTGCCCTAGGTGATGTCAGCTTCTTCGATTTTCTTCAACGACTTTCGGCTCCTTCGTGGCTTAGGCTCTTCGGCATACACGCTCTTAAGATGGCTAATCCGAAAGTGCAGCACAGCTGGGCCCCCCTTTAACCTTAAAATCTGCCGGGCCCAGGACGACTGTGCCCCCCTGATGGTGGCCCTGTTATTCCCACACTATGAGAGATATTCTGCCATTATCTTTTATAGGGACACGATTGTGCCATTTTGGCTCCGTGATGCTCAGTGAGATCAGACTCTTTAGTTGTTCTGTGCTACAAAAACTGGATTCAACCCTTCCAATTCCTGTTACAAAATAAAGAACATGCAGCCAGACTGCCACAGATCACCAGGGATTCCCGTTGCAGGATTCTGTTGCATTTTAATGAAGTTGTGGAGCATTGGGTGGAAAGTATGGCTAATAGAGTGGGCATTGGCAGTTACAGAGTGGAAAATTGGCGGAATGTATGTTAGGGGAAAGTGGGCATTGGCAAGAATGATTAGTTGCTGAGAAGGCATTTGGTGAAATATTAGTCAGAAGAGCATTGACAGGAATGGCTAATTAGTTACAGAGTGGGCATTTGGTACAATGTTCGTTAGGAGAAAGTAGGCATTGGCAGGAATGATTAGTTACAGAGTGGGCACAGCAGGATAGGGAATGTGTTTGTGGATTGGCAGTGGCATCACTATAAAAAAGGGATATTCCTGGAGGACACAAAGCCTATGACATTATTGATTTCCCTGGATTTTATCTAGATCCCCATCCCTGCTGGGTCATTTTCCTCTCCAATCAGTTCTTCCTGTGGAAATCCTATTCAGTCTTTCCTGAGAACATTCTGCTTCAGGGACATATTTCTCTGTTTATGTTTTCAGACTGGGTTTGGAAAGTTCTGCAAAATAACCAGAAGAATCTCACTCACTGTCAGTCTATGGGGCAGCACAATGGCAGAAACTGACTGATGGCATTTTTGGGTATGGAAGGGAGTTATACATTGGATGCCTACCAGGCTAGAGTTATAAAAAGGGGCATATGTATTATGCTAATATAAAAAGCAAAACAACAGCAGAATAATGCGGCACACATTGCCAGGCATCGCAGTGTAAAAACGGTGTAAAAATTGCGTATTTTTTTAATGCAATTTTTGTTTGAGCAACTTCCTCCAGAACTTACTTACAAAGCTATGAAGCACTGTAAAATAACGGCGGCAAATCTGGCATTCGCAAAATCACATGGCGTAAGATAAAACACAGATAAAATCACCAATTATTTTACAGATCATTTGACAACATTTTTTTTTAAGTGAATTTAATTTTACAGAGCATAGTAAATAGGCCCCAATGTGTTCCCAAAGGGCAGTGGAAGAGGGTGACATTGGAATACGAGCAAAGGCAGGGAAGAAAGAAGAGGAATGAACATGTCGAGGTTTAGTCCCAGTTACAGCATTTAAGCCTTTTATTTCAATGAGAACAGTAATTACAAAAATGCTTTACTCATTATAGTCAATAAAGGCAAAGCTAAACCTTATTGCAAGCAGGATTCATTGTCTTTCCATTAGGGATGCACCGAATCCAGGATTCGGTTCGGGATTCGGCCAGGATTCGGCCTTTTTCAGCAGGATTCGGATTCGGCCGAATCCTTCTGCCCGGCCGAACCGAATCCTAATTTGCATATGCAAATTAGGGGCAGGGAGGGAAATTGCGTGACTTTTTGTCAGAAAACAAGGAAGTAAAAAATGTTTTCCCCTTCCCACCCCTAATTTGCATATGCAAATTAGGGTTCGGATTCGGTTCGGTATTCGGCCGAATCCTTCGTGAAGGATTCGGGGGTTCGGCCGAATCCAAAAAGTGGATTCGGTGCATCCCTACTTTCCATGTAAGTTTCATACATGAGGATAATATGTAGGTCAGGGATGGGCTGTATGATGTTTCAAGGATCACTTTATCCTGTTCATGGATTAACTGACCTCCAATTCACTTAATGCTACTGGGAAGTCACACTCTCAAGCTGCTGCTTAACCACAAAACCCTACATTTATCTGCAACCTTAAATGGAAGGTCCATTTGGGATGGAATCAAGGGCTATTTCAGCAGGTAGGCAGACCTGACAGGGAACTGCAGCTTACCTTTCCCTATGTGAAAGCAAAGTTCTCATAGGCTACCCACGTCCTACTGAGCTTCTCTGAAAGCCTTTAAAGGAGAATAAAAGGTTGCGTTTGAAATGGGAAAAAAAATGCTGCACCGAAAAATGTATATAAGAGCCCTAAATGCAATATATGAGTTTTTGGAGCTCAGACTGCGTTTGTAAAATCCAGAAGCAAACGCTCGTGAGTAAGAGCCCTAAAACAATTAGACCAGTTGCAGGGCAAGAACACATACACAAGAGCAAACGTTGATTCCTATCAACATAGATCAAGGGCCAGTGTCAGGGCACAGCAAGACCCCAGCCCAGTATCTCAGGGTAACTACAAATTGGCACAACAAACCCCAGGCACCATCAGAACGGAACATTCTCATTATCCTGGAACATGCATTTCATTATCATTTCCTATAATAATAGCATGGAGGCACCGAGGGAGCAAAGTCCTCATCCTCATGATATTGTGCCGTGGCGGCATGCCACTGTTTCCAAACATTACGTTGGGTCATTAGGAGGTAAGAGGGAAATATTAAATATTATTTGCCAGCTGGTGAAAAAGGTCAGGGTGTGTCTGAGTGCATTTGTGTATGTGCAGAGGGAGAGGGGAGTGGAAGGAACATTCTTTGCTTTATATGCAATCAAGGGAGACATATTTGAGCACACTGGGTATTGAAATATTCAGGTACAGAAGTGCTTCACTTACCCATGTAGCTCAGCTGATACATCCACCCAACAAGTTCTTGTTGCATTGAGCAATGACTGATGCAGAGCAGAAAAGATTCCCTTTCTGCTACAGGTATGGGATCTGTTATACAGAATCTTCGGGATCTGGGGCTTTTAGGATAATGGATCCTTCCATAACTCGAAACTTCATACCTTACGTCTACTAGAACATCATGTAAACATTAAATAAACCCAATAGGCTGGTTTTGCTTCCAATAAGAATTAGTTATATCTTACTTATTCGATAAAATATAGTCTATGGGAGATGGCTTTTCCGTAATTCTGAGCTTTTTGGATAACAGATTCCATATCTGTACTTTGTTCCATGTGCAATTTATCACCAAAATCCAAGAGTGAAGTTATTTTTCTCGTGAAAAGCTACGTCTGGTAGTGGAATAAACTGAATTAAATGTGGAAATGAAAATGTGCTGTTTGCTTCAGAAACACTACTATTGTTTATATAAATAAGCTGCTGTGTAGCATTGGGGGCAGCCATTCAAAGGAGAAAAGTCTCAGGTTACACAGCAGATAAGCTCCGTAGAACAGAATGGTGTTATCTGTTATCCACTATTTAACCTGTGCCATATAGCCTTTTTCAATTTCTGCCATTGCTACACAGCAGCTTGTTTATATAAACTATATTAGTACTTATCTGTTATCTACTGTGTATCCTGTGCTTGAATGACTACCCCCATGGCTACACAGCAGCTTGTTTATATAAACTATAGTAGTACTTATCTGTTATCTACTGTGTATCCTGTGCTTGAATGGCTGGCCCCATGGCTACACAGCAGCTTGTTTATATAAACTATAGTAGTACTTATCTGTTATCTACTGTGTATCCTGTGCTTGAATGGCTGCCCCCATGGCTACACAGCAGCTTGTTTATATAAACTATAGTAGTACTTATCTGTTATCTACTGTGTATCCTGTGCTTGAATGGCTGCCCCCATGGCTATACAGCAGCTTGTTTATATAAACTATAGTAGTACTTATCTGTTATCTACTGTGTATCCTGTGCTTGAATGGCTGCCCCCATGGCTACCCATCAGCTTGTTTATATAAACTATAGTAGTGTTTCTGAAGAAAACAGGCCAGTTTTATCAGTGCAGGGCAACAGCACATGATATTTTCATTACTTTAAAACATTCATTTTTTGGTGTTACTGTTCCTTTAATAACCCATCATCAGGAGCCCACGGGAGCCCCAGCCCATACCCCCCGTTGTGGGAGCTCATGAGCCTGTTCAGGACTCTCCAGGCAGCAGGACATGGATACGAATCTGCAGTGAGAAACAGTCATTGGGCTGGAAAATACACAAAGTGGAGTGGCTGGAGACGGTGACAACAGGGTAAAATTCTTGGCATTCTGTTGTGATGGAGCAGGGGGGGGGGCGGTAATTGCACCTAAAAGCCTTGCATGTAATTTGTAAGTCCCACATTAGTAACATGTCAAACCCCATTATGTAATTGTGAAGTCAGTGGAGCAACTCCTAACAGCTAGTGCAAATCTGGATTCTCACAGTGCCTTGTATATAAGTTTACCAGCATCTATGATGGACACATACCAGACTGGGGATGAAATGTCTCCCTGGCAAAATAACTGCCCTTGGTGTATGGAGTGTAATTAGGGAAAAGTTGTGCAAGTCTGACTGACTCCGACCCAGGGAACTTACACAACAGCCATCTTGTGACTTGCAGCCCTATCCAATCAGCACAATAAGGATTATTGGGGGAAATACTTTTCCTGCCAGCCAGGGTAGAGTCCTGCAGCGGGTCGGGAACCTGCGATACATGCGGGTTGCAGGTAGACGTTTCGGGAGCGGGTATAGACGTGGTTCGGCAGTTCTCCGGGTTTGTGGGTCGCGGGTCTTCTCAATAGCGAGTTTTACACCTTTTTTTCTGATCACGCTGGGACAACTAGACCCAGCAGTTACAGTAGTCGCTCCTCTTAAAGGCAACTGCCTGCAGTTTATTCTGTTACACAGTCTTTGGTAACAAGCACACAAAGAAATCAAAACAAGGAAAAATAAACCCTTGCACCAGAGCGCTGGCTAAACACAGTTGGCAGCCTAACTACAGTTGGGTGGCTTTCCCAACACAAACTTAACAGCAAAAGAACCAAAATATATACGGTAACACAATCACCGGTAACCAATACCTTCCCTGTGCAACTCCTGCTCATCATTCCTACCATGAATGGGGGACAAATGAGGGGCTGGTGCCGCAAAGGACTGAATCAGCCAATGCACTGGCCTCTGCCCACTCCTGTGCCTTCACTCACAGGCGCTGCATTGGTGTGGGCAAAGAAACTTGGAGAGGATTTTGGCAAGTAAAATGCATGCACGTTCCTTTCCCCTCCAAATTCAGCTCTTTATGTTTGCACCCAGGCTAATGCAGTACCTTTCGCCCCAAAATCCACTCTTTGTGTTTGCACCCAAGCTGATTCAGTGCCCGTGAAGGTATGCTATACTAAGGGACCCATTTACTTAGCTCGAGTGAAGGAATAGAATAAAAAAAACTTGAATTTCGAATGATTTTTTTTGGCTACTTCGACCATCAAATTGGCTAGTTCGACTAAAAATCGTTCGACTATTCGACCATTCGATAGTCGAAGTACTGTCTCTTTAAAAAAAACTTCAACCCCCTACTTCGCCACCTACGACTTCGAATCGAACGATTCGAACTAAAAATTGTTCGACTATTCGACCATTCGACCCCCTACTTCGCCACCTAAAACCTACCGAGGTGCCATATTAGCCTATGGGGAAGGTCCCCATAGTCTTTCGATCAATTTTTTGGTCGAAGAAAAATCGTTCATTCGATCGATGGATTAAAGTCCTTCGAATTGAACGATTAGAAGGATTTAATCGTTCGATCGAACGATTTTTCGTTCGATCAAACTATTTGCGGTAAATCCTTTGACGTCGATATTCGAAGTCAAAGGATTTACATTCGGCAGTCAAATATCGAGCCTGGGAATTCAGGGAGCAGGAAGTGGAAGAGAAGGGAGGGATTATTAGGGGTTTTGCATAAATATTTAATAAATCAACCTGAAATACAACTTTTTTAAGCACAATCTTCTATATCTAAATGTGTATAATGCACTGGTACATTCTTGTTTTTTTACACAAAATGTCTCCTTTAATGCATTTCGCCAAATTTTCCAGAATTTTTGGCAAAAGTGAAACCGGTCAAATTCGCCCATACTGCTGCAGAGTCCTGCTGAGGTGGAACAGACTGTTCTGTGCCTGAAACACAGTGCAACAATGTAACAGCGGAGCAATAACTCAAGAAAACAGAAATGACCGGCACCTCCCAGGGCTCATCACTGTTACAGTTCAGCATGATACAGGCCAGGGCATTCTATGACAATGACTGAGTTCTATCTGGTTACTAGGATCAGTATCCCTAGCAACATGAGGGGTGGGCATGTCCTAAGGGTCTCTGCTAGGGGGGACAGCCAATTACAGCCCTGCAGTCACACAAGCATAGACAGGCTTCAGTTCCCTATCAGGTCCTGCTAGCTGCTGATTGGTTCCTGTCCTACAGTGCAGTGAGCTGAGAGCCGCCGGCTCCCCTGCACAGCCTGGGAATTCAGGGAGCAGGAAGAGAAGGGAGGGATTATTAGGGTTTTTGCAGAAATATTCAATAAATCAACCTGAAACACTACTTTTGTAAGCACAATTCTTCTCTATCTAAATGAGTATAATGCACTCGTACATTCTTATTTTTTACACAAAATGTCTTCTTTAAAGTAACTTTTTCTTCAAGTACTGAAAGGATATTAGCACAGGAGTCAGTTTTACTTTGAGATACAATATTTAGTGTGTTAATAACAAGGGTTAAACATTGCAGTGTTAATGTTACACTATGGGGGGCAAGTGCAAGACTCTGCCAGTCACATACACAACCTAAAGCAATAAGTGATTGGTGCAGGATTGTATAAGGGGCAGACTCATTGCAATGACCATTTACAGGCAGAACCATGGCACAATAATAAACATCTGGTTAGTATTTTAAACCTCTTTATTTATTACACTAATAATAACATTCATAGAAGGAAAAAAGACGTTTTTGGGAACATCAGGACAACATTTTGATGTTAAATCTGGGAAAACATACTCAAAATCAGGGAAATGCATTATAACTTCGTGGGACCACAAATAAAAAATGTAGTAATGTAGTAAAATGTAGTTACATGGAAGGGAGGAGGGTTAATGTTACTGTTTTTTCTACTGACTCAGGGTTGGCACAATCCTCACTCAGTATTGGCAGTGGCACGTTAATTGGCACCAGATGGAACGGTGGGAGTTTGGCACCCGAGTGTTCTGTTTTTAATGTAAAAAAGTGCTTTATGGGAGAAAGTGAGTCTCAACTCTTCTCCATAATCCTTCTCTTGCACTGCTTTCTGCCCCGTCTATATTGGCTTAGTAGAGGGGTGTCCAAACTTCTGGCTCGCCGGGCCACATTGGAAAAAGAAAAATTGTCTGGGGCCACACATGAAATACACAAACATGTTTGATTTGTAAAAGTAAAGGAAATACACAGAAAAGAACTACAATGCCAGTTGGATAAGCAGATGGAGCGATACACTTGAATATGGGACACCTGGATATTAAATAGACTTATTATTATATTATAATTACTAACTGGGCAATGGGCAGAGTCCCCCCTCCTCCTATTTCCTCGGGAACCGAGCGTTTTAAACTGGGCCACATTCATATGCATCCTGGGCCGCATGTGGCCCTCGGGCCGCAGTTTGGACACCCCTGGCTTAGTACAAGAGAAAGCTGTCCCCTACTAGACAACCACAACTCTAAGAAGCCCCTGTTTTCAGCAATAAATGGTACCATCCATCAAATACAGCACTCTCAAACTACCTCCTGCTCCCAGCATATTAGCAGTGGGGCAAGAGGGCAAATCTAACCTGACAGTCGGTGGGGTATCTCTTCCCACGTCTTGGATAGTAGGTGCCGCTGCCTAGTACTGCCCAGATCCGATTAGAAAGGAGGAGGAATCACGTTCTAGGGGAGAGCAGAGCAGAAAGGTTTAAAGAGGTGGTTCACCTTTAAATTAACTTTTAGTATGTAGAGAGTGCTATTCTGAGGCAATTTGAAATGGTTTTTACCTTTAATTATTTGTGGTTTTTGAGTTATTTAGCTTTTTATTCAGCAGCTCTCCAGTTTGCCTTTTCAGCCATCTGGTTGCTAGGGTACAATTTACCCTAGCAACCATGCATTGATTTGAATAAGAGACTGGACTATGAATGGGAGAGGGGCTGAATAGAAACATGAGTAATACAAAGTAGCAATGGCAACTATTACTACTATTGTAGCCTTACAGAGCATTTGTTTTTTTTTAGATGGGGTCATTGACCTCCATTTGGAAGCTGGAAAGCGTCAGAAGTAATAGGCAAAATAATTTAAAAACTATAAAAAATAAATGAAGACCAATTGTAAAGTAGTTTAGAATTGGTCATTCTATAACATACAAAACGTTAACTGAAAGGTGAACCAACCCTTTATCATTGTAATTTAATGGGAGGGAGAATAGTAACCTAAGTGACCTGCTTGGCTGCCCATGCCCTGGAGACCAGGAGGGAGAGAGTGGAGACCCGAAGTAACGAAAGGAGACGAAATTGAAGTCCTGAAGCCATGAGTTCAGTTCTACTGAACACCAATGTGTTTTTTTTTTGTTTTTTTTTAATCCCATGGCCACCAAAGTTTTTTTTAAAAAAATATTCTTTGGGGCCCCAATTTTTTTTTAACTTATAGGGGGGCCCTGGTCCCCAATAGCTTTTTATAACTTATGTGTGTGAGGGGGGGGGTTACCTTTTTTAATGCTGATGTCTGTGTGGTCTTTTAAATGTGGTGTGGAGTGGGTGGGATGGGCAGGGCACAGGGGGTCCTGAAAATTTTATTTCACGGGCCCCGTGATTTCTAACGGCGGCCCTGCCATACACAATATATACTGTATAATCTCTCTGCCCTGGCAGTGTTCATACACAGTCTATATAATATTCCTGCCCTGGCACAATGTTCATACACAGTCTATATAATATTTCTGCCCTGGCACAGTGTTCATACACAGTCTATATAATATTTCTGCCCTGGCACAGTGTTCACACACAGTCTATATAATATTCCTGCCCTGGCACAATGTTCATACACAGTCTATATAATATTCCTGCCCTGGCACAGTGTTCATACACAGTCTATATAATATTTCTGCCCTGGCACAGTGTTCATACACAGTCTATATAATATTCCTGCCCTGGCACAATGTTCATACACAGTCTATATAATATTCCTGCCCTGGCACAATGTTCATACACAGTCTATATAATATTTCTGCCCTGGCACAATGTTCATACACAGTCTATATCATATGTCTGCCCTGGCACAGTGTTCATACACAGTCTATATAATATTTCTGCCCTGGCACAGTGTTCATACACAGTCTATATAATAGATCTGCCCTGTCACATTGGTGCATAAAACCCAGGCATAGTCTATAGAGGGCACATACACAGTCAATACAATATTCCGTTAGGAGAAATACCAGGCATCAGCCCTCAGATAATTAACAGGACACTTACCAGCACAATACAGACGGGAAAGTTCCTGCTCGCTGGAATGAACTGAGCTGATCTCTGCCACGAGTGTGTGTTTTCCCTATTAGTCTCCGCCCCTTTCCTCTCTCTCACTCATTGGCTGCTCGGTCACCTTCTCCCGCCACCTGCTTCTCTCCCTCCCACCATAGCACGTGGTATAGGTTCCTAGTGGCGACCCATATCCGGATTTGGCGGGATGTTCTGTTGTAACGGTACCGAGTGGGTCACACACAGTTCAGATTCCGGGGGACAGTGTGATGGGAGCAGTGACCTGTGTGTATAAGGCTGCAGTGCCTGGGGGTATTAGTTACTTTATTCCCAGCACTCACCTTCTAACTAGTGATTGTACAAATAATCTGTGTCGCTTCTCTGTACAACCAAACTGTAAATCACATTATTATTGCCCAGTGGAATTTGGAAATGACTTTGTGTTTCTGTGGTTCCTCTGCTCATTGACCCCAGTGACAGAAACACATCACGTCAGCTGGGATATTCCAGGGGAAAGGACAAGTGGGGTTTTTTTTTAGAGGTAGTTTGGAAGTGAAATATTTATGTGGTTGCTAAGGTCCCATTTACCCTAGCAACCAGGCAATGTGACGGATTAGTGGATGAACAGGGGACCTCCTATATTATGACAATAAAAACCCAAGTGAGTGGGTGACATTTTCAGTTTTAGGGCAGATTCGTTCAGACAAATCTTCTCTTCGAGGGCGACTAATCTCCCCGAACTGCCTTCGCTGGCGGGATGGCACTCAGAATGCCTCAAAAGGAAACTTCGGGCGACTTCGGAAATCAGCGATTTTCATCCTATCCGGCGGGAAGGCAGTTCGGGGAGATTAGTCGCCCCGAAGAAGAGGAGATTTGTCGCCGGGCGAGTATCTCTGCCCTTAAAAGAGAAAGAATACAAAAGCAAATGGTGTCTCTCGCATTCATGGAAACCCGATCACAGGCCCCAATTTCTGTTTGGCCGCCAGTTACGCTTACAGAGTTGGAAGGCGCTGGTTCTTACAGAGAATGTGGCTGCCGCCCCTAAAATCTTACCGCCTGGGCCTTTGTGGCCTCACCACAAATCTGGGTCTGTTTGGCAGTTACTATAATCCCTTAAATTATGTCTGATAATGGGCTCCATCTCTAAGGGCCCCACAATGATACAGAATTAGTTTGTACAAAGGGCCCAGGCTACATTTGAGGGAATATTTTAGGGAAATGAAAGGGAGGCACAGACCAAATGTTGCTAAACTTCAACAATATGTACATTCAGGTTCAGTACCATAGAGGAATGTGTTGGTGGCCAACTGGCCATGTATAAAGGCAGATAAGTGCTTGTGACCAACCCAAGTGCAGGAGTAACCAGCATGCCCCTGGGCACAGACACTGCATTGGGCACAGGCTGAGAAGGAGCTGCTTATTGGACAGATTTTCTGTAGGATTTTCTGGCTAATTCCAGTGCAGACCACCGAAACTTCCAAATAGGATAGGGACCTCGCCCATTGACTGATATACAACCTCAGCAGGTCTGAGATCCCTGTCCTGGGCAGATAAGCTTCAGCATAATCCCAGGCAATTGGCAAAGGCTGATATGCCCTATTTGCTCATGTGCAAATGGAAATGATACTAAAAAGAAACTTAAAAATCATTTTTATTCTGTATTTTTTTTGTGGGGTTGTCTGAGGGATTTAGATTATTAGCGTTAGCGTCTTTCTCTTATTGTTATTATATTGTCAGTATATTAGAGGAACCAGCCAGACAACACTGCGGATTCAACGTTTCCGTGTTTTGCTGATCTATGCAGTGTCATAGGCAGTCTGGCAACATGGAGAATGGAAAGGCCACAGCCCTGCCTGGAAGGGGTTAAAGGGGATCACATGACTGATAAACTTTAAATAGAAAAAGCTGTTTCCTTACGAGGGGTATCTGCCCCGGATCCAACACAAGGAGCTATGTGTAAGTCAATGTTCTGTATAGGGAGGCAGATAATCATGTGTATAGACCAGGGCAGAGGCCTCAAGCCAAGGAAGTTACAGTACAGGATACTAAACTACCAATACAGATCTCCTGTGGGGCTGCAGTATGTATTTGCATGTACAATAGTTCTATTCAAAGAAAATCAGAGCTCCTTTAGAAACAGTGCACTGTTGTGCTATATACAGTCTTCTGCTGGTGCAACCCCAATGTGCAGAGCAGTGCCAGGTCACATGGGCAGGCCCGCCATCAGAAATCGCAGGGCCCATATGAAAAAATGTCCTGGGCCCCCTGGGCTGCACCCACCACAAGCCCCACCTACAGGTTGGCCCTCCCCACCCCACAGGTCCACCCCCCACCACACACCAAAAAAAAAAAACATTGGTGGCTATGGTTCCCACAAAAAATAAAAAAATATTGGTGGTCAAGGCCCCCCATTAAAAAAAACATTTGTGGTCAGGGCCCCCCCTTGTAAGAAAATTGGTGGTCAGGGCCCCCCTTAAACGTCCATGTAAAAAAACTTGCCCCCCGAGAAGTGCCCAGGGCCCCACAACACAACAGGGACCACAAAGGGTTACCTTTAGGGGGGCCCTGCCATGTTACATGGAAGGTCCCCCTTAAAGGTGAGTTGCCAACTACAGAAGTGACAGCATTTTCTTCCCTTATTGGTCACAGAATTTCAAGTCCTGGTAAAGCTGCATGGTGATTGGATGAGCTGGAGGAGAAGTTCAAACCTCAGCTATCCAATCCCTGAGCAGCTCAACCGGGACTTAAACTCAGTGACCAATAAGGGAAATGACTGGACAGAAGATACCTCCCCTTGTGCTCCCGCCCTGCCTTCCCTAAGTCAGCAGCATTCAGAAAGCAAGGGGGCCCGGCTAATCAATAAATTGCGGCGTGGCTGGGCCCCCCTTACCTTCGGGGCCCCCTACAACTCTCCCCCCTGTCCCCCCCGATGGCTGCCCTGCACATGGGCACTTGGTGTTGCCATCAGGAAAGAAGGAGATTAAAGCATTAAATATACCATAAAGAAGAGCTGTTGTACGTGCAAAAGTATACATCAACTCCATGCATTATATTAGAGGGAGCAAGGTAACCTCATAATGAACATAAGCCCAGGAAACAGAGCCTGCACTGAGAGGAAGAATTTGCACTGAAAAGCTCCACAGTAACTAATCAAGTGGTGAGACTAAATACAGTAACTAAAAAAGGACCCTCTCATGCAGTTTGTGAGATCATTGAGGGGGGTTGTTGTTCACCAGAGGTCCCTCCGAGATGTTAATGTTGCTTTAAGAGAAAAGCTTATTGATAACACGTACATGTAGAAATGAATTCGATTGGACACTTCTAGGCTGACCGGGGGAGTGGGGTTTTATTAGAGATGTCGCGAACTGTTCGCCGGCGAACTTGTTCGCGCGAACATCGGGTGTTCGCGCTCGCCGGAAGTTCGCGAACGTCGCGCGATGTTCGCCATTTTGGGTTCGCCATTGTTGGCGCTTTTTTTTGCCCTCTCACCCCAGACCAGCAGGTACATGGCAGCCAATCAGGAAGCTCTCCCCTGGACCACTCCCCTTCCCTATAAAAACCGAAGCCCTGCAGCTTTTTTTCACTCTGCCTGTGTGTGCTGAAGAGATAGTGTAGGGAGAGAGCTGCTGCCTGTTAGTGATTTCAGGGACAGTTGAAAGTTTGCTGGCTAGTAAACGTTTTGATACTGCTCTGTTATTGGAGGGACAGAAGTCTGCAGGGGTTTGAGGGACATTTAAGCTTAGGTAGCTTTGCTGGCTAGTAATCTACCTTCTACTGCAGTGCTCTGTATGTAGCTGCAGTGGGCAGCTGTCCTGCTTCTGATCTCATCTGCTGACTGCTGCAATAGCAATAGTCCTTGTAAGGACTGCTTTTATTTATTTTTTTGTTGTTTTACTACTACTACTACTACTACTACTACTATAAGAGCCCAGTGCTATTAGTCTAGCAGTGTTGGGGAGTGGGACTGGTGTGCTAATCTGCTGCTCCTAGTAGTTCAGCAGCACCAACTTTAATTTTTTTTTATTTAACTTTTTTTTATTTTACTACCGCTGTAGTAGTGTATAAGTTGACCTTTTAGGCATTATTTGCCCTGTAGGCATTTTTTGCCCAGTGTGTTATTCAACCAACTGCTATCTAGCTGTGTGCCCGTGTTCACATTCTGTCTAAATATCCATAATATTACCGTCTCCAGAAAAAACACCGGAGTGACTTTTTTCAAGCAGCCATAATAAATTTTACGTAATCCGTATCCATCGCTGTAGTAGTGTATAAGTTGACCTTTTAGGCATTATTTGCCCTGTAGGCATTTTTTGCCCAGTGTGTTATTCAACCAACTGCTATCTAGCTGTGTGCCCGTGTTCACATTCTGTCTAAATATCCATAATATTACCGTCTCCAGAAAAAACACCGGAGTGACTTTTTTCAAGCAGCCATAATAAATTTTACGTAATCCGTATCCATCGCTGTAGTAGTGTATAAGTTGACCTTTTAGGCATTATTTGCCCTGTAGGCATTTTTTGCCCAGTGTGTTATTCAACCAACTGCTATCTAGCTGTGTGACCGTGTTCACATTCTGTCTAAATATCCATAATATTACCGTCTCCAGAAAAAACACCGGAGTGACTTTTTTTCAAGCAGCATTCTTATATTTTACGTAATCCGTATCCACCGCTGTGTATACGTTGACCTTGTAGGCATTATTTGCCCTGTAGGCATTTTTTGCCCAGTGTGTTATTCAACCAACTGCTATCTAGCTGTGTGACCGTGTTCTCATTCTGTCTAAATATCCATAATATTACCGTCTCCAGAAAAAACACCGGAGTGACTTTTTTTCAAGCAGCATTCTTATATTTTACGTAATCCGTATCCACCGCTGTGTATACGTTGACCTTGTAGGCATTATTTGCCCTGTAGGCATTTTTTGCCCAGTGTGTTATTCAACCAACTGCTATCTAGCTGTGTGACCGTGTTCTCATTCTGTCTAAATATCCATAATATTACCGTCTCCAGAAAAAACACCGGAGTGACTTTTTTTCAAGCAGCATTCTTATATTTTACGTAATCCGTATCCACCGCTGTGTATACGTTGACCTTGTAGGCATTATTTGCCCTGTAGGCATTTTTTGCCCAGTGTGTTATTCAACCAACTGCTATCTAGCTGTGTGACCGTGTTCTCATTCTGTCTAAATATCCATAATATTACCGTCTCCAGAAAAAACACCGGAGTGACTTTTTTTCAAGCAGCATTCTTATATTTTACGTAATCCGTATCCACCGCTGTGTATACGTTGACCTTGTAGGCATTATTTGCCCTGTAGGCATTGTTTGCCCAGTTTTTTTGGCCGCAGCCACTGAAGCACAGAGGCCAGAAAAAATATGCCACATAAATGCTGAAAATAGTCATTTTTTGCCATACGTTGACTCAACGTATATGGCAAAAAATGACTATTTTCAGCATTTATATGGCATATTTTTTCTGGCAACTGTGCTTCAGTGGCTGCGTCCAAAAAAACTGGGCAAACAATGTCTACAAGGTCAACGTATGGCGAAAAATTACTATTTTAAGCATTTATATGGCATATTTTTTCTGGCAACTGTGCTTCAGTGGCTGCGTCCAAAAAAAACTGGGCAAACAATGTCTACAAGGTCAACGTATGGCGAAAAATGACTATTTTCAGCATTTATATGGCATATTTTTTCTGGCAACTGTGCTTCAGTGGCTGCGTCCAAAAAAACTGGGCAAACAATGCCTACAAGGGCAACGTATGGCAGTTGTTTAAAGAGAACAGTAGATTACTAGCCAGCAAAGCTACCTAAGCTAAAATGTCCCTCAAATCCCTGCAGACTTCTGTCCCTCCAATACAGAGCAGTATCAAGCAGATTACTAGCCAGCAAACTTACTATCATCTGTCCCTGAAATCACTAACAGCTCTCCCCCTACACTATCTCTTCCAAGCACACACAGGCAGATTTTTCAGATACATTTTTGCCCTTGATCCCCCTCTGGCATGCCACTGTCCAGGTCGTTGCACCCTTTAAACAACTTTAAAATCATTTTTCTGGCCAGAAATGTCTTTTTTAGATGTTAAAGTTTGCCTTCCCATTGAAGTCTATGGGGTTCGCGAACCGTTCGCGAACCGCTCGCATTTTTGCGCAAGTTCGCGAATATGTTCGCGAACTTTTTTTCCGACGTTCGCTACATCCCTAGGTTTTATACCCTTTTACTGGAGTGACATTGAGAATGAGGCCCCTGCACTGAGCCCCAAAGTTTACTAATGAAACCTTGAAAATTGGTTTTGTCCCTTGGGGGAGTTAACAGGACAGTATTTGGGAGTGTGATAGAAGCAGTTATGTATTTCCAACATGTATCCTTTTATTTAGCTAAAGATTCACAAGCAAACCTTGGTATGTCTCCAAAAATACTAAATATTGGTGTCAGGGATATCTTGGTATCTTTATCTAACAAAAACACCCCCAGGTACTATACCTGCCTGTTCAATGGTTCCAAGTAACCAATATGGTCCAAGGAGTTAATGAACATGCTATAAAGGTAAGAAGACATATGGTCTAATAAGGTCCAGTATGGTATAAGCAGGGGTTAACATCGATTTCCCAGACTTACAAGCTATTTTAAGTGACGGCTTAAGTAACTTTGAAGTTACTAAAGGAACAGTAAAGTTGTACATGAAATTAACCATGTATGCAATATATGATTACAAGATGATTCTGGAAAATCCTAATAATTTCTATTTGCAGAATTAGATTTTTGCAGCAGCGCCATTTTCTTCTATGGTGCACGGGTAGATTATGCACAGGTGTATATTGCCAGTCTGGGGAGCACAAATGTTTTAGAGCTCATAATTTATAATGTGACCCATTCCTGCATCGAACCGCTAAACAAGTGTTAAATTAATTCTTTGAATTGTTGGCGACCAACTTTGTGCTCCTGGCTGCCGCCCCGATAGAGCTTGGCACATATTCATCCCCAGCCTGTTTGATTTGGAACAGCTTCTTTGCTCTGCTTATAAACACCACATGTGAGTATCAGGCGTGTGACTCACATCACTGCTTATTTGTAATATCAGAGAGCAGTGTCATTTCATAATAATAATATTTATATTTAAAAGCAACATACACTGCTGGGGAGCTGACCAAGAACAGCAACTCCCCAGCAGCTCAAAACGTTATCCTGTTATAGGATCCGCTGAGATCAGACACAATTGCTGCCTCTAAGATATTTTGTATCACTGGGTATCTACATTGTATCACTGTCACCCCTTCTTCTGACAAGCCAAACAGAAATGGCCCCCTATTCCCCATTGCTGAGCATTACGATAAGTTCCTGCTTTTCACAAGCAACAAAGAAATTAACAGTAAGGGCACAAGCGAAGATTCAGGGAAATTTTATCGCCTCTTCTTCCAGCGACTAATCTCCCCAAAAAGCCTTCCCACAGCTAAAATCGAAATCACTGAAGTTGCTGAAACTTCGGGCTACTTCGGAAAACAAAGCGCAGTGCCATCCCGCCGGTGATTTAAATTCGAGCCGGCGGGGAGGCTTTTCAGGGAAATTAGTCGCCCGAAGAAGAGGCGATTTGTCGCCGGGCGACTACATCGCCCCAAATCTTTGCATGTGTCTCTGCCCTACAGGTTAACATAGGGGCAACTGTCACAGACCCATATGGTGATGCTTAAGCCTCACATGGATCAAGGTCATTTTAATAACAAAAATAAACTGGGCACTGCATTGTGGCCCCTCTTAAAACTGTGCCCCCTCTCATAATTGTGGCCCCATCATAACCGTGCCCCCCCATAACTGTGGCCCCACTTCATAACTGCAGCCCCCTCTCTTAACTATGCCCCCCCCCAATAGGCCCCAAATAAATCACAGATGAAACTCTATCAGGAGCTTGAAGGGAATCTGTAAGAACCACTTGTAATCTGGATTTCTATCTTTCCTAATCAGTAACCATTTCATCACCGGAGGCCAGCAAAGCAGGGAGACACTGAGGGTTACAGGCTGCTAGCGATCTTGTGGCAACTGGAAACATTTACTGATGGATCTAAGTACAGATCATGTTTTTGTCACCCTGGCCCTGTAACTGGTTCAGTGCCCCTTCTGCCTAGTTCCACTCACTTTTCTTTTCACTTCCCGATTGTTCAGATCTGGAGTCTGTAATTCCCCCAAATCTTCTACAGCTTCCCTTTACTCTGTACAGATTAGTAGTAGCTTCTTAAAACCACCCCATGATTTTGCCAAACTTATAGCTCATTTGTCAATATTACTGAATAAGTCCTGCCTGCTGAGATCTTTACTTATTGTCATGTTGCACAGTGTTAAAAAATGTTGCTCCATTTAAAAAATTTTGTGCCAAAAACACCAATTGTCTTCGATGCATTTTGTGAACATTTGGAAAGCGAAACAAGTCAGATTTGCCCATCACTACTCCTGACCACCAGCTGTAGGGGTCTGCTTACCTTATTGTAATACCTTTGAAGAGTAAATAAGGAGCAGATGCCCAACCGCATTAGCAGCATCATAGAGGCCTCTTGATGGGGGGCAAAATGGAAATAGCAATTGCAATTCTCAGATAGTTAATTACGGAATTTTCACCCTGCAGCCTTTTTGGGGTAAGGTTGCCACCTGGCCGGTATTTTAAAACCATTTAAAATGATGGTTGATCTGAATGTTAATGAAAAAAAATAAATTTATAGGAAGGACGGTATTTTTTTTCTGGAAAAGGTGGCAAACCCTACTTGGGGGGGGGTTTGAAGCAATATTTAAAAATAGCTGGAGGGCTGCAGGTCATTTATCTACAGGTATGCTTTATGTACATTTTCCATCCTTTCTGTGGGCCCATCATTCTTGCATTGACAGAAGAAGCCTCCAAGAATGAAGGAATTAATGGTGCTGAGAAAAGAAGATTTTACTATCGTTACCAATTACTGTAAGGGCAATATCGGGTCACTTCGTAAAAACACCAGCGATTTACATTATTACTGGTGGGGAAACATTTGGAGGAGATTAGTCGCCTGCAGAAGCCAGGCAAGTAGTCTCCTCAAGTGCCATTGCCCTAAAGAGCTTTTCACAATGAGAGCCTGAAATATGAGGAATTTCAGGTCAGTAGAGATGGCAGATAAAGATGAGGATGCTTGTCTAGTAAGACATAATCAACAGAGCAGTTGGAATGTTCATTAGGGAAAGAATCCAACTGCTGGGATAAGGAATTCACCTTGGAGGGGTTAAGCATTGTTCTGGACCATCAGGATAAAAAATCATTAGGTCAGTGGTTTAACCCTTATCCAATCCAATAATGTTAGGAATTGTAGACAGAAGTGTAATGTAGCCTTTGTGCCGTTCTTGCTGGAAGACAGATGGTGGAGAATGCAGGTCCCTCCTGCAGAAGTGTTTTTGTGGGAGAGGGTTCATAATTTTTCTGCAGTTAAGAATTGCATTTAGAAGTGCAGTGCAGTATTCATGAGAGGCAGCAGGATGATGAACTTAAGCTAAACTGTGCCTGTGCCCTCCTTGTGCTTCAGTCTGCTCTTTGCATCAGCTTTGGCATAAGGTGTATTCTCCAGCCAGACTGTGAGTATGAAGTGCTATCTGAATAAGCACTAAGGGAACGCTCCTGTTCCCCTTCATCTTTATTACTTCCCATTTATTGTGGGGCTGGATTTATTAAGGGGGAGCAAAGAATGATGTGAGAGCATAGTAACAACAGAGTCCACACTCCCTGTCCTGTTACCAGCCTCTATGGACAAGAATGGGTACCCTCCCTGTGTTGTTAAAATTACTACTCGCAACAATTCCCACCAGATTTATAGAACAATAAATGGTAGGGATGAACGGCAGTGGGCCTAGGGTTGCTCGCTATGTAAATCCAGCCCTGGATCTAAAGGTGGTCATAGACGTAGCCAGTCCGACGCTGCTGTTATCTACTGTGTATTCTGTGCTTGAATGGTTGCCCCCATGGTTACACAGCAGCTTGTTTATATAAACTATAGTAGTACTTATCTGTTATCTACTGTGTATCCTGTGCTTGAATGGCTGCCCCCATGGCTACACAGCAGCTTGTTTATATAAACTATAGTAGTACTTATCTGTTATCTACTGTGTATTCTGTGCTTGAATGGTTGCCCCCATGGTTACACAGCAGCTTGTTTATATAAACTATAGTAGTACTTATCTGTTATCTACTGTATATCCTGTGTTTGAATGGCTGCCCCCATGGCTACACAGCAGCTTATTTATATAAACTATAGTAGTACTTATCTGTTATCTACTGTGTATTCTGTGCTTGAATGGCTGCCCCCATGGTTACACAGCAGCTTGTTTATATAAACTATAGTAGTACTTATCTGTTATCTAATGTGTATCCTGTGCTTGAATGGCTGCCCCCGTGGCTACACAGCAGCTTGTTTATATAAACTATAGTAGTACTTATCTGTTATCTACTGTGTATCCTGTGCTTGAATGGCTGCCCCCATGGCTATACAGCAGCTTGTTTATATAAACTATAGTAGTACTTATCTGTTATCTACTGTGTATCCTGTGCTTGAATGTACCCCCATGGCTACACAGCAGCTTGTTTATATAAACTATAGTAGTACTTATCTGTTATCTACAGTGTATTCTGTGCTTGAATGGCTGCCCCCATGGTTACACAGCAGCTTGTTTATATAAACTATAGTAGTACTTATCTGTTATCTACTGTATATCCTGTGCTTGAATGGCTGCCCCCATGGCTACACAGCAGCTTGTTTATATAAACTATAGTAGTACTTATATGTTATCTACTGTGTATTCTGTGCTTGAATGGCTGCCCCCATGGTTACACAGCAGCTTGTTTATATAAACTATAGTAGTACTTATCTGTTATCTAATGTGTATCCTGTGCTTGAATGGCTGCCCCCATGGCTACACAGCAGCTTGTTTATATAAACTACAGTAATAATTCTCAAGCAAATATTTAGTACATTATATTGTCGTTCCTTTAAAACACTTTAATTTTTTGGTGTTACTGTTCAAAGGGCAATTTCAGGTTCATTAGCAAACTGTTATAGCACAATGCACATTGACTTTGTGGTCGCTGCCCTGACAGTACCAGTTGTAAGCAGAACTTATACCAGCTTGTGCCACCTTAAGAAAATATGATTATTTATTGTGCATCACTTTTTTTGCTTCTGGGCCAATATTCTAATGGACTTGTTTTAACTGTTATCCCCATTTACACAAAGACTTTCAAAGAGGTAGAATTTCCTGAGACCAACAGAGCAACAAAGTTCAACCTTCCAACCCCCAGTATCAGACATCAATAAAAATAGTTTACATTGTTTAAGCCCCCTTTAAACAATCAAACATTAGTCTGGGCTCCCTTAGTTGATAATGGAGATATAGAAACCATTGTTATATCAAATATACTTGTAGTTTCACCCAAATCTCACTGTAATCTCACTGTTATAGTTATTGAGCAGTTAAACCGGACATATTGTGTCAGGCTAATGTAATAGGGAACTCAAGCCTGTCTTTCTTTGTCTGACTGTAGAGCTGTGATTGGCTATCCCTCTCCTACTGTGCTTCTGGCAGGCACCATTAGAATTAACCCACTCCTTGTTTGAAACAGGGACCAGAGAGGATTTATGGGGTGCTCCAATAAAGGGGCCATTTTCAAACCAATAATTTTTAGGCTAAAATGAAACTAGTACCAGATATTATTCAATATTGCCTACAAGATTGGGGAACTCCTGTAATGGACCCATTGTGTAAGATATCCATTTGGACTCCCCAACCACCAAGTTCTACCAGCGCCGGATTTCTTTTCCGGCCGCCCCTAGGCCGCGTGGTTCAACCAGGCGGCCGCGCGGTCCTAGCGCCCGCCTTCCCAGCGTGCCAGCGAAAAAACGCCGGCGCACTTGGTGTAGTTGAACGGGGAAGCGAACGTCCCCATAATGCGGCTGGGCGGCATGCCGCCCCTATTTTTTGCCGTCCTAGGCCCGGGCCTATGCGGCCTTGCCGCAAATCCGGGCCAGAGTTCTACACTGCACAAAGTGCAACACAAATCAGTTTCCAACTTGCATTTCTGAGTGTGGGCCATGTAATCTCTTATAATGTTATGAGGAGGCAATTACAGCCCAGGGCAGAACCTTCAACATGAAAAGAGTTGAAATCCACTTCTCAAAAGAGCAAACAGATTTTTTTATATTCAATTTTGAAATCTGACATGGAGCTAGACATATTGTCAGTGCTGGACTTTGTGGGTGGGCGCCCCAAGGCCACGTGGTCCTGATGCCCGGCCCACCTGCATAACCTGCATAAGCCCTCCCCACGTGTGCGCTCCCCAGTGCTACCCGTAAAGCACTTGGACGGCATGCTGCCCCTAATATTATGCTGCCCTAGGCCCGGCCCTTTGTGGCTTTGCCACAAATCCAGGCCTGGATGAGACTCTGATAGGGAGATTAGATTGTAAACTCACTGGGGTAGGGACTGATGAGAATGTGATAGGGAAATATAAATACCAGGAAAAAAATAATAATCAGTTATCACTTTTAAGCAGATGATCACTAAATGCTTCCTGCTGATTGGCTGACTATGTGTCATTGCAGCTGCATTAGATTATGACTTTTATTACAAGCAATGTGTGCCCTAAGTCCCAGTTCTATGGCCAGCTGTGTGACCAATGTGCTGAGTCAATGATCTGGCAAGATCGTAGGGACAAACTTCAACAACTGAATCCACTTCCCCTTTCCTAGCTGCCTGTTACACTTTGTTAAAGGGAAGTTCACTAAAAATAATATTTGCATTTCAGATGAGTGAGACAAATTCTACATCTGTATTCAGGGTGGTGATGTCTCTGCCTGCAGGCAAGAGCCTGAACTAAAATATAATTACTAGCTGAAATATATATATATACACAGTCTGGCTGATTGCATGTAAAAACATGTACAAGGCAACAAAAAAGTACCACACTCAATAGGCTCAGTTAGAGTAACTGATTATAATAAACACACAAAAGAAATTCCAATGTACGGAAAAGCAATCTACGAATGTTTTCAATCACGTCATCATGATCTTCACAACTTGAAAACTATTAGCCTGTTATAGTACAATGGGGGGGGGGTAGAAAAGTTTTTGGACTAGATAAAATGTGTATAATAAGATTTGAAATATAATACATTGTAAATCACAATGAGTTTGTCAGAATATACTGTCTCTGTTTTTGCTGACGATACTAAGTTGTGCAAAACTATAAGTTCTATGCAGAAACTGCTGTCACTTTGCAAAATGATTTGACTAAATTGAAAAACAATCTGAAATATGAGGTTCAATGTTGATAAATGCAAGGTAATGCACTCTAGTAGAAATATTCTAAATCTGAGTTATACACTAAATGGCAGTGTATTGAGGGGTAACAAAGTGTTATACTAGCAGTGTAGGGGTTTCTTCACAGTGAGGGCAGTGAGAGTCTGGTAATGCTTTTAAAAGGGACATGAATGATTAACTGGACAAACATACTATATATGCACCCTCTGATCTTAGCTACAGTTAATTAAAATTAAACTTCTTAAACCGGAGATGGTTTAGTTTTCCCTTCTGAATGCAAACTCCCGGCTGTGCCTGAGATTGTCCAAAAAGGATGATAATTCTGGGAAGCCCAGACCAACAGGGAATAATAAATACAGAGCTGGGAGAATTCGGGGGAATTTGTTGGATTCCCAAAATTACATTTCTCCTTAAAATGTGATGAAGCATTCTGGAAATGTGAAATCTCTAGCGCTCTCATTTTTACTTCAAAGAATCGCTGGGAAGAACAGTGAGAGGAGTTTGTTTGTGTCTCTGAGTTCCTGCACTGTGTGAGTCCAACTGACTTTTCCATTGTTTCCAGTTTGGGATCATTTCTTATATTTATAGAACTGCTATGGAACTGATCTGTGTTTACTGATTTATAGGAGAAAGGAAACTTCTCTGCAACCTCTAGTTATATAGCCCATCAGCCACTTAAATGCCAAGTAAGCTACTAGCCCCAGTTAATCCAAACTGCCATTAGTTCTTACAGAGATAAAGAGCACTTATGCTGCTTCTGAACTGCTCTCCATTCCACTGTCAAAATGATAGTAAAAATGGGACTGAACTAAAGGCCCCCATACACAGGCCAATAAAAGCTGCTGACCGAGTCTGCAACGTATTGTCCCGTGTGTGGGGCCATCCATCACGGCCGCATCTGTGCGTTTATGTGGTCCTGCAAGCCGACCGCCGTTTCGGATGCATTATGATCCAATCGTTGGGCCCTAGGGCCCATGATCGAATTTGCCCGATATCACCCACTTCAATGTGGGCATATCGGGGAGAGATCGCCAAACGAGCGGATCTCTACGTCTATGGCCACCTTAAGAAACAAAGACAGCAAAGACAAGGTGGAGATAGTAGGGCAAGATGGAGATAGTAGAGCAAGATAGAGAAAGTAGGACAAGTTGTAGACTATTTGGTAACAGTAGGGAAAGATCGGGACATTAGGACAAGTTGGGGATAAGACTGTAAGACAAGATAGAGAAAGTAGGACAAGATGGGCACAGTAAGAAAAGACAGAGAAAATAGCACAAGTAGTGCAGTAACACTTTATGTCAGTATTTCCTTGCTGGCAGTCCTTGGTCAAGTATTACACACATTTATGGTTTGGGGGAGATGGGGGGAAGGGGAAATTGTAATTCAGCAACAGCTGGTATGTCCTAAGTCTTCATGGGAAGAAGCCACCATGTGAGATGCAGGCAGTGCCACAGAGTCTGGTGCCTGTGGAAATGCAACTCTGTTTTTATTTTTATGTTTTGTTCATTTTCCTGCAAAGACATTGAGAGCAGGAACCAAGGGACCATTGGTGAGGGAACAGCTGCTATGCAATATGGATATTTTCTTTTTGGATCAGTGCCACCTACACAGACACAGCAGCAGAAAGAAACAGCACATTTCTTTCCTTCTATTGTGTACTCATGGGCTTCTGTATCAGACTTCCTGTTTTCAGCTTAAACCTCCTTGCCCCGGGCGTGAGCATGCTCAGTTTGCTCCTCTCCCCTCCCTCCCTTCTCTGTTGTAATCTGAGCCCAGAGCTATAAGTGAGCAGGGAGAGACTCAGGAAGGAAGTGATGTCACACCAAGCTAATACTGCAGCTGCTATCCTAAACAAACAGAGAATTTTTTACTCAGGTATGGTAAAGAATTCTACAGAATAAATATAGCATTCAAGCTTGCACTATTGTGGCTTATCTTTTGGCAGTAAAATGCCTCTGTAGCTTTCCTTCTCCTTTAACAACAATGGTGCATATTTCCCCTTTAAAAAATACCTCCGGTGTCTGCTCTTCAGCTCTGCCCTCGACTATTTCTTTTCTATGGGCTTCGTTCCTCTGCAGAGCTGGGCGGTGAGAGATACATGGCCTTGTACAGCATAATAGAAGTGATGTTTTGGGGAAATTACATCATTCATCCGCATGACGTCATTCTGTGTAATGGGAATAGCTGTCAGTTCTGGAGACAGAAACACATTGCCATAGACCTGATTTTGACAGCTCAGCCTGCAGTCCTGGGTTTCATACTGAAATGTCCCGAGTTTCTCTTTGATCTCCTGCACTGACACCTGAAAAAGATCCAACGTTTTTGAAACCTAATTACAATAAGAAGCTTTTTGGCCGAGAGCCCAGAACACGCATCACCTGCACTTACATTACATTTGTAACAATTTAAGATAAGCACAGGTACAATTGTAACTATTTAAGATAAGCAGGTCTCTTGGGAGATCTGAGACTCACAGCTTAAAGGGCAATTTCACCTTCATTAGCAAAACTAAAACATGACCCATAAAACTCCCACAAATTTGTTCAAACTTTCATAATCTTCCAAATTCTGTAAAATATGGTAATTGGGGGGTGTGGCTATAAAATGGCCCTAAAATTTTGCCGCGCTGGTGTTTTTACATTTTTAAATATTGGGAGGTATGGTGGGACATTGAAAAAAGATCTTATTCCTAAAAGAAAGAGGGCCCTATTATTTTTCTGCGGGGCCCAATAACTTCTAGTCATGCCACTTGACCCGGCCAAGCCTCACCTCCCATCTGAACAGTGAGAAAAGTGGGAGAATCACAGGCCTGATTATCATTAAGTGTTCCAGGCAGATATTAGCTACTGTTAAGACTTTGTATTTTTTTTATCCAGTGATGCAAGTGTGTAAGGCTGATCAGATAAGGGCTGTAGGAGAAACCTAAATGTTGGTAAAGTTAGTGCAAGCCTTTCTTGTGGACTGGGTATTAGTCTGGGTATTAGTCCAGCCATGATAAAGGATTTGTGGGTACTGGAAAACACTAAACCAGGCCGCTAGATGCCACTATAGATCTACTGACCTGATTAAAAAGGAAAATCAATCACTACTCTTTGCTGAGCTTCATGCCTTTCTTAGCCCCTCTTCCTGGCTTGCCCGTCTCATATTTCTAAATTTTACCTATTTTTATGTAGCACTGTCCCAAACTGCAAAGCAACTAAGCAACCCGGCCGGGCACACCGTCCCCACCCCCTGACATGCACCATCGCAAGCACGAACAGGAGAAAGTACTAGCATGAACAGACACTCATACGCGAGATTTTCCTATGGGAATGCAGAACACCATCGGGGACATGAGCCCAGACTAGGGCTAGGCACAGATAGGGTTGCCACCAGGCCGGTATTTCACCTGCCTAGCTAGGAAAACACCTGCCAGGGCAAAGTTACCAGCAATCTAGTTGCTGCAGGGTTGCCAGGTCTAATTTTCAAAACCAGCCCAAACTCAGCTACAAAACCAGCCCAAAACTAGCCAAGAGACACTTGAAAAGTAGCCCAAATATAGCACAATATGTGCAGTGCAATTTTAAAATTTTCACTGTTTTGCAAATTTTTCCATGAAGCAAAATGGGACAGATTCACCCATCACCAGGGGCGTAACTACAGAGGGGGGCCCAGGAGATATAGGGCCCCATAAGCATAGGTGGAGGGTGATTTGTTCTTTGGAGAGGCTAAAAGTGGCCATACGTGGGCTTAAATCATGCAAAAATGAACTGACGTAAACTTACTGAGTTGTCCTCTGACTGCTTTTTAAATTTACTTCCATTTTCTATTTTGATTTGTTTCTGAGATTTAAGCAGTTTTATACTGTTGACCATGTATAGGGGATGACCATGAAATAGGCCAAATGGTTAGAAGCAAGAGGCCCACTGACACCTGGGCCCACCGGCAGTTTTCCTGGTATCCTGGTGGGCCAGTCCGACACTGCCCTAATACATATACAATTTCAATAAATATTGGTAAAATAAGTCAACCTCTGGACATTTTGGTGGCCAACAGATTTTTGCCCCAAAATTTAAGAAAGTCACCGGAAAATGTTAGGAGACTGGGGTACAGAACCCAAAATTTGGTAACTCCTGACTTCTACACAAGTCAGTCCCATTGCATGCTGGGGATTGTAGTCTTACATTAAGTTTGGCAAATTGTTAAAAAAAAACTACATTACCCAACATGAATTGGGAGACAGGCGTGGCACGTTAGGGGAAGAAAAAAAATTGGCTGGTTTCCAAAGTACATACTAGCCAAAGGCCGAAAAAGTAGCCCAAATCCGTACCTTGGCTAGTTTGTACTTTCAAAACCCACCTGGGCTTTAAATTAGTAGCCTAATTTGGCTGGAAAACCGCCAAACTGGCAACTTTGAGTTGCCGGTAAATTTGTAATACCCCAAAGTGCAGCCTCTGGGCCTCCCCCAATCTGCCCCTACCTCACCTCCTTAAGCCCCTCATCCAGTAAAAACGTACCTGTCTCTTACTCTTCATCCTTCCCAAAGACTTTCTCGGACGCCTGGTGATGTCATTGTGCCACCTATCACTGTCATCATCCCACCCCTTTACCTCACTGCCCCCACTGGGTGTAAGAATATTTTAAAAAGGTGGCAGAAGTGATTAAAGTGCACATTCCAATTTAAAGTTATTTGCATATATTTCAGGTTCACCATTTAAATTTGAAGGTGACTGGTTTGGCCCTTCGAGAATTTTCCATTTTTTTAACTTTGAAAAACTCCCATGTTGCCTTAGCAGGGATTTATTTATTCTTAATGATATTCCAGACTGATGATTAATGATATTCCAGTTGACTTTGGTAATCCTAAAGTTTGACCAATGTCTCTAATTGGATTTTCAGCCTCATAGCTTAGCTTCTTTAACTTTTGTTGGCACAGCTTTTCTCCTTGTGTTGAACAAAGGCACCTACAGAATCTAAATGGTAGAAGCAAGCGTAGGTATCTGATCCCTGCACTCAGGGCCACCATCAGACTCGGCCTTTTGGCTAAGATCAAGTGTAGTACCTTTGGAACCACTTGGTCCTCTGGCTGGCAAGACCAAAGAGGAGTATCTGTTCTGGTTTGAGCACCCTGGTGGTGGGGTCACGGTCTTTTGGCTGGACTCGCAGGCCATAACACGCCCTGGGGGAAGCTTCGGCAGAACCCAGGGTAGAGGGACTCCCCCTAGCTTCAGCGAAGGGGAGTCCAAACGTCCCCAAACCCCTTCGGGGGGCGGGGTGGTGGGCCCTCCCTAGCTTCGGCGAAGGGGGACCCACCCGTTTGAGCTGTTCGCTGGCGGTAGCTGGGAACAGCTTGGGCAACGGAGCCCATGCATTCGGGTAGGACTCGGAAGGATGATTCAATATCATCAGACCCTGCCACCACACTGGTGGCTATGGCCCCCATACAATTTAAAGAAAACATTGGTGGCCAAGCCCCTGCAAGTTAAAAAACAGGTGCCAGGGTCCTAGAAGTTAAAAAAAAAACTTTGGTGCCAGGACCCCTGCAAGTTTAAAAATACAATTGGTGCCAGTGCCCCCTGCAAGCATTGGTGGTCCAGGGCCAGGGGATATCTACTGGGTTAATTGATGACCACTAGGTTAAAAAAGAACACCTGTGTTCAATTCCTCAGCGAGCGGTCTTCTTCCTTCTTTTCCGGCAACGGCTTCTTCATTCGTTTCCGACAAGGGCTTCTTCGTTCTACAAAGAATTGTACCCTCTCTATGCAACTGTACCAGTTTTTTGCAGCACTGTATAAAGGAGGGTGGGGTGGTGGGAACATTCTTTGATAGAACATCATTTAAAGCAGGGACTACCTAGGGGTATTGGAGGGTAATTGCATTCACTTATTTAATGAGTATCCGAGGATAAGGAAGAACAGAGAATCAGTTCTGTACCTTGGTAAGTGCTGGGGGGGGGGGAACTGGATTCACTTCCCCTTCTTGACCATAGGAAAGAGAGCAGCACTAATACAGAGAAACAAAACACTACATCTGGGTACATCTTGCTGTTCCAGGAGCCTCAACACAGAAAGGTGCCTGGGTAAGAGTCCTGTGCGGAACCAATTCCTAAGACCCGAACCCGCAGGCCGCGACCCGAACCGCAACCCACATACTGTATTTACCTACTTTGATCTGCTACCCTACCAGGATCCACAAGTGCCTTATCCGCAATTTGACCCCCAACCCGCCGACCGCCATGAACAGGAAGTGATGTTGCTGCAAACCCGGAAGTGACATCATCAAAAGTAGGCAGGGACAGAAACAAGTTTTGTAAAACATTAAAAGGAGTAAAATATAGAAAATATTACATAAAATAAGAAATTTAGATGAGACCCACAACCCAACCCGTGACCCGCAGACCCGCATCTATACCCTCACCTGAAAATCCTCCATTCCACAGGGTGCCCGCTTTTTTGGGGGTAACCCATGGGTGCCCGAAGAGCTGCAGGATTCTTAGCCTGTGTCACTATCCCATAAGTGTGCTAAAGGATAAAATCCATTTTAAAAAAGTGTATTTGTGAGTCAGAACCCAGTGATATATAAACTCTATACAAATAAAGTGATGAACTTGGGGCTCCTTGCACAAGCATGTCCCTGAGAGACTCCCAGGAATACAGCAAGATAGCCAGAGATACAGTGAGACACCAAAAGATACAGTGAGACAGCCAGGGTGCAGTGAGACTCCAAGGAAACAGCGAGACAGCCAGGGATGCAGTAAGACACCAAAGGATACAGTGAGACAGCCAGCGATACAGTGAGACAGCAAAGGATACAGTGAGACAGCCAGGGATGCAGTAAGACACCAAAGGATACAGTGGGACAGCCAGCGATACAGTGAGTCACCAAAGGATACAGTGAGACAGCCAGGGATGCAGTGAGACACCAGGGAAACAGGAAGACACCAAAGGATACAGGAAGACAGTCAGGGATACAGTGAGACATTAGAGATACAGTGAGAACGCCAAAGATACAGCAAGAGAGCCAGAGATACAATGAGACAACAAAAGATATAGTGAGACATCCAGGGATGCCATGAGATGGCCAGGGATACAATGAGACACCCAAAGATACAGTGAGACAGCCAGGGATGCAGTGAGACATCAGGGATGCTGCGCTCCTGTGCATCTTTCAAGGTCAAGCTGGATGCTGGGGCAGTAATAGAAGCAGAGCGAACATCTTACCTCCTCCTTCTCTTTCTCCTCCTCTTCCTCCCTCCCCCTCCTCTCTCCCATCTTCCCCATCTTCCCTGGGAATCTGCTCCTTCCTCCGTCTCCTGCATAACATCCTTCCCTCTTCTCCCTATTTTCCCTGCTCCCTCTTCCCTTCCTCTCCTGCCCTGTTCCACCGCTCCATCTGTGCTGTGTGTGTGTGCTTGGCCTTCCATTGTGTATGTTCACTGTGTATCATAGCCTTGTGTCTCTGTGTGTCACAGCATTGTGTGTCTGTGGGTGCTCCTGTGTGTGTATGTGTGTGTGTATCAATAATGTGTGAGAGACAGCAGTGCAGTACTGTACACTGTATGTGTGAGAGTGTGTGTGCAGCCTGCATCTAACAACAGTGTGTGTGTATGACCTGCATAAAGAACCCAAACATTATGTTTGTTTATGTGTGACTGTTACATTCCACTGTGTGGATTGTGTTAGTGATACAGTGTGTCAGTGGCTGTGTATTTGCAGCCTTAGTGAACTTTGTATGCAACATCACAATTTGATACAAGGAAAAGCAGCTGGTGGGATTGTGCCCCAGTGCACTTGATAACAATGCTTGTGACAATGTGTGTCAGAGTGTGTAAGTTGTGCGGCTAGGCCTCAGTGTATCTACACTATCACTGTGTGTTTGCCTTTGTTTATGTGGAGCTACCCAGTGCAAGGACGGTTGTGTTTTGTCTCTGCCTGTGAATGTGAGTGACCCATTCTGCAACATCACACTGGCATATCAGCATTCCCACACCTTCCCATATACACATACACACAATTGCACTGCCCTGTTCCACTCTGGGGCTATTCCTCCCATTACTCCTCTCCCAGACTTCATGTTGGATTGGAGTGCAATGACTGACAGAGCAGGCCTTGGATTTGGGGTGGCACGTTGCTACAGACTGGGGAATGACTCCCCCAATTAATCCCCTGTTGTACTGGATTGTTGAGAGATTCCACTTCCCTGTTTGTGGCTCATCGCTTGGCCATGTCCCCCCCTGCATCAGCGGCAAGTGAAAGCAGCACAGGATCAGTACCGCAGGAGGAACCCGATGCTCTGCGAGAACTGGTGAGTGACTGGGCATGGGGACAATATCTGCATCTCTTCTCTGTAATGGAGGGTTATTTATCCCGTTTTATATAGTTTCTCTATAACCTACACACACAAACACAGCTATCTGTCTCTATAACCTACACAAACACAGCTATCTATCTCTATAATCTACACGAACACAGGTATCTGTCTCTATAATCTACACACACAAACACAGCTATCTGTCTCTATAACCTACACAAACACAGCTATCTATCTCTATAATCTACACAAACACAGCTATCTATCTCTATAATCTACACGAACACAGGTATCTGTCTCTATAATCTACACGAACACAAACACTGCTATCTGTCTCTATAACCTACACAAACACAGCTATCTGTCTCTATAACCTACACAAACACAGCTATCTGTCTCTATAATCTACACAAACACAGGTATCTGTCTCTATAACCTACACAAATACAGCTATATGTCTCTATAACCCACACAAACACAGCTATATGTCTCTATAACCTTCACAAACACAGCTATCTATCTCTATAACCTACACAAACACAACTATCTGTCTCTATGACCTACACACACACACCTGTCTCTATAACCCACACAAACACATATGTCTCTATAACCCCCTATCTGTCTTTATATCCTACACAAACACACCTGTCTGTCTCTATATCCTACAAAAATACACCTGTCTCTATAACATACACACACACCTATCCGTCTCTATACCCTACACAAACACACGTCTCTATAACATACACACACCTACTATATCTGCCTTTATGACCTACACACACCTGTCTCTATAACCCTGCCACACACCTATCTGTCTCTATACGCCACACAAACACACCTGTCTCTATAACATACACATACACCTATCTATCTCTATGACCTACACACACTCACATCACTATGACCCACACTCAAATAAACACCTGTCTCGATGACCTACACACACACATCGGTCTAACAAGCCTACTGGACATTGAAATTGGACTAGACTATTGGTCACTGTCAATGGGATACTAGTCCAGTATTCATCAGTGTCACTGTGTGTTTGTACATATGTGTTGATGTCATGTAGGCTTTTGCATTTTGAAACCTACTCAGGCTTAAGGGCAGTAGCCGACAGGAAGATTTTTTGCCCACAATTATTTATGCATGACTGTGATGACAAATCTCCCGAAAATTCCTGTCCATTGGAAATAACTGAAATTGTCAGTGGTAACACCTACATATCACAAAGTTGACTTCATTTATTTCCAATGGAGAGTAGGGGTGCCACCTTTTGGCTCAATTGAATCCGGGCAGGGGGCGGGACTGTGATGCTGCAGGAGGAGACGGGACTATGGGGATTGGCTGATCACCACATTAATCATAGGGAATCCTAATTTAGAATAATGGGCAGGCAGTTTTTCCCCAGGCAGCCCTTTAAAAAAATGGGCTGTCCGGGTCAAAACCGGACAGGTGCCAACTATAATGGAGAGGTATTGTCAGCCCTTAAGGTCATCACTTATTTTTTTGCCTTATGCTTTTGGGGTGTATATTTATAAATCTAGCGCATTATCAGAAGATTGCTAAGCTTCTACAACTGCATAATACTAAAAGTATTTAATAGGATACCCTGTGGAGGTCACTTGCTCCCATATTGTGCCCTGAAGCTACATCTGATACTTAAGAACCCATTTGCCAATACTAAACCTAAAATAGCTTGCTTTGTGGTTGTATCCCTTTGATATGTGTGATAGATACCTTACATGACGAATCTAGAATATATCTGCTCCTTAGGAGAATGGACTGTTCCTGCTGAATTGTAATATGTCTTTGTACTTGTATCCTGATAACAAAAAAACATACACACAGCATAAAACATAATCATATCCATAAACATATGTCATGGCAATTGGCCAATTCTCAGGTAATCCTGCCCGGTTTTCCTAATTTGGAGAACTGGGCAGGCAGTTTTGACCCAGACAGCCTTTCAAAAAAGCTGTGGTCAAAACCAGACAGGTGGCAACTCTAATCACCCCTGTTTCCATCCTGAAATTCTCATCAATGCTTTGCCACTATATAAGGCAGGAACTGCATGCCTGGCCAAGCACAAGTTATTGGGACAGTGTTTGCTACATGACCTACTCCAAGGCACACTTTAGCACATCGCAACTGATACTGATTGAACCTCACTTCTAACATTTCCTGGGCTGGCCGGGATAATAGCAGCATACTAATACAAGCCAATGTATGTGGAGCTGGGGATGTGCTTGCCAGCCTCCAATCCATATGCCTCTGCATCCGAAATCCCTCTCCAGCATTGAACCAAAAAAGGACTGTGGGTGGGTTGGATTCTATGATTCTCTCTGGATAGATTGACCTTACTATTGTTCTAGATGCCAGAACTACTCTAAATCCCTTCCACATCCCTAAACTTGGCCCAAAACGCATCCAACTCCTGGTATCTCATGAAGCTGATTGTGAAATCTTTAATTACCATGTAGTGAGCTCCTGGCTGCCCTAAGGAAGGCTTTGAGATGCTGTCCACCATCATCCCCTGCACTTACCTTTTGTTCGAGGAGGGCCACATCACTAGTGACAAATGTATTCTCTGCAATAGAACATCAAATTCCAATTTGAAATTGGCTTTTAACATTACCAGGAGTGGCTTTTTGTCTCCCCTGGTAACTTGTCGGGTGCAACCACCTAAGGCAAGATTCTTACTTTGCCTTATGGAAGCAGCACCCTTGGCAGTAGATTTCATTGAGTGAGAAGTATCCAAGATCCAAGTATTCAAGATCTTCTCTATCATCATGTTCCTTTCAGGCAACTATCCCTCCTACTGCAATCTCACACACTCCTATGCCTCCCATTGGGGGGTAGATCCCCCCACACAGTGGCATAACGAATTGTTCACCCCCATCCTGCAAAAAAATCTTTGGATGGGCCTGGCATTCTGCAAGGAACACATCACACCAACCCATCCTTGTGCATTTGGGGTCTGCTTCCTCTATAGTTATACCACTGCCCCCACACATTTACAGATGCCCCAACAGATTTTGTTTTCTCCCCATATTGACCAGACGGAACCTCAGGCAGACGCCCACTAATATCCTCCTCACTGCAGTCATGTACACTAACACAACAGGAAACATCGCCATTTGGAATTGCTAAACTACAAAAACTCACTTTAGAGTCTTTTGTTTTCTGCTGACTAGCAGCTGTAGTAGCTGCTTGGCCTCCTTCTTTCTTAGTAGACTTTTGGGCATATCCACCTGCATCTCCTGTTGCCCAATGATTGCACCTTTACCGTGACAATTTAATTCCATGTTGTCACCATCACTGCCAGTTTTGTCTTGCTCTAGAAGAGATACTGTGGGAATTGGGAGGTGCTGTGAGACTTCCCCAACACCTCCAGGGGTTGCTTGCTGCTCTGCACTATTATTTGCAGCAATATGGAGGACAGCTTTCCTTTCCATCTATCAACTGCTCTGCATTTCTTACAGCACGTAGATTTACTGCATCCACATTTGTATTGACTTTTTGTGCCTATTCAGCCAATGTAGCAGGTGCTGACTGTATAACATGTTCTCATCCACTGCTCCCAGAGATGATGCAGGCTGATATTGGGATTCACATAGAGGTTCCCAGAGTTATCAGCCTCCTCATAACAGGACAACTCAGTGATCCCTTTGTTTTTTGAGTGATGCCCTGTAATTCTACTCCTGGCTCCATATTCTGGAATTTCTCTGCATAATCAAACCGTCATAATTCCTCTACATAAAAACTCCAGTCCCAGCTCCAGTGTATGCAGCTTGTCATATAGGTATTGTCAGCCCTTAAGGTCATCACTTATTTTTTTGCCTTATGCTTTTGGGGTGTATATTTATAAATCTAGCGCATTATCAGAAGATTGCTACATCTCACAAAGCTTCTACAACTGCGTAATACTAAAAGTATTTAATAGGATACCCTGTGGAGGTCACTTGCTCCCATATTGTGCCCTGAAGTTACATCTGATACTTAAGAACCCATTTGCCAATACTAAACCTAAAATAGCTTGCTTTGTGGTTGTATCCCTTTGATATGTGTGATAGATACCTTACATGACGAATCTAGAATATATCTGCTCCTTAGGAGAATGGACTGTTCCTGCTGAATTGTAATATGTCTTTGTACTTGTATCCTGATAACAAAAAAACATACACACAGCATAAAACATAATCATATCATATGCAAATCCTGTTTTTTTTTAAAGTTTTTATTTTGCAGTTTTTATAACTCAACAAAAGAAACCATACATACAGAAAAAAAACAACAAAACAAGACATTAACCCTTGCCAGTGGAGCCATCAATTTACATACACTTTCATATGCAAATCCTTAAAACAAGATAATCCCAATTTTTATGCTTTACACACTTTGGGGGGGGGGCTTGGGGAATTGTCTAAAGAGGTCCTTGAGCTTTTTCTGGACAGTCCTTTAGGGACAGAGACGCATGAAAGTAACTATCTCCCAGAAATCTCTCTTCTGAAAGACTGAAGATGTGGCGGGGCAGGTTAATGAAATCAAGGGCAGGGCTATGCCATGGCAATTGGCCAATTCTCAGGTAATCCTGCCCGGTTTTCCTAATTTGGAGAACTGGGCAGGCAGTTTTGACCCAGACAGCCTTTCAAAAAAGCTGTGGTCAACACCAGACAGGTGGCAACTCTAATCACCCCTGTATCCATCCTGAAATTCTCATCAATGCTTTGCCACTATATAAGGCAGGAACTGCATGCCTGGCCAAGCACAAGTTATTGGGACAGTGTTTTGCTACATGACCTACTCCAAGGCACACTTTAGCACATCGCAACTGATACTGATTGAACCTCACTTCCAACATTTCCAGGGCTGGCCGGGATAATAGCAGCATACTAATACAAGCCAATGTATGTGGAGCATGGGATGTGCTTGCCAGCCTCCAATCCATATGCCCCTGCATCCGAAATCCCTCTCCAGCATTGAACCAAAAAAGGACTGTGGGTGGGTTGGATTCTATGATTCTCTCTGGACAGGTTGACCTTACTGTTGTTCTAGATGCCAGAACTACTCTAAATCCCTCCCACATCTCTAAACTTGGCCCAAAACGCATCCAAGAAGCTGATGGTGAAATCTGATGGTGAAATCTTTAATTACCATGTAGTGAGCTCCTGGCTGCCCTGAGGAAGGCTTTCAGATGCTGTCCACCATCATCCCCTGCACTTACCTTTTGTTCGAGGAGGGCCGCATCACTAGTAACAAATGTATTCTCTGCAATAGAACATCAAATTCCAATTTGAGATTGCCACTTAACATTACCAGGAGTGGCTTTTTGTCTCCCCTGGTAACTTGTGGGGTGCAACCACCTAAGGCAAGATTCTTACTTTGCCTTATGGAAGCAGAACCCTTGGCAGTAGATTTCATTGAGTGAGAAGTATCCAGGATCTTCTCAATCATCATGTTCCTTTCAGGCAACTGTCCCTCCTACTGCAATCTCACCACACTCCTATGCCTCCCATTGGGGGGGTAGATCCCCCCACACAGTGGCATAACGAATTGGTGCCACCCCCCCCTGCAAAAAAATCTTTGGATGGGCCTGGCATACTGCAAGGAACACATCACACCAACCCATCCTTGTGCATTTGGGGTCTGCTTCCTCTATAGTTACACCACTGCCCCCACACACATTTACAGATGCACCAACAGATTTTGTCTTCTCCCCATATTGACCAGACGGAACCTCAGGCAGGCCCATTAATATCCTCCTCACACTAACACCACAAGAAACATCGCCATTTGGAATTGCTAAACTACAAAAACCCGCTTTAGAGTCTTTTGTTTTCTGCTGACTAGCAGCTGCAGTAGCTGCTTGGCCTCCTTCTTTCTTAGTAGACTTTTGGGCAGATTCACCTGCATCTCCTGTTGCCCAATGATTGCACCTTTACCGTGACAATTTAATTCCATGTTGTTACCATCACTGCCAGTTTTATCTTCCTCTAGAAGAGAAACTGTGGGAATTGGGAGGTGCTGTGAGACTTCCCCAACACCTCCAGGGGTTGCTTGCTGCTCTGCACGATTATTTGCAGCAATATGGAGGACAGCTTTCCTTTCCATCTATCAACTGCTCTGCATTTCTTACAGCAGGTAGATTTACTGCATCCACATTTGTATTGACTTTTTGTGCCTATTCAGCCAATGTAGCAGGTGCTGACTGTATTACATGTTCTCATCCACTGCTCCCAGAGATGATGCAGGCTGATATTGGGATTCACGTAGAGGTTCCCAGTTATCAGCCTCCTCATAACAGGACAACTCAGTGATCGCTTTGTTTTTTGAGTGATGCCCTGTAATTCTATTCCTGGCTCCATATTCTGGAATTTCTCTGCATAATCAAACCATCATAATTCCTCTACATAAAAACTCCAGTCCCAGCTCCAGTGTATGCAGCTTGTCATATAGGGAACCAATTTCCACCTTTCTCTTTGGTTTTACTGAAATCCTGGGTCACTCACTGTATATCAAGGAATTATGCTCTGAACACTTCACTTGGGGCCCCTCAGAAACACTTTTTTTTTGTAGAAGCATCCAAAGGCCAAGATAACACTGTTGAGGCCTGGGACTTTCCTGAATTAGCATCCTTAGATGCACCACTCCTGCCAGTGCTGCAATTGGTCTTGACTGAGCTTAACAAGTACTCACAAACTGTTTGTACCACCCAGCAGCACTACACTTTTCATGTGAGTACCAGTGGTCTATTCCTGCTGAATAATGCTTAGTACAGGGGTAGGGTTACCACTTCACCTCTTTAATACCAGCTACATATTGAATCCACATCCTGCAATGCTAATAAGCAATTAATTTAGATGCATGCACATAAATCAGTTCAGTTTGCACCTATAACGTTCAGTATCCCACAACCCAGAGTAAACCCCAATGTCCCGGGCTCGGCTTCGGCCTATAACCGCCGCCTTTCACGTCGGGTGGAGCCCTCCGCTCCGGATGCCGCCAGGACTTAATAGTGAGGAGACTGAGGGAAGAACTCTGGGCGAGCAAGGGAACTAAACGTAAAGTTTATCAAAGTCCAGGAACGGGCCGAGTCGAAACCAATCGGAAATGCGGTACAAAATCGGTAAACAGCAGAGTAGTCGAGGTCACAGGCCAGGTCAGCAACTAACAGGGTCGAAGTACAAAACGGAATCCAAAGAGTTCTCAGGAACAAGCCAAAGGGTCAGGGCAGGCGGAAGTCAAACAGTAATCAGGAATAGCCAAAGGTCACAACAAGAATCACAGAAATAATCACACCCAGGAACAATAAACAGAACCTACGTTGGGCAAGGCACAAAAGGACTGCTGGCCATTTAAAGATTTGAATTTGGCGCCATTGGACGCTGGCGAATCAGCGCCAGCGCCTGCGCAATCGCGCCAGCGTGACTGTCCCTTTAATTGCTGCACATGCGCTCCGCGCGCTCCATAGGAGCCGGCGTCTGAGGCCTAGCCGCATTGGCGGCGGAGGAGAGAGACGGGCGTCCCCGTCGAGGGGGCGACAGGCGTCCCTGTCATCCCCTCGGTAAGTAACTCACAGCACCCCTATGGTCTGTGACACCAGTGCATACAAATATCATGGATTTTCTTCTCACATCTAATTAGTATTTAAACCCAATAGTTAGGTGCATGACTGCACACAAATCAAGCCTGATGGCATGATAATGACCTGTAAGTAATTTTTTAAGAGAATCACACTTACACCATCTTTGTTGCAGGTGGGGAGCTTACCCCTTTTATTGTGACCACCTGTGCATCAACATTTCGGGGGGGATTAACCCCCCCTTCGTCAGGATACAAACACTTGTGCTACCAACATCTTTAAAGCATATGGGATACATATTATAGTGTCCCACCCAATTTCCCACAATCCACAGAAGTTCAGTGCATTCCCAAAGTGAGGCTTGACACGCATAGTCCACATATTAGTATAAAATCCAGAGTCCAATTTCACATCCAAAATAACCACAGTTACATAATGTCCCTTTTAAGCCAACTTGGTTAATTCATATTTCAAGCAAACTTGGTTGATAATTATTGTAAAAAATAAATCAATTGCACTACTTACAACCAGCGGGATGTTAACCATTACCTCTATCTTTTCATTATTCCCACTGGCAAAGATTATCTGTGAAAAGGAAACAAAGTGTCAGTGACAACATAAAATATATATTTACAAAAAACAAGTCAAGCTAAAATTTTCAGTTAGACCCTTGGGTTGTACCGTTTCCAGTTTCCACATCCAGAACGCATGACAAGGTATATGGAAAACTGTTCATTGAAAACCCACTCTTTTCATACAGAAGAGGTAAAAGTATAGGTGATCAGCTTACTAGAACAGATGTGAGATATGAAAAACCTAGAAAACCGTTATCCGAGAAGGTGGGTACCTTTCCCTCAGATAACTTTAATTATTGGTGTATCAACTTATTTTCCCATGTATCAACCAAATCAAGAAACATGAAAACCTCCTCGGGGCTATTGAATGATTGTTTATTTTTCCTATTCTCCATTAATCTTATTGTTCTATAGAACACGGGAAAAAGGACGGCTCAAGTGAAACACTGACAGATGGTGAATCTAATCCCGTTGCACCAGAACCGTTTTCCATCATCTGGGCACATCTGCACATGTATAGGGCTAAGACATAAGCATATCCACTATCACTTGTTATTACTCACAAACATTTATATTGGGCAGAAGCACACAGGAGATTCATGTCAGACTTTGTGGCTTAAACTTTATCTGAGGTGAACAGAATTTTGTTGGGGTGCTGTAACACCTGCTCAGATGTGTGGTTCCTTGGTTTCTCACAGTCACGTTTGCCTATCAATCAATGCATCATTTTGGACTTTATCTTGTGAGATGCAATGCCATGCAATGTCTGATTTGCAGAGTGAGATCTGTCTGCACTTCTACTATATGGCTGCATGCTGTGGATGTTTAATATGCATGTAGGATCCTCAAATCAATACCCTATGGGACGTTACCCGTACCCAGACAGACCACCTTCCTGTTCTTGATTTGACAGAGATTAAGTGCCTCCTTCAACCTTTTCCCCCACCCCCATTGACCTGGTAAATATCAGTCCTGTGACTCCTGTCAATAATATACGGGGAGAACTAAAATACACAATCACACCGGGGGGCTCTGAGAATCAACAGTACCATTCCCTTCCCATTCTCCTTGTTAATAACACCTAGGCACCTAACCCAGTATGACCTACTTGGGGTGCACAGTATAACCAAGAGGGATGTCCACTATATATCAGTTGGCATGCCCAGTATAACCCAGTTTGTCAGATACGGAGCACCATGTCTCACTCATGAAACAGGCTCTCTGAATATGATGATCTACAATCCTGGGCATTACTGTATCATCCCTGGTAACTGAATAATCCCAGCTGTCCCAGGGATTATGGGCAAACCCTGTTAGACAAGAGTAATTAAAAGCCAAACAGCTGTTTTAGGATTTTAGCTTTTATAGTGTTTTAATTAGTGGATCCCACCTTTGGGCCCAGTAGTGCATTGTTTTAATCCAGTACATTTACACTTCTGCCAGAGCAGAGTTTGCCTTTGCCCAAATTCTATTTACATTACATATCATACAGAGACCCTTTACCTAAGAACAATATAGGAGCTACAAAGAGTTCTACTCAGCCCCAATAAGAAATAAAGCAGAGCTCCTGCCATCTGCCAGTTACCCCAGTGCCCAGTGCCATTCCCAAGGTCTCTTTAGAGCAGATATAGGGGCAATGGGACACTTGCCCTGGATATTCCATTCTGCTTGTAGATCCTTAATTTAATAACAGGGAAGAAAAATTGCTATTAGTGCCTGGCTCCAGACCAGCATATTAGAATAGACCAGCATACTAGTGGGGGCCAGATACTGTTTTGGCTTTCCAGGAATGTGAGGGCCAGAGGGACACCAGTTGCACATGTCCTGGGCCAGAACCACACGGTGTATCTCAATATTGTAGACAATATTGATTAATATATGGTTTGATTTTCTCCTTATCTTGAAAAAGGCCCCATTATTGGAGTTCCTTATTCATCTGTTATGGTTCTTGTCTGTGTTTCATATAAAGGATGGGAGTGTTCACAACAGAAACATATTAGGAGGCAACAGCCATGCAGTCACACAAGCAAGGACAGGCTTCAGTTCCCTATCAGGACAGCCGAGATGCTGATTTTGCAGAAATTTCAATAAAGTAACCTAAAAACCATTTTTTAAAATATTTTCTTTAAGCCTTTTCCTCCCATTATGCTTAGTGCTTGCTTATTGTTGAGGTGAGTGTTAGCCCAATGTTTTTAATGTATCTAAAACCTTATTATAGGGAAACCCCTAGGGGGCCCAGCTGGAAGGCCACTTAGGGAGGAGATTTGGGGCGAGTGATTATTTGTGTCCTGGGTAACCCTGTATAATACCAGGGTCACTGTTACCCCAAAGTTTTTACAGCATATAGCCTTTTTATGAATGATTATTTGTACCCTGGGTACCCCTGGAACTATAGCAGGGTGACTGTTACCCCAATGTTTCTAAATTTCTGTAACCTTGAGCTTAGGGGACCCAGCCTGAAGGCCAGTTAGGGGGAGATTTGGGGTGAGTGCTTATTTGTGCCCTGGGTACCCCTGGAACTATAGCAGGGTGACTGTTACCCCAATGTTTCTATATTTCTGTAACCTTGAGCTTAGGGGACCCAGCCTGAAGGCCAGTTAGGGGGAGATCTGGGTACTCCTGGAACTATAGCAGGGTGACTGTAATGTTTCCATGTATCTATAACCTTGTTACCGGTCAGTGAGGAATCACTGACCCAAATGACTATAAGGTTTTGTCATGAGACAAAGTAGGTTGGAATCTCTGAGGCAGAGCTATCCATCTCAGTATTGCTCAGCCTGGGCTGGATATAAGATCTTCTTTATAAAAGATAGTTAGTGATTCAAGTGTTTGTCTGTTGACCAATACCCTATTCTTCTCGTTGTTGATTTGGTGCAGCTGTATTCTCGTGATTTGTAGGTATAATAACATTGTAGTGTAGAAATTAAGAAGCAAATGAGTTTTATGGGTCTATGGGGGATGAAGTGACATAAAACCCAGATTTATGTCGTGTAGAAATATGAAACCTGGTGCCCGTAAATATCCATCAGGCCAAAGGTTGCCATAAATCTCTGTTGCTATGGGCTCTATGGGGTTATTAAGTAGTGATGTCAAGGCCAGGTGAGATCTTTCATTGATCATTTGGGGATGAAATCTATGGAACTTGCAGACCTGGCTATTTCATGGCATTTTTATCCTTGGTTGCTGCTAAGCATTGTTCAGTTAAATATGTGGATCTTATAGATGGAATTCTGCAGTAGAAGATTATAAATGGAATATTTACTGGATGGTTTTAAAAGATAAGGTAAAAAAAAATCTTTATACTTGAAGTAATTTAATTTGCAGATTTGCAGAATCCAATCCGGGCCCGACTTAGAGCAGAAATCTGATTATGATTCATATAAATCACGCGGAAACTCAGTTAGTGGCTTTTTTTAAGGAAATTTGAGAAAAGCTTTTAATCTCAGTTCTGATAATATGTCCCTAGGAAATCTGCCGGATATTGTACAGGAGAATTAGCAGGGCTATATACACTCAGTCCATAACATGGCAACAGATGGGAGTTCATTTACATCCAATATGGCTGGTGCATTTTGTATAAAAACATGCCAATTTACACACTACAGTGCAGTATTGTATTGGCTGAGACTAAATTGTGGGGCAGGGAAGTACTTTGCATGTTCCCTTCAAAACTACATGGGGGAAGGGACACAAACACAAATCGCTTCTTCTTCGGCAACCAATCTCTGGCTAGAATCTAAATTGCCGGCGAGATGTCCTCGTGAGTCAACTTCGGGTGACTTTGGAAAACGAAGCTCTCCAAGTGTCATCCCACCAGTGATTTAGATTCTAGAGGGTGGGAAGGCAGTTTGAGGAGATTAGTCGCCGCAGAAGAAGCAATTTGTCGCTGGGCAATTAATCTTCTGAAATAGCAGCATGTGCCCTTGTCCTTAATGTCTTCCAATGAATTGAATGGATAATCTTTAAATTTTGTTTGAAATTAAATAATAAGATTATCTTTCTTTCTTTTCAATTGTTTTTATTGACATTTTTGAATAAACAAAAAGAACAAGGAGCAACAAAGTAATAATAAGTGTCAATTATAAAAGAAATAGTATGCAACAATAAATTGTTAACAAAACATCAAAAAAATATATAAAAATTATATAAAATAAGATAAGATAAACCTTCCGCTCTATCAACAAAATATAACAAAATATTTACCCAAATAAAACAAAAATCATCACATCCTCAAGCTTCAATGAGCAGAGAAAGAAGAATTTTCATCTTAGTTATACATAAATCTTTCTATGTAAGTTCTATCTTCCGACTTCAGAATGTTAAAAAAGGGAGACCAAAGTTTAAGAAAATGTTAATAATAAGATTATAATGGAAGCCTCTGCAGACCTCTGCCGATCAGGAGAGGAATGGATCAGATGGCATGTCTGGCCCTCACTAACCTACTCCATAGATATGTGGTTGATTTTCACCCAAGCAGTTTGTTAGGAGGGCCCCATAAACGTATAAGTAAGCTGCCATCTTGGTCTGAAGAGACTGAACCAAGAGTTTGCAATAACCCATGTTAGCAGGTTAAGGCCTTTGTGGTGTCTCCTGGGTTTATGTGTATGAATGAACTTATGTCTGTTTTGTTTCTCTTTACAGCAAAGGCCGGTCAAGCAGTCACTCAGAAAGTCTCTGTGCCGGGAATCCCACTGGAAATGTTTCCTGCTCTCCTTGCTCATCTATGGCTGCATGGGAGCGATGATCTGGTGCCACGTTACCAAGGTCACACGTCTGACCTTTGACAGTGCATACAAGGGCAACTCTATGATGTACCATGATAGCCCTTGCTCCAATGGATATGTCTACATCCCACTGGCGTTCCTTATGATGCTGTACGTGGTGTACCTGGTGGAATGTTGGCACTGCTACACAGGGAATGAGATGCAGTATAAGGTGGACCTGGAAAGTGTGCAGGAACGTGTGCAGCGAATGCAACAGGCCACTCCATGCATCTGGTGGAAGGCCATCAGTTATCATTACGTGCGCAGAACACGTCAAGTGACGAGGTATCGTAATGGAGATGCTTACACCACCACCCAAGTGTACCATGAGCGGGTCAATACCCACGTGGCAGAGTCTGAGTTTGATTATTCCAACTGTGGGGTCAAGGACGCCTCCAAGGATCTCACTGACCTGGACAGTTACCCTGTCACACGGCTGAGGTTTACCAAGTGCTTTAGCTTTGCCAATGTTGAATCAGAGAACACATACTTGACCCAACGAGCTCGATTCTTCACTGAGAACGAGGGGCTGGATGACTACATGGAGGCTCGAGAGGGCATGCATCTAAAAAATTTGGATTTTAAGGAATACATGGTTGCATTTTCTGACCCAGATAATCTTCCATGGTATGTGTCGCACTATGTTTTCTGGGCAGCGGCCCTCCTTACTTTTTCTTGGCCCTTGAGAGTACTGAATGAATACCGCACTTCACACGTACACTACCATGTAGAAAAACTCTTTGGCTTTGACTACACACCAGTAACATCCTCTGAGGAGAGGACGCTATGCCAGAGGATGCCACGAGTGAACACCATTGATAGCACTGAGTTAGAGTGGCATATTCGGTCCAACCAACAGTTGGTGCCCAGCTACTCTGAAGCTGTTTTGATGGATCTAGTAGGCATCTCAACAAGCTACACTGCTTGCCAGTACACACGGGGCTACCGTCAGAACTGTGATAGGTGCCATCGAACCATCAGTAGTTCTTCCATCTTCTCTCGCAGTGCTTTGAGCATCTGTAATGCCACTCCTAGAATCCCCTTCAGCAGTAGTCGATTCTCCCTTGGGCGGCTGTATGGGTCACGCCGTAGTTGCCTGTGGCAAAGTCATAGCGAGAGCTTAAACGAGCAAGGTGGCGCCACAGAGCAGACACGGCTCTCCAGTCAGGTTACAGTAGAAGAAGAAGAAGAACCCCCACCCTACCAGGATGCCCTCTACTTCCCTATCCTTATTGTCCATCGTAACGAGGGCTGCCGAAACCATGATCATCGGCGTCTCCATCGCAATGGGTCCTGTGTGGAGACATCACTGTGAAACCCATTGGGAGAGTAATGGTTTTTACTGGGGATTTTCACATCAAGAAACAAGAAAGCATGGCCTATCCTAAGACTCAAGTCTTTGCTAATCCCGGAGCAGAGGGAGCAGCAGAACCTCGGATCCTTGTGTTTTGGAAGAGGTGGATTGCTTGGCCACGGCCCTTTAACAGACAAGTTGTCCAAAGAGCTTCTGAATGTGCATTGCTTATTCACTAAAAAACAAGTGATCTGCAGAACTTGTAAAGTGTTGTAGAATAGGGCACCTCCAGCTGGTACAATCAATGGTAGTCAGTATGAGGGGGCAGTTACACTATTTGGGAATAAAGCAAAAATCAGCATGACTATAGGATGTGCCTGATATATATTCTCAATTAAAGGAGGTGTCCAGTTTTTGTCACACCCTGAACATCTTTAATCCAATGTGGACTCTTTGATCAGGGATGATCAGTACAAACAGGCTGATCTGCTAAGGATATTCACTATCAAATAATAGGACATTAGTTGATGCAAATTGCTATGGCAGCAGTAGAATTCGCCACTATTCACATATCATTTCCTCATGCCGTGTTTCTGGATTAAATAGGGGAAGAATGGCTTTATGAAGGAGCAACGTATCTCCTCTGTTTCATACTTACACAGCAGTGTGTGTGCAGCAGCCATTAATAATGGATGTGCCAATGACCGCTGACATTTGCTAATAGCAATCCATTAGAGATGGAGAAGAGCTGATAGTGATAAAACATGAACGAGAGGGGGGTGACAGGGAGAGCTCTTAACCCCCTCGACTCCTTGTGTGATATCAGAACCATATACTGTACTTATCTTCATGTGACATGAGCCACGGAACATGCACAAGTCAATCAGCTTCATGGGAGGCCTTTTTATATGGAACGTTTGGGAAAAGAGAAGGGCCAATCGGATCGCTAGATTGTTCTCAGAGTATGAATGAATCTATTTGGTCATTCTGTGCAGAATGTTAAGAGATTGTATATACACAGATTTACACATGAGAAGAAAGTGTTACACATGAGTGTCGCCTTATAGTATCCTCTGAATTAGTGTTTCACGCACCCCTCTGTGCTCTAGTTTGTGAGTAGCAGCCAGTGGACCCTCAGGGTCAGTAAGTCGAGGGGTCACATAGGGGATACACGCATGTTCATGATCAGACTTTTAATCTTGTCAAATGTTACACTCCTTTGCTCATCAGCTGAATGCATGTTTTTCCTTTGGGTACTTATTCACTACTACATGCTGCCATGTCCCCAGTTAATATGCCTGGGGGTAGGGGGGAGAGTAATAGCGGGCCTGGTGGGGTCGTAAGTGTGTACAAAAGAGACCATTTTAATAGGGATGCACCAAAGCCAGGATTTGGTTCGGGATTCCGCCTGGATTCTAACTTTTTCAGCAGTATTCGGATTCGGCCGAATCCTTGTGCCTGGCCAACCCGAATCCGAATCCTAATTTGCATATGTAAATTAGGGGTGGGTAGGATAATCACATGACTTTTTGTCACAAAAGAAGAATTTTTCCCACTTTTACCTTTCCTGCCTTTAATTTGCATATGCAAATTAGGATTCGGTTCGGTATTCGGCCGAATCTTTCACCAAGAATTGGTGCATCCCTACATTTTAGCAAAGGTTTTGGGGATGGGAGGACACCAAAATGATTTTGCTGTAGGGGCAGGGGGCATTACACCACTAGGGGGGAAGAAGGCATTACACTATTGGGGGGGGTAGAGGCATTCTAACACTGGGGGAGTGACATTACAACATCTGGGGGCAGGGTGCATTACATCTCTGTCCAAGGAGAAGTACTTAGTAGTAATACACAAGAACATTATTAGTGGTGCCATTCAGACTGGCAGGTAACTGCACTCCAAATGCTGCGCGCCACTTCCATTTAGACATGACTTTGCACTGAGTCCTTTTTTTAATGGTTTAATGTTTCTATATATCTGTAACCTTGTTATGAGCTAAGGGGACCCAGCCTGAAGGTCAGTTAGGGGGAGATTTGGGGTGAGTGTTTATTTGTGCCCTGGGTACCCCTGGAACTATAGCAGGGTGACTGTTACCCCAATGTTTCTATATATCTGTAACCTTGTTATGAGCTAAGGGGGCTCAGTCTGAAGGTCAGTTAGGGGGAGATTTGGGGTGAGTGTTTATTTGTACCCTGGGTACCCCTGGAACTATAGCAGGGTGACTGTTACCCCAATGTTTCTATATATCTGTAACCTTGTTATGAGCTAAGGGGGCCCAGCCTGAAGGCCAGTTAGGGGGAGATTTGGGGTGAGTGTTTATTTGTACCCTGGGTACCCCTGGAACTATAGCAGGGTGACTGTTACCCCAATGTTTCTATATATCTGTAACCTTGTTATGAGCTAAGGGGGCCCAGCCTGAAGAGTGAGATTTGGGGTGAGTGCTTATTTGTGCCCTGGGTACCCCTGGAACTATAGCAGGGTGACTGTTACCCCAATGTTTCTATATATCTGTAACCTTGTTATGAGCTAAGGGGCCCAGCCTAAAGGCCTGTTAGGGGGAGATTTGGGGTGAGTGTTTATTTGTGCCATGGGTACCCCTGGAACTATAGCAGGGTGACTGTTACACAATATATATATATATTATGTGTTTGTTTTAAAGGAATGACAATAATATACTATGCCAAAACACTGGTAAAACTGGTGTATTTGCTTCAGAAACACAACTATAATTTATATTTATACAACAACAAGATAGACAGTAGATAACATATAAGTATTACTTTAGTTTATATAAACAAGCTGCTTTGTAGCCATGGGGACAGTTATTGAAGCACAGGATACACAGTAGATAACAGATAAGCTCAATACAATCATGCTGCATACTACAAAGTTTATCTGTTATCTGCTTTATATCCTGTGCCTTTTCTACTTTTTCCGCTTTGAATGGTGCCTACACTTCAGCTTGTTTTGTAAACTATAGTAGAGTTTCTAAAGCAAACACAATAGTTTTACCAATGCAGAGCACCAGTACATTTTATTTCATTAATTAAAAACATCTTAATTCTTTGGTGTTACTGTTCGTTTAAAACCAGTAGCTGGCAGTTGTGCAATTGATAGAATCACACAAAGCTGGGCCAGGCTGGCCAGGCCCCCTAGGCAACCTGGCCAGTTCCGGCGTCGTTTGGATGTGCACATGTGCAAATTACCGCTCAATTACGCAGGGCAATTTGCGAATCAACATGCGCAGCAGCGCGAATACACTGGTCAGAAAGAACAGAGTCAGGGACCGGGGTAGGCAACATAGAGGTACGTGCCTGGCACCCCCCCCCCCAGCTTTGTGTCCTAGGAACATGCCTACTTTGCCTACCCCTAGTTCCAGCCCTTGACTCACACAAGCAAATCATACACTTATCTCATGCAGTTGTGCGTAATTCTGAAAGAGTTTTCTCCCTGTAACTACTGAGAAAATGTTAGCTATATATATATATATATATATATATATATATATATATATATATAATTAGACATCAGAGAAGAAGGACGGCACTCCGATATGTGGAATATACATTTATTCCAAATTCATACAAGGATCCAACGCCCTACGCGTTTCGGGAATCACTCCCTTAATCATAGGCATGCCTATAAACGTTGATAAATTCACACAATTTATATATATATATATATATATATATAAATTGTGTGAATTTATCAACGTTTCTACTGAGACAACATAAGAAATCAGGAGGACTTCTTCATCCTCCCAAAAGTGTTATTCCATTACTGTTTGGTGCCCTCTTGTGGGCTAGAATAGGGAATTTGGTGCAATGTGATTATTTATTTAATTATTTATGCTTCATTCATGTAGTGCTGACATATTCCCCAGCGCTGTACAAAAATGATCAGTCCCTCCCCCAGTGAAACCTACAATCTAATGTCCCTATCACACTACCATCAGTCCCTGTCCCAGTGAGTTTACAATCTAAGATCCCTATCACATTCCCAGTCCCTGCCCCAGTGAATTTACAGTCTCTATCACATTCACACACAGTCACACACTAAGGTTCATTTCGGTATTTTCATGATTGAGGGAAGCAGGAACCTAATTAGTATTAGTGGTAATGGCAGAGCTCACCCCGTGTGTCCCGTCTTTCAGCCGACCGCTGCTCTTGCGATACGCCAGTCACTTCCAACCGGCTCCAACATACACACAGGAACAATCCAGGAGACAGGCTTAAAATTACATGGAACGGAGGGGTATGTGAGACTCGCATATCCCTCCGTTCCATGTAATTTTAAGCGTTGTAATAAAGCCGGATTGATATTACATTAGTCTGTCTCCTGGATTGTTCCGATCAGTGCTCCGCAGCGAGTTCCGAAGAAGGAACCTAACCTGCCCTGGCAGTTCCAAGTGTTTCAGCTGCAACTAGGGGTTCTGGGAAATCAGATATTGTAAAATATCTCAGAATAGAAAACTATTAACAGATGTAAATGAACAGCAGGTATAATGCATCCCTTCTGTATGTCAGTCACAGTGTATAATTATGTCCTTGCACTGATGCTAATATGTGACATGGAAGTTAAAGGTTTAACATCCTGAGTTACTAGAGTATGCCCAGTAGAAACCCAAAGTGATGTGGGTGCATATTTCTGCCAGTAGGTGGCAGAAGACCATAAGAATATACAAAATTGGATGGGATTTTTGGTAATTGCCAGTGGCTGTTGCTAAAACTAGAGCTGTCTTTTGGGGAGGGGGTGAGAAGACATGACTGTGAGTATATACAGTGTGCAGGCATGGTACAGATGTGAGTATATACCTTGTGTAGACATGGTACAGGTGTGAGTATCTACAGTGTGCAGGCATGGAATAGGTAAGTACAGTGTATAGGCATAGTAGAGGTGTGAGTATATATAGTGTGTAGGCATGGTAACGGTGTGAGTATCTACAGTGTACAGGCATGGTACATGTGTGAGTATATACAGTGTGCAGGCATGGACCATACAGAGCTGTCCTATAGATACATATAAATAAACACCTGAAGGAAGTGAATATTTTGCCCATTGGTGTAATTCGCTGTGACGCGGACCCCAGACTAAAATAGTGAGCATTAGTGAGTTCCTTCAATCCAGAGTCCCAACCCGTCGCTCTCATACATGCGCCTGCATCTTCCCAGTTACATTGCTGCTCAAGACCTGCAAGGGTAAATAAACTTGCATAAATAAATAAATCCCAGTAAATTTTACAGAGATTTTTTTTATTGATTTTTCTTTACTGGAATCTGTAATACAGAGATATATATATACATGTATATAGCTTCTATCACAATGTTGCCTTTTTGTTGCAATGTTGACGATTGTAAGATAATTCTGTGTAATAAACTCGCAGACAATGTCACACTAGATTTGGACTCTCGTCTCTCTTAATATGACCACAAACTTTACAAAATGACATGAACTCTTAACTTGTCAGTAATTTCTGTGTCTAAAAGGCCCAAAGGTTGGAAACTCTCTACTCTGCCCTAAGTTCTCAGACCCTACAGCCAGGCCCGGACTGGCAATCTGTGGGTTCTGGCAAATGCCAGAGGGGCTGCTGTAAGGTCCAATAGACATTCACTACTATTTAGTGGGCTGGTGGAGGACTATTTGGGCCTCTGTGTACTTGGAATGGCAGGGCCTACTTTGACTCCCAGTCCAGACTTGCCTACAGCTACTACCCTTCTTGCTACAGCTCAATCCAGTCAGTTCTTAGAACCTGCAGCTTTTGCCCCTCCTACAGGTTTTGCCCCTCCTGCTGCAGCTCAATCTAGTCAGTTCTTAGAACCTGTCGTTTCGGGTACTTACACATGGCAGTGGGCCAATAAGGGGTTAAATCCCCCCCCAGTCGGAAGGAGGCACATGTATTTAATATTCCCCGTGCTCATTTCTCCAGTTGAAGGCTACCCCCTATACCAGAGATGCTGCTCCCTCGGAAGCTCCTGGGGCCGACGTTCTCACCTTGTGACACCAAGAACTGACTGTATTGTATTGTGAGAAGCAGCGCTTCAGGATAAAAGGCTGAGAAATGACTCCTAGAAGAGGCACACCACACCATACAGCAATCCATGAGTGATAAGGTTAATAAAGTCACTGGCAGATACTAGCATCAGACCACACAGAAACCCTCACTACTCAAGTGTTTCCGAAGGGGAATTGTCTCTATCAGAAAGAAGAATAACAGATAGAAAACAACTGTTCGTTTAATCCAGATTACCTAGAACCTCTCATTAAAGCTATGAGACCTTCCCTGGAACTTGACAAAACGGAAGACACACCCAAACATGATAGGATGTTTAAATCAGCGGTCAAGAAAGGCGAAAAATTCACAGATGCCATCATGGAAGAATGGAAGATGCCTGACAAAAATTTTTTCTAGAATAATCAAAAAAATGTATCCTTTCAAGGAAGAGGACTTCAATAGCTTCCCCAAAGGTTGATGCAGCCATAACCAGAGTGGCCCGACGTACCACCCTACCAGTGGATGAAGTGGTCTCACTAAAAGACGCCATGGAAAGAAGACAAGACATGACTCTTAAAAAATCTCATTTAGTGTGCGGTATAGCTAACCAAGCGTCAATAGCTATTAACATTTTAGCAAAAGCCAATCACATATGGATAGAAGAATTAGAACATGCTATCAAATCCGAAACAGACAGAAAGAAACTTGTCTAAATGGTTCAAGATGTTAAAACAGCCAATGAATTCACCATGGAGGCATCAATGGATTTGGTTAGATTCTCCGCAAAAGCCATGGGTCTCAGTGTAGCAGCATGTAGTCCATTGGCATGCTGACCCCCAAAGCAAACATAACCTCTGCTCTCTCCCCTTTAAAGGGTCACTACTGTTCGGCGAACGACTTGATAAACTCATTTCTAAAGCCTCTGCAGGTAAGTCGGCTTTTCTCCCACAAGCCAATAGGGAAAAGAGGCCCTTTAGAAAAAATCCTCTGCAGGAGGCCAAACAGTATAGGCCAGTTAAGCCATTTGCCAGACAGCCCTGGAAGGCTGGGGACAAGGAAAAGGGGATTTCAAACAAGATAAGAAATCGGCATGAGGGTGCGCGAGCCCCTCTGTCTTGCCTTGGAGAAAGACTAAAGGACTTCAAGACAGTGTGGGCTCAAAACATAACAGATGTGTGGGTTCTGAAAATCCTAAGCAAGGGTTATGCTTTGGACCTGCACAAATATCCGACTTACCAGTTCATATCATCAGAAAAACCAAGATCACCAGAGGCTGCCTTAACCTTAAGGAGGATCCTTTTGGACCTCTTAGACAGAGGGATCAACAGGCATACATTTTCCCTCCAATTTCCATGATAGCAAAAACCATCAAGAAAATCCAAGAGGACAAAGCTCAGGCTATCTTCATAAAACACTGGTGGCGAGGAGACCTTGGTTCCCTCTTGTCCCAAGAGGAGCCCTACAGACTCCCAGTAACTATGAACCTGTTACACCAAGGATCACTCCTGCACCCAGATCCAGGATACTGGGCCCTGACTGCATGGAAATTGAAAGGATAAGACTCAGGAAAGAAGGACTATCCGACGGGGTGATCAACACGCTGATAGCATCCAGAAAGATGTCTACCTCTTCCAAACACAGCATCTGGGAAAAGTTTTCCAACTGGGGGTCTGAGAAGTTCGGATCCTCTTTTTCTATATCAGAGGTAGCAATCATAGAATTCCTTCAGTTGGGACTGGAGGAAAGTCTCAGTACCTCCACTCTGAAAGGTTAGATATCTGCCATTTCCGCATACACTGACAAACAGTGGTCATCTTCTCCCCTGATTAAGAAATTCTTCAAGGCCCTGAACAGAATTCGTCCTCAGGTAAAGTACATAGTCCCTCTTTGGGACCTCTCCCTAGTATTGGACGCATAAAGAAAAGCTCCCTTTGAACCTTTAGAGGACATCCCTCTCAAGATCCTCACGCTAAAATCCTCGGCAAAAAGAGTTGGGGAACTACATGCTCTCTCATCCAGAGAAAACAAAGTCCAATTCCTTGATGATAAAGTTACCCTAAAAACTCAAGATAATTTCATCCCTAAAGTGGCCACTAAATTTCACATGTTTCAAGACATAGTGCTAGAGTCTTTCTTTGATGATCCAAAGAACAAAGAAGAGAAAAGACTCCATAACCTAGATGTGGTGCGATACTTAAAGCCAGAGTCGGACTGGCCCGGCGGGACAACGGGAAAAAACTCGGTGGGCCCGACCCTCATGGGCCCCCACCAGGCCGACCTCCCTCTCCCAATCCCAATCAATTTTAAAATAAAAAGTTTCTGACGCACGGCACCGGGCATGCAAGCGCAGTGGTGCTCGGCACGACGGGTAGCGATGTCAGCACGTGTGCGCCCGGCTGCACTGCAATAGGAGGTGGTGAGGAGGGGAGGCAGTGGGGCCGGAGGAGAGGCGTCTGAGGGGGCCCTGGATGGCAGTCAGGGGGGGGCCTGGACGGCAGTCTCGGTGGGCCCTGGGGTCCCCAGTCCAACCCTGCTTAAAGCTTTATCTGAAAATCTGAAAATCTTCTCCTCCTTTTTGGAGGTCATAGAAGAGGTATGGGGGCCTCCAAAAAAGTGATCTCTTCTTGGATCAGAGAAGGCATCCATATGGTCTACTCCTCTCAGACAGTACCTGGGCTGTCTTCAGTCAAAGCACATTCCACTAGAGGGATAGCGGCATCTTGGGCCCTCGATGCCCAAGTACCAGCTGACGACATCTGCTACGTGGAAAAAACGTATACACGTGTCCTAAACACTGTTGCTTTGATGTTTACTCTAAAAACCTAGCTGGATTTGGGCACAGTGTCCTTACAGCAGCAATAAAAGAAAAGCAGCTACAATAAAAGTATTACCTCCCTATAAGTTCTCCCAAGAGACCTGTTTATCTAAATTGTTACAATTACTTATTTTCTTATCTCAAAATTGTTACAAAAGTATCTTAGTTGCACCTGGTGGCTGTTCTGGGCTCTCTGCCAAAAGCCAATTGAGTTAGAAACTTTGTATATTTTTCTGGATGTTCAGTGCAAAGAATGTTGGGACATTTCAGTACAAATGCGGGACCAGTGGCGGAACTACCGGGGGAGCAGGGGGTGCGAGCGGGCCAGGGCACCCCCTCAGGGCCCTCTGGCAGCCCGCGCTCCACTAAAATGCGAGTTGAAAAATTACGTACGGAGGGGGCCCGGCTGCGCGTCACGCACCAGGGCCCGCCCCCCTCTAGTTACGTTACTGTGCGGGACTGCGGGTTGAGCTGTCAAAAGTGGGACTGTCCCGCTGAAAACGGGACATTTGGGAGGTATGTACGGTATATACTTGCCTTATTGCTCTCCAATGTACCCAGTGAATAAGAACAATTACCAAATATCTTCCCTTTACCGTGTACTGAAATGTAGTGTGGCCTGGTGTGGAGGTAGGATTCCATCTAGCCAGTAATTCACCAGCTAGGGTCAGGGCCATTATTACAAATTTACCTGATATCATTGCCCTACCTCCCCGAATGCTGGCTGGTAAATTTTGGCCAAAAGGTAGCAACTCTGGTGGATAGGCACCATGTCTGGCTAATTCGCATCCACTCAGAGCTTCCACTACTATGATCACGGAGGCAGAGCATACAGACTAAAGACTGATGTATCCTGACCTTTAGTGCACATGGGTCTGTTTAATGGTCACAGTAGTCAGGGCGGGAACTAGGGGTTAGAGTCCTGCGTGGAACCAATTTGTTAAATCTGAACCCGACCCCCAACCTGGACCCGCAACCTGCATACTTACCCGCTTGGACCCACAATACGACCCGCAATTACCTTATCCACAATCTGATCCGCGACCCGCTGACCATCAAGAAACTGGAAGTGCCGGAAAAGAAACAGACGTGATCAGAAAAAAATGAGTAAAACAGGAAGTGCTGTCATTGTAAACTGGAAGTGACATCATTAGAAGTAGGCGTGATCAGAAAAAAAGGAGTAAAACTCGCTATTGAGAAGACCCGTGATCCGACCCGCAAACCCGGAGAACCGCCGACCTACGTCTATACCCACTCCCGAAACTTCTACCTGCAACCCTCAGGGTACCACAGGTTTTTGCAGGTTACCCGCGGATACCCGACGCGCTGCAGGACTCTATTAGGGGTAGGCAGAAGAGGCACTAGTGTAAGATGCCATAGACAGTAACTATTTATTGGGGCTGTTTGGGTCTGTGTGTACTTAAAATGCCAGGGTCTATTTTGAATCCCAGTCAAGGCCTGACTAGAAACCTGAGCAGGATCGTCTCCAGCAAGGACATGCCAGACATACATTGCACATTGGCCCAGACAGCAGAACATGATCTGCGGGACATTTCTGACACCAGAACAAAGTAGCTGAGATTCATCCCAGAAAGTTCAGGTATCACGGCTGCTTCCTGTTACATTTACACTTTGAATATTGTTATCCTTGAGAAAGAGCACAGTTGGTCACAGTTTTTATCAAAATATTTAGATTAAGTATTCCCGGGGAGTGTGGTACTATGTCACTTATATATTTATATATATATATCACTACACTTAGGCATTAGAAAAGTTACTAAAAGGAACAGTAACATAAAAAAATTCAAGTGTTTTAAAGTAATAAAAATATAATGTAGTGTTGACCTGCACTGGTAAAACTGGTGTGTCTGCTTCAGAAACTCTACTATAGTTCTGTGTAGCAATGGGGGCAGCCATTCAAAGGAGAAAAGGCCCAGATTACACAACAGATAGCAGATAAGCTCTGTAGAACATAATAGTGTTATCTGTTATCCACTATTTAACCTGTGCCATATAGTCTTTTTTCAATTATATATTCAACTATAGTAGTGTTTCAGAAGCAAACACAACAGTTTTACCAGTGCAGGGCAACAGTAAATGATATTTTCATAACTCTAAAACATTTACATTTTTTGGTGTTACTGTTCCTTTAAATGGGAAATGTGTTTGCAGCTTTGGGCTGAAATTCTTGAGTACTGGTCCGCTCAAGCATTGCCTATTCAGGTTTCTGGCACTTCTCTCTTATTCTTGGTAGAGACTATAATCTATTTAATGGCTAACATGTAGCTCCCCAGAGTGTCGGACTGGCCCACAGGGATACCAGGAAAACTCCCGGTGGGCCCGGTTGTCAGTGGGCCTTTTGCTTCTAACCATTTGGTCTATTTCACGGTTATTACCTATCTGTTTATGGGAAGAAAGAGGTTTAATAATGGAGGAATAGAGTATAGTATGTAGAGAAAATAGACTAGGGGAATAAAGAGGTTGAATGAGTAAAGGTATAATAGTCTGAAAAGTGGGCCCTCAGCCTAAGGTTTTCTGGTGGGCCCCTGGCATCTCAGTCTGACACTGCCCTCTAAAGCCAATAGTGGTCCTTAACTCTTCTCTGTTATTAATAACAGAGAAGAGTTAAGGACCACTATTATTTCATAGGGCCACACAGCTCCTCACTGTAGTGAGGCTGTAATATGATGAGCGATGAGGCTGCGTCCAGACAACTAACAGGAAGGTGAATGGGAGAGGGTGAGAACATAGAGAAGAAGCTAAATATAATTAATACATAATAAAAAAAAATTGAAAATTGAAAATTTTAAAATGGAAAAAAGCACAATAATATAAATCATTTCCCTGTAAAGAGCTCTTCACTCACTGGGAAGGTTTATCCTGGCGACACTGGCCCTCACTAGCTATAGTCTTGACTCCTCGTAACTTTAAAGGGCAAGTTCACCTTTAAATTTACTTTGGTTCTTATGGAAGGACCTATTCTAAGCAATATTTTAACTGCTTGTAATTGTCATTATTTGCTTTGTGTGCGTTACAAATATTAACCCTCCTCTTCTGCCTGTACTAGACTAAGAGCTCTAAGACATGGGTATTCGGTCATGCGTTCCTCTGCACTTGATCTATCACGCATTTCAGCCAACGAAGTGCAGATGCACACCTGGTCCCTCTTTAAACGTTCACGGTGCATGGAACATAGGAGGACGGCACCTCCAACAAGTGGTACGTAAATAGAATTAATCCAGCACACGTAATCTTCTCAAGGGTAATTACCCGTGTTTAATGTCAAGATAAACAGGTTACAACGTTTGGGGGGCGTATCCCTTTGTCACCTGATGAAGGGGTACGCCCCGAAACGTTGTAACCTGTTTGGCTTGACATTAAACACGGGTAATAACCCTTGAGCAGATTACGTGTGCTGGATTAATTCTATTTACCTATCACGCATTTCACCATAAGGGAAAGCATTAGTTAATACATTTGTTTTTTAGAGGGAACTGCCCCTTTAAATCAGGACACGTATTACCTTTATATCTTCCATGGCTGTTTAGCAATTCAGTTAGGTCCCTGCTGCACACTGTGCAGATGTCAGTATTGCTGTGAACCAGACAGCTAAATGAAGAGTGTGTGCTTATACATAGCATGAATGTGTCCTTCCGTGACACTGTGTTTATCAGCACATGCCTGCATGTCTGCCTGGGGCTACTGTGTTGTGTACGTAAGTCCAAAGTAGCTGTAGCACACAATTGTGTGCTACAGCTACTTTGGACTTTGTTGCAATTGTACTGGCTCTTCTCAGGGGGCCTTGTATGCTGTTTAGCACCAGACACCTGAAAAGGTTTATGGAGTAACAGGTGAGCGCTCTAATTTTTGTGTGGAACTGTGTTGTGTACGTGGCTGTGCTGCTTCTGTTGTGATGTTTCCCTGACACCAGCAGCCTTGACACACAGGGGTGCTTCGCCAATGAGGCAGCAGCGCCCCACTAGGTACCAGGGGCAACAAAAATGCTGCTCCTGGTACTTTAAGAGCGAATTTCTGGGGATGGGGGGGCAGCAGCAACTGCTACTGCCTCAGGCGGTGGAGGGGCCAGGATCGCCCCTGTTGACACACTGACATATGAGCCTGTGTTTGCACCTCTATATATAGCACTCGTCATATGGCAGTTTCACCTGCACTCTCCTCTGTTTATGCTTTTGCCAAACAACTTGACTGTAAATAGGGAGGAAATTTATTAAAGGAGAAGGAAACCCAGTCGGCTGTCCCGCTGGCCAAATGCCCCTAACTTGTTACCCTTCTGCGCAGGTCCAGTCCACGGAGTTCACAGGCACCATCTTCTTCCACGTGATCTTCTTCCTGTTTGACCGGCGTTTTGGCGCATGCGCAGTAGGAGCATTTCGCCGGTACGGATCTACTGCGCATGCGCCAAAAGTCACAAAGTTTTCCGATTTCACTTCGTGCATACGCAGTAGATCGTACCGGCAAAATGCTTCAAAGCAGGAAGAAGATCGCTTGGAAGAAGATGGCATCGGTGAACTCCGTAGACTGGACCTGCGCAGAAGGTTTAGGTTTTGATGTGCAGCTCTCCAGCTTTGAATTTCTGGGCCTATGTTATTGCTGTTTCATATGTTATATCCTGTTTCACCTAGCAACAATGCGGCAGTTTGGTATTGTAGGAAGGGTGGGTATAGCTGTCAGACCCCGTTATTTGATTCTTGTCTGTGCATCTTTTTTTTGTGCATTTGACACATAATTTACTGTAGATGCAGGTTTGAGCACACCCAAATGCATCAGCTAATTGATTTGATAATAAATGCTGCCTTATTGTACGCCGAACTGTGTTTTATTCCATTAAGGGTAGAACTACATAATGCAAACATGGACCTTATTGCTGTTCTTTTTGACTGGGTGAGGAGGCCTTGATATACACTGTTGAGGTGCTTGGAGGTCGAGAAACCCTTGCACTTAGAAGCTGATTTCATACGACCCGACTGACGGAAGCAAACGCTGCATGTTGCGTCTTCATCCGACAGTTGTGTCCAGTATCGGACTGGGACACCAGGGGCCCACCAAAAACCCTTAGACCAGGGGCCCACCCAAACACCTTTAGACCAGGGGCCACTTCTAAGTATTATTTTCTTCCTTTCCTTAGTCAACCTCTATTCTCCTATTCTATTTTCTTTCCATACTATAACCTATTATTCCATCTATTTAGCCTCTTTATTCTCATAGAAATAGGGAATGGCCATGAAATAAGCCAAATATTTAGAAGCAGGAGGGCCCACTGACACCTTGGCCCACCGGGAGTTTTCCTGGTATCCCGGTGGGCCAGTCCGACACTGGTTGTGTCTGATGAAATCAGCTTCTACGTGCAACATTCCTATTACTTACTTTAGGTTCGGCGCATCCGACATGATGCCTGCACTTCCTCGCGTCGGAACGGATGGACGCACACCGAAAATTGTCCATGTAGTTCTACACTAAAGGTTCTTCTGTGAACTGATCGTCTCTGGCTCAGAAACAGTAAGGGTAGACCTCCACAAGTGTTTTTCGTCGGGTCAACGCCTGGCGACAAAACGCTTGGACAAGTCGGATGGAGACGCAGGTATCAAGATTCTAATTGGACTGAATGAAAAGACACAGGTCGTCTAACGCGACATGACTGTCAGATGTGGACGCAGAAAGCAGCATCTTCATCTGACAATGGGACTGTGTAGTTGTCATCTCCGTCTTCTCATTCAGTCCAATTATATCTTGACACGTGAAACTCCATCCGACTTGTCCTGTGCGTTTTGTCGCCGGGCGTCAAACCAACGAAAAATACTAGTGGAGTTCTAACCTAAAGGTTCTTTTGTGTACTGATCACCTGTAAAGGTTCTTCTGTGTACTGATCATCTGTAACTCAGAAACAGTACCACCTCAGGGCATGGTAAAATAGCTTGTTTGCTTGTCATTATACTAGGGTTGGCACCTTTGCTGATGGCTAAACCCAAACACAGGGGGGGAGGGGGGCAGGGCAGATAGCATTGGGGGCAGTGATGTAGGAACAGGCATGACGCCATCAGAGTTGGGTACAATGATGTTGGTGGAGTTATGACACCGGGGTGAGGCTATTGCATCACTTAGATGCAACTGGCTGGATTTCTATCCCGTTTTCACAATGTTTTAAAGTGTTGATGCCCAGTTCAAAACCACACAGGCGGCAACCCTATCGCTAACATATTCTGCTTGATGAGTAAGCCCAGTCCTTTAATTACAGGTATGAGATCTATTATACAGAAATCAGTTATCCAGAAAGCTCTGAAATACAGCAATGCTAATCTTATTTTTGATTGATTTGCTATCTGGAATAATAAGAAACTGCACTTGACAGTAACTAAGCCATGTTGAGGTGAGTATCTTAGTATTTAAATGTGTTTCTTGTATTGGCCAGAGGTTATTCTGGTTTCATAAGGCTGATAACCAAACAGAAAGTTGAGACCCGAACAGGCTTTACAAAAACCAAACTGTTTGGGTCAAAACCGAATAGGTGACAACCCTACATTATACTTAAATATGGAACCTGCAGCTCTGCAACTATTGTTCTAGTATATCTACTGTCAGATGCCAATATTTTACTTCATACATTTTTATTGTTTTTATCAACATCTGTGTACAAAACATTATTTCCATAAAATCGCAAGTGATTCCAGTATCAATGTGACTTTTACAGCAGTAATAATGAAAACAAGGGACACAATCTGTAACATATAGTGTCTAAACATTATCAATAATCCGTAGTACAGTTGTCTACAAATATGTGTCAACATTTGAACTACTATGACTACTTCCAAGTGCTTCTTTAATTGCGAAACAAAAAAGAAACAATACAAGTATTACTTCTACACTGTTCAATCATTCAACACTAGGGGGTTATTTATAGAGAGAAAGGGGAAATGGGTTCATTAGGTCCATATCGATATTCAATCCAGGGGCCCCAGGTCAACAAGAATTTATTGTGAGAGTCAAATAAGATGCTTGTCATTTTATCCTGAATCATAATCCAATCTACTCTGGATTTAACTGGGTCTATTGGAATTTGTTTTTGTTTACAGGCACCAGCCAAGGTCCTCTTAATAGTGGTGAATAAGCGAAACTGAGTGTTGTTTAATTCTGTAGGTTTCATACCCAACAAAACTATTCCAGGGTCCCTAGGAATAAAGATTTTCAAAACTGAGTGTATCTTATTAAGGATCCTTATCCAAAACCTCCGGGCATTAGTGCATGATAGGGTTGCCACCTTAATTAAAAAAATTTACCGGCCAGTGGGGGGTGGGTACCAAAAGGGGGTGGTCTGTGATGTTAAAGGGGCGGGGCTACGTGACGTGCCGCAAAAGGGGCAGAGCAACATCGCACAGCGCTGGAAAAAAGGTAAGTTCTTTGCGATCTTTGCGAATTGGGGGCAGGCCAGGGGCTTTTTTTGAAGGGTATTACAAATTACCGGCAATTGCATTGCCGGTAAATTTGTAATACCGGCCCGGCCTTGGCAGGTGTTTTACCGGCTAGGCCGTAAAATACCGGCCGGGTGGCAACTCTAGTACATGACCACCAAGTATGGAACGTTGTCCCTAATTCATCGCAAACCCTAAAGCATCTGGCATCCGCAGACAGATTTTGCAATTCGAGCAGTAACGTAACTAGAGGGGGGACGTGTGACTAACAACAAAACAATACACTTGTGACTCAAACAACAATATCTGTAATTACTACATTTGCTATTGCACTAGTCAGATATAAACTACAACTCCCATCAGGCGCCGCGTTATTCGCGCATTCGTGAGTAACGTAACTAGAGGGGGGCGGGCCCTGGCGTGGGACGTGCAGCCGGACCACCCACCCCCCTCCGTACGATATTTTCTGCGCTGAATCCAGTGGTGCACAAGCTGCCGGAGGGCCCTGAGGGGGTGTGGGCCCTGGCCCAATCGCACCCCCTGCTCGCCCGGTAGTTACACCACTGAATTCGAAGCACAGACGCCAATATTTTACAGTTAGAATTGCCACCTGGCCTGTAAAAATGATGGTTGATCCCAATGTTATTAATAGGGAAAGGATATATAGGAAGGCCGGTATATTTTTCCATAAAAGGCGGGAAAACTTAGTAAAGGAATGGAGGCCAATGTAATATTCAGGTATTGTAAATACAACATTTACAAGGAGCACTCTCCTCACAGTTACACAAGATGAACCCTGACCCCGGTTACACTGCCATTGTATGTTCTCCTTTACACGTGACACGATTGCTCTGACGTGTGACTAACAACAAAACAATACACTTGTGACTCAAACAACAATATCTGTAATTACTACATTTGCTATTGCACTAGATATAAACTACAACTCCCATCAGGCGCCGCGTTATTCGCGCATGACGCAGCACGGCCTGGGAGTGGCCTATTTATTTACGTTCTAGGGTAGCGGGGCCGCGAGACGTTCTTTGAGCGGGCAAGTAGGAGGGGCTAGTTGCCAAGCTTTTGCTTTATTGGCGCGGTATTTCGATTATGTACACGATGGGCGGAGCTGAGAACAGTTTGCTGCATATACAGACAGCTGGAATGTTGTTTGGAGGCGTGGTTAACATCGGAGGTCGCGGATGCTGGTTGGTTGCTTTGTGACGGCAGGTGGGCGCGGTGAAAGGATAGGGGCGTGGATAGGCCTGTCCGCTGTGTCCGTATCTCCGTGTCTACTCAGTTAGGCGTTCGGCTAAGGAGAGTGGGACGGCTGGTTCGTGCAGCTTCCTAAGTCTTAACGCTCCGGAGCCTGATGCCCGCGTTGGGTATTCCGTGCCAGTCAGGGGGAGCAGGCCGCAGGGCTGGTGGGATGGAGCCGCGGGTGTTTGAGCTGTTTGGGCCGGCAGGAGGCAGCGCTGGGACTGGAGCCCGGGGGAAAACCAAAGGGAAGAAAGCGGGGAAGGGCCGAGGGCGGAGCAGCAAGTGCAACAACCCTCCCTACCTACCCCCTGAGGTGAGTTGTACTTCTTTTATCACTTTCTGTGAGACATTGCTCCGTTGCCCCTCATTCTGTGATACAGTGCCCCCCATTTCTGTCAGATAATGCCCCTCTGTCCCCCCATTTCTGTCAGATATAATGCCCCTCTGTCCCCCCATTTCTGTCAGATATAATGCCCCTCTGTCCCCCCATTTCTGTCAGATATAATGCCCCTCTGTCCCCCCATTTCTGTCAGATAATGCCCCTCTGTCCCCCCATTTCTGTCAGATAATGCCCCTCTGTCCCCCCATTTCTGTCAGATAATGCCCCTCTGTCCCCCCATTTCTGTCAGATATAATGCCCCTCTGTCCCCCCATTTCTGTCAGATAACGCCCCTCTGTCCCCCCATTTCTGTCAGATAATGCCCCTCTG